>RJWH01000015.1:2192551-2784986 GCA_004363575.1 Solenodon paradoxus
AGAGAGAGAGAGAGAGAGAGAGAGAGAGAGAGAGAGAGAGAGAGAGAGAGAGAGAGAGAGAGGAGGGGCGGGGAGGGGAGGAGAGGAAAAGAGAGGAGAGGAGAGGAAAGGAGAGGAGAGGGAGAAAGGGAGGGGGAGAGGGAAAGAGGGAGGGAGAGAGGGGAGAGGGGAGAGGGAAGGGGAGAAACCAAAATTGGATCCTTCTTGTCAAGGATATGAATAAAAATTGGACCCTTCTTGCCAGCATCACATGTAGAATTGCTAGTCATATGATCCTGGGAACTCAATAGCAGACTCTCAACAACCAATAGAGATAAATACCATCAACCCACCTTTGTCTTTTCCATTTACCCCTGTCAGACCAAGAATACATAATCAAGAGTTACTGCAAGCTATAATACTTAAAGCCATTTAATATACTTCCAGATGCCTTTATTTTGAAATTCAACCAGCCACACTCCAAGAGAAGAATCTTAATGACTAAGAGGTCATTATCTAGATAAAGAAACTCTACTCCTCTAGCAAGGCAGGCTCACCAGAGTTTTACAGTACATGTCTAACCAGTCTTTAAAGTATGACTATCTTCAGGTTTCCTGGCCTAGACTCACTGGGATAGGCAGACCCTTAAGTCATCAGACAAGGCTTCTTGGACATTACCTGTAGGTAGAATTGTTTTGGGTTTAGGGTGTCCAAATAGCCTGCTTCATCCATTTCACAAACAAATAGGGAGATGTTATTTCCTTGAATTTGGGAATGGAAAGGAACTGATCATTGTTTTGCAATTAAGAGGAAGGATTCACTGGAAAAAACAATTGTGCCACAGTGGAATGGTTCAAATCAAAGACATCATTGCCTTAGGAAGTTCCTCAGGTAAGTGATGTATGATATTAATAGCCAGAAAGTTTAATTATCCTAACTGCAAGATTATGTGAGTCAATTGTCTATAGAAGAATTTGAATTCTTATCATGGATTTAAGAAGGTTTGATATTGTCATGTATTTTTTTTCCAAATTGAAAATTGCCTGGGATGTCTCTCAGATGCCTAAATAATTCTTGGCTTATAAACCAAGATTTAAAATGTGTATATGTCTGCCCAAACATACATAGCCCTCCTAGGGACTTGTACTTCAAACTCACTAAAGCACTTTAACAGTTGGGGATTTTTCAGTGGAAAAATTCATGGCTGGTTAAGTTGAGTCATTTATGAATAATAGTAGAGCTTCAAGCAAAGTAAAAATTCTTTGTAATTCAAGAGGTGATTGAATCTTCAATGAACCTATGCCTTGTGTTCAACTTCTAGGAAATACTGACTTAAAGAAGATTAGTTTATGTTAGGGTGTATGTTATGGAAAGTATTGAATCAGTTCTATTCATCACCAATCTATGTTAAGCAAAACTTCAGTCTCTTAGTTCTCTAGCTAGTTGTTTTGAACACAATGGAAGAGACTCGTTTTTCTAATTAATACTTCCATTACTAAATCAAAGAACTTTTATTTCTAACAATAGTAATAAAATATATTCATCAAAAGGAAGGACATAACAGATTCCACTTATACAACTAACATTCATTGAGTGTGTCTTTTATACTGACTATTGGATGATAGCTACCCAATGAAAATTAAGATTCAGACTCTGTTCATGGAGCTTGTAGACTAGAAGAGAATGAACAGCAGACAACTGCAATGCAATGTGATAACCAATCTTCCCTTGCCTGAGAATAATCTCCTACCCACAGGGGTAGATCTTAACAGCCATGTTAAAATATGAAGCTCTGTTCCCTCACCATAGTGCTTATTCTGGAGATGGGTATTCAATTATAACTGGTCATTTGGAATTCTTTCAGATCTTTTAGGAGGTGATTGGAAAAATGCTAGTATATCAGAGTGGATGGATTGACCAGGCTAAGAACTTTCTGGGACCAAAAGAGAAAATGCAAGAGAAATCTGTCCTTTGAGAGAGATGAAAGAAAAGAAAGAGTAGCAAAAGACTGCAAGCCTCCAAAGAGAGGTAGATTGAGCAATCAGCAGCCCCATTTTATGATGGCTTCTCATCCATTGGATTGATTCTCACTATTCTTGGGGCATAATTGTTCATCTTTGCTTTGGGTTCCATGAAGTACCAAAGCACACTCTTTTCAATACATTTTTGTATAAAATGGGATTCTCTTAATTATTACCGTAAGTATCTGGATTAAGACATATTCCTATAGGGGTAAGAAAATAATGTTATGGGATCACTTAGGAAGGAACTAATTCAGTTTTGTGGGAACTTGACACAGTCCCAAGAAAGGTGCTAACTGAACTGAATTCTAAAGAATAAGTAGAAAATACCAGGCAGAGATGGGGAGCAGGCAGAGGGACTGGCACCTGCAGAGTCAAGAGGCTGGACAACATGGAACATGTTAAGAGCTACAAAGGGTTTTTTGTGGCTGACATACAAGCAGGGCAGGATGTATGTTGTGGGAGAAGAGGATCAGGGTCAAGAGATGAGACTTGAGTGGTAAAGAACGGACACACCACAGAGGAATCTGTTGAGTCGTGGACACTAGACAACTTGGAATTCCAACAGAAAAGACTTCTTTCAGAAAGATAATTCTATTTGGCTTGGGCAGAAACAACACCATGTGAGTCATTTTGGAGCCTGAAGCATGAGAAAAAATCAGTAATATATCTTCTGTCCCCATTTAAAATGTTGGTATTTTGTTTATCATGGGTTTTTTTCCCTTATCTTTGACTTTTTAAAAAATTGCATTAAAATATTATTATTATCATAAAATATTAGGATTTTTTTGGCACTTGCTTATTACACTTGAAGTGGATGCCTCAATGACCTCCCCATGGCCCTGAACCTGAATAGAAGAGAATAAACATTGGAATTCCTTGCCATAGATGGACTCAAATTTGTGAAAGCAATACAGTAGCACATTGAAAACAATGAAAATAATTGTTTAATGATTTTCAGAATGATGTTTCAGCCACAGTTATTATCTGAGATTGGGTCTTCTGCAAATAGATTCTGAGATGAGAGTTGAGAACAGAGATTTCCCTGGAGAGTACTCTCTGAAGGAAGGCAGCATGGGGCAAAGAAAGAAGCTCACTGACAGAGCAACTGTCTCAGCTCATTCTGTGGGAGTTCTGGAGCTGCAAAGGCTTTTCTGAGTAGTCCTAATTGAGGCAAGGGGCTCAGGCCTTCGTAGCCTTATGTAAGCAAGTCATGGTCTGTGGGGTTCTGGAGAAATGGTGACACAGTTCTCTGATGTCCTGGAAAATTCCCAGTCAGGGACGAAGCAGTCCGCAATGATATGGAGAGTATTCTTATAAATCACCTCAGTTCCAAGTTTTTAGAAGTTTTAGCGATATTTGTATGTATGCATAGTGAGCAGGCCAAAACCAATCCATCAATTTATTAGGTAGGATCCTCTTAGTAGTATGGGAAAAACAATAATTGCTAGTACTAGTAACAGCTCCAGAAACTATAATTATGCCATCACATTCAATGATTGATTCATCGTTTATTTCCATGGTATGTCTTCCACTGTCCACAATGTTGAAGAAGTAAAGAATAAAAAGGACAAAGTTTTTTGGTCCTTATGAAATTTATAGCTTAGTGTGGGAGACTTGCTGCAGTGATCATTGCAATAAATATGTCTCATCAAAGGCATGTAGCAGAGCTCTGGGAGAACCCAATCTGTATTTTGAAAGAAAGATGTTGTATGAATAGAATCTTGAAGGATGGCAGAGTTATTCAGATATGAGAGGTGAAATAAGGAACTATGAAACAGAGGGGCCTGTTTCCAACTTAGTAAGTAGGTCAGTATGGCCAGGGTATATAGGATGTTAAGGCCTTATGGGGCTGAAGACTGGGCTCTGAAGGGTCTTGAATGATATGTAAATGAGCTTGGTGCTTTTAAAAGATTATGGAATCCCTGGTACATTTAAGCATGGGTAATATTTTGAAACAACTCCAGAAAGTTCTAGCCTGCTGTACAATGGAGACTGCAGTGAGTCCAGTGTAGCTTAGTTAAGTAGCAATAGTAGTTATCTACTACTGCATAATAAATGTCAACCAATGAAGACTGAACACAACATACTTTATATTCTTGAAAAGTTGCAATTAAGGTTTGGGGTGGGGTTGAGTTCCCATCGGAGGCTTGACTTGGAGGGATTCACACCCAAATTCTCAAGCTCTCCCAGGTCATGGTATTTCCTTGCAGCAGTATTAAGTCATAACAGTTTTCTTCTACAAAGCTAGCAAGAGAGTATGAGAGAGTGAGATTCTGCTAGCAAGACAGTCATATGACATAATGGAGTCAAGGGAGTGACAACCTAACCTTTGCCATTTCTGTTGGTTAGAAGAAAGTCATTGGCCCTTCTGACTCTCAAGAGGAGAATAGTATAGAGAGCATGAATACCAGGACATGAAGTCACCAAAAAGTCTGGTTCTCACAGTCACCTTGCTGCATGTGCCCCTTAGTCCAGTGTAAAAGGAAAGGCAGACTGCAAAGGATCTTCTCTGGCATAATCCATGGACATATTTATGTGGTATTAGCAGATAGCGTATTTTCTGCTTGTCCACAAGTACTATATCGGCTGCATCAGCTTGTGGTCAAAAGCAACGTTATGATTCAGAAAGGTGTGTGATTAAATTACACCATAGCATATTTAGAGGACTTCTGAAGACAAATGCTCAGTCAACAACTGCAATATATTTCTTAAATGTTTAGTAATTGAGATATCTTAAAATCTTTTTTCTCTACTTTACTATTATGTATATGGTTTTCTTCTTTATTAGACTTTTTCTTTATAGTTTATCTTGAATACAAATACAGAATAGTGTACATACCTGTGTTTAGTGGGTTTTGTTTTATGTGTAACACACCATTGGGGAGTTTAGGTCTTTAATACATGCCATCTGGTGATTCAGTGATATGTATATGAATAAACAGTGACTCTGCTGTTTCACTACTTAGAATGTGCATTTAATTAAGTGCACAAATTCCTACAGGCATGTGGTTAAAGGGTTTTTGGCAGATTTCCCCTGTGGAGGGCTTGGCACCATGTAGCTGGAACTCTGACTGGCGTCTGAATTCCAAGCATGCCTGCAGTTGTAACAGTAAGTAGTCCTTTAACATTGTAGAGACTTTTATCAGCTCAGGTTTTAGTTTAGAGCCCAAGCAGGTTACTAACTCAAACTGATATAGAAAGTAGTTATTTTAGGTATACACATCTGTTTTCTTTATACAAAATTACCATCTATGAACAACAGCGAAACAAAGGATAAAGATCAAAATGGGAAAGTATCAAAACAATCAGCATAAGATGTTATATCCTTTCAGGAGTTGTCCTTCAGTTTTTTAATTTTATATTTCACATTTTTTGTTACAAAGCTATTCAGTAAGCTTGGTATTTAAAAATAAATATCTACAAAACTAAAATAAACAAAAGATTATTTTTCCCTAAAACCAAGGGACCAAAACATAGTATGTTGAAATCCAATGTATTTCCGACTCAAAATTATTACGTGTTTGTGTGTACACATCTACATTTTTAAAAAATGGGCTCATCTAACCAGGAGGTAGTATTAAATTCCGTTTGAGGGACTGCAGGAGAGAAGGCAAGGAAACGAGATCAGGAAGAAATAGCCAGCTTTGGCATTCGCTAGCTCTCTGATTTAGGAAGAATGACTGTTTCCTGGGTCTCAGAACATCCTCTTTGATTTGATCTTTTATCTGTGTGACTGATGCTTTGCTTAACTTCTTAGCAACCTTTTTATTCGGCTGGCAGAAGTCAGAGGGGGGGAACTGGGATTGTGGGGAAGCCCCTCGCCGTGTGGGCACCTGAATGGCAAGGGCCGTGGCTGTGGCAGCACCATATCTTCACACTGGTCAGGTCTGGAGCTGTCAGTTGTAGGCTAAGAGCTCCTTGTGGAAAGGCGACAGCTGGGGGCTCGTCACCATGGCATGTTAAGAAAATGCCAATTAGATTGAAGAATGAGGAGAGTGTATTTGTTTTGTTTTGTTTTTTCTTTCTGAAGACAATCACTTGGAGATAAAGTCTTCTTGTCTGGTATAAGAGAGCAACGTTTTCATTGTAAAAAGGAGAAGTGAAAAAAAAAATGATGCTTGTAATATTGCTGGTGCTTCTTTCTATTGTTTCATCATACTTGGGAATATGAACTCCAGCACAGATGCCGTTAAAGTTTTGTAGGCAGGGAGCCGAGAAGCACTATATCTGCTAGAACATCTATTCTATCTGACAGTAAGTTTTCAGATGTCATATATGAATGCCAAATATTGTTCCTCAGAATATTGGTTGCTTTTTTTTCCACTTTAACTATATGGAAAGCAGTAAATATAGTGTCTATATTTGCTACTGTGTGCCTTGATCTTACATGACTCAGATTTTGATCTCTGTAACCTCCTGGAAGGTCCCCTAATCAGAG
The DNA here is from genome assembly GCA_004363575.1 of Solenodon paradoxus. Classification (NCBI taxonomy): domain Eukaryota; kingdom Metazoa; phylum Chordata; class Mammalia; order Eulipotyphla; family Solenodontidae; genus Solenodon; species Solenodon paradoxus. The sequence continues at coordinate 2,198,993 of RJWH01000015.1, forward strand.
AAACCCACAGCTTTCCTCCATAATTCGTCTTGGTTGTTCTGCATTTTCAATTCCGACAGCAACTGCCCCTCCCAGAAAGCTTCCTCCCTGGATGCTATGACTCTGCTCCACCATCGCTGCTATTCCACACCTCTCTCTCCCCAAAACTTCATCAGTCTGGGTTCCTCCTCCCTGTTCATCATGCTTATGGGGTTATCAGGTTTTCCTTTTCTCTGCTGCACCCTGGAGTCTCAATTTCATTCCCGGCATTCCAGCTGTGCCCTCAACCCTCCTCTGCATCTCCTGAAGCACATTTGATGCCTCACACTCTGCATCTCCTGAAGCACATTTGATGCCTCACACTCTGCATCTCCTGAAGCACATTTGATGCCTCACACTCTGCATCTCCTGAAGCACATTTGATGCCTCACACTCTGCATCTCCTGAAGTACACATCTGATGCCTCACATACTGCATCTGAACTGAACTCATCTCCATACACATCCTTCTTCTAGTCACGCTGACTCAACTCTTGTGATTTTGTCACCTTCCCCTGGTTTTCTGACTGCCAGGAGGTTACCGGAAAGAGCCTAGCTGGATTCCTAATTTACAGAGTGGTCAAGGATACCCCTTTGATCATGTCCTGGGGATACCAAAGATCACACCTTCCTGGAAGAAACTAAAAGATCCTTAGTGTCGTAGACACAGTCTAAGAAGTTTCTGCCCAACCTCCCTCCCTGTCTCCTTCTCTTGGGGTCAGACTTGCATCATCATCAGATCCCTCAAATTCTGAGCAACTGGGATTCCACCCTCTACCTTTTCTCACAGGCATTTCCCCTAATAGAACCGTTGCATGATTAATCCTGACTTGAGACCCTATCCTCAGAGGACTCAAATCAATACAATTTCCCATCTAGTAGGACTATTGATTATCCTAGCAATGATTCTTAAAGGTATCTTTTTCTTTTCCACACATCTGTATTCATTTCTTAGGACTGCTGTAACAAAGTACCACAAACTGGGTGACTCAACAAAAACTTAAACAGTCTCACTGTTCTGGAGGTTGGATATCTAAACTCAAGGTTTTAGCAGGGTTAGTTTTTTTCTAAGACCTCTGAGGAACTATCTGTTTCCTGTCTTTTCCTCATTTCTGGAGACAGTCATCTACCTTTGGCTGGTGGATGCATCACTATAATCTTTGCCTCTCTCATCACATGGCGTTCTTCCATGTTTATCTTCTACATCTTAAGATATATTCAAAAATCCTCATCATTCCTACCAGTTCGATGCAACCTCTACAGTGGGCCATTTGACACCCTCTGAGATTTAGTTCTAATCTCTCCATCCACAGCTACAACTCTCACATTCTAGCCTAGTCAAAGCTGACTATTTGCCATTTAGAGAATGTTCCCTGAGCTCTCCCAACTCTTCGCTCCTTCTTCTCCTGCAACAATATACTTATGATTCTCCCCCCTGCCCCTGCCCCAGTCTCCTGGCTCTGCTGATCAAAACCAAATCCATCTTCCAGTCACACCAGTAGTATCCACAGCCAGAACTATCTTCGTCTTCTGAGCATTCCTGTGCTGCTATCATTTTATCACATTCTGCTTTATATTTCACTATTTTCTTTTCTCCAAGTGGTGCATTTCTTAAAGACCAGGACAATACCTTTTTCAAATATTACTTATTCGTGGAGAAACACATATCAGATACTTATTTAAAACTTGTTTAAAAGGATAAATATGGACAAGTAACAGGAAAAAAATTGTGCCAAGGATGGTGTGTTTGTTGGAACTAATGTCAGGGACAGACTAGAATGTCATTCCAAAAAACAGGGAAATTTCTTATAGGGTCGGGGGTAAAGGACAGTAAGAAGAGAGGAGGATCTGAGGCGGCTGTAGTGGGATAAGTGACCAGTGGAAATGACCGAGCAGTGGTGGCAGAGTGGAGAGCGACACGAAGCTTGTCAGCTCGCCTTTTTCTGGTTCTGTGAAAATGTTCGGCAGATGTATGCCAAATCTGCCCTGTCTCCACAAGTATCTGTGATTTGGTGTAGAGAGTGCCGAACTTGTGCTAGGCATGAAGGCATCACGTGTGAGACAGAACCATAGCCGTCACACGGGCACAAGTGCATGATGACATGCGCTGTGGTCACTGCTCACCAGCTTGACTCTGGAGGTAACTCCAGGAGGAGGTCCACATGGCGAGAAACTCTAAACTCAGACTCTAAGCTGCTCTTTCACCGCCCGCTCCTTTCATATGAGGAACCCTTGACTAAAACTGCCTTCCATTTGGACCTTGTCCAGATTATTTGGTGGAGCTCACCTTGCCTAAACAGTTTGCCTTCCATATCTGCAGGCTCTGCATCCACAGATTTGATCCACCATGGACTGCAAATAGCTGCTATGTAGTTAGACCTATGATGGTTGTGTCTGCACTAAACACATGCAGGCTTCTTTCTTCTCGTTCCCTAAACAATAATGCTAACATTTCGGGAACATGCTCTCTGAACAATGTAACAATGATTTACATAGCATTTACATTGTATTGCCTATTACAAGTAATCTAGAGGTGATTTAAAGTATATGAGAGGATGTTGGTAGGTTATATTTTATTATAAGAGACTGGAGCATCCGAGGGTTTTGATAGCTGAGGAGGGTCTTGGAGCCAATCCCCCAAAGATACCAAAGGACAACTGTACTCATTTTTATATATACTCGAGAATGACTTCACCTCCCTCCAACCTCTTCCCCCACCCTTGAGTATGCTCCCACTTTTCTCCATAAAACCTCTCTGGCCACCCTAACCCATGTCAACACATCCTTCAGACAGCATTTTCTCTATAGCTCTCTTGTAGTCACTGTTCTTCTGCTGTCCTGATAGGTGTGTACATCCTTTTCTGCCTACTCTCAGCTCTTTGCGGACATCATTGTTGCTTTCGGTCAGTATCTGATTTTCATACAATGTCTAGGATGGTCTGTGCATACAGTAGACAGTCAAATATCATCTCTTGAATAACTAAGTAAATGGAGCAGCAAAGGATATTTTCATGAAATGGTAGAGATGATTTTTGCCCATAGTTCACTTCCTCATCTTTGTTTTCTAGTCATGTCCTATTATATATATATATATATATATATATATATATATATATATACATATATATATATCTCCTATTATTTCTATATACATGTATATTGTATATCCTGTTACTTCCTTAAAGATTTTCGCCCCCCTCGCAAGACTTAAGACTTCAGAGCAAAAATCATTCTGCATTAAAAAAAATAAGAATACTGAAATTGAAAGTCATTGTTTATGTACTGGAGATTAGACTGCAGTGAATTTTAAACAGAATTTAATTTCTAGTGCAGTTTCTGTGCTGTTTTCTTCTGTTCGGGGGTGTGTAGCTGGGGTAACAGAGCCAAGATTTTTCACTTTATAATTAATTACTTATTGAAATTAGAAGGTTCATAGAAATTATAACCATTCTACACTATGAATAACTTAAGCATTAGAAATAATTTGGATCACAGTTACAGGTAGCCTCTGCCTTTCAAAAGTTCATGTATGTCACTTTTACAAAAATTCCTATTAATAACTGTTTTTGATAACTGAAAGAAATTCAAAGAGGAGTTTTACTTTAAAACAAAAGACGAAATGTGGAAACCAGGGCCTTCAGCCCTGGTTCTGCAGCAGTGGAGTAGCCTCGCCCGCTCCTTCCCTGGGAGCTGCTTCAGATTGGCTGTGAATTTATCATGGCTGTCCTGCTTTGCTTATATGTTAGTGTGACTTTAGGTTCTAGGTAATCTTTGGTATGATTCAGTAGGTTCCTTTTGGGGTTTGGGAACACTCAAAAATTTTCCATATAAACGATGGTAATAGCATTTTCATGTTACACCATTTCCGATTACAAAATGTTTCCTAAGAATGTTCTACTTTCAAATAGCAGAGAAAGCCTATACCTACATGCTGTGATCAGTAATCTGAGTTTGGGGCATCAATAAAGTGCAATTTTTGCTTCTTCCTAGAAAACTTTGGACATTGTTTCACAACCTAGGTAGTGAGATCTAAGTTTTTTACTGGGGTTGGCAGAGCTCTGGTTGAGGACCTGAAATCTCTTAGGTCCCCTGGTGGAAATTCATTGCAGTGCTCTCTTGAAACTTGGTTCTCTGACCATGTTTTGCTCTTCTTAAAAAACAACCAGAGTGTGCTTTTATTCCTTTCAGATTCCTATTACCATATCTGCCCTTTTTCTTGCCTGTGACTGATGTTCCAGTGACTGGAGACGAAAGGAGCTCACAAGATGTTGCTGCAGCAACAGTGCTGTGCTGTTGAAGGCTTGCTCACTCCTCACACAACTCCCTTCACACCATAAATAAATTAAAGCTTAGTTTTTGTCTAAAAACTTGATGATGTTCATTGAAAAATTATTGACGATGGAAGAGCCGGAATAATCTAAGAACAGCTGTAATTGTTTTTGGATGATAGCATCTTAATCTCTGTATTCCTTTCTTCTTTCCCTAGGTAAGTGCTGTTTTCTCTTCGTTGCTTCAGGGAGTGTTGATTTGTCTGGTAAGTGTTCATTTTATTATGGTACAGAGTTTTGCTTCAAAGCTCTTTGCGAATTGCCTGAGAGAACCAAAAAACAAACTGGGAAGCACAAGCAGTCTGTGGACATGCTTTCTATTGAAAATGCTGGTGTGAGTTAAATCTTTTTTAGATTAAAAATGTTTCCCCTTCCAACATGTCACTTTGGAGTTATATCATAGCACACTTAGTTCTCAAGTCTGGAAAAGGACCCAAAAGTTGATTAAGTGTTGATGAAAACTTGCCTTTCATAAATTCTTTTTATGTGGATTTTTTTTTTCTTGCTTGCAATTTCTTTTTATTTACCTCTTTTTGCCTTTATGGAATGTTGGTTTTTAACACCCTCCATTCAGATTTTGATAAAACGTAAAACTCTACGTAAAAGCAATTTTCTCAAGTTTCCACTACTTGTGTTACTCCAGTCTTTGGGCTAGATCGTTGCCAAGGACCTGGCTAATCTTCTAGTCTCTTCTTCCACTAGCAGAGTGACTTCATCTATATAATACTAGATGGTCTTTGGGAATTCTGCATGATGTGGAGATTAAGTCCTGAACTTTGAAATAACTATGTTTATTAAGTTGTACTAACACAGACACGTTACTTTACAGATTTCCTTCTGTCGATTAGTGTGAATAGTTGTTTTTCTAGGTATGTTGTTGATGCCAAGATTTCTCCTTTGAAAGAAAGGTGAGGAGTAATTTAGAAATGAATAACAGGGTAAAAATAAGAGTGCTTTGATTTGTAAATCAAATACATAGTGGGATATGAACAAAATCTGATGGTTACATTTTATTTTATTTTGTGTGATAGTTGACTTTCCCTTTGAGATGATTCAGAAAATGCTAGACCATATTGTCTTTGCATGGGATTAGGAAACTAAGTCTCCCTATGACTAGCATGTACTTGATTATTTTATTTTGCTGGTTCAAGCTTTTGGTTTTGTTAGTAGTTCCTTAAAGGCATTGGATTTAATCCAATACTAGCTGTTCCCTCACTCAAAACACTTCTTGTACTTTAATTTATCTGAGATACATGTCATTTGTGATTTGAAGAGCCTTTTATTTAAACATTTAAATTTACCTGTTTGGTTTGATTTGGTTTTATTTTTTTTCTTTGATAATCAGACCTTAAAATATATTTTACTTGTGTTTAACAGAATATATTTGAAGAAGAATACCCAGAGGTCAGCTAAATTGCTCTCAAAACATTCAAAAGACTGCAGAGGTTGCTTTAAATAACCTGCATGGGACTTTGACCCCATGCTGTTTTCAGTCCTACAACAGAATTTTTCTATTAAAGATTCTGGATGAAAAAGATCAGAAAACAGGAGACAGAAGATGGAAGGGTGAAGAAGGTTAGATTTCAGACTTGCATAGGCTGTTCCCCAGACTTTGAAGCCTATCAGAGCCCCACAGACTTGTGAACCAAGACATTATTTGAACAGCTTGCTTAACAATGGGCGGAATGGTGAACCACATTTTAAATTGACAAAGTTAGCCCATGCTGGGTGTTTTTTATTCTTTGCCTTTTGACCTTATTGGATGCCATAAATGAAATATGGTGGTGTAGGCTTGAAAAGGCCGGGGGCTACTTATTTACACCACTTTTATGATAGGGGGAAAATAAGAGTGAACAAATGTGTAGTACATTTAGCTCTATTCCATTTAACTCTATCAGCAGCAGTAATATAAAGATGCCTTGGTTCCAATCTGCAACCACATTTTGGTATGAGATCTTTCTTTGTTATTTTTAAATTATTTTCATTTTATTCAGGTAAGCCACCCAGAAAGGTCAAATCTGCAGAATAGTTTTATTTTCACTATAAAGAGAACTGGAAAATAACTTCTTTGAGATCGTCTACTTTTAACTTAGGTTTCATGATTTATGTCATGTGGCTTCTATTTTGAACATCTCCCATTTTGAAAGCAGCTGTGCTAGGTGAATGCATCTAAAATATCAGTATTTTTCATACTTTAAAATGTCCATCTAGCTACCTTTAACATAAAATGACCATACTGGATTTCCACTGCTGGGTAAATATGATTATGTGAATGATAATTTCACAAAATTCACTTCTATATTGTTTGAGAATTCTTTTGTGATACTATTACTTAAGAGAGACTATACCTGTTCAACATTAAGTATTTGATTATAATAGGTGCATACAATTATATAATATTTATTATATGACTAAAACATCAAATAGTTATGAAATTAGACTACATTGTGAAAGGAATTATAATGGATATTCTTACTCTAGTGACTTATGCTGGTATTGTGCTTATAATGAAAGATATATCTTTGTCCTCATAAAGCTACATTTATCAAGAGGGAGACAAAACCAACCAGTCGTTAAAAAAAAAATGCAAGATGGAATATGAAACACGGTACAGAAAACAAGTGCCTTAGGAGAATGAAGGTATTAAAATGTTGCAACCAGTTAGCTGTGCAGAGAAAACTGTTTTTCCAGGGCTGATGTGATCCTTTGAACTCCTCAGAAAAGGGGAAATTTGGACTTACCAATTAACATATGTTAATTTCTCCTCATTTATACAGTGGAGAACAAGTGGACAAATTTCATTTCTTTTTAGGTTCTGGCTCAGATGCTCTGTGATCTGTCTTCTCCAAATAGCATCCTCAGCATAGCTGGATGCATGAGGGCTTGGAGAATTGCCTGTTGGGATTATGCATATTCACAGGGTGCACTAGCTGGGACCCGCTGAGCAGTGTGAAGGTTTCTAAGTGATTTACAAGCTGCTGCTGTCAACTGTGGTTTTGACTCTGACTCTGAGTTTGACCTGTCCTCCTGAGGTCTAACTAGCTCAGAGTTGGCCCTATGATCACCCTGTAGCCAGCGAGCAGGGAGAGTTTGTGCTAGAGAATTTTCAGCCACAACATCAGCTGCCTTCTCTACTTTTCTGACAGACAACAGTGGAATTTAGGATAGCTACCAAAGCAACTCAGTTGGTTCAAGTCCACTGAGGTACTCAGGTGCCCTCACTGCATCCGACCATTTGAACATTCAGGTTGTTCCCAGCATCCTTTGAAACAATCTCTTCCCAACCACCCAAACAGAAAACCACATGAAACCTCCTTCACCCTCAGCATTACTCTCAACCAATCTAAAACCTCTGCTGGGATTATAATAGACAGGGAAAGTGAAGATACCCACTTAGCCTCCCTTACCCCTGCATGTTTCTCTTCTCATTGTCTTTCTGGAGTGGTGAGCTACATATTTTTATATCATATTGGGAATTTTTTCTTGTTCTGGTTTATACTATTTCTCAAGTCTGGTAGCCAGTTGTGGTTCTCAGTATGCTAAGTAAAAATGAAAGGGAGTTTAAACAAGTCTTTCCTCTATCAATTCTGACCTTCATGATTGCAAACTCAACTCAGAAGTCTGATTTTGGTTATCCAAAGCTGAACTTTTCTCCCTCTTTCTCTTCCTTTCTTTCTTTCATTCTTACTAATGTCTTTAATACACTCTACAGCTGTATGCTTCGGACTCAATTGTGAGCAAATTCTCACTCTAGAAATGCAAATCAGGAAAACATATTATAAGGTGTCTACCATACTGTGGCTCCTTCAAGGAAATGAGAGAGGTTTCAGGAGGACGTGTGTTTGAGCAACAAAAGATTCACCAGACTATACTTACTATACACGATGTCTGTGTTGAGGGCATCTAGAAGGGCTGGGACTAGAATGAAGGGTAATGTGGATGATTTGCCAAGGGACTCAATCATATAAACCACATTCACACTATGATTTTGGCAAAGCAATAGTCTAATAAGATGTTCTGAGAGATATAGAACAAATCTATTTGGAGTTGCTATATACTGTATATTTCTCCTGAAAATATAATGTGTATTATCACATTAATATTTCAGAACATTTCTTCTGTGTAGGAATACATTTAACCCCCATGGATCATATTTGTGTCACATCAATTAACAATGCAGAAAATTCACTTTGGGAGCTGCTGTTAAGGTACAGTGATGAAACTGGGCATGTAATTGATGGTAAGAACTAAGATAAAGAATTCATGCTTTAGGAACTTCATCTAATTTTTTTTGAAGACCTAGTACATCTAAGGCACATTGTAATTGATCAGTCCAAAATGATAAATATCAAATCAGTCACCGAAGACGCAGAGTTTCTCAAATTGCTGTTTTTCTGTTTAAGATGTGTAAAACACCAGCTATTTACATTCAGCTCATTATATAGGGCAAGTAATAAAATCTATTTTTATTTGAAATATGAAGATAATTGCAGAATAAATTTCCAGTCCTCTCTTAAAATGATTATTTATAGTTAATGACTACTGTATTTCCTTTGCTGGGTAGATAAGATATACTAATGGTGATAGTCGATTATATTTGCCATTTTGAACATAGGATGTTCCAAAACATTCTTTCATGGTGATACTGTTTAAACTAAGCCTTTTGGTGATATCTAGATGGACCTATATGAAATAATACTCGGAGAGGCCTGCATTTCCTTTTATAATGAATCATCTCAATTTTTAATTGAAAATGTTGCAACTTTTTATGTTAATCATGAAAGAATGCCTCGGAGGACTTTTTTAATTATATTTTTATGGCTTGACCAATTTTATGTTTAAATTTTTAATTTCTTTCTCCTTTCTTCATATAGTATTCTCCTTTTTAACGTGCTTTTATCTTCTCTAGGTTCCCTAGCATATGCAAATCATCCTATGGTAGATGTCAGTAGTACTAAGGGTCAAGATCTCCAAATTAATTTAAGGACACTTTATTTGTCAATAATCACTTTGTGCCTCTTTAAAAAACATATAACACATTTTTAAAATAATTGCCTATTTTCAAATCTGTAAAGCATGAGAGTCCACTGTAAATCCTTCCTTATCATGGGTTGTTTATTTAATTACAATTCCAGGTCTTGGTTTTTTTCTTTCTCTCTTCCTTTGGTGATTTTGACATTTGAGTATCAGAAAATCCCATAAGAAAAAATAAATGAATATAAAATTTTGAGAAAAGCCCTGCGGGGAAAGACTAAAAAGATGGTTAAATGTCAGAACTGAAAAGAATCTTAGAGAACACCCAGACTAGTGCTCTATTTACTGATAAGAGCAATGAGAACCAGATGTTAGAAGGTGAATAGTTGTACAAGTCCAGCTCTACCTCTTGACTCCCAACTCAACTCTCCCTAATGCAGCAAGCAGAGGTTTAAAGAAATTAGAAATTACGCATTCATCTGAGATTTGGAGACTACATATAAGTTCCAATTATGCTTATTTTTAATTATGTTGATATTAACTAAAATATATAACATAAAGTCTGCCTATGATCAACATTATTATCTTTCTTCAGTTAGTAAACCCAAGTATATATTATAGTTAAACACATTCATTATTTGAAATGTAAATATGTGCATGTATAATATTGAAAATTTCCCAAATATGGTTTATTTATCCATGCCAAACCTGTGTCTCTCAGCACTTCATTTTAAGTTCAATACATGTTCATTGTTGACTGTTAAAGAATCAAAGAATGTCCTCTAATCATGATGAAGTTAGTTCCTCAAGTTATACTGACTTATCTTCATTTGCTAGAAGTTAAACCTATCAAGTTTTTATCATAGAAAAACTAAAAGAAACCACAATTATATTTCATAGTTAAGCCAACTTTGATTTTGCATTGATACAGCAACTAACATCAGCTTATGATAGGGTTAAATCACCAAAGAAACATCTCAGAATTGTATGGTCCAAAACATATTTTTATACCTGTACGTACCATCATTTTATAACCTTAGTATTTTTAGTTTGGATTGTTTTGAATTGTAGTTAGTAAGTGAAGTAGTCTACCCTGGGATTAAATTTAGAGAGGGAAAGCTGAAAGTGATGAAAGTTGATTTTTAGATACCAGGTTGAAAACAACAACTTTATGATGAAGCATTTGATGTCATCTTTATTTCAGATATATTCACAATTTGGAAGGAAAAAATATTAATTTTTCCATTTATGGAGAAAATTTTATGAAATCTTAGAATTATTTAATGCAACTCATAATGATAATTTCTTTAACTTAATGCAATACCGACTAAACTGGTAGGGACTAACGAACATCACAAATAGAATGTTATGATTCCATAATGCTTAATTTTAGTAATGACATTTAATTTCCCTCATTTGAAATTAACAAAGTAAGTTAGAGGTGATGTTCTCTTATTAAATTATAGGTCTTAATTTTGATTGTAATTCACCCAAGAGCACTTAGCTAAAGTATTTACAGGCATTAATTTATACTATTCATACCTCAACTGAATAGATTAAAAGTCAACACTTTTTATATAACAACAATCATCATCTCTAAAATTTTATTACTGTAGATAATCCTTCAAGGTAATTTTGTATTTTATTGTCTTGCCTCAATAAACTCTAAAATCCAATGCTTTTGTTTAATATAAAAATTAAGGTTTCAGAATAACCAGAGTGATTGTTTCCTATGGAATAAAATGGATTACTTCACAGACTTTAAATTGCTCAAGGGTACAAAGAAATATTAAAAAAAATAATTTCATAGATCATAACAAAGGCAATGTTTTATATTATTTTTTAAAACTTAAAATTAATTTGAGCAGCTAAGTCTATTAACATCAAAGAGTAAATCTATTTAAATGAAAACTTATTTGGATGCCTAAGTTTTTTATGAAACAATTTTATGAAGAATATTAATGAAAAATGTAGCATATTGAATCATTTACCTTACTTCATATTTTCTTGGAAACTAAATACATTTTCTTTGTTATGTCCCTTCTAGGATATATTAAAAAGTCATGTATAATATTTTCGTTTTACAACCAGTGATATAGCATTTATGCAGTTATTTCTGAAAATCTGATCCTGGATTTCTCTGTACCAGTGAGAGGATTCTAGTTGTAGGTACTCCTTAATTAAACTTAAAGCACAAGTGAAAAAACACCCTTTCATTTCTGCAAGGTCTGGTTGATCTCATTTAATTATGCAAGGAATGCATCGGACTCCTCCAATTCCCATAATCCAACTTTTGTCCCTACCCAGCAGCACTGAGTGTAGACAGGAGAATTGTCTTTACCTACTCTGACTTCCTCTTTCTTCTTAACTCCTATCACAAGCAAATTCAAATGCACTTGGTGTTCTGAGTGCTTCCATTTTAATAATCATGTTGAATTAAAGATATCATTGCTATCTGTCATTTGATCAGTTACTTTGTACCTATTCAGCAGTTCACAGATAACATTGTCTGGATATGCCTACTTAATCAAATAGGAAAATATGTGCTTTTCTCTACCTTATGGAAAGAACCTTTCAGTGAAAATATGAACCAACACCCATCAAATAAAACAGAAAGAATCAGGTGGCTATTTTTGTGTTTGTGATTTTGTTTGATTTGAGTAAGTTTTTTCTTTTTTTAATAGCATACAGTTCAGAAGTAAGACTCTGCTTACTGAGAAATTTTGAGAAAAGTTGAAATGCACTTGGATACTAGAAGAGTTGCAACTAACCGTCTGTCCTCTCCCTTCTTCCATCTGCCACTCAGCACATCAAAGCACGTTTTGGCTAACCTGGGAATGGGGAAAAGACCAGTCCATTACGTAGACTTTCCCTAGCCCTGCCTTTTTTTTTCTCTGAGCCACCAGACCACTTGACATGTTCCAGATCAAAGTGAGATTTGACAGTCCTGAACTCCACACCCGTGTCTTTTTAAGTTTTCAAGGAAGGCATTTCCCTGGAGCTTAACTTGGAGAGGATTCTCCTGTCTGCCCACTTCAATGCACACTTTGTGTCTTTGTGGAAGTGCAGAGGGAAGAAGGCCAAGTTTTTTTTTATTCTTTCTGCTACAATGCAAACTCATTCACAAAGCATGCCCTCCTTTTACTTAGTTTTCAAGGGCAGAGAGTGGTGGACTTGTTTCAAATTGGGGGACGTGTGAAGTTGCTTTCGGGCATTGCCACTCAGCATTGATAGAAATCTCAGAAAGAACACCAGAGATGTTAAAATCTGTAAGCTCTCCTCTAGCCTCAGGACAAAAATCAAAGCATAATCTATAATGTATAGTCACGTAAAAATTAACCAGTATCCAACTTATTGAAGAGTTTGGTACCAAAGCATTTCCTTTAGGGGAAAAGTTCATCACCATTTAATTTGGAATTAAACTGATTGATACAGTTATGAATTATAAGATTATAAAGCTACATGAAATATTAAAAAGTTTATCTAAATTCAAGTAATGTATTGAATCATATGAAAATGTCTATATTTGACTGTTTTTGTTGTGCAAAAATGGAGTTGAAGCTAGCAATCAGTAGTTGTACTAAGCAATACTGTCTAGTTGAATTTTAATTTGTTGTCATAACTTGTTTAAAACTTAAGGAGTAATGACTTACAAGTTATGATTTAATCAATAGTGACTAAGCTTAGCCTTAATATTTTCTTCTTGAGGAAGAACAGTATCATGGGACTGTTGTTGTCCCTGTAGGATTCAATTCTAATTGCGCCTTTAGCCCTCCATCCACAGATCTAAAGTGCGATTTTAGCATTTTGAATCATTTAAGAGACAACTCTGAATTTTACAGATAGTTCTTTGAATAACCTACAACATAAAAATATGACCCTGATATTTAAAACTGAAATAGTGTCTTTTTGAAAGATAAGAGTGAAGTTCCCCTAATTATTAACTCATCAAATTCTTTTCAGTACCTAGGGTAGAAGCAGTTGTGGGTTTCAAGCAGGTAAAACATTTGTGTTAGAAGAATTGTGGTGATGCAACAAAGCATTTTTAATCTATAAATCTGTAATTAGAGCCATAGTGTTGGAAATCCAAAACAATTGTTACGTATACAGGGTAGCTTACATTCCATGTCTGTGACTGGGTATGCTTGACAAAACAATGTATGAGGTTATGTTGTCATTTGGAATGAAAGAATCATGTTCATAGAAAAAAAAATAGTAGGAATTATTTTTTTGAATTATTGTGGAAATCATCATTTTCTGGGAATAGTAGACATGTGTACAAATCAAATCACCTAATCATCTCATTTTTGCATTATGGTTCCAACTAAATTTCTTGATAGAATTATACCTACATTACTACCGGCTGCCTCTTCTGGGTCTTAAGTATAATTCCATTTAGGGTGTCTGTTAGTCTGTTATCAAAACAGAATAAAAATCTAGTTGTATAGTTCAAGAGTCTTCACAATTGGATGCTCTTTGATTGTGCATTGTGTGAACCACTCATCTGACTAATCCTTGATTCATCTTTATCACTTAGTCTTACTTTAGCATCCTTGGACCACACCTGTCTTAAAGTGGCTGTCACAATTTCAGTTGTATGGACAGCATGTTGCTAGCACTGTGAGCAAAGAATTTTATGACAAAGAAGACAGCTTTAGCTCAGAAGGTCATATCCAGTCACACAGCTACTTCCTGTGTGAGAGCACTTTCTATTCTATTTTATTCCTTGCTTCACACATATGTAGGTTTAATGCATTCATCAAATACAAACTCTATAGAGATGCCTGTATCAACACTGTCTCCTTATTCCTGTGCCAACATTGTGGGAATGCATTAGATATAATAAGTGAAGAGCAGATGACTCAAAAGAATGGAGGTATTCTGACTCCCAATTAGTACATTTTCTAATAGGCAATATTATATTGAACTTCTTTAGTAGATTTTTATAGTGAAAATGTAAAGGGAGTAAAGTATATTCCTGAATATAAAGCACTCGAAAATATTTGGGCTATTTAAATTTTTCAAAACATTTGACAATGAAATTTTCTGCTTCCAACTCTGTTTAGGTGAACATCGAGGAATGACGAATTTGGTTGTATTTCCTGAAAGTTAATAATTCCATTCTAAAGAAACAACATCACAAGGAGTTCAGAATGATTAAAGTGCTTTAAAACCTCTTGGGAACTATTCACATATAATTTGTTATTTCTTGGACTGTCAAAGGCAGCTTTTATGAATGGGAAATAATTGTTATTTACAGCCTTGTTTGCCTTTGATGGAGGCTTATGTGCTGTCAGGGTTACCCAGGGCTTGAAAAGGAAGAAGACTCATGTTCCTTTTTTTTAGATTGGTGGTTTATTGAATCTGAAATAAAGCAAAGATGACTTCTTTTTATTGTATTAATAAAAAGAGGAGAAGGGAAGTGGGAAAGTTTGACTATACTCATGTCATGTGGAATGAAATACTGATTATGCCATCATTAAGTCAATTTGTGTAATGTAGGCTGCCAATATGAAAAATTCAGTTCCACAAGCAGAACTTTTATCCTGAATTATTTGATATAGCTATTGACAGTCTTTGTTCTAGATTAAATATCATATTTTAAAAGTGTCTATGGAAAAAGTACATATTCAACAAAAATAGTAGTAGGCATACTGTGTTCAATTAATAATTGTGACCCATCTCTTAATTCTTTAGAGGTGAAAAGTTCATCTTGCCATTGAACTTGGCTTCCTTACATAGTCTGAAATCTGTATCTATCTTATTCAAGAATAGTTTTGTTGGCATGTGCAGGCCTATCTGTACTTCTGATGCACAGAAGTGAAGCTTAGCATGTAAGCATTTGCCTCTCTGCCATGTAAAAATTCAATTAAGAGCTCCAAATAAAATCTTAATTAAAAGATTATGGAAACAAATGTAACATATACCAGGTCTCACAATTTGCCAGCCTCCGGTTCTGCTGACCCGTCAGAGGGAATGAATTCCACAGTGGACCTCTGTGAAAAATACCTGACTACCAGCAACACACATTCTTAATCATAGAGAAACTTGGGAGAGAAGATATGTTTTCCTATAAATTAGTTGCTGGACCACCGCTGCTTCCTGTATCAAGACTCTCTTCTGAAATTGTGCTTGATATATGCTCCCAGTATGAGGGCCATTTGAAAGAGGTGAGGCTTTTAAATCTCCAGTTTGGACTCTCAAGGTGTTCACTGCCATGTTAAAATATATTCTGATTTCTGGTTTTCTGGCTCTTCCTTGAGTAATACACAAGTCTACCCAGTTAACATACAGATTCTATGTTTCACACTGTCATCTGAAAATATGAATGAAGTATACGCTTTCCAACCAACATTTTCTCCTCCTGTTGCAGAGATGTCATTAGTTGATTAACTGTCCTGATTTATGCTCTGTAAGTAAAGTTGGATGGAAGAACACATTTTATTTAGTGGATATGCTAATTTCCTATAACTAATGATGAAACCACAGCTTAAAGAAATTGAGTAATTTACCCAAGGTCATGGAGCTCTTAAGTGACGTAGATCAGATTTTCAGCTCAGTCAATGTGACCCCATCTTTGTAGGTAGTGTGAATACCGTGGTATTTTCTGAATCAAGTCAATTTATCTTTATCTAGGGATAAATCCCTTTATCTAGGGATAAATCGAGATTTTGTTGAGCGTAAAGCATATACAGTTTGGGGGGCCCCCTTTTGGGGAAAAAATGACACAATTAGGAAAGACTTAGTGACAGGGCCTTCGAAGAGACTCATGTACATGATGGCAGCTCAAGTTAGATTGCCTTCAAGTAAACCTATCTCTGCTTTTTTTTTTCAACTTTGACCTCCTTTTTGGAGTGGTAATTCCTTAGCAACAGTCATTCTACAATAATGAGATAGCCCATTTAAAACATGTATTATTTGACCTAACTTTGCTGCATCTTTCTTATAGCAAATTACTCCCAATGTTTACAAGACGAGAAAGATTGAAAAGCAGATTTTTATCTAACATTTCAGAAAAATTCCTTTTGTGAGATATTTGGAATACATGGATCTGATGAATAACTTCAAGTGTCTTACAATCTGTAAGGGTAGATAAACATGGCAGCCACTAAAATCCAGGGTGATAAATGCTCTAAGAGAAGCACATATAAAATGCTAAAGAAGTCCCACCTGTAATCCACCTAGAAGTCTAATCCCTAAATATTGAATTCCAATTCTGCCATAACCATGATGCCGCCTTATGTTTCTCCTTCCCTCACTGATCTCTGGAGTGATGAGGTGCTTTAGATCTATATAGTAAAGTATAGATAACAACTGGAGCCTGGGTTTTCAACTAGCTGCAAGTTCCATGAAATCAGGTGGTCTTTCTTTCACCCACTAAAAGCTCTGACTGAGTGATTGAGGGATGCCAATTAGGCTTAGCTGAGATTTTTCTGAACAATGTAATCTAAAATCCAGGCAACAGAAGCCATCACTGAGCATAAATGCTGAGGTCAAAGACTGATCGATTGATTTTACTTGAGACTTAAGGACATTTAATGTTTCATTCCAAAATTTTATCCACAAATTTGGTCTATTAGGCATGCATATATATATATGTATATATATGTACATGCATGTATATATATATATTGTTGAAGTGAAATTTATATGACATAAAATAAACAATTTAAAGTGAATAATTTTAAAGTTCGTATAGTCATAATGTTACACACCACCTTAACCTTACACCTATTATTAAGCAGGTGCTACTCATTTGCTCTTCTTTCCAGACCCTGGCAACCATCGATGTACTTTTTGTGTCTGTGAGTTTACCTATTTTAGATATTTCATACAGATGGAATGAAAGAATATGACCTTTTTGTGTGACATCTTTCATATAGCATCATGTTTTAAGGTTCATCCATGTTATATAGCATGTGTCAGCACCTCACTCCTTTCATGACTGAATAATAGTTCAGTGTATCTATATATAATAATTTATCTATTTATTCATCCATTGTTGAATATTTAGGTTATTTAAGCCTTTGATTGCTATGAATAATGCTGCTATGGACATGCACATTCACGTTTTTGTTTAAGTACCTATTTTTTATTCTCTGTGTATATATCTAAGAGTAGAGTTGAGGCTCTTATGGCAATTCTTTAAAAATTGTCTTAAAAAAGGAAAAGTGCAGGCAGGAATGAAGGCAAGTAGGCAGGTAGGCAGTGAGAGAGGAAGAAGCAGCATTTATTTATTTTTCATTTTAGTTACTCATCTGAGGGCTTCCCCTAGCTGTGGACAGAAACCCAAGTCCTTGGGATGTATGTGGACTGTCTGGCCTGAGGCAGAGGACTCAATCACCTCTCCACAAAGGTACACTTTTTGAAGAACCTCAAATTGTTTTCCACAGAAGTTACACTACTTTTGCATTCCCACCAGCCATGTGTATGGGTTTCAATTTCTTCACATCCTCACCAACACTTTTCCTATTTTAAAAAAACATTATAGCTATCCTGGTTTAACTGGGATAAAGTTTTATGTCCAAATGATTCCTCATATTTTTTGAAGGTATCCAACAGCCCTGAGTGTCAGTTCACATTACACGTCCAATTTTGTGTTCCAGAGTCTCAGAACATGAGACATCTCGTTGTTTTAAAATCTTTTCTAAAACTGAATAAAACCACAAGAAAATGATGTACAAAGTAGGCTTATCTAGGGTGATGAATCAGGAGGTAAATAAGAGGATGTTTAGGCAGTCACATTCCCTGAAAAAAAATTATGATGAAATTTCAAAAATTTGTATAACAAAAATGACATCTTATACTCAAATTTCATTTTTTACTTTAGTCCTTGTTTTCTAGGATTATCTGAGAAGTGAATTTCCAGAAGTGGGTAAAAAATTAAATACAACCACATCTTAGTGATTTGAATTGTATTTTATCCTCAGCAATCTTGCTTCAAAATTATTGACTCATTTTCTTAGTCAAATGTTTGGGTGTCTTATACACCTTGGCTTCCTCCTACTTTTATATAAAAATTGTAACATTTGAAGACTAAATATTTGCAGCTGCTTTCTTTTTTCGAGCCTGTTTTTGAGAGACTATAAACTCAGAATTAACCTGAGACTGGGGTGGGAGGAACATCTGAATGAGTAGGAGGATATGCACAGTGGACTGATTCTTCCTCACCTTCAGCATCATAGACTGCAGGAATTCCACCACTGTAAGAAAGGTTTGGAGTCAATGGTTTTAAAACAGACTATTTTTAATAGAACTTATCCCTTTCCTTTTTATCGAAAAAGAATATTACGCAGAGTCCTTACGTAAGACAAACAGATGAGCAAAAACCAAGCAACTCATTCACAGACCGCACTAGAAGTGCTCCGGTTGAGTCAGGGCTGGAGGCTGGAGCCCCGACGTTACCGAGCAGTCTGCAGCCCTAATCCTGCAGAGACCCCAAAGGCTCTTCTAACCTCTCCTCAGATGCTACAGAACACAATATGGGCCCCCCTCTCCTGGAAGAATCCAGCTGATACACGAACATTAGAAGTAGCAAGGAGTTCATTCCCTCCCAGGGTCTTCTTTCCAATTGTGATCACATATTAAGTTAGAAAGGAATTCCATACATCGAGATGAACTTTGGTCCCTATAACTTCAATCTCTTGATTATCATCTTAGTCTTTGAAACTTCACATCTCCTTTCCACACCACGGCATTGCAAATTTGTAAAGACAAGTTATAACATTTTCTTTTTCTAGCCTAGATGTCCCCAGACTTCCACCTCTCCAGAAGTCAAGTCATTTCCAGACCATGGCTGCCCTCATCACTGGTGTCTGGAATTGCTCCAGGTCATCCTGGACGTGCTGTTCCAGGTATGGACTGACCAGGGTGCCATACCGAGGAGCTGCTTTCCCCAATGCTCTCGTTTGGACTTGCACCAAAGAAACCCAGCACATTTTTGGCAGCACGAGTTCATTGTTGGCACACATGAAGTTTGTAATCAGCAGAAACAAGATCTTCCCTGTAGGAACTGATTATCTTCTAGTGAGTTGAGGAGGTTGTATGCTGCAGTGAACTTATTGAATATTTGGGGAATAGTTACCTACACACACCATATTGTTTATAGAATATAAATATTTTTCCAGTTATCTGCTATTGAGGATTATCTGTAATTTGGCCATCCTGTAGGACTAAATTGAGGAGTAACATATTTTTTTCATGCAATAAATAGAAGGAAATTGAGGCCTAGAGACACTGTATAATGAGTAAATGGTTGCCCTAGTCAGTAATGATAGTATGACTGGATGTCCCCATCAGCGCAGAACAGTCCCAATTTACACAGACTATCCTGGCAACATCATCAATGAACTTTTTTTCTTTTCAAAAAAATAAAATATCTAGGTTTGGACATTAATTTAAATGATTACCTTAAGTAAGGACTCTTTCTGTAGAGTTACAGTGTTTATTTCTTCTACTCTCCTCTGCTCCCCTTTGGATCTACATATGATGTGATAAAGAACAGGAGGAAATTGAAATTACATTTTCATCATCGATTCTGGCATTGGAAAGCAGTCCCAACCCGGAGCAAGTTGTCTTGAATGACTTCTAATGCTGACAATCAAATATGCTACTCCGCATACAACTTCAAATAACCTGGTTATGAAAGGAGGGCATAACAACACTTTTTATGATCCTGGAAGAGAATTTGGAGTCACAGGAGAGTTGAGTCTAAGCCAAGGGGTTCTGAGGCCAGACCTGGATATCTTTAGCTCTTTCTATATGTGAAAATTTAAAGAAGGAGTGTTCTGCAAATAATGGAAGTTAGTTTAAAAGTCTACAAATGGAGTTCTGCCATCTTTTCTCAGTTCTCTCCTATAATCCAAACATTTTCAATATATATTTACTTAAATAAATATTAAGAAGCATTTTGAAGGTTAGGATTTTTAGGATTCATAAAAGATTATCCTGTGCCTGTGTGATAAATGAAGTTTTATTCTGTAGTCGTTTGTAAGCACTTATTTCACTACACACTTTGCTACCTGCTAGAACCTAGTTACTAGAAGGTATTAAAAGCATGTGGCAGCCTGTTTGAAAATACTTCATTTATTTTTAAAGAGGGGTGTGTGTGTGTGTGCGTGTTGGATGCATCTTTGAGATGACCATATTAGTTTCACCAAAAAAATAATATTTTATTACATACTGTATAATAGGGTCTAATCAAGGAGTTAGAAAAGATAATAACAGTAATGAATGTAAACCATTAATATTATTCTTTGAGGCATCTGTCAAGTTGAATTAGGCCCCAGATTTCTTTCATGAGAACATTTGAGCTCTCATCAATCACGTAACATTCCCAAAGGCAGCAAATCATAATGGCTATTTCTCCTTTAGGATGATGCCACGCTTAAAGAATTTAAATCCAGCTAGTGGCAGTAAAGCAAAGTGCTCTCTGGGCATGGATAGCAAGAGGTGCTTTTTTCTTTTTGGTAGAATCATTAAAAATAGTCACCAAACAATTGACTTTGTTTTGACAGCTTCTATAATCTGTTTTTAAATTTCTTATGATGCAAAGAACTTGCCTGTGACTGAAGTCTATATTTTATATAATGTCTCCTTGAGATTCTGAGAAATAATTTTACCTATTTGTTTGTGATTATATGTGTGTTGGTATAGCTTTTGTTTTTCATGATAGAAATTTCATTTATTCAGAAAATTAGAAGAAATCTTATCAGGTTAATATAAATGATCCTTGGGACCCAAAGCAGACATTTTCAAGACATTTGGGACCTATATCTAGATGAGAGATAGGCTTAGGCAAGCCTAATAAACATTCATTGATTCAACCTTTCTGGATACAAATAGATCTATGTATGATAGATAATAAGCAGCCTATATCTTGCAAACCCAGAAGTCTATACCTGGTAGACGCTCATAGGCCTATTCTTTATGGACTTATACTGCCTTATAGCCTTTAGACCTCTAAACGCCTATAAGTAGATATATGTAGGTGTAAATCATATGAATTTATATAGACCTATGCAGCGGGCTTACAGATTTGATTCATAAGAGCAAGGTCTAAGTATTCTAATTCAAGGCCAGTATATCTGCTCTACGTGTCTAACCACAGGTATATGTTATATATTGAGAGATTTTTATCTGCAATCCTCTTTAGATGTACCTTCTGTGTTTAAAGAACATCCATTCAGCTTAACTGATCATGTTTGCCTCACCAAATCAAGCTCCAAATTTAGCACATCATTTTTGCTCAATCTTTGTATTTTCTAAACCTCCCTCAAGCTATGTTCCCCTCCACGCAAATATCTAAAATTCCACCACAGTATCAAAATGGGATCTCTTAAGATATTCAAAAGCATTCTTATTTTTTTGCAGCTAATATGTTTCATTTAAAACATCACCAAGGCAGGTTGTTGTCAGCTTGTAATTTATTTAAATTGCTATTGGCATCATTTCCATTTTTGTAGTCTCCAGCTTAGCATTTCAGAGATAGAAAGTGAATATGAGTTTAGAAAATGCAGTCTGTTATTTGACAATGTATGTTACATCTTCGTAGGCCTGTAAATAAGGACTGATTTCAAAACTTAAAGATAAATAAAGATATTTATTCATCATTAAGCTGGATACCTTCTTTTCTAAATGATAAGATGAACATTTTTAGAAAGGCTGTCATTAACAATGGAAACTGCCAAGCAAACTGGTGTAGGCTGGGTCTAGCAAGGAGTATTGATTCAGATGTCGTAATTAAATGAACCTGAAACTGAACTCAGATAGAAACTGTTTGGAAAGATGGATAAAGAGTCAGGAAGAGATATGAGTTAGTCTCTTTCCCTAATAGTACTTGTCAGAATTTCAAGGGTGAGAGGTTCTATCAATTGGAACAAGAACGGTGTGGGTGTGATGGGGTTTGGCACCTTATCAATTCTCTCCTTTCTAAGAGAGCATGTGTGTGACATCTGTGATTTATTTCCGATCTACCAGTCTGGTGAGCATGAGTCTTGAGTTTGCTGCCAAATTACTGTACTCGTCTACATGCTAAAAGGCTGCTGTCACATTTAAGACTGTCAGAAATTCAGATCCTTCCCCTGGGTGATTCCAGAGAACATTTTTGCTTCTGGAGAGCAACGTGTGGGAGTTATATTTTTGCAATTTAATTTATGTGATACAAATTAGCTTTCTTCCCTCCATTTCTGTATATGTGGTTAAAGCAAGATGATAGACATAGTCATGGAAATAGAAAAACAAACTCTCCCATCATCTCTAACCACTCTAACTGAAATGTTTCATCTACAGTTTCTATCCATATGCACCCTATAATATGAGCTTTTACACTTAGAAAATTGTTTCAGAATATCGGCACCTTTTTCTCATAAAGGAAGAGCCCCTAAAAGTGAGGATGAGGGTATATTCTTGATTGAATATGAAAAAAGAAGAGCAGACTAAAACCTAAGATATAATAGTGGGATGAAAATGAGTAAGATTGCAACAAGTCCTGAAAGAGACACAGATCAACCTTATCTCATTTTGAAAAGGAGGTGTCCAACTTAGCAATGAGTGTCTTTTATCTTTCATTTTTGAAATCAGCCCTTACTTACAGACCTATGAAGATAAAACATACATTTTAAAAAAATAGAATGTGTTTTCTAAACTTAGATATCACTCTTGGAAGGTCTTCTCATTCACCATCCAATTTTGCATGGATTAAGTTCTCTCGAAAAGAAGAAGGAAGGGAGAAACAGATGATGTAAGCCCATAGGGCACCAGTGATACTTGATATTTTTCTTTAAATGCCACTTCCGCGTGACCTGTAGCAGGGAGAAAGATCATTTTAAAGTCGGCACAGCAGTTCCTCTGGCCATTTGAATCATGACCTGCTGACCCAGGTGCTAGCCTGAATCTCAAGGATTTATTGAAAGGACCTTAATATTACAGAATGGCAGTGTTCACCCATCATTTGTTCAGCATCTCCTTCTTCCTCTTTATCCTCATTATTAAAAGATTCATTCTTTTAAGCCACTCAGTTGCCTTGGGAGTTCTAAGGTGGCACTGGTGATAATTCTCCATGGCACATATGTGTACGTAATCTTTCTCTGATCATTTGACCTAAACTGCCCTCAAAATGAAATGTATAAATTTCTTTTATTCTTAAGGCTTCACACTAAAGGGCTTTTGCAATCCATTTTCTTACCAAGAATTATAAACAAACTGAAGAACCCTTAGGATATCTGTTATTTATTGAGACACTAACTTCCTGCCCATTGACAATATGTAGACTACAAATGTTTGCAAATGAATGAAACTATGGTAGGAACTATTTTGCAGATTTGGGGGAAGGTTTATGTTTTTATAAATCTTAAAAGGGAAAGACCCTTTGTTATATTCTTGCCCAACTCCCTAAACCCACAAATAAGGAAGAAAAGGTTCAGAAAAAGTTCATCAGCCCAGAACCAGAGACACCAATAGTCCAACACAGAACTAGGAGTCCAAGGTCTAGTGGGAATCACTGAGTAGTCTGTACTCGATCCTGAGGCGTCTCTGAGCAGTTTACTCACATCTTCTCTATACGTTGTTTCCTCAGATCCTCTCTATACCTTGTTTCCTCACCTATAAGATGAAGAGAAGGTAACTAGGTCCAATGTTGTGAGGATTAAATGCAAAATGTTTAGACTATTCCTGGCACATTTTCAGCTTATAGGAGAAACTCTTGAATTCCTGGGAATGAATTTTTCAGGTTGGAGGTATGGGTGGCAATGGTAACAGAATTATCATTACTGTTATGCCGGGAAGAGAGATTCAGTCTCTAAGACCCCATCTCTTGCCACACCTTCCTTCATTTGGGGGAAAGAGAATCTGCTTTTTAAGGCCACCTCCTCCAAGAAAGTGTTCTTCCTCTACTATTTGGACTTTCATTCTTATGTCTCGATACGAGGAAAGTGTGTGTTTGTGTGCTTAGACAATCTCTGCTGGAAAGTGTTACCAGAAATAAACAAGCTGTCAGGAGCCAATGAGTCATTTCTCATCTACTCAGATGACATCTGGTTTCAGTGTGATGAATACATGCTTGTTTAAATCAGATGGTGACGGTGATGCTATCTGACAGAAATGTTTGCAAATATTTTGGGAATCCCCCAAGTGCTTGCTACCAAAAGAGTGAGCTTATTTAAAAGGCACATAGGCAGAAACTTCAGTCTATCAAATCAACCCTTGTTTCCATATCCTAAGGCTATGAGATTTGCTGCTGCACCTGCCGCACTGTTGAAGATTAAGAAGTGACTGTTTTGACAATAGATGTGGATGTCACTAGCAACATGCTGATGTGTCTCAAATGCTCGGGGGTCATTGGGACATTTAGGAAACAGCCCTTGAATAAAAGAAATGTGAATGTACCTACAGGTTGAATGGATTTTAGTACATTTAACAACTTGGTTATTGTTTTCATTACTTTTGCACTAGTCATTCAGTCGTGTTTAGTGGGTTGAATTATGCCAAAGACAGAAGAATCTAAAAAGAAATGAAGATATATGCCTGCCAGGGGACTTCACGTAGCCACTAGGGAAATATTCAGTCTTAACATAATGCTGATTATTTAGATTCATAATGGGGAGATGTGGCATCCCCTGCAGCGTGTCTGTGTCCTCAATATTACCAGCCACCTGCACTATTCTTGCCAAGCCAGTGTCTTACCTTCCTGAACAAACTCATAATTAACAGCATTTAAATGAAGTATATTGATAGCCAGTGATATGTAGGGAATTTAAATTATGTCTAGATATTCTAAATTATCTGAATATTGAAAGTTGAAGACATGCATAATGCATAGTAATTGCTCAGTGAGTTAGGAGTAAACATTTCTGTGGATAAAAGCATGTGAAACATGTGTCAAAGTATAAAGAATGTGTGTTTGCTGTACAGGCATGTAATAATATACATAGGCAAGGAAAAGAGAACCAATATCTTTTATTCATGATATCAATAGCTATTGTTTGTATAGCACATTAGAGTTTTTAATGTGCTTTCCATGAAGTATAGCATGTGAGATAGTCCTTTTTTAATCCAGGTTATTCATTATATTTTTCAACAATAGAATCATCGTTTTTGAATCTACAGTTGCAATCCTGAAATAGCAGTAACAAAACCAATTTTATGAGCTCTTGATATGAAGTTAGCCCCAAATATTTCAAAATAATTGATTTTCATGTATTGAAGTTATCATTTCTATCATTGTATTTTCTTCATTTGTTTTTAATTTATGTTCAGAAAGATGAGGGGGTTTATCATCAGCATTATAATAAGCATTTTGTGGTACAACCAAAAATAGACTAATTTGTGTATAGCATAAACATACAAATTTTTCAGCATGTCCTGAAACATTAATGGTAGTAGAGCAAAGCACAGTGAGGAGAAATAATCTCTGTTCAATAAGAATGAGCTTCAGTTAATGGAAAGAGGCCTGGCACTCTTAAATTTGAACAGGGTCTTTGAATACCTTCACCAGATAGATTTTATAAAAAGCAGAAAATGCAGAAAGACTATATAAATACATATATGTATTATATATATGTATGTATACATATATGTATGTGTGAAATATATTTATATTCGTATGTATGTAAATAGAAAAAAGATAGGAAATTTACTTAAAACTGATAAGTAAATATCATGAAAGAATAGAGTGAAAGCAAAGATGGGGACAATGAAAGGGATTTTTGGATTTTTTCTCCATAAACTTCTAGATCATTTCAATGCTTTGCAGTAAGAATATATTTGTATATTATGAGACTATAAATACATAGATAAATACATAAATAAATTGGCCTAAAAACAAGAATAAAAAGCAGATCAATTCTGCCAGATCTGTCTTTTTTGTTGTTGTATGATAAAGGAGCATTCTGATTTTCCCTCAGGCAGGGGTGGCACTGAGTATCTTAGCATAAAAGGAATCTTCTTCTCTGACCTTTTTTCCCACAATCTCATTTGATAAGTTTCTGTATAGTGATGTCTGTTAACTATTGAACACCTGGAATAGAATGGAATGCTAATTTGGAGAATTTGCAGATTTCCATAGTGCAAATACTCTCAAGGTAGACAATCATAAATAACCAGCCTGATGTCAAATGACTCACAAAATTGGCTTTTTAGCCCAGTGACTCAAATTGTGGCATCTGAAGCCTAGATTCTCTCTACTGGGATGCTCCTTTGGGTTAGGTATCAGGTTACCTGAAAAGCTGTGCTGCAAGCAGGAGAGGCTAATGACACAGGGAAAGGAAGACTTATTTAATAAATTTCTTGAGAAAGCCCAAGAGTAGACCTGAAGGTCTCCAGGCTGAGTCTCACTTAACCTGCTACCAGATTGAAGTGGCAGTTACCACTCTTTCCACAGTGGCAATAGACATGTTCCCAGTCAGCTCTGCCCACATAGCTAAAGGGTAAGCTGGCGTCTTCAAGTTCCTTATTTATAACATGGAAATAATAATTCATAGGATGCCTAATAACTATAAATCACTTAGAAAATGAAGTACCGTTTAAATAGTTGACCCTAGTATGTTTTCTTCTTAAAATCAGCACTTCTGAAGGCCTTTCGACTTTTTCCAAATGGCACATTATTTGAACAATTCCTGCAGCTGTTAGCTCTCATTCTGCTTAGCACCAAAGCAATAGTTCACTTTTAGAGACAAAGAAAACAGTCCTCTGTTTCTAAGAGGCTTCTCTTTTTAAGACCCAGTTTACAATAAAGGATAGCCAGCCTGTCCATATAATTTAGATGAGTCCAGTCAAGGACAACTATACTGATAAAGAGGTTTTGACTTAATTAAGATGAAAACTCTTTCAAGTGACTGCCTGGAAGTCAACAGAGAGGTGCCTGGGGGTAGTCCTAACCTTCCTACTCAAAGGACAGAAGGTGCAAAGAAAGAATAGTTTTTGAGGTTTGGACAAAGATGGATTCAAATAACGTTTTGTCCTGTCTCCAACCTGATACTATCTTCAGCCATAGATGAGTTCCTTTGTGAGGTAAACCTAAAACAAATGGAAATTGTGTTTACCGATTGCATTTATAAACAGAAACATGGTGTTGACGTTTACAAATAAGATTTCTCAATGTTGGCAGGGGTTTAAGGTGATGCAGACCGAAGTATATTGACACGGAAGTTCAGAGTGATTTTGATTCTCTGCCAGGCCGACTTTGTCCTGTATCCCATAGCGACCTTGGAAGCTATCCTGGGGCTCTTCCGCCATCTTTACATCTATCTGGGGAAGCACACATAAGAAAGAGGTGTTTGATTGGGGATTATAGGCCGAAAAGAGGCAGCCCGAAGAATGTCTTCATCTCAGTTTGCTTTTGTTGCTTGCTGGGCATGCTTGCTCCACGGGAAGATTAGACCTTTCAGGTTTGTTGGAGTAAGCATTCAAAAAGTCCAGGGCCTGCCACCTGCAGCTGTTGCACCAGATCGGGGAAACCTGGTGCTCTGCCCTGAACTAAAGGTCTTCGTTAAAGTTTCCCTTTTTTCCCTCCCCTTCTAATCTGCCTCAACCAGCAGGTTGATTTAGTATGAAGTGTATTTATTTTATTCTTTGGTCTATGGTTTTATTTCATTTTTGGTTTCTGATCTCTGGTTTTTTTTTACACAGTGATTGCAGGAAGCCTGCTGGCTGGCCTGAATAACACCCCAGGTACAGCTCAGAAGGGATCACCAAACTTCAGCTGCTGTTAGATCAAAGCAGAAACTAAAACAGATATTGACTGGGGGTGAAACATGGGCCCTTCTGTGTGCTGTTTCCAAACGCACATAGATTGTCCTCCTGCCTGGGAGACATTTCCAAACGCAAGTGCCTTTCACTGAAGAAATGTCAGCATTATGATCAAAAGTTCCATGTACGTTCTTAATAATCCAACTGCAAGGACTGATGTGCTTCTCCTGACCAATGCCTTGGAAGGCAAATAGCGTATTGGTTGGAGTGAATTTTGTGGCTGCTTAATTTTGATATTTGAACTTTGAAGATGACTCTGGTTTTCCAATTCTCTTACTAACTTTTCTCTTGTATGAATATATTTTGTTAATGTACCTTTTCTGTATAACACTCTTAGGGTGCAAGCGGTATAACTGAGGTTGCTATTTTATGTCCTATCTTTGTGAAACCATGTGAAGAAAGTATTACTGATTATTTGTTTGGTGCGAAGTTAAGAATTCCAGTGACTCAAAGATGTCATCTTGACAGCTGAATTAGTGATAAAATAAAGATTTGGTCACAAATCGCCTGTCACCATATATATAATCCATGAGCTCTGTGAGCTGAATACACAATACTTTCTATCCTATAAATGACTGGCTAGATTAGATAGTGGGTTAATAATCACTATAATTACTGAGCCTCTACTATACCAGGTAAGGCGGTGGATGCTTTTTATATTTGTTTTTGAACCTTCCCAAGTAGCTTAAAAAGAGATAGGTCTTCTACATTTTACAATATGAATACAGGTAAACATTTTTTGTTCAGTACCAAACACCCACCAAGGACCAACCTTCATCTTGAATTCACTGTGAACCTGGGTCTCTGTGGCACCAGAACTCCCTCTCTCCCCATCATTCAGTGCAGCCTTAACCAAAAGTGAACAAGTGGTAGAAGGTGGTCTTCAGAAATGTGCAGAAACACCTTTCTGGAGAAGGGATTTCTAATAACACATTCAATGTACCTACTTAAATGCTGGCGTAGTCAGAGTTAAACAAATCCTTTTTATGGAATATTAGACTCAAGGGGGCTAGGATTAACATATAAGATGCTTACCGTTCACTCCCAAGAAATGCTTCAAACTGAAGCAAGAGATGTTTTGATAAATGAATTGAACAACAGAGTAATTTCACTATTGCTTCAAGAAATACCTTTCAAAAGGAGTGAGAAGAAGTATAGCATTATCACAAAACTCCATATAGGATTGAAAGTCATTTGCTTCTTTCATGGGGTCCTTTGAATACTAAATTCTTTTTCTTTCTGAATAGTTGATTGAGATTATTTCCGCTAATTATAGAAAGTATTTATGCCTATAGAAGTTTTTCTTCAGGATGATGGCAAGCACGTATGTCCAGTTTCCTGTCAGGACTATGAAACAAAAGAGGAGCCAAGCTTCAGACAGAAGGATTTCAGCACCATTGGGAATGGTATTCCTCCCTTTTTTCTAGTTATTCTTCATTTTATTTTTTAATTTGGTCCTGCAGAAAATAAAGGTTTAATCTTTCAGTAATTTGGCTTCCAGAAACAGTCTAATCAACTATTCCTTAAAATGTTTTTGAAAGTAGCATCATTGAGTTGAGAAAGGGACATTCTGGAGACACCGCATGCACATACACACACGCCTCACACTCGTGTGCACACAGCCATGGTGCTCCTGCCCTGGCATAAACACACACATGGAACATAGGCATATACACACCCGTTTCACTGCAGCACGCATGGACACAAGCCAGAAGAACTCAATGCAAATCATCAGAACTGTCATTTATTGAGTGTGCCTTCCACCGAGTGCTTCCACCCTGAGGGCATGATCCTGTTTCTTTCTCAGTCACCCCTGGCCTGGGGACTATGGTTGCCATCACTCTGCAGAAGAGAAATTGAACTCAGAGAAACACAGTAGAAATGTAAGAGGGAATGCATGCTTCTAGGAACTGCACTGAAACTATGCACATAATCTGAAAACTCACAAGCATTTCAGTTTAAATCTGTTAATTGGCAATCTTTTCTTTTTCCCACACAGCCATGCAGGACTCTACTCAGTTAGCAAATTGTGATGCAAATTACTGTGCTGAGACTCCTATTTCAGGACCAGGTCCCCTGATTTAATGTAGGCCTCCCTGGATGAGCACTGTCAGCCGAAAAGCTGCCCGCCACCGCCCTACCCCCCCCCCCACCGCCGCATTTCCCCACTCTCAGTCCATTCTTCCCCTAACACAGAGCTCATCACATCACTACTCTGCTGAAAACAACCTGCAAGGAGGTGGTAGAGCCTCAAATCTTGGGCTTGATTTTAAAAAGGCCTCTCACAACCAAATAACCACACACATAAATACAAACAGTGCTGGAGTTTTCTGTCTCCAATCCCTTTCCCTGTCTGTATCTGGAAGATTCCACTTTTGCTATCTGTTTATTTGTGGCCCTGTCCATTAGACTTTCAACTACTTCAGAACCAGGATTGCAATTTATGGACCTTTGTTTCCCAAGTAACGGCACAGTGATCAGCATGAAACAAATGCTCAGAATTCATCTTTTAAATTATTAAGTGAATAAATGAGTCCTCGCTTTGCTGTAGTTTTCTTTCTTCCTTTCTTTCATTTTTTTCAAAGAGAGGAAGAAAGGGAAGGAGAAGCATTCAAGGAAATTAGCAGGACCAGGAAAGAGGGAGGGAAGGAAAGAGAGGGAGGGGGAGATGGAGGGAGGAGGGAAAGAAGGAAGGAAGGAAGGAAGGGAGGGAAAGAGGGAGGGAAGTAACATTTTTTATTCAGTTAGTTGTTCATTTTTTATTTTTCACCCTGGCTCCAGGTCTCAAAAACTGGTTCCTGGGTTTGATGTGGTCTGCACATCAATGTCTCAGCTGCTAGAGTCACAAATTTCAGTCCTCTCCAGCACTTTCCTTGTAGTAGTGTGTAGTATGTGACAGCAGGTGTACTTTAACTCAAGTTCATTTTCAGGGTCTCGGCTGCGGTCCAGGTAACTCTAAAAAGATATCTTGTGTTTATTCTTGCTATTTCCTTTTCTCAAAATTGCTTATCTCTGAACAAAGCTAATTATAAGGCGGTGTTTGTTGTATGGTAGTTAGATATATGGGCCCAGGCTCTGAGATCTGAGCCCAGAACACATGACTCTGAGAACAGGCATGTTGCTTATGGCAGCTTCTCCGTCTGTCAAGGTGATTCGGAATCTTGCCCAAGTTATGCAGAGGAAGTGGCAGATTTGTCTCATTCAGCCAGGTCATTAAAGAAGTTCTCAAAGAGCTCAACGTCAGCCCCTACTATGTTCTCTGTGGTTGCTATTGAAATATTAATCATATCCTTGAATAGTATTCTCCCACGAATGGTGTCACTCTTACCCTTGAATGTGTCCAGACCATTTTGAATCTATGAGAAAGCAACATGTACATCAACAAGAGGGTAAAAATGACTTATTCAGTTCTCTAGGGAAACAGGTGAGATACATATTATACCTGGAAAAGAAATTTTTGAGAAAGAATGACAGTTTTTGCTGATATGGTAACTGTCTATCTTATCCTCCTCTTAAAACTCGAGATATAAAATATTAAAAATTACTTGTTTTTTCAAGTCAGAGATGAGAGCCAGTACTAATGACTATATCGGATTGATAAATGGATTGATATGAGCATTCAGAGCTGGCCAGATAACAGATTTGTTCTCTCTATTTCTATTTAGGAATTTCTAAATTGATTTGAACCATTTTTCACACATATAACTGTAAAGCTGCTTAGAATGTGATTTGTTTTATACAAAACTAGCACCTAACACTTAGAGGTGCTCAAATATTGATTCTCCTTCTTCCACACTTCATTTACAAAGTTAACTAGAAACCGTGAGTTTGGAAGACTCCAAATTGACACTCAGGAATATCTGTGATCCAGACCGCCTGCTGGGGAAGAGGCTGAGCTGCATCTGGGGTCTGCTATGCTCCTGCAGAATTTGGATTCCACTGTGGCTTTCAAGCTCCTTGGATCATGTTTGACATTTCTTTCTCTATTGCTAGACAGACAGATAGAGCGATAGAGAGTGAGGCTCATTACTAGGTTTGTCCCTTTTGATCCTATGCCTGAAGATTACTTTTAATAGATTCACCAGAATTGAAAATGAATATCCTTATCTAAAGGTCATCGTCATTATGTTCCCAAATAGGTCACATTTTTTGTAAGGCCATAGGGAACAAATGGTGTTGTCTACATTTCTGCCACAAAGAACAGTTCAAACCATGTTTGTGATTATGGGTCATGGAATTCCCTGGATGATCAAGAGAAAAACAGCGTATCAGAAAAGGATCAGAATGCTGGCTTGTTTGCATGTTACACATTTCATTGATGTTCACTTGATACCCTGGCATTTTAAATGCTCTTTACCATGTTAATGGCTTTGTATTTAGCGTAATATTGAAGGAGGAGGGGCGAGCGATGACCAACCCGTTGTTCACAGTCCTAGCTCACCTTCCTGACAATAGAGTTGGTGACAATATCCAAAGGGCCAACACTGGCTAATACCCACTTCTCTACTAAAAATGGGGCACGAGGGACTTCTATTCCTGACATTGTTTTTCCACATATCTTACTTCCTTCCCTCCAAAATTCTGCAATTTCTAAAAATGTGGTGAAGCTCTGAAAACAATGCTGTAATTTGCCATCCCCATAAGGAAGAATAGATACGGAATAGAAATCATTTGCTTTGTCCCAAACATTTGAGTACATTTTTCAAGTCAGTTTGTTTTATTTTTTCAAATGAGGTAATACCGGTTTACAAAACTGCAGGTCCACAGCTTCCTGCCTCCACGGCTGCATGGGCCGCACCACACCTATCACCACGAGTCAGTTGTCATCCGTTCTTAATTCTACCTGCATCTGTGTCAATCAGTTAGAATCGAATGTGCAAAAAATAAAAACCAAAAGTACAGAGCATGCCTCTTTGGCCTGCGTTAGTGTCTGTTATTAGTGGGTGTCACGAAGGGGACAAAAAGCAAAATTAGAGGCTTGTTGAGTGAGTGATTACTTTCTTGTGTTTCTCTGAAAATATGTGTCTATTCTCCCTTTGCCAAATCTACTTGCCCTTCCCTCAAAGTCATTAAGAAACAAAACATGTTGTGCTGTGTGTAAGGCTTAACAAGATTTTGAAGTCTGCAGATCCCCAAATCCTACAGAGACCCTGGTCTCGGTAGCATTTGGGCATAAGATTGAAAAACAGAGTAAACTGACAGCCGTATTTCTCTGTCAGGAACAGTAGAAACGCTCCTGTTGCCTGGAAGGGTGAGAATAGCACACCATCTGAGTTTGAAATGGGATTTATGCCAGGGAAATCACTAGCTATGCATGGGGTGTAACTTTCTGTTGGTTTTTTTTTTTTTTTTGCAACCCTTGAGACAAGATGGAAACACAAAGCTTCAGTCCTAAGCAAGGTTTCTAAAAAAGGAAAGAGTAAAATCTATTCCTGCACTTCCAGCTGCAGTTCCAAGTGAACTGATTGAAAAATCTAAACAAAACCGATGTGAAATTCATTGCGAAGCCAAGGCTTTCTATCACCATGTCTGGTTCAAAAGTGAGTTGTTATAGCAACAGGAGAAAAGTAAATGAGCATTTCATGTTGTAAAATTGTGCTTGCCTCTGTTCTACACAGCGCTGTCCATGCAGTCAAATGAGCTCAAAGCATTTAAAGGGGAAGAATTCCTGTTCTAATTGTGAAGGCTGGCACCAAAGCTATCTTTAAAACCAAAGGTTCATTTCAATTAACCTTATTCCCCAAATCGATATAATAAATTCTCTAACAGGATGAGACTGAGCAATGTCCTGTCTGATGAAGATGACCTCAGGAAAATATGGTGCCATGGACTTCAGCGCTAAAGAATAGCCCAAGTGCTGAGTGGCACTGAGCTCACGGCACGGTACACAGAGCCTTTCACCTCTAAATCATTGTTTTTAATCCAGTATAGATTGGAAGCAGGCAAGAGACCTTGCTTTTTAACATTTGTTCACTGACCTGTATTAAATTGGATGTTGATCCGGGTGCAGCTTCAGATAGATGTCTATATGGTGAACTATTTCTGAGCCCCACACAGACCTCCAACGAAGTAGCCAAAGGCTGATGAGATTGGAGAAATTTTTGTTTCGTTTTGTTTTTCCCTTTGTGTAGATTGCCCCTCCATAAATGGTAGTGGAGTGTAACAATTTCTTGGATCACTGGTTGTGTCTTAGTCATCTTATAAGGAGCCTATCTCAAACCTAACACATTGCTATTTAGTTAAGCATTTATAATTACTGATTTTGCACATGATCACATTTAAATTAATTTGTAAATATGTAAAACAACAAGGGAGAGAGACTCAACCCTTAGTCCCTAAGAGCAACCCTCCCACAAAGCCTAAGGCAAATTTTAATTATTAGCTATAACTGATCTGTATAATTAGCCTGGGCTAATATTCCCTGATGCCTTTCTATTTAAAGAGACAGACACACTATTTACATATCCAGACAAGTTTGCAGTTCTGAGAAATTATCTCCATTTTAGGAATGAAAAGCACTAAGCAAGTAAGCAGACTGGTAATTTGAGACAGTATGGGGAACCCAGACTCATAAAGCCCTCCCCAGAGAGGCTCTATGATGTCAACAATGGGGGAGAAAGGAGCAATGTCAAAATTTAGCCCCCTGGGCCCCTATTTGTAAAGGTAAAATGTAATTCCATCCCCACAGCAGGGGTCTCATTGGCTTCAGTAGGCTTGGCCTGCTCCCGTGCCCTGCACTGGGAGTCTTAGCATGTCTGATATCTGACTCATCCAGGAAGATCTAACAAAAGGAGAGGCTTTCTAGTTCCCACCTTGTGATTTTGATTCAACCAGCCTGAAAGAGGGTTCAAAAATTTGAATTTCTAACAAGCTCCCTAGTTACTCTCATGACTCATCAAGATGTGGGTACCACTCATCTTAGATCACTTATGTGGGGAGACTGGAAGGTGGGAAGAGGGAATTTCATCTCTTTACCATTAAAGTCAGTCCAGACACTGGCTAAGATTCTGAAAAGTATCCTGAAAACCCTCCATCCAACTCTATATGGGTTCCCCATACACACAAACAATCCTCCCAAGATGTCTAACACTAAGATTTTCGTAAACTCTGGAACAATGTGGTGTAATTTTATAATTTCCATAGAGGAAATAGGCTAACTCCCAACTCTGACCATCAAACGCTTTCATAATCTCCCTGTATGAAATGTCTTGTGCTCTCTTGTGCTTTCTCCATACTCTTGACTGATCAGAATATTCATGAAGTTTTGCCTCTAATCTTCCCCCAAATCTTTGTGTGGCTGTCTGTGTCTCACCTCTTAGGATCCCAGTCCATTGATACTCTCCTTGAGTGGTCTTCTCAGGACACTCCTCTGGGGCAGACCCATGAACTCCACCAGTCAGATCCCTCGTCCCCATAATGATTTCTCCATTTCAAGACCTCAGTTTCCTTACTTCTCAGTCCTTATACTTTACCATGCACCACAAACATGGTGCAATTACCTTGTTTGGATTGCTTCTCTTTCCCCACTAAAATGCAGGGTCCTGAATACCGGGAGCTAATAGTTCCTATGGCTGCTGAAGAGTTGCTACGACCACAGACAACTGGGTAAGCACTAGACTAAAGCTCAATGACTCTAGGACTCTGTCACACCAGAGCAGACAGAGATGTGGCACAGTCTTTCCATGTCACATGCTGACAGAGCAGATGTAATCATTATGAGTGTGTACATTCTGAATGATAAATGAAGATAACTGTAAGTGGAGAATTCCAAGTTTTATTAGCATTCACCGAGTGTTTAGTCTTTTTGTTTTTCTTCTTGTTACAGAAGGAAACTCATTTTGGATCATTTCTCTTGTTAGAGTCCTGTGTCATCAGCCCAGGGTCATTCTTATTCTGCATTGTAGTTTTCATTCTAGTCCAGCAGATCGACAAGATCATTAACAAAACTAAATCCAGCTACACACACAGTTAGAATAGGGAAGTGAGCATTGAAATGACATGGTATGTAAAAATAAGAGAAAATCAGAAAACTAGAGGAGGGATTAGAACAGTTTGGTTACCCAAAATCACAGAGATCTTATGATGCAATGTGATATTAGTGTTCAAGTTATTTTAAATTCATATTTTCTTTAGACATTTCTAGTCATCTTCCTTGCTTTACTCTTCCAAAACCTGGCTCCACTTTCCAACTTCCCTGCTAATCCACATACCTTTTCCTTAAAACAATTTTTTTTGGCAAGAGAACTGCAAAAGAGTTGACACTTGGCATGAGATGATTGAAAAAATACACTGTCCCTTTTCACCACCCCTGATGTCTTTATCTGACAAAATCCATATGCTGTGTGATCACCATGGCAACTAAGTAGGACTGTAATTGCTGCCCTGGAAAGCTAATTTTTTCACTCAAATTGTGGCATACGTTTAACCTGTCTTACGTTTCAACAAACCATCCTTTAATGACAAGTGTTTTGAAAGGTCTAATTTCATCTATTTGTTGAAGATGCATTTTTTTAACTTAATAAACTAATTATAAATAGAGGAGCAGGAGAGGCTGTAATATTTTCTGACCTTATCTTACAGAATTATACCTGATCATTTTATAGCAATAAAATCTAAATGTGTGACTTCTTCTGAAGGGTCCACAGACATCAGCACCCTCAGACGGTGACGTGAAAATCAAAGAAGTTTCCATGGAGACACAATCATAGAGACAAAGGGTTCCTTAAGTCCAACTTCCAAACTCTTCTGCTATCTGCCATTGAGAAAATGTGGCCTACCCTCTGACCAGTGACATGACTGTTCTGGCTAGGAAGCTATTTGTTTAAATTTTCTCATTAACAAATTTTATCTTAGATTAAATTTTCCTTCTTTGTTTCTGGTTCACAATTTCTATATAGATTTTTCTTTCTTTCGTTTGTTTTCTAAATATATGAAGCATTACTTTAGGAATGCTATATGGGTTCACTCATCAAAGTTCTTTGAGATGTATAAGCAATGAAATGTCTGATGAGGAAGGCTTAAGAATCTACTTCTGGCTCAGCCAAGAATTGTAGGTATTGTCCTCAAAGTTTCATGCTCTGGATACCTGCAAATGTGTGTTGTTGATAAAAACCACAGAAATGAAATTCAAAAGACTTGAATTCTAGTACTAATTCATAGTTTCTAATTGTGTGACCATAGCGAGGTAATGTTCAGGTACCTAAATAGAGCCTAGGTGTGTTGTGGGCTCTGTCCTCTCTGTGTTTCCATGTCTTTGGCACAGTTTCACATGATGAAATCACTAAGGACGCATTTCTCAGAATGCATGATTTTATACTGTATTTTCTTTGTCCATTCGATCATTCACACTTAGATTACTTCCACATCTTGACTATTATAAATCCTTATAATACAGTGACTATAGGGTGCATATGTTTTTTAAGTTATTGTTTTCATTTTCTTTGGACAAACACCCAGATTGCTGGATCCTGTGGTAGCTCTATTTTTTTTTTTTAATTTTTTTGAGGAACCTCCACTCTGTCTTCCATAGAAACTGCAGCATTCTGCATTCCCACAGCAATAGACAAGTGTCCCCTTTTCCTCCACATCCTCACCAACACTTATTATCAAAATAATAGCTTTTCTAGCGAGTGGGAGGTAATAACTCATTGTGTTTTTTATTTGCATTTTCCTTGTAATTAGTGTTGTTGAGTACCTCTTCATGTATATGTGACCATGTGTACATCTTCTTTGGGAGAATTGCTCTTCTTGCAGTGCTTTTTTCAGCCCCAACTAAAGGGAAAACCCTGAAGAAATAAGCTAAGAGACATAAAATGGAAAACTCACAAAGCACATGCTGAGATGGGAATTCTGAAAGTTTTCAAAGGAGAGTGCTGTCACTTCTCAAGCAAAATAGGTGATAAAGAACTGTTTTCCTATAGTCATTGTCCAAAGCTTGTCCAATCTTCTCAGAAGAGGTCACAGCAGACCCTTGGCAGTTCCAGGTGCTACTGGATAAAAAAAAATGGCTATGAATCCTGCATAGGGCACATTAGAATTCAGACCAAGGATCCCAAGCTCTGTCCTCATTTCTGAAGGAGGAGACCAGAAAGAGAAGGGAAAGATGACAACTGCAGGAATCAGAAGACTGCAAGACAGCAGATGGACGAGAAGCCAAAAGGCATTGAAGTTTATACTCTTGGTATATTTTTCAGTAGCATATATGTTTAAATACGTGATTAGAATGAATATAATCATAGATACAATGTTCCAACCAAAGCCTTGGTGACTTTACTCAAAGGTTAGTTGGGACATTATATCTGTGGCTATTTTGTAACCTTAATAGGAGCTAATGACCTTGGTCCCTGTTTTCAAAATTCACCAACCTGGCAAGTCAGAGTGCCCTCACTTGTCCTACTAACACTGAGCCAAGTTAGCTTGAGACACTGAGGCTGAAGAGAAGAGGGGCCAATAGCAGGATAACGTAACACAATATCCACATCCTTTAATTGAATTAAGTACATAAATTAGATGCTTAAAAGTGGAGGCCAGCTTGTTCTCAAGACAGTTATTAAAACTGCTTTTTTGCTGTTTTCTTATCCAGTAATACAGAGTTGCTTTTATGAGGGAAAAAAAATGTAATTCATGTTTCAGATCTGTTGTCATTATTTTAAAACTCATAGCTACAAGTCTAGACATTTATGGTTATTTCACAAGAACTCGTTCTTATGAAATAATCATTGTTTTATGCCAGCTGTAGTTTATTGATCTGATATGTGCCTGAAATTATTTAGATAGGGAAATAGGACTTTCTTCTCTTTCAACATACAGAGAAAAATTGTCCCAGACTCCCAAAAATATAAAAGGCATCTGATATTGAAAATACATTAGGATTATGTTTTTCACTTATTAAAATCCACTTAAAATATAGTTCCAATTCAAAGTTTTTATTCCTCTCCCTCCTTCTTTATAAAGAAAAACATTCTGCTACAGTTGTCTTCAGCTGTCAGTAAATTTTGTTTCCACAAAATAAGAAGGAAGAAACAGAAAGAAGAGGAGGTAGAGCAAGAAAGAAGATAGAGGCCCGAGGGTAGGGAAAGGACAGGAGAGAAGAAAGAGAAGACATTCTTTAGTTATCTGGATATACGGCTCTCCTATGGACAAGTATCCCACAAGAAGGACCACAAGGGTTAAAATATTTACGACAATGGCTGCGGGGTCATCAAGCTAATAAGTCCTGGCCTACAGAAAAAATTCTTAGGTTCCATAACTTCAGATTTTGGTGTTACTTCCATAATTCATTGTGTTATAACCAAATAATTTGGGGGAAGGGGTGTAGTTCAGAGCCAATGTCTCTAGCTATAAATCATTTTTATAGGCTCTGTGCATGATTTTTTATCTATTTTACAGATGAAAATGTTAAATGTAGCTTTCAGGTGCTAATGTACTACATGTGTTAATATTCAGAGGAACCTATATCCTATGTGACTTTAGTTCACTTTTGATATTTATTTTATTGCTTATACAGGACCATTCAGTGAGCAACATTTCCAGTTGATATGT
Source organism: Solenodon paradoxus (assembly GCA_004363575.1). Lineage (NCBI taxonomy): Eukaryota > Metazoa > Chordata > Mammalia > Eulipotyphla > Solenodontidae > Solenodon > Solenodon paradoxus. The sequence goes on from RJWH01000015.1 coordinate 2,238,597, forward strand.
GCTGATGGTATTTTTCATGGTTTGGCAATGAAAACTATCCAGTGATTGTCAGACAGGGTAGTCAATTCCACCAGGTCTGAATCTAAGGAGGAGCCACCCGTGTGAGAAGTCTGTGTGGGCTGTTTTATCTCAAGCTTTCCCCAAACACTTCACTTGGTCACATTAGATTTTGGACATCCTTTTTGCCCCATGTTAGTGTCTCTTTTCTTTAGTTACTTGCAGAAACTGAGCCCGAAAGTGTTGCCTTTTCATTGTCTCCCAGAATTTCTACAGAGGATTTTATGTTTTGGATAAAAGTCCTTCCCCAGTTCATTAAGATAGTTTCTGTGTCATCTTCTAGAAGTTCCATCGCTTTGTGTTCTGTATTAGGTTTTTTAGCTACTTCACATTGCTTTGTGCTTATGGTGTGAGGTAAGGCTATAACTCCATTTTTAAATGACATTTCTTTTACTGAAAGGTAAACTTAATGCTGATTTATGATGATGTAGGCCTTAAATTAACATAATGACAATATGATGTTACTTTAAAAATGTTTGTTTATTTGTATCTGGCAAATAATCAGCAGCATCAGTTCTGTAATAAGTCAGATCTCCCAGATGTTGCTCCCAAACTAACCAATCTTAATCAATCTCATAACAATCCCTGAATTCTCATAAATTGACTTCTATACTCTTCCTCTTTTTTAAGAAATATTTTCACTATTGTTAACTCTTTGTTCATCCACATGTATTTCGGAATCAGCCTATTTTTTCCACACATACACAAGATCCCTACTGGGGTTTGATTTGGAATTTTGATTAGAATTGAATAAATAGATTAATTTGTTAAGAATTAGCCTCATGATTGTGAAGCATACTGTATCTGAAAAGGATATATCCTTTGATGTGGAGCAGGAGAGTATTTGTATTTTTTCAGTAAGTTTTTTTGAGGAGGAAGAAGAGGCACTTTATTTTATGTTTATCTAGTTTTACACACTGATTATTTCCCCCCAACCTGGAACTTGAACCCAGGGTGTGTAGCTTGGGCTCCTTTGGAGGCAACTGACCTAATCGCTACTCCATCATGAAATAGTTTCAGTAAATTAAAAAAAAAATGTCTTCATAAATTATAAAAGCAGCTGACTTTATTTTGGGGAACTTTTTTTTTTTTTGATACTATTTTAAATACGATCTTTTAAAATTAAATTCCCTGATATGTAAGAAAAATGCATCCTTTTTTTCTAGACAACTCTGAGGAAATCAAATGATACAGAAAATGTATTAAGCTTTTATAATGTCTATGATGCTTTATCTGTAATTCTGTGTAATTTTTGACATAATTTTATCATCAGCTATAATGACTATATTTCTCTTTTTTAATTTTTTGTTTCTTTTCTTATCTTACTATGCTGCTTCCACTTTCAGTACCACTCTTAATAGAATATGAGTACATTGTAATGTTCCTAATCTCAAAGGAAATCGTTTTTATTAAGGGAAAGATGCAGACATGAAGATAAACAGGCAGGCAAGGAGAGGAGGAAGAAGCGTTTTTGGTTTTTTTCTTTTTTTTAATTTTTATTTAGTTGTTGAAACAAGTTGGTTCCCCCTGCATCTGGGACTCGAGCCCAGGCTTATGTGGCCTATATTCATTCAGAGGTGATTGACCTAATTGCTGCTCCACCAGGGTGCACCAAAAAGGAATGTTTTTAATTTACCACACATCAGTATGTTATAATTTTTGTATCAATAGTTTTTCTTGTCATTTCTCTGAATTGAATGCTACACAGTGTTTTTAGATGCAGTTGTTGAGGTAATCATTACTTTTTGTCTTTGATCTGCTGTGATAAAATATAGAAATAAATTGTCTTAAATCAAACCACCTTTTGTACACTTGAAATAACCCAGCTTTGTCATCTGTTATATTCTTTGAAGGATTCTGTTTACTAATATATTTGAGGTTTGTGAATCAATTTTTTGTTAATTGCATTAGAAACTAAGCTACTCTACAAAAATCCCTATGTATAGAAGAAAGCAAAGACTTTCACTTTTCTCTCTGGCAAAAATCTGGGCTAAGTGAGTGACTCCTGGTTAACAGTGAAGCTGTATTTTGTACTTGGGTTTCAAGTACACCATTCCTCAGCCAATTGAAAAAGAAACAGGACCCTGAACAGATTTCTTAAGAAGATAGAAAATTGCCCTCCTCACATCCATTCACATCTGAGTTCACCCAAGTAAATCCCATGGCCATATATAGCTGCAAGGGAAGCAGAAAAACATTTTCTGTGACTGGATGGCCATGAGTCCATATTATATAAAATTCTGAGAGAATTTCTATTTAATAAAAAAAGCGAAAGGAGGCTTAATGCTGGGGTACAGTGAACAATCTCTAGCATATATGGTCATATAACAGAATGGACAATAACTTTCTTTTTTGCACTCTCCTTGTCTCAGATCTTGCTGGATTCCAAAAAATGAATTAGGTAGATAACTTCTGCTTTTCTACATTTAAGTTATAAATTTGTGTAAATTTATAACTTAAAAAAATACTGTAATTTATGAGCATTTTCTTTTATAAATAACTCGAATGATTTCCAAATGTTTGATAAGTATGGCACTGCTAGTCTATTTCTTCTTGAATCAATTTTAGGATAATTTTTAAAATAAGTTTTCTATTAGCATACAATTATTAAAAATAACATTTTACTAGATTTTTAATATTTTGCTGCATCTGAGTTTATTTCATTATTTCCTTCTAATTATAATTTAATTCTTTTATCTTTTTTTTCTGCTAACAAGTTTTGTATTTTATTTGATGTTTAAAAATAACTTGTCAGTCTTAACCCTTTCTATTGAAGGGTTACTTCTTATTCTTCTCATCTGCTCTCATTTCCTTTTCCTTCTGTTCCGCTTGCTTTTGTTTTGATGTTCTTATGTTCACTTGAGATGGATGCTGCTTCACTGGTTCATTATTTTATCTGCACCCATATGGTTTCGTATTCAATATCATTGTTAAAATTGTCCCTTAAATATTTTCTAATTTTTATCATGATTTCTTAATTAACTCTTGAGTTTGTAAAAGTAAAATATTTCCAGAGAAGCAAAACTCAAAGTGGCGTTTATAGTATGTGAGTTTTTGTGTAAAAAGAAGAAATAATGCATTCACATATCTGATTTTCATTTCAAACATAAACATAGGAAGGATAAATCAGCAATGTTTGATTTTTGCAAGGTGTTTTACCTACAAGTGGCGGTGGGAATCAGAGTGCAAGGAAAATGATGAGGAGTGGCATTTCTTTAAATAGATCTTTTGCCTGTAATTTAACTTTTTCAGGTTACTGGTCTATACAGAGAAAAATAAAATTAAATAAATGAGGTTGGGAAAATAAGAAAAACTGAAGCTGAAAGTAAATGGGAAAAAACATGAACTATTTTAAATGAATTCCACAAACAATGCATTTTTTAAAAAAATATGAATTCAAATAATCAGTGAACACAATATTTGACTATGTCCTCTGACTTGGGCAAGAAATGGAACAAGAACTACAAACAAATCTGAAAATCTTTTTAGTAGGATTTGGAATTTGCCATTTATATAAAAAATAATTCTGAAATGACTTAGATGGAATCCAACAAGTGAGTAAATGTGCTGTTGGGATCTGGACTTATGAAAGAAGGGACCTACAGATACAGCATGAAGGAAGACAAGAACCTGTGGGGATAGACTGGAATTGGGGCTTCAGCATATCTTCAGTACCAGCAGCTACAATTAGCCTAAATGTGTATAGTACATGTAATATGTACTTATTTAATATGTGTGTGCATCCGAGCACACGTTTGCCTGTGTGTATATGTATATGAATGTATTTTCTAACTCTATTCAGTAGAAAGGCCAAGAAATAAAAAAAGCTCATAGCTATATGAACACTTAACCTTAAATTCTAATTACATACCTCACTAAAAAAATAACATGTCTCTATTTGAGACATGGATAGTCATTTTTATTAGTCAAGTTTATTTTTTATCTGAAAATATTATTTTACTTTTGTTTTTGAAAGATATTGTCACTAAGCCTACCTATAGACTTATGTAGCAATGTGTCTTTCTGTATATTGAAGCTATTCTAGTGTTGTTGCTATCTCTTGCTGACTTTGAGAAATGAATTCTGGTCAAATTGTTAATTCTATGTAGTTAATTGTATCTGCCACCTCACCCCACTCCCACTGTTTTTGAGATAACATTCTTGACATTGGTATCCATAACTTGCTACTATATGCTAGGTTTAACTTTATTTATCCTATTCAATATAAATCATACAAAACAGCAGTTACACTACAAATAATATAAAATGAGAAAATTCTTAGCCATTAATTCTTTCAAATGTTGCCTCTACCCCATTTTCTCTCCTCTCTGGATTTCTAATAAGATAATTTACATGTATCATTCTTTTCTCTACTATTCAACTTGTCTTTCTTATTTCCTACCTCTTGGTTATCTTCATGTTTCATTCCAAACAATTTCTATATATTTAGTTTCAAATTTACTTTTATCTCTAAGCTATATATAATAACTCTTAGCAACTCTTATTTTTTAATTCCAAAGTCACTTCATAAGATTTCCAGAACTTCTACTTATTTTTCAAATGCTTGCTCTTTTTTAATTATTGCTCTTTTTACTTATGCTTGCAAATTTGCTGGATTTTTTTAAATACATATTAGACATCGCTAATTTTAGTATTTGATTTCAAAATTTGAGGTTGTTTTCAGCAAGAGAGTTCGTCAACTATTTGTTCCACCATACTGCTGAAAACTTCTATATGTCTTCAACATCCTTTTAACCAGCTTTTTGTATTTGTGCTTCGTATATTATTTCTTTAAAATAAACTTAAGGTGAAAAACTAGAAAATAACTGAGCTAGTCTAATATACCCATTGTCCCCTATGAAGAATTATAAAGAAATAGTAGGATCAAATCAAGGTCACTACTCACATGTGACTCCTGATTTATCCATTCAATGAATATTCATTGAATGGTTATGAATACAGATATGGTTGTATCATAGATTGACCAGCATTTCATTTTTTGCTCATCCATGTGATGATTTTTAACACTTGGCTCTTACAAACTTAGCCACTGTGGTTGCCACTGTACTTCATCTATATTTAACATATTTATTTGCTTAGAAAAAATTCCCTGAAGTTATGTTGTAGGCCATGTATATTTTTAGGACCCAATATATCTTGCCAAATGTCATCCAGAAGAGTTATGATAATTTATCTTTCACTAGTGGCTTATGGATTGCAGTGATGGAGGTTGGCTTTTTAAAGGTAACATATTATAAGCTAATTCTCTGAATTATTTGTAATAAAAAATGATTTCATCATGTTTTTTATCTGACTCCTTCCCTAGTCTAAATGTATAAAAGGGAACACTCGATGTTTTCAGTATTATGCCTACATAAAGTTGTTAAAAATATCCAGGATCCTTTCCCCTTTCACTCTTTATAAAACTTTATATCAGAGACTTAACAACTGTTTCTCAAATTGCTGATGCATCTTTGCTTTGACAAAACTCCCAGCCGTTGCATGTTGACTAATAGTGTATTTCATAATTAATCGGAATTAAATAATGCCACGAACAGACAATTTTTTTTTTGTTATCCCCTTGAGGTCTTCTGTTTGTCCATAGACCCATGAGCGGTAATTCATCGTGAATCTCCTGTAACTAATGAGCATTAGTATGAGAAATAGCTTTTTGACACTAAATCTGCTTGAATTTGATTACAAGAGAATCCTGTAATATAATTTTTGGAGATGACATTGAAAGATTGATCTTGTAAGATAAGCAGGCAACTGGCAACCCAGCATGGCTTTAAATTTGTTTTCACTTAATAGGAGACAGAATTTTATTCATTAGCTCTCTTGCTATCCCTGGTTAAATCCCCCTAACTTCTGTTCCTGCTCTCTCAAGATTATGCTGTGCAAAATGGCATTCTACATACAGTTTCTGGCCAGAGGGCAACAGACCACCTAGTACATCTTTGAAATGGCTATTCCTTTCTCACCATGAATGGAAAAGTGTTTTAAGCATATGTAACTCCTTCCCAAGCTAGCATCTGTCAATGGTTCCATGTACAATGTACATGAGAATCAAAATCCATTCATAATACTCCTGTTTGCAAACTTCTGTCATCAAGGCTGTTCAGGTTGTCAGTTCTATTGCAGAGAGAACCAGGGCTTGAATGCTGAAAGAGCTCAATTTAAGTGAACATTTGAAAATTGCCAAGGGGTGGCAATTGCATGAAAGCCTCCTTTTTGAGGGAAGGTTGGTAAATTGGGATGTGAGGTGGATTTGAATTATAACTGACCTTATCAAAGCTTAACTTTTCTCAGACACTGATGGGTTTTTCTAGTTGCTCTGTGTTCATTTGGTTACAATGAAGATCTTTTACAGCTTTTAGTTGATTTTTTTATTGTGGATTTGGGCCTAACAATACGAAGACTATTGAATGTGTACAGGGTCAGCTCCATAAAAACTGAGTTAGGGGAAGTAGGGCGATGATTACTCGTAATTGGTGTAAAACTGCACACAGATTCATAAGTACCAATGTGATCTGTGAAAATGAAACAAAAAAAAAAAAAGAGGAATTTATACAGTGGCTACAAGATTTCAGACAATCTGTTTCTTATTTTTTTTTTAACATGTTATTATGTTGTTTGTAGAATGATATGTTTTTATTGTAGAAGCAGAGGCAGAGCCTGTACATTTTTTGACTGTCTTGTTCTTTGGAAACAAATCATGTTGTTTTCAGGGCAAGGTTTTAGAATTAATTTAATGCTTAAGAATTAGAACAATGAATAAGAATCCTTGTAGCATTTGTTTTAAATGCTGATTTGGAAGGGTGCTCTTCCCCATGATGTTAATTTGATATATCCTAAATGAATGGAGCCTAGGAATCTTATCTTAACCTTTCCTTCTTTTTTTTTTTTTTTTTTTTTTAAGAAAAGGTGCAGGCAGGAATGAAGGTGAGCAAAGACAGGTAGTCAGGAAAAGCTGAAAGTGTTTTTTTTAGTTACTCATCTTGGCTATTCCTCTCACCCTGGGATGCAAACCAGGATCCCTGGGAGCTATGTGGACTGTGCCAGTCAAAGGCAGCTGACCAGACCACTGCTCCACCAGGACACATCAGAATCTGCCTTTCTCACAAGCATCCCAAGACATTTTGATTGGGTAGTCCCCCCTTAAAACACTATTGAATGTTATAATTTTTAAATATATGTAAAAAGTAAGGCAATAAAAATCAGTTTTATAGAAAAGTGTCACAGCTCTTGTTTTCTTGTGAAAATTGATTTTACAATAAAGGGATGTATCTCCTGTCCTGATCGCTCATCAGTGCACTGTAAGAAGGCTGCATCCTGGCTGGGACAAGAGTCTTTGAAAGCTTCTCTTGCCGAGGACTCAGTGGTCACTAAGTAACTGACTTGCTTGTGTCTCTTTTTCTTCCCCACCAAATGAAGAAAAGAGCAAAACCTTTTTACCACCTGGGCACACTGGATGTAAAGCCAAACAGTCATGAAGCTGCCTTGTAAATCCAAACTGTTGCCATTATATTCAACACTTTCAAGATGTGTAACTCTCTCCCAATTGTTGAATTTAATACACCATAATGACAAGTGTACAAGCTTTAAAGTCCAACCCTAAACTCTGTAATTGCAGCCTCATAGACACTTTGAAGGGTAATGCAGGGTTACAGTCACATTGCAGGTAAACCAATCCTGAAAGATATCATCTTAAATGCTGCCAGAAAAAGGAATCTCACAGCTTCCCTTGGCAGCTGTGTGTGTCAGGCCTGCAATCTTTCAACTGAAATTCTTCTGAGCTCTTAATCCAGCTGTCTGTGCCACATTCTGGCCTATAATGGGGAGAAAGGAAAAAACTGTACCACAATTCACATTATCCTTTCATGGACTAAAAAGGGTTAAGCTTTCTCTTGTTTATTACTTTTGTTCAAGTGCAAGATATAAAGCCAGCTCTTCTGACTTTCACGTAACACTCAAGAAACGCCCCATCTATATTTTTCTCTTGCTGCTTTTCATCCATTCATATTGGAATATGATGATGATGATGTCTAGTACAAGTGGAATCTTTCCTTAAACTTCATGTTGTTGAACAAATGCCTTTAGAGATTTTTTTTTTAAAGATCTACTGTTTTGCAAGAGTTTTTCATCGACTCATAGTGTGAACTGGGTAAGCTAAATTCATCTCATGGTTGTCGGTCTCCTCAAAATAAGAGGCTTGATTCCGTTCCTTTAAAAACTTCTCGTACTGTCGTTTACTGAATAAATGAGATGAGGTTAGCCCAGAGTAATTTTGTGACAATAAAGGACTCCTTTTCTGTAAAGTGAATTGTTGATTCTTTGCCTTCTTAATTTTTCTACATAACATTTCTCTAGATTTTGTGGATAGTCTCTTGTGAAAGGAAAAAAGAGGGAAAAAAGGGAGAAGTGAGGAAGGGAGAAATAACAGAAGGAAAAGGGGTAGTGGGAGAAGCAGAGAAGGTAGGAACAGAAAAAAGGAAACAAAGTAGTAGCAAGTAGTTGCAGAAAATACAAATGCACCCTTGAAAATTATACTTGTTTTATGATAGAACGTATCCTCTGCCTGAGAGCAGAATAATTTCCTAAGATTATTTATGTGTGTCTGTGTGTATGTATGTGTGTGTGTGTGTGTGTGTGTATATGTGTGTGTGCCTAAATATGACATAGGCCTTGAATCAAAATTTACCTAGTTCTTTATGGTTTGTGGGACTAGCTGCTTAGCTGCTGCTAAGAGAAGATATTTGATGGATGTGTACTATTTCTTTCAATGTCCCTACTCAGCATTCTTTATTTATAGATTTAAATTTCACCAGTGGCATGGATACCTGCTAAGATGGTTGTTCATCTTTCTCAGTGGTGAAACTCGGGGACTTTGCTGGAGACTATGCCACATGATCACCTTGTGTGTAGAGATCTCACTGTGAACCTAGAAGAATACATCTTGGCTTAAGCCTTTTTGATGCCCCTGTGAATTTAAAGGCTCTAAAGTCACATCATTTCCTGTGCCAGAGTGTAATATATAGCTTAAAATCTATATGCACTCCATGGCACAGTGGATGTGGCAGAAGAACTAAAAATTGCATGGATAGAAATGTCTTCAGATCCGAACAAACATACCGTGTCTTTTTCAGACTGTGCAGGGTAACCCCAAAGCTTTGAATTTGGACTTCAGGGTACTGAAACTAATTCTGAAGGAAAGTGTGCTCTTTGTAGCAAAAGTTGGAACTGATCCAGCAAAAATTCTGACATTGTACTCATTACCTTGAGATGATCTGGATTATTGAGAATTCTTGAGAGTTCATCAATCAATGTGTCAGTGGACCAGCAGGAGACTCACTAATTCTCACCAGGATTTTGTATGATTTTATATAAATTTTGGAATTTTTTCCGATTTCCTTTAAAAGCACCCATTGGCTGTAAATGTAAAGACTGATTCTTTCACTTTTTGAATTATATTATTTCTATATTAGAATGTATACACTGATGACTTTTCCTAGAAGTGTATGCATTGTGATATAGAAAATGAATATGTAATAAGATCTGTATGGTAAAATTTGATGTAATAAAATATACTTAAAAAATCCTCCTGAGCACCTTATCTAAATCACTTGGATATTAGTTATTTGATCTAATTTCTGAGGACTCATCAGAGCTATAAGGTGAAAGAAAACAAATTAGATACTACGTAGACTTAGGTAATATACTTTCTATAGTCATTATCAGAAAGCCAGAAAGAGTCTCCCAGAAGTGTGTGCCTTTCTCACTAAAAATGTTTTTCTATTCTTCCTAGCGTTTCATTTCTTAGCTTCCAAAATCCAATGCAGTGGGGATGTTCAAAGGCTTATATTTATGTCCACATGCTCATTATTTCTAACTTTGGTTGCCTATTCCATTGCAACTCAACAAAAGAGGTTATAGTAAATATTAGGTTTCTTTTTTCAACAGGAAGTATGCAGTAAGGATTATAGAACTGAGGTTTTACACAGACTCCTAATGGGTTTTATTATTATTATTTAATCCAGAGGGAATATTTCTCTTGGTAATCTGTGTGCTAGAATATTCTCTTCAGGGTATGCTAGAAAAGAAAAGATAGCACTCTTGTTGGAACTTTGTGAAAGCTAGAGCTGTAAAAATATGACTACAGTGGGTGGAAAGGGGAGAGAAGAGAGGCGGGGAATAAGGTGATGGTAGGGGCACTAGAACCCTGGTGGTGGTGGGTGTGGTTTGAAATGCATGCAGACAGTCTGAATTCAATATCCTAAAAAGCATATAGCAATGTAAACTTGTGAAACAAAAGATAAATTAATGATATTGATTAAAATACAGATGAGAGCTGTACCCTTTGCAACCATCACCTCAAAGCCTAGTCATGAGAACTTAGCCAATTACATCACACTAAGTGAATTTCATTTGGGAGAGTACCGGTGTAACAGAGGTGAATGTAGGTCTGTTCTACCATTTTCATTCTTTTTGCTCTTAGACAAAGGTAAAATAGCTAAATACATTTTTTCTTCCTTTCTTTGCTTTATTGTTTCTTTTGTTTATATTGCTATATGCATTTTAAGATATTGAATTCACATCTTGGTCTCTGTGTTTTTCACACCACACACACCACTAGAGTTCGAATGTCCTTCACCAACTACCTTGTTCCCTCCTTTCTCGCCCACCTTCTCTCTCACCCCTCAGTAGCCACAGTCTTATGTCTTGTGGATTTTGTTGAAATTTTTCTCTTCCTTTACTTTGTTTCTTCCGCATGTTAGTGAAACAATTCTGCAACACTCTCTCTCTCTCTCTCTCTCTCTCTCTCTCTCTCTCTCTCTCTCTCTCTCTCTCTCTCTCTCTCTCTCTCTGCATATATATATATACACACACAGAGATATAGATATATATGTAGATAGATTTTTTTTGTGGGGGGAGGGTTTATCTTCTCTTAACTTGATCTCCTCCGCTTACATCCAGGTTTTACAAAAGGGCATGACTTGATCTTTATAATAGCTGCATAGAATTCCGTTGATTATATATACCAAAACTTCTTTATCCAGTCATCTTTCCACAGCTTTTAGATTATTTCATGTCTTGGCTATTATGAATTGTGCTGCTGTGATTACAGAAGTACATATATTTTTTTCTGCTGAGTGTTTTTATATTCTCTGGTTATATGACTAGAAATTGGATTGATGGATCCAATGGTAGAGACATTTTTTGGAAGACTCTCCATACCGTTTTCCAAAGTGGTTACACTAATTCACATTCCCAACCACAGAGTATGAAGGCTCCTTTTTCTTCACACCCCTCCAACACTTGTTGTTTCTAGTCTTTTTGAGAGAGACCATTCTCAATGATGCAAGTTGGTATCCAAATGTGGTTTTTATTTGCATTTTTACGATAGTGAATGATGTAGGATATTCTTTTCATATGTCTGTAGACTTTCTGTGTGTCTTCTCTGGAAACATGTTTATTCAGCAACTCTATACATTTGCCAAATATATTTTTGAGTTATAATATAGGGAAAGCTTGGTAAAACAAATATTAGCCTTAGATTATGTAGTCTTCTTTTTGAAAAATTGTGCCCTGAATACAACTTCAGATAGGTTCTCTGACTTTAAAAAATTACTTTAAAAATCCTCATTTTTCATAAAATATGATGATTTCTTAGAAACTTTTCATGCTATTTTGGTTATAACTTATGGGAAACATAATAAATTCTCATTCTGACTATACTTTAACAGAAAGTCATCAGTCAAGACTGCCAATTCAATGCCTTTTATGCATTACAATTATCAACCAAAATACTGTTCGCTATTTTAGTATTCTATCAGTCTATCATCTATCTATCTTTGTATCATCTATCATAGAATCTTTTGAACATAGAGCAGGGTTGTGAGTGAAGGTAATAACTGATTAAATTAATTTGACAATAAATGCTTAACTGAAGACAACAAGGATACAAATGTCTATTCAATATATATATTTATATACTATAGAATACATTATATTTATGTAATATAATATATATTATATTATACATAATATTGCCTTGAGAGAGAGAAGATTTAGTGTCTATTACTGTGCTATTAGTGACCACATTTGTAATTCCCTAAGTCTTCATTTCTAATTCTCTAAGCCTTAAGCCTCTGGTCTAGATGGTTTCTTTATTCTCATTTTTTAAATGAAATGCTTCAGTTGTGTACTCTGTAAGGTCCATTTCAGCCCTAAAATTTTATGATTTTGTGTTCTATGAGATAAACTGGCCATCTTGTTTTTCATATGATACCACCTGCTAACTCGTATTAGGAAACATTGAAAATATTTTATAGGTACATCAACTTCTTAAAATCTAGTGAAATGCAAACAAGAGGGATGTAATCAACTCATATTTCAGCATAAGAGAATGACATTTCAAAAGATATTCCTAAATATCTGAGTCATTTTCAAATTACTCATTTGAAGCCATTTGTTGTAAAGACCCCTGGAATAAAGCTGTCTACTATAAAAAATGGTTTAAGATGAAATTTCATCCTGTTTGATCTAGAACATATTGGAATAATTGTCTAGGCCCAAGAAGGAGCCACTCCTGCCCAGGTACCACATCAGATAACTTACATGATTTTGTATTCCTATAAATCCTCTACGTAACTGTAAACACAATATATCCAGTCAAGCAATCCTCAAATATCAAACCTGGGTCAACTCTGGGTCACCAAAACTAGGTTGACTTTGTGGTGCCAGCCAGTAAGAATTGTAACTATTTTCTATTTCTCTATTCCTTGTCCTTTATTCTTTATTCTGTAAAAGCTTTCCTGCCTTCTCTGCCTTTTTCTTTGCAGTTACTTGAGAGTAAACTATGTGCTTCACGAAATGATAAATAAACCTTGCTTATCTGACCTAAATTGTCCTTTTTAAAGCCATTTTCAACAAATTTGAGAGCCTATATTACATCATATGATGTGACCCAGTCTTATGGAATGTAATTATTCCAATGAAAATACATAATTCCTTAAAAATACATATGGGAACTGTTTTTTACCCTTTTATTGATATGATGTGAATCCTATGTTGACTTATCCATTTGGACACCCTTTCTAAAGAGTTTTATAGGCCTCTATAAGTGGATAAAATCAAATTATAATAATAAGGCTAGTTAACCTAAGAAAATGGCAGGCACTGTTCTGGAGTCCTGGCAGTGGTTCTGAACTGGGTACTATCATCTTTCCTGCAAAAAAGACAGGAACAAGCAGAGAAGTGTGTATGATGAAGAGAAAAGCCGTTGTGTTCTCTGCTGCTACTATAGGAAGGTCTTTTTCTAGAGATCGAATTTTACTTACTTCATTTATTTCTTTTATTTTCTTTTTTAGTACTGACTGGTAGAGCTGCCTTCTGTTTTCTCATTGGTCACTTCCTAGCACCCTCCACATTTGAATACTCAATCTTCCCAGGACATCTGAGATATGCAAACTCAGAGTCTTATTGCCTCAAGTCACCTTCCTTCACTCCAGACAGTCTGTGACACCCTTACATGTATTTTGCATAATTACTTCTTGCAGTCTCTTAGCCAAAGATCCCATAGGAAGTGGAAGAAGCAGCTAATTTCCCTCTTGGATTTCTGTGCTCCTGGGAAACTTCATCGTGCACCACTTTTTAATTAGCCAGTCCTATTCCAGGAGTTTCTGAATTTCCACTTCTTTTAGCAGGTGACTCTGTTCAGGGAGCTTGGAGACTGTTTCAGAGCTTAACACACATTAAGTCTGCAGATTCTGTTGACCCATTTAAGGCCTGAGGACATCCTAGTCATCCAGGTCCTGTCTAAGTGGACAACCAGTCATAGTGAAGGTTGTTATGGAGGACAAGTGCACACTGGAGACAAGGATAAGGCTTTTGAATCCATGTTTCTGTCATCTAAAGGGGCTTCTGAAGCCAAGATCAACAGAAAAGTCCTGTTCCTAGTTCTTTAGATTATTTATTACATCCTTCCTCCTCACCACCCCCAACTTGTTATCCTTTATTTCTGGAACTGAATTAAATAATGGATAGTCTATCATAGGCATTTCCATAAGGTTAGGTTAAAGTAACCTGGCTAACAAGTATTTCATTAGGGAGAATAAAAAAGGTAGACTGAGAAATTCCGTAAAAGTTTGTTATATAATTTTAAATGCTTTAGAATAACGTCACAATATCCTGCTTAAAAAAAGATCGGTCCTTTGTGTAAGATGTTATTAGTGGAGTCCTTGAAGCAAGTGGTGGAAAATGGCTTTTTCATTACTTCAAAGGCAATATTAAAGGACCATGAAATTCAAAGCTCCTGGTTTTATCACTGACGTTTTTATGTCAGGATTTAAACATTTTCCTACTCAACATTCTTCTAACAACTGTATTTTATAGGAAAGAATTGTTATAATTGGCCTGGATCATAGTACGATTATTAAATGATAGGCATCAATTAAGCTGATATTTAAATTGAAGATATTCATATCAGATAATAGGAAAGTATGATTATAATTAAATGCGTAGAATGTATAATCTGCTTTGGGAGTACACTTTAAGCCATGTGGTTATTTGTTGGAATATAAACTGTCACAAAAATTCTTCCACCTGTTTCCCCTTGCTCACTGTCACTAAGCAGAAATAAAATGTTTCATGCATATTTCCTTAATCTTAATATGATTATCAGGGTGCTTTATGTAATGACCAGGTTCAAGCTGTATCATTTAGGAATAAAAAGAAGCAGAGTGGGGAAGTGTTGGAAATTATAACCCAAGATCACGCTTGTGAATGCAGAGTTATCAATGCACTTGCTTTCCCCAGAGTTAACCTTTTGATTCCCAGGATCTTGCCACATGTGTTATTATTATGGCATTAACACTAATGCAACAATAAAATAGTAATGTACTTGCTAAGGACTTAGGGATTTAGCAATTGTGTGTATTCACTGCTTTTGTGAATTTTTTAAGTATGAAACCTCTTTAATAGCAACGTTTTAAAGTTTAAAGTAATATTTACTTACCTACTGGGGACAGAGAAGCTCAAAGAAAGAAGGGTTCACAGATTTTAATACTAATATTTTCTTAGACCTCATAGCTCACTGAGACCCAAAGAGAATTATTTCATTATCTTCATGTACTTTTTCACTTGGAAACTCTTGAAAATAGGAGTTCTTCATTTACACGGTGTGTCTTTCAGCTACACTAGAGCCTGAGCATATGTGAGCTGATCTTTTTTTCTATTTCTGTAATATATTGCTTGCTGGTGTCAATGGTCACAGGCATTGTCAAGCAGCCACTCTGTTTTATTGGGAACTGACTGCTCATCAGCAATAGGGTAAGAAGCCATTGACTTAATTCTTTCAAAGGATTCCTATTCTTCATCCTGTCATTACAATCATCTGTCACTTAATGAGAGAGATGCATTCTAAAAAATGCCTCATTAAGAAAATTGTCCTTGTGCAAGCCTACTGTGAAATTACACAAACTTAGATGGAATAGTCTATTGGGACCACCATCACATATGTGACCCATTATCGACAGGTCAGTCATTAAGCAACACAGGATTGCCCATCCTTATGGCCATTGCTGGGCTCTCATAATCTCAGATGTAGACTCCTAAAGTGATACAGGCCCAGAAAGAGAATTCTCCCTTATGTCCGAATAGCTCCCTTTGGCATAACCCTACATAACCAATAGGGAAGAGTCTCCCACAGAGTAGGATTAAGGTCTGCAAAATTACTTGATTAAATCACACACTCATACAAAGCAATTATCACTTAGTGCTTCTGTCCAGCAGGATATGAAATTTGTTATGGACCTATGACCTGTGGACCTATGGACTCTGTGTTGCTTCCTATTCTCCTTTGCACATATTAAATTTGTAGCTTATCATCCTTTCTCCACTACTGTATGTAGATTATGGGTAGCACGCCATGTCAACTGACTAGTAGGAAATAGATTTTTTAAGTGCTTTACCTAGAAATATTACATTTGAGTTGCTGATAGCTGGATGAGACTTGATTGTATCCCATTAGACTAGTGGTTCAATTTTGGTTTTATGCAGAAACACCTGAGAACGTTAAAAAATTCCTATGTCCACTTTGCACCCAGATTAATTAAATAAGAATCTGTCGGGGTGAGACTTAAGCATGAGGTGATTCCTACATACAGCAGCTGAGGACCAATGCTTCCAGTAAGGGTTGGATTTATGGGACCTGTGTATAGGGAAGAAGACGTGTATGGATGTTGGTTTTGCAAAGATGTCAGTGGATCTTTTGGCTCATTCAAGTCATTTTACTCCTTTTGCTTTGAGTGATAACCAAATTCTGGATTGACCTTATCCTAGTTTTATTCAGTCATATGAACACACATATCTTGCTATAGATAATGATTCAGAATAGGACACTTTAAATAATATGACCCAATTAGAGTGAAGCTCTAGCCTGATGACTAATCAGGAAAGAGAAAATACATGATGAAAGAGTATGTAATGCTGATTTTCACTGGAAAAAAATTGGCTTCCAGAGGCAACAAGATCCTAGAGAGCTGTAGGAAAAGTGTGCTAGAGTCCCGAGTATACAATACTTTACCTCTGAATGGAGAAGTAAATTCTTTTGATTGATGAGGACAATTGGAATTGCTGTCTCTTGCATGTAACTGAAAGTGTCCTAACTGACAGACCCCATAGTGGACAAAGTCAGTTCTTTGCAAAGATACCCTGTTTAAGATAACCTAAGATGCTGTTTTCCCCACCTCCTTATTTCTTGTGCATCATTTTTCGTCTAGTGACCTGTTCCCAGTGTACTACTCTTAGTCTGCTGGAGCTGCTCTCCTTCAAGGAGCTGGAAGTATCTTGGATTTGCATCCTCCCCTGGGCAGGTCTTACCCAACCACCTATCAATATATGAGCATGAAGTCCATCACCCTCGTGCCAGAAGCCGGACAATCTCTGAGGCACATTTCACATTAAAGAGCTCTGGGATCTAAGGATCTGCTCTGTTTTGTAATAAATTTGTTGATTGTCTTTACATGAAACAAGAAAGATTTTTTTTATAAATAAGCATGGATAATGCCTTAGACACACCAGAATTCTAATATGCAAATTTGGAAAGCACTTAATAGTAACGTCAAAGACCTTGTTAACTAGTTTATGCAGGTTTGGATGTAGTTACTCTCCTATCTCCAGAAAAGATAATCTAATTTTTTTAAGGATAACCCAAGGAAATTTCTATTCTAAAAAGAAAGAGAAGTCTTTTCACACATGTATGTTTGTTAGAGATTAAATAGGAGTGTTAAATAAAATTCCAGAAATGTCAACATTTCTTTTTGCTTTTAATGCTCTAAAGCCCAGAAACTAACAAGATAAAATGTACTTTGATAGCATTCTAAAATTCTTCCTATAGTGCTGCCCAAATACTAAAGGAACAAAAAAAGATCAGGAGGTATTAGGAAATTTGCCATGAAATTAAGGTTTGTATATATACCTATTGTATTCCATGTATCCTTCCAATCTCATCTCATTTACTTTTCAAGCAATAAGGTAAAAACATCATCCACAAGGCAGTAAACATGGGTTTGAACCCATGGTAGTTGAGTCTAAAATTACAGGAAAAATGAATAAACTTTGCTAAGGAATTGCAGCATTCAATTGATAATGAAAAATATTTTTATATAAAAAGGTTTTATTAAGTTAACCATTATTTGGAAGAAAATAATACATAACTTTGGTATTTTGTTGTATCCTCAGAGGTGA
The DNA here is from genome assembly GCA_004363575.1 of Solenodon paradoxus. Lineage (NCBI taxonomy): Eukaryota > Metazoa > Chordata > Mammalia > Eulipotyphla > Solenodontidae > Solenodon > Solenodon paradoxus. Next base: position 2,256,402 of record RJWH01000015.1, read on the forward strand.
AGGTAGTGCCTTGAAAACTAAATAAAAGACCTTAATTTTAATGAGAAGGGCTGATAGTTTACTTTCCTATTAACCACCAAGAGATGTTATGTGTTCCTAAGTCAATGGAAGTACATCAGAAAGCAAGGTGTTTATAGCTTGGAGTCCTGGGGCTCATATAGTAGATTTTGTAAAGTGAAAAAAATATGCCTTTGAAAGATAATTAAAATGAAATTCTGCATATGCACTCCAATTTCCACTGATTTTTATTAGAAAACAGAGTTGTGTTCCATTAATCAACAAATACCATTTTATTTATTCAAGACACAGTTTTTATTAGGTATTGAATAGTGGAGACTAGGAAGGACAACAATGAACAAACCATCTGAAGAAAAAATGTGGACTTATTTGAGGGCAGAGAAATACTTTTAGCTTCTTTTACAACTATTTCTAGTTCTTTTTTTCTAATATTCCACATATTCAAACCTTAGCTAATCATGTCTCCTCTGACTCCCCACCTCAAGTAATTTAGATTTAACACTAATCAAGTCTGGTGACTGCCAGAGGCAAAGTATAAGAAAGTCAACATGCTTAGAATACTTGTTAACATTTATTTGGTACGATGTGCCAGGAAATGACCTAAGATTTTAAGATGGATAATTTAAATTGAATTGAACATTGAATTACTGAATAGTCAATAAAGGGATTGTGCTTACTAATTAATATGTTTAAAACTCATGACAATTAATAAAATTTCATATCAAGTCATAAAATATTTCTTTGTAAAGCCACAATGAATTAGTAACAGTAAAACTGTCCTTTAAAAATGTAAGATACCTTTATTCAGTTTTGACAAAACTTTATTGGTTGTTTAAAAATAAGAATTTCTGGTTTGCTTTACTCAAGAACACCACAGAATTATAGAGCAGATTCTGTACATCTCCTATGAAAATATTCAGATACCCCCCCCCATGCATCTGTACAATTCCTGTATTTTCAATCATTCATATACAGCATGCACTTCCTAAATATGCCAGTGAAAAATAAAATAATTACTTTTTTCTCAAATGTTCAGCAGGCATTTTAAATTAGCCAGCTGGTCTCTTGTCATGGCTGAAAATATATAGTCTTTGTATAAAAAATGACAGTAAATATGTCCACGGCACTAGTCACTTTATAGGCAAGTGGAAATTCCATTGGTGCAATGACTTCTGATTGGAGAAGAGGAAAAATTGTGTAAAGGAGGAGAATCAATGATAATAGTGCTTCACAAGTCTTGCAGTAGCTCACGGAGAATAATTCATTTTAAGGAAGTAAAGTCACCTTGTTTTACAGCAAGGCAGTAATTTCAAGGTCCACATGTCGTTGGGTTTGTTTTTTTTTTAATTGAAGTTTCAGAAGTCATTTAAAAACATGACCTGTTAGAGCAATTCAAAGCACCAAGTCTGTTTGCAAAAACAGTCCTGTAATCATGATTCATTATGTGATTATGATCAGTGCAGTGTTAGAAATTCACCCCTCGATGATACAGCCCTTGCTGTGCACTGTTGTGCAGTGGAGTACTCCCACCACCACTCTCATGTGTTTTTTTCTGCTCTGTTTTATTTTTCACTCTATTATAAACTACCTTATCCCTTTTAGCCTCTTTTTTGTAATCCAACATGTGTCACTAGAACTATGAGATGCATCATAGGAACAGAATACATAGTAAGTAAAACGATCTTGATTTCCACAGGGTGTCTCACAGATCATAAAATAATAAACAAATGCGTGGCTGGATGATGGAGTCGGGGAGGACTTTGAGACCATCTACCATAGTTCTATTGTTTAAAGATGGAAAACGGAAACCCACAGAGGTCAAATGACCTTTCAGATAATACCTCCAGAATGCCAACCCAGACTGGCCTTATCCCCACACTATGGCTCTTCCCTCTACCTAAACTTCCCTAGTCATAAAGCCAACTTAATTGTTCAATTGACCTCCTCTTCTTGATGACTAAATTGTGTGTGATAATTGTCTCCATCCTTGATAATTCATTATTTTCCAATATTGATTGAACATCCGTGATGCCAGGACTGTTCAGGATACAGCAGTAAACATAGGAAACAGAGTCCTTTGGACTCAGAGGTCCAGTGGAGAGACACAGAAGACAGATGAAAAACAGCTTAAATAAGCAAAATATGTAATATGCAAGAAGATAAGTGCTTTGAAGGACAAACAAGGCAGGAAAAGGAAATAGGAAATATATTTATATTCTTGTGTTCAGAAGGAAAAGGTGAGTTATATCTTGAGCAAAATAATATTATTAGTGTCAAAGGAAATCAAATCTTTTTTCATCTAGGTCATGGATGTCTAAGATCTTTAAAAATGTCAATAGCACTGGAGGGGGATCAAAATAAGCCAGAAAGAAAAAGAGAACTACAGATGGTTTCACTCATATATGGACTATACTGAAACAAAATTAATGAACATAATAGTCTCAAAAAATATTCACGAGATGCAAAACTGTGTCTACCAGGAGGGTGGGAGTGGCAAGGGAAGGAGTGAGGGAACCAGATGGTGAAATCAGTCGGACTCTGGTGCTAGATGCAGTGTAAGTGCATATAGGCTGAGGTGCTATTTCAACATCCTAAAATGAATATCACTGTGTAAACAAAAGAAGTAATCTTTAAAAAGAAATCTCTTTTATTACTAAAATGAGTCCTCTCCTTTTCTTAATCAATTTAACTAAAGATTGATCTATTTTATTTTTTAACAAAAGCAGGCCTTAGTTTTATTGATCTTTTGTTTTCTTTTTATTGTTTCATTTATTCTGCTTTATTTCTTTCTTCTGCTAACTTCATACTTAGTTTTGTTATGTTTTCTACTTTCTTGAATGAACAAGAAAATTTCAGACCTTTTCACTGGTGTAGTCTACAAAACATTTAAAAAATAATTAATATCAATACTTCTCAATTTTTTTTTTAAATCAGGAAGCAGAACAATATGAAACTCATTTTATGAGATCAGTGTTATCTTGATACCAAAGCCAAAGAAGGGCACTGCAAGAAAACAGAATTACTGGCCAATACCACCAATGAATATTGATACAAAATTATCTATAAAATAGTGGCAAACCAAATTCAATAGCTTATTTAAAGTATCAACAATTGTATAAAAAGGATCAAGTGGGATTTACCCCAAGGAAGCAAGAATGGTTCAGCTCACAATCAATCATGGTAATAGACCATATTCATATAATGAAAGGTAAAAATTATGATTATCTTCATAGATGCAGAAAAATCATTTGACAAAATTCAATATCATTTAATGACGAAACACAAAAACTTTCAACTTAGTGAGTTTAGAAAGAGTGAATTATATGACAAGCCCACAGTTAATACCATACTCAACCGTGATTGGAATGTCTCCCCTCTGGAGTCAGGAATAAGGGTGCTACTCTCACTGTTTTGGTTGTGCACAGTGCTAGAAATCCTAGTCAGATAAATTAGGCAAGAAACAGTAATAAAATGCATTCATATTAAAAAGGAAAAAATTGTTTTCAGATGGTGATTTATGTATAGAAAATCCTAAGACTACACCAAAAATCTGTTGGAACTAATAAAAATATTCAGTGAAGTTGTAGGATAAAAAAATTTAGTAAGTGTATAAAAATCATTTGCAATTCCACACACTGGCAATAAACTGTCTGAAAACCAAAGAAAATAATCCCATTCATAATGACATCAAAATAAAACAAAACAAAAAATATTTAGGAATAAATTTAAACCATGAGGTGAAAGATCTGTACACTGAAAATTATGATGAGAGAACTTAAAGAATACGCAAATGTATAAAGGGCTCCGTTTTCATGGCTTGGAAGAATTAATGCAATTTAAATGTCCATGCTAACCAAAGCTATCTATAGATTCAATGCAATCCTTGTCAAAATCCCAATGGCATTCTTACAGGAATAGAACAAACAATCCTATAATTCTTACAAATGCACAAAAGACCCCCAGTAGCCAAAGCAATTCTGAAAAAGAATACCAAAGCTGGAAACATCACACTTAAGGATTTCAACATTATTATAAAGTTATAATAATCAAAACAGTATGATAATGGAATAAAACAAACATGCAGACTATTGGAACAGAACTGAGATCTTGAAATAAACTCATGCATATACATTCAACAAATATTAGATGAGGAATTCAAGAATACTCCTTGGGGAAAGGATAATCTCTTCAATAAATGTTACTAGGAAATGGATAATTACATGCAAAAGAATGAAATTGAATTGAGCCTCTATCTTAACACCACTCACAACAATTACTCAAGATGGGCTAAAGACTTAAATGAAAGACGAAAACTCATATAACTGCTAGAAGAAAACATAGAATAAAAGCTCCTAGTCATTTGTCTTGGCAGTAGTTTTCTGAGTATGATACCACAAGTATAAGCAACAAAAGCAAAAATCAAGTAGGACTACATCAAACTAAGAAGCTTCTGCAGAGCAAAAGAAACAACAAAATAAACAGGCAACCTACAGAATTAGTGAAAATATTTTCAAACCATCTATCTCTTAAAGGGTTAAATTCCAAATATATGAGGAGCTCATATAACTCAATAGCAAAAAGAAAAAGTTCAGTTAAAAAATTGTCAGAGGACCCAAGTAGACGTCTTTCCCTTGGAAGCATGGAGATGGCCAGAGGTTCATGAAAAGTTTCAACAGCACTAATGATCAAGGAAATGCAAATTAAAACCACAACCACAAATCACCACTTACCTGCTAGGATGGCTAATATTAAAAAAAAGAGAGAGAGAGAGAAAGAAAAAGTGTTGGGAAGAATGTGGAGAAAAGGAAACCTCAGTGTATTGTTGGTAGGTATATAAATAGTGCAGCCATGATACAAACAGTATGGAGGTTCCTCAGAAAATTAAAAATCCGACTACCAACTATCATGATTCAGCAATCCGTTTTCTGATCTCAAGAAATTGAATTTGGTATCCCAAATTGCTATCTGTGCCCTAGTTTTCACTGAGGCGTTAGTCACAATAGCCAAAATATGGAAACATAATTACTAATTGATGGATAATTTTTACATGTATTTATATATATATATAATTTTATGTTACTTGATGGCATTTCAGTCAATGACAGATCACATATATGATGGTGGTCCCAACAGGCTATAACATCTAGACTCATGTAATTATACGCTATGACTTTACCACAGTGACGAAATCACCTAATGACACATTTCTCAGAAATAACACTATCATCATCAAGCAAAGTATGGAATATCGTTCAACTAAAAAAAAGAAGGAAATCCTGCTTTTTTGCATCCACAGAGACATTATGCTAAGTGAAATAGACAAAGAAGCATAAATACTGTATGATATCATTTACATGCGGAATCTACAAGTGTCAAACTCGCAGAAATAGTAGAATGGTGGTTACCCAGGACTAGAGGTCAGGGAAATAGAGAGATGTTGGTCAAAAGACAAACTTCCAGCTACAAGATGAATAAGTCCTGGGAATTTGATGGACTGCGTAGTGAGTGCAGTTAATGATACTGGCTCATACACTTGATGGTGGCTAAGTGAGTAGACCTTAAATGTTCTAACTATAAAGCTATTAATGGTAATTGAGTGCAGTGATGGAGGTGCTTATTAACCTTATCGTGATAATCATTTCCCAATATAAACGTATCAAACCATCACAGTGTGAGCCCTAAACTTACACGCAGGTAAATGTCAATTTATCTTAATAAAGTTGGAGCAGGAGGGGTGTATTACTGAACCTTAAAAAATGTGTTGTCAGGAAGTTAGGTTTATGTTTCTTTCCCATTTCTCAAGGTGGAACAAGACAGAATTCAATAGACTCAAACACAAAGAAACCTAGTAGGTGCCTGATACTGTGTGATCAGCCCCAAAGAGCAGGAAGATAAAAAAACTTCTTCATAAAAAAGTCTGGTATCAGGCAGAGCATTTTAAAAAACGGAAAAGGTACACTGGAACTCTTGGTGCTGGCATGAAATATAGACTGAGATGCAATTTCAGTATCCTAAATGGAATTTAGCATTGTGAAATAAAGAAATAATAACCATTACTACAGAAAAAGGAAAACGTGATAAATTGGAAATTAGACTTTGTCCGAATTTTAAAAGTTTGCTGTGAAAGACCCTATAAATAAGATAGAAAAAGAAAAAAGAAACAGCTACAGAATGGGAGAAAACATTTGGAAACCACACTTCCAAGAAGTGATTAGTACCTAGAATAAATGAAGAACTCGCAAAATTCAAATTTAAAAACAAACAACTTAATTAGAAAATAGACAAAGATAACAAGAGACCTTTTACCAAAAAACATAAATAGATAACAAATACATGACATAATGTTCAACTTCACAGGGAAATGCAAATGAGAACCACAGTGAGATAGCAATGCACATCTATCAGAATGACAAAAGCAAAAATTAGTGAGAATACCAAGCACTAGCAATAATGCAGAGAAACTGAGTTCTTCATAAATTGCTGGAGTATACAAATAAGAGTACAGCCATGCTGAAAAAGTTGTGCATATATTTCAAAAGTGAAACATACAGACACCATTCCTTCCTGGGCATTTTTTCCTGAGAAATGAAAAAACTTACATTCATGCAAGAATCTGTACATGAAGGATTATAAAATTTTATTCATAATAACCAAAAACTGGAAGCAACCAAGATGCTCAGCAACTTAGGTGGTAAATGATTAAACAAGGTAAAGTATATCCAGATCATGAAACACTTCCTAAAAAATAAAAGAAACAAACTTTTGATGCAAGCAATATGAATTTATTTCCAAAGAATTGTGCTGAATGAAAAATGTCTAACAATTGCATACTATATTATACTGCTTCTATGACACAATTGCGATGACAAAATTACAGAAATTAGACCAAATAAATGCTCTCCAGGAGTTAAGGTGGAAGGGAAGTGAGTGGCTATAACAGGGACAGGAGGGACCCTTGTGGTGGGAGGAGCTATTTTTCCTGTATTCATGTCAATATCTAGGCTATGATCTTGCACTAAGATGTTGCACTCTGTGTAATTTTACAAGTTGTTACCATTGGGAAAACTGTGTAAAGGATGCCCAGGATTTCTCCATGTTATTCTTATTGTGAATATACAATGATCTGAAAATAGAATTTTAAATCAAAAAAATTCTACTAACTGCACTCTGAATGCAGTCATCTCTACTTGCATTGAGCATTCAGATTTTCAATATAGTAAAGGGAATTCTGTGGAAGACTGAATGGATTTTGAATTCCGTAATTGCCTTCCTTGAGAAGAAATTGGTAAATTCACCAAAGAGATTTGCTAATGACTGCAGGGATTTATTCATATTATTGATTGGCTTATTAGTAAGCCACAGAAATAGCAGAAAATCAAAACGAACAGGGTCCCAATTTGTTTTCTTTTTACTCCATAGCTATAGTCTTCCTTAATCAAATCAAAGAGAAATTATAAGTTATCCTGTGCTTCTTGCCATCATAGAGAATGATTTATTTCTCCACATGAGAATTGTCCAGTTAAAACAGATGTCTCTTTTTTAAAACTCCAGTTGAAGATATTTATTTGACTTAATTTATTATTTCTCCACTCAGCAAACATTTAGTGAGTACCTCCTGTTTGCCAGGAACTGCTCTAGGTACTGGCACATAAACATGCCCATTAATAAATCTATATACCAATCCCGGCTTGTGGATTCCTCAAGAAAATTGTTGTTTAAAATTATGTTGTGGGGGTTTATTTTGTTTCGTCACTAGGGAATAAACCTCCTCCCACCCCCAAAACAAAAATCCAGGAATATTCAATGCTGTGAGGACTATTTTGCAGTAACAGCTCTTTGGTAATTTGCTCCACGCATATGCGTGGAAATATCTTCTGTTTCTTCTGAAGGATTCCCCAACCACACGGTTCACTTGTTTCAGTGCACCCCCTGCCTCCGGTTCATCTACAAGAAGGGAGAATATAGAGAGTTCTTCCCTTTTTCTAGCCTTTGTTTCCAAAAATGCCTCCTTACATTGTTAGCTAATGAAATACTAATAATAAAAAAAAGTATCCTACTTATTCTTCAAGCTCCTGTGATTTGCATTCTGGGAGTGAGGCAAAGTGAGGAGGGGCTGTGTGGGAACAGAAGGAAGAGCTTATTGCTCTGCAATTTCTCCTTGTGTCTTAAAAATAATAATAAAAATAATTTCCTCCTCTTTCTTCCTTCATAGATCTACGAAATTCCAGCTAGCCAGTTTCCTTATAACTCTGCTTTGCTTGTACCATATATCCTGGTTCAAACACAACCCCCACCGCTCCACTTTTTTTTACATTCTCAATTACAAAGCTAAATTAAAGTTCCATTTTTAGATTCATCCTTGTTCTGCCGGAAGCTCTAGTGGAAGATCGCTCAGGAAACTTCAGACTTCCTTCTACTTAGGACATCCTGGGGGAAAGCTGATTCCATTGAGAGACTGGAGGAAACACACAGAAAGAGTAAAGAAGAAAACAGATTCCTGGTCTCATGGCTCATGGTCTCAGATATGATTTGTAGACTTGTATTCTGGATGGAAATGCTAAATTCTAACGGTCTCTTTTTAGAAATATTTCACTTCCAATTTTTACTAAATGTAAATTCAGGGGATGCTACATTCATTAAGACTGCTAAAGTGATTTCTGTGAACTAGAATTGACTAAGATACCTAATTATGAGTAAGAATTTGCTGCAGTGTTGTAGAAAGGGTATTCAGGTCAGGTGGGCCTGTGAAACTCATTGACAGGGCTGAGAAAAGAACAGTTGACAGATGAATCTGTGTTCAGAGAAGAATTTGTGTCTTCTTAGACTCATGGGCTAGTTTGCCAAAACGTTTTTCCTTCATTTGTGATAAAACTATGCCAGTGGTTTAGGCCACCAATACAGACCTTGCAGTATAGAATCAAAAGCACAGGTTAGCTGTGGGGTCCATTTGCCTGGTATTCTGATTCTTCTAAACTAATTCATGCATATTTATCCTTAACCCAGGACCCACTTTGACAGCACAAAGGCACTAAACTAAATCCTCTGCTATTAGGAGGCTGAAGGGCAAGGGGGAGCAGCCCCTCCCTGCATTTCCCCTCCAGGCAGGCATTGCTTGGTAGGTTCCATCCTTTAACCCCACTACTAATTCTCTAGGTCTTTATCTGAACTACTTTTAAATTAAATTTAAGCAACTATTTGCTCCATTAATCCCTGCAGCCCATTTGCACACTGTGTGCATTTACTGTACAATATTTCAAATGAAGTGAAACTTCAAAGCTGTTTGATAGGTATGGGAAAAGGGGGGCTGATGTAGCCAGAAGGAAGTAATAATCTCCCAAGGATTTCAGCAAGAGAGCTAAACTTAGCGGCAGACTTCACTTTCCATTTAACTTTAAATGTATAGTTACTTGAAGCAACTTGGGACCTTGCCTTGCGCTGCAAATAAAACCTAAGGAATGAGAAGAATGACTTTATACCAAGTCAGAATGAATATTTCCCATCTTTTTAAATTCACCTCCCCTGCCCAAGTTGCCTAGGAAACAGAGTTCTCTGTGTTTTGTTTGCAAATGCCTATTCTTTACCTTGAAACTGGAGTCCCCTGTGGCAGGAAGGGTTAGCATTAGAGGAAAACTCCAGGGCTGGGTCAAAGGAGGAAAGGGCAGTGGTGAAGGACAAAAGCTGCACTCCAGGACTTGATTCTAGCTTCAGGATGGGGTAGGAGGTGGAGGAAATAAGACAATGTTGCTCCCTTCTCTTGTGGGAATAGGGATACACAAAAGATGGGTTCATTTCTCTACTTGAACTTTCGCTCGCATTACTAGACCAGTGGACTGGACAGAACCAGGTCTTTCCAGGCAAGTTAGAAGTAGATCAACATGGATCAGGCTTCTGCAGCTGATTTCTGGTCCCCAGTTACATCACACACACACACACACACACACACACACACACACACACACACACACACCTTTCAATAATAAAAGTTGAGTTTGGGTTTATTCAATTTGCAACTGATATTATCTGACAGCAGGGTTTTCAAATACCAAAATACCAATAGTCCTTAGAATGCAGAGAGAACTCATAGTCAAAACATTCAAATCTATGTGGAAGGGGAAATAGATTTTCTTCCAAACTTCCTATTTGTGGCCAGATAGCTTCTTGTTTAGAAATCAGAGTTTTTTGACTCAAGTCAATTATATATCTTACCTCCAATTTTTGGTACAAGATTAATTCAATAAAAATTTATCATACCAGAGCATCCCTAGGAGAAACATAGTATTTTGGAGGAAGACCCAAAAGTATTCCAGAAACAAACTTGAATACATAAAAAACAATACTGAACACAGCTGGATAATATATGAAAGTTGTTATAAGAATAAATTTGAAAAGTTCTCATCACAAGGAAAAAATATTTATTTATTTTTATTTTTTGCTTTTTTCCTTTTATTGAATCTACATGAGATATTGGGTACTAACGAGACTTAATGGAGTTATCATTTCACAATATATGGAAGGCAAACCACTCTTCTATACACCTTAAAATTATACAATGATGTGTGTTGATGATATCTCTATAAAACTGAGGATGGGGAGCAACAGAAAGAAAACAATACGAGATAATGAGTAGTAATGCTAAAATAAATACTCTCAGGTGCAAAAAAGACTTGGTTCAGGTAGTGTATCTTAGAAATTCAGGGCGTAGATCAGAAAGAGATATATCGGAGAGCTGACTCACAGGTTCTCTTCTATGAGCTCCAAAATCTTAGAATCATCTGTCCTAGAGACCTAACTTGGGAGTCATTTTCCTTGTGGCCTCATTTCCCCCTAGGTTTGTCACCTGGTGTTTTTTTCAGATATTAAAACTGAAAGCTGTAATCTTTTTCTGTCACAGTTGTGCTGGTGATGGCAATCACAATCAGAATGTTAAGTGCCAAGCAAATATACGCCTTCCAGAAAATTCTCACTAATATGCTAAGTAAGAGGTTTCTCTTGGTCACTTGTTCACTAGCCTACCCACTAGATGTGGGTGTGCTCCATGAAATTGCTCATGGAAACACGCTTTCTAGTTTCAGATTTTTGTGTCATCTTTTATGGCTGATGTTGTAATGGCAGTTTTTCTTTTCATATAAAAACTGAGTTAGAAGCAGATAAAAAGAGAAGCATTTGATTACCCTCAATCAGACTCTGGCTTTCTGCTGTCATTAAATCAGAGGGTTATTTGAAATCTGTTATTGACAGTAACCCATTCTGCGCCTGCCTGTTTGAGTCTCGAGTTTGTGGGTAACTTCTTGTTTTATTTGTTCTTCAAGCGCTGCTTCCACGTTGAGCTTATTGTTATGCACGGTTTCAGGGGAGTCTCACCTTGGAGCGTGCTTAGAAAACTGGCAGAACACAGAAGTCAGTCTGTGGGTTAGCCATGTGGAAATGACAGTGTAAAACTCAAATTGAATTTATAAGCCCAGTTCTTCATTCCTTGCTTGAGATAGTAACTACAATTTGAAATGGCATCATTTTAATATTCTTCAATTTCTTTATATAGGAGGTATCCAATGCTCAGAGTCAGCTAAATTATTAAACCTTTTCTAATTTCCATCAAAATTCTCTTTGGACTGAAAAAAAAAAAAGTGACTACCTCAGGCTGAAAGTGAACTGAAATCTACTTGTAATACTAGCTGGGAGGTATGAGTGTTCTACTTCTCTCTCAGTGGTTGATGAGTCTACATAAATGATCCTGTGTATATGTGTGTGCACATATGTACATATATATTTGTGCTATGAATGTATAGGTATTTTCATATTGATTCATTTCTTTACACCTTGTTTGCTATTCCAATTAAATCTCTCTCAAGGAGTAATAGTCATGTTATGCATTATTCTAAGTAAACAGATGTGTACATTAAGATCATTTCTTACCCATATGTCACCTCTAACCTTTGTGTAAAATGTCTTTTACATTAGCATAAATATTAAGAAGATGCCATTTCTGCTATATATAGGGCTGCCTTCAGCTAATCAGTTTTTCATGCATTTAAATAGGAATATTAGAATGATGGTAATTACTTCAGTTTTCCATGAACAATCCATCAAGACATTGCCTTTCACTGGGTGATATTGCTCAGCATAAGTAGGACAGAGTTAAATTGTCAGCTGGGTTACAGTGTCTCTAATGTTTTGTTGGTGACTTTAAAAAAATCATTGTTTTACCTATTATGTTTTCTAAGAGTAACACACCGGTTGCTTTAGGAAGGCTAGTGTGGTCAGAAGCATGTTGAATTGAACTATTAATCTGCATGAGAGACAAAAGACTTTCAGGAAGATTTCTCTCTCTCTCTCTCTCTCTCTCTCTCACACACACACACACACACACACACACACACACACACACACCCCACACACCATGCTCACTCTGGGTGAATGTGGGAAAATCCATACATAATTTTTGGAAAAGTGCCCTTTATAAAAAGTGAGACCTTTCTTCGTTTGCATAAACATACTTCTGTGGTTTCCCAGATTGTTTTCACCTGTAAATTCAAGTTTAATAGGTTGAATTCAAAACAACTTTCTCTTTTGGATAATGTACATTTATATCCTTGAGTTGCCGTTACTCTGCTGGAGTTAGAGGGAATGAACAAATACTTTGAACTGCCTGGTAGCTGATGATTCTGATTTCAAGCGAGTACTCTCTTTGTCTGCACAGCAGTGTTTGCACCAAGATTTTGAAATAATTGCATGTTTGCTTCATTGTTTTCTAAAATATCAGTAGAAAACTGGAGAAAATGGTTGGTTTATACTGGAAAAAGCATAGTGTTTTAAACTTAGAGTCCAAATAAGGGCAGAAATCTCAGTACATAAGTAGGAAATCTTTAGCTCAACAAGATAATTGTTGATTCAATGAAAAGGAAAAGAACAAAATTTGAAGCGCTGTGTTTTCAAATTAAAGAAATCTCCCATAAAATTATGTAGTTGTACATGCGTATATATGTGTGTGTATATTTGTGTGTGTAAATACATACACATGCACATATATAGAAATACACATGCATCTGTGTATAAATACACAGACAGGACACTCCAGATGATTAGATTGATAGTAGTGGTTTTTCTCTGGAGTTAAGAGTAGGGTTTCTGCAAAGAAAGTAAAGAGAAACATGTACCTTTTATTTAAGTATTATCTTTATTTTTGCAATATATGGTTGTGTATTACTTGGGTAATTAATAAGCTAATGATTAAAAGAACATTTTTAAAAGTTTGAAATATATTGGTAAAGTTTCAATCTAAAGTATCTTTAATTAGATTTTTAGAATACTTTTCATAGCTCAGAAAGTAGAAACTTCCTATAACACTCTAACCTACTTAGGGATTTTAATCCTTCTAATATATTTTCAGGAAAGTTTCATGCTCCAAAACACAAGACTACTTACACATTGTTTAATTTGATCTTCCTCACAACCCAGTGATATTCACTGTGCAAGTGTAATGATTTCATTTTATCACTCAGGTGATAATACTGGGGAAGGTTTGTAAGGAATTTTCCACGGTGTAGAAGTGTACATGAATCACAAGTGCATTTGGGGGCGCGCTGGGTCATATGCTGCACTGAATCTACACATTGAATTGTCCAACTCTCCAAATTCTTAAAGTCCTAAGCCCCCCAGGAACTGTATTAAAGATAGAGTCTTTAATGCAGTGGTTGACATTAAATGAGATCATAAGAATAGAACCCTGATTCTATAGACCTCATGCCTATATAAAAGGACAAAACACCTGTCTGTCTGTCTGTCTGTCTGTCTCTCTCTCTCTCTCTCTCTGTCTCTCTCTCTCTCTGTCTAGCTATCTCCCTCCCACACACACACACACACAAGACGGTGTCCATCTATAGGCTACAAAGAGAGGAGCAAGGAACCAAATCAGCTGACACTTGATTTTGAACTCAGCTTCCAGAACTGTGAGAAAATACATTTTCATGGTTTAAGCCACCCAAGCGATGGTATTTTGTAATGGAAGCTGAGCAAACTAACACAAGGGAAGAAGGACACTTGTCTTCCTGAAAGTCAAAGACATTCTGTTATCCTATTGACCCATAAGCTCTTTTTTATTTACCTAGAAACAACCTATATTATTTGCCTCTTTTGTGATTATCAGCCACCAATATTTAGTGTCATCAGGCAAAAATAGGCTGAGGCATATTAGTGCCACTGAGAAAATGATACTGAGTGAATAGGGCAGAACAGCCCAGACCTGTGAACCAATCCAAGAAAAATACTTGGCTACACCATTAACAAATCCCACATGACTGTCAAGGTAACCACTGCATTTTTTTTTTTTTACAGCAACCTACAGAGAACATGATATTTGGAGTCAGACAGACCTGGACTCTAATTGCTGCTCTGTAACAGAAAACTGTAGAACCAGTTCCATAGCTTAAACCTCAGTTCTGTAGAAGTGTGCTTCTACGTGCACTACGTGCACTGATCTTACTTGATTTTCAAAAAAAAAAAAAAAAAATGTCATTAACTACCAAACCTCATTCTTAACTTTCCCCTTGATCAGCAGGTTGTTCCTATGTCACTGGAATCTAGAATATTAACTCTTGGAGAATATAAATTCAGTGTCAACATAAAGCTCAAGAGATTATGTTTTATGTGCTCACATGCTTCATGCCATCAGCATATTATAACAACACTTTGAAAAAAGTTTAAGTAGATATTGGCTTTTGTTGCCGATATCAAGATTTATTGGTTCACGAGTTATTGATCATGGGCAAATCTTGACCATTATTATGCCTTGAGGACAAATAAATCTTTATCAGCTGAACATGAATCAATATAATTATGCTTCACTTATGCACATCTTTTTCGTAACCATATTGGGTTTTCAACCAAATCATGAAATATGAGAGAAACTACTTAGGGAGACAGTTGTGAGGAATTATACCACAAACATTTGTAGTTTGTCACAGTCCCAATAATACTAAATAAAGCCAGATCTTACCATCAATAGCTGATGAAATTGAGGTAGTACTCTGAAAATGTAAAAATTAACTTTTGAAGATACTAACTCAGATATATAAAATATCATAGGATTGAATAAAACACTTTATAAATAAAATAAATTGTAATTCTAATATCCTATACTGGAATAGGTAACTGAGCAAGATCTGAAAAGGGAAGGCAGAAAAGTTTCATAAAGTCAAAAAAATCTGAACTGATTTTAAACCTTCCTCCATCATCCTAGTGTGCAGTCTTCAGGGAATGACTTACTCCTTTATTAGCTACAAAAAGTATCTCCCAACATTTCCTGCTATTAGCATGGGCTAATTTTCTTGTAAGCATGTTGCCTTTGGTAGAGCTGAATCCTTCAGCTCTTTATTATATTGACTTTTGGTTCTTGCTTATGACCTATAAATCTAATCTAAATACCAGATTTTTTTCTGTTAAGTTTCAGCTAGTTTTTGATTTGTTGTTTAAGCTGAAAAATGCTTTGTATTTTGATTCTGAAATATTTGTTCATAATCTCATTCATCTTTATTTCATCAGTACATTTGTTCAATTTCCTTCTCCATCTCAGTTGCAGATATTAATAGAAATTAGACCTGAGACATGGTTTTATAGTATTCCCAAATTTATGCTATTTGACATAGTTGTTAACACCTGAGAGAGTGCTATTCCAAGTTATCTCTACATCATATATATATAAAAATATATATATACATATATATATTATTCTAGGCTTTATAACATGTAGTTATTTAGACTTGCAGTCAAGATGGCAAACTGGTAGGAGTAAGACTCCCTCCCCACAGAGCAACTAGGAATTCAACTATTTTCCAGAAACATTGAGGAAAAGCAGGCACAAAGGCGGTAGAAACACAGCAGCAATCGTGACAACAAAGTGTAGGTGAAAACGTCCAGGTCCAGAGCTACATCACATATTCAGACTCAGGACTCTAGCCATGCCAGAGTGTGTGGAACTATGGGAAGAACTGAACCTCTAAGGAACGGCAAAAGCAGCAAAGAGCCCCCACCGCAGTGAGACAGGGACATGGGGCCAGGGGAGAGAGTCTTAGCACAGTGTGGAAGGAGGAACAGTGCCCCAGTGGTTTGAATGGAAGAACTGATGAGAAAATTACACTGGTCACTGCCGTAACTGCAAGGCAGCTAGTGGAATCATCTGCTCTACTTCCTCTCTTTATATTGCCCTGGAGCCACAGGATCCACCAACTGGAAATCCCACCCTTAGGCTTAAAGGAAGAAGAGCTGCCCAGAGAGTCAACGCTACCCACTATTGCCACCTAGTGGTGAAACAGCCTTATTGCTGATTATGGACCAAGGGCAAGATGGTCATGCCCATTGGGAGCTGGGATGCTGGGGGAAGGCCTTGCATTCTCCACAGAAACTCCAATACCATGGACTGAACTGTCAGGCAGCAACAGAGGGCCCATATAAGAGCTTCAAGAAATCCAACCAGTGGTGTTACAACAAAACCAAAGAAATCCCCGTGTCCAAACCAAGATCCAGGCTTACTCAGTGCAAATCAATACCCTACACAAGACCATCACTGCAGGAAAACCTAATCCACAGAAACATAAACAAAATGCCAACAGAGAAAAGACACAGAGAAATATATGTGAAATGATGGATCCGATCAAAAACCTAAGGGGACATCTGAACACAACAGACATATGCAAACTACCTGAGGATGAATTTAGGTCAACAGTGACAAACATACTCATGGAAATCAATAAAACAATAGAGGAAGAAAAAGAACAAAATAAAGAGAAGAAATTAAGTAACTCAAAATAGATGTCGAATAAATAAAGAATATAATAGTTGACTTAAAGAACACAATAGAGGCATTCAAGAACAGGACAAATGAAGTCTCTAGTAAAAGCAGTGAGCTTCAAGATAGGGCAGAGAAATGCACTCAAGCAACCCAGCAAAGAAATAAAAATAAAAAGAATGTGAAGAGATGAAGACATCATTAGAGACCTATGGGGTAACATCAAAAGAAACATTTGTGTTATAGGTGGCCCAGAAGGAGAAGAGAGAGAAAAGGGGGCAGAAATATAATTGAAGAAATAACAGATGAAAATTTCCCCAACCTGAAGAAGGAAGAAAGCCTCCAGACCCAGGAAGCTCAAAAAATCCTTAATAAAAGAAACACAAGCAGGCATACACCTAGACACATTGTCATCAAAATATCAAAAATACAAGATAAAGAATCTTAAAAGCATCCAGAAAAAAGCAAGTCACAGACAAAGGAGTCCCCATAAGATTAGCAGTGGATTTCTCAACTTAAACTCTACAGGCCAAGAGGGAATGGCATGACATATTCAAAAAGCTGAAAAAAAAAAAAAAAAAAGGATTTTCAACCTAAGATACTATGCCCTGCGAGATTATCATTCAGAACTGAAGAAATGATAAAAAGCTTTTCCAAAAAGCAAAAGTTAAAGGAATTTATCACCACAAAACCAGTTTAAAAAATACTAAAAGATACTATATAAAGTATAAGGAAACCCCACTTAAAAACAGGTCTATTCAACATATTCATCTATGTTCATTAGAGATATTGGTCTGTAATTTTCTTTCTTGGTGACGTCTGTGTTAGCTTTTGATGTCAGTGTGATTTTGGCCTCATGGAGATTGTTTGGAAGTGTTCCCTGTTCTTCAATATTCTGAAAGAGTTTGAGTAGAATGGTATTGATTCTTCTCTGAAGATTTGCTAAAACTCATTGGAAGAGTCATCTGGTCCTGGGCTTTTACTTTTCGGGACACCTTTTTGCCTCTTCAGTTTCTTTGCTTGTTATTGTTCTATGGGGCTTATTCAAGAACTTGAATATATTATCTTATTTAAAATAAGCCTGTGATGTAGATTTTATTATCCCCAATTTATAAATGAGAAAACCAAAGCTAAGAAATCTGCCTAAAGTTATATGGTATACAAGTGTCAGATCTAAGGTTCAAATTTATCTTTTATGCCCAAATCCTGTGTGCTTAATGTTTTATACTGATTGTTATTGTTATTGATACTGTTTTGTTTGGAAAAATAGCACTATCCAAAATTTTATTTTATTTTATTTTCATCATGCTGCATTTTCTTTTTAGTTGCCTTATTCTTATTGATAATTCCAATTTTTAACTTTTCTAAATTAAGGAATAGTGACTCAAGCTTGCATTATGAATTTTTATGTGCTCTATTGTATTCATTTTAAAGTTTGTTTTGGAAATATACAATATAGTGTACTCTCCTGAGTTACTTTTGAGATAGATATTTGTGATAAATTATGTTCTTTTCTTGGCCTGAAAAAAAAAATAGTAAAAAAATGCAATAGATTTTTATATACTAAAAAAATTCAATTGTTGAAATCTTTAAAAATTCTTGAATAATATTTAAGTCGATTCCTAGTTAATACTAAGCATGATTAATATTCAGCATCTAACTTGGAACTCAGATACTGGAAGTCTTCCTTTTATTTTCCTTTCTACCAATCTCACAGTCAAATTCAAACTGACTGACTCTTTTCAGAGAATTTTGATTTCTGGTTGACCAACAGATAACTTTAAAACGCACCTAGGCATGCTATGAGAGTATTACCAATGGACACTGGATCACGCTTTTGCCCGTGATTTAGACAGACATATCTCAGTAAATTAAAGTTGATTATGTTGACATAATAATATCATGGGGTATAATGTCAAATTCTAGGAATTCGGAAAAGGAACAAGGATCAGAAAAGGAATAATTACATGCTTTCTTAAAAATGTTTAAAAATGTTCTGACATCTATAAATCCAAGCACAGCTACTCAAACATGAATGGTAGAAATCAGAAGAACACAGCCCTTTGCAGTGGACTACTCCAAGATTACTCAAGTGTGTGAGATACTCAATAATGCTATAGAGCTATCTCAAGGTCTCCTAAGGGTCACCTCTTAACTGGGGCATCAAGTCAGAGAGCAGTCATTGGCATGGTGAGCAGGGTGGGGGACGGGGAGGCAGGGTAAGAGTCTAAAAATTTTAGGAAGAGGACTTTTCTACTGGCATGATGGCACCATCAGAACAAAATCCACAGTCAAGTTTTAGAGACCGTAACAGTAAAAGGATGTAACAATTCTTCCTTACTTAGCCTCACCATATGCAAAGTACTTTCACACTCAAGTTAATTTATTCCTCTAAACAACCTTGAGACATGAATTTTCATCACATTTACAGAGAATACTGAGGCTTGGATAGAGCTGGTGACATGTCCCAGGACTCCTGCTTTTCATTTGACAATATGGGAGCTGACCCTCATTACTGACTGAAATTTCTGATTCTCTCCTCCCTAAAACACAGCTCCATATTTTTGTGAATAAAGGTTTGCTCTCGTTTTCTATAAATGTTTCTTTAAGCCTTCATCTGCATTCCTCTATTTTTATGATATGGTGACTGGAATCTGATATTCACTTAAACACATGCCCTTCTTTCCACCCAATTTCAGGTCCCTCCAGAAAAGAACTTTTATTGTGAACTTGCCAAACACAGCCTCTGTTTGATATGTGCTTCTTCATAATACCGGTATGAAATTCTTACGGGCACTCGTGTCTGTAAACACTCCTCTAACCTTTCTCTTTGGTCATTTAGTGTGGTGTTCATCCATCTGCCGTCTTTAACTTTGAGCCTGTTATAGGCCACTGCTACTTAGAAATGAATGAATATTTTGTGCTGTGATAAAGGGACTCTCCCCAATCAGATAATGGATTTGGTGGATGCCTGGATCTCCTGGTAATTCATGTGACTCTCTGTGTGCCCTTCCAGTGATAGAGGGAAGGTAATGAGAGGGCCATCCAGGGAATTCCTGGACTCCAGGGAATATGGCTTGGTGGAACAGAAGAGACACTGGTTGATGAGTCAAAAGACCTAATTTTGGACATGGGTTGGCTAATACTGTACTGTCAGACTTTGATGAGGTCATTTGTTCAGTCTCTAAGTTACTATTCTTTTATCTGAAAAAATAACACTAAGGTTATTAATTGTGTGGAAGCAGCTATGAAGTGCTATAGAAATTTAAGATAAAATTACCTTAGTATACAAATTTTATGAAAACCATAATAATGTATTCCCTTTGCAAATGCTGAATCAGTCTCTTAAAATATACCCACATAACCATCATTTAGTAGAGACTCATATCATTCTCTTTGTTTAGTATAATAAATCTCAAACAGCAAAAGTAGAGTAATATGGAACTAGACATAATAGTCACAGATTTTAGGAACCCATAGTGCTACATTTACTTTGATTTCATCTGACTCCTTTTCTTTCAACTTGATTTAGACTGTATTTTATAAGAAAGCACAGCTCATGCAACATTTTAGTTTCAACATAATGTCTTCAGGTGCCCACTGTGTAGCAACCAGAAGTTTCTTTGACAGGATTTCCTTTGCTTTTCTTTATGTTTAAGTAGTTGAATTTGTATTCCCTCCTCAAAAGTCAGGGGTGGTTGAATAAAAGTGATCGCTTATATTCTTGAGGCAGAAAGTTGAGATGCGTTTCTCTCCTAAAAGCAAGCAAGTACTGTCAAACCACAGGACAGGAGTCAATGCAGTGAAAAAACTGCACACATCACAGGAAAGCATTGCTTGGATGGGGGACAGAAGCAACCCAGTAATGATGGGCCGTGATAAGATCATGTCGCCACTGCTTTATAAACAAAAGCTCTTCAACAAAACCAATGTCAGCAAGAGGTTCACTTGTTCTTGCTTTACTGAGCATGAAATGGGATTGAAAGATGGTATTAAATGGATTATTAAACTGAAGAAATGATGTCTTGTGATCTTTCACACCAAAGACCCCTCTTGGGACATGCATTGTTTCAGTGAAAGTCTCTCCAAAGACTCAGGTTCTTTATATGAAACCAGAGCCTTTTAAATGCTAGACTGAAAGTTAGTTTTATTTTCCTTTTTCATGTTGAAACTGTTATATTATTACTGAGATTATTATTGCTCTGCAGTTGTTTTTACTTCTGTTAGCCTGTAGAAAAAGAAAATTGGTAAGAAATTATAAATTTTATACACAGATTTTTTTTTCATGTACCCAGGAAGGAAAAAGAATTTGTTTTTAAATTTATAAACATTTTTAAAATTTCTGGTATTTTCTCCATTTTTTTCTGTGCAAGTTTTGGCAGACTCCAGAATAAACATAAGCAATATGTTTAAACCCTTGCTTTAAACACTTGAAAACGAGTAATGCAATAAAAATTTGGGATTTTTATAAATTCAAATAATTAAAAGGATCAGATAATCATTTTTCCCATTCTTATATAAATAAAAATTGGCATTCTTATACATTTAAGACCCAAACCACGAATGTTATCAATGGCAAATATTTTTTTTACCATACAGTTTCTGAAAGGTATAATTATTTTTATATAGTAATTCAGAAAAACATATAGCATAAACTCCACATATGTTTTCCCAGTTTTAAAAGGACTCTGAAGGTTGGGGGGTTTTGCCAGTATCTTAAATAATCGTAGATTAAATAGTCTGAATAGACTCTCTCTACCTAAGAAGAACTGAAAATAATGAACTTTTTTAAAATCTTCAAATGCTTATATTAGATAGTACGAATATTAAAATTTTACAGAGATGAAAAAACTACTTGAAGTAGTAACCAAATATATGAGTTGAATAGTGAAGCCAGCATTTATCCTGTGGGAGTTTGCTCAAGTTGATCTTGAACTTCATGGTCTCAGGCTGAACAGGAGTTGCAGACTAGATGGGTTTCTCTCAGGATGATGATTCTAATAGGAATACTTCCTACTATAAAGTCTAAAGGCACCCTACAGATAACCTACCCCTTCAGACTTTGCCCATATCCTAGGAAAAGAAAGAAAAACAAACAAACAAACAAAACTCCTATCTGTAGAGAACAGAACTAATTGATACTAGGAGGAAAACATTTCCCCTGAAAATCTGTAACACCACCAGATGACATCAGCTATATCACATCAGATGACTTTACAAAGGAACTTCACATCTCTTCATTCATGAACCTCAAACTGGCACTTTACAATAATCCTAAATTAAATATTCCATCATTAGCTTTGCAGAGACAAATGCAACTTCTCTGTGGAATCTTGCTTGCAATCCAGGCTTCGAAGGAATGCCATGAACAGCGTGTGGACAAATAATAAACTTAAAGCTGAAGCAAGTAAGACTCCATAAACAAAACTTTAGATATGGGATTATCAGAAATAGAATATAAAACACATATATTTAGGCTTAACAAAATAAAATATGGACTTGAAAGTATTTGCCAAAAGAAAGAGACCATTCTTCCAAATGACAACAGATATTTGCATAAAACTAAATAGAATTCTAAAAATTAAAAAAAAAAAAGCAGATAATGAAACTGAACTCAACAGAGAATTAGACACAGCTGAGAAGGGAAACAAAAAACAGAAAAGTAGATTAAAAGAAAAAATTCCAATTATAGCACATAGGTGCAAGAAGAGGGAAGATAGAAAGGATTTGTCAAGAAACATGGAAGAGAGTATAAGAAGGATGGGTATTAGCACAATCAGAGTCCAAGGAGGAGAGAATGTAACAAATGGAGAAAATGCTAAAACCTCAGGATCAGGAAACCAGACAAAGTCATAGTAAATAAACACAAAGAAATTCACACTCAGAGAGGTCAGCACAGAGCTGCAAAATACAGGAACAAAGAATTACAGGCAGAGAGGAAAAGGCCAATTACAATAAAGGAATTATAATTGCATTGATAGCTGACCTCTGAATAAAAACAAAGGAACTTAGAAACCCTCAAATAATATTTTCCATCTACCGAAGAAGAACTCGCCAAACTATTGTGACACACTCCATGAATATAAATATGTTAAGAGGAGTCAGAATGAAAATATTGTTAGACAAACAAAATCTGTAACCTATAAGCCTACCTATATACCTATAAAGAAATCCAAAATGGTGCTTTTCAGGCAGAACAAGTTTATTCCCAGTGGAAGATCTGAAATGCCTGAAGGAGTAATGAGCAAAGAACATGAAAAACCTTTTTAATGACTATTTAAACAATTACAATAATCTCTTAGGGATAAAGTAAAGATGAATTAAAGCATATAATGACATCCTATCAGTCTGAAACAATGGGATCAAAAAGAAAGTGAAAGATCCTTGTCCTTTTCAAGGGTTAGAAAATATATTTAGTGTTTTTGAGCATTGTTCAGTTAAGGGTGATGTAACAAGGTTCTAGAATAACAACTAAACAGCAACAAAATAGACAAGAGAAAGTTTGCAGAGCTGCTAAACTAAGTGAAAGGAAAAAATAAAGAAAAACATCCAGCCTAAAAAAAAAGACAAGAAAGGAGAGTGATTCCCAAATAGAAATATATCTTTTAAATAGATTAAAATGAGATGATAGAAATAAAACCAAATATGAACATTAATTTTAACAAACTGCAAATGGATTAACTTCATTGTAAAATTACTGTTAAACTGTATTTAAATACTGTTTTTGAGTAGAGATAACTAAATCATAAGGAATTGGGATAGTTTTAAGTCAGTGGATTAAAAAAAAAGAATGAAGCAAAAAAATGCTAACCAATGCAGTCACTGTAGCTCTCTTAATATGAGATTAATTCAACTTTTAAAACTCCTTTCTAGAGATTAAAACATTAATTATATAATGCTAGAAGATTAGGTTCACACACTTCTCTGCAAATTAAAAAAATCAAGATATAGATTTAACACAATTAAACGAGTTTCATCAAATAAGTTACATAGAATATTCTTTCCAACAAGTTTATGAGCCCTGCTGGGATATATAAAGAAAACAATAAATACACAAAACAGGAAAAATGATACCATAAAGTAAAAAGAATCAAAAATTGAAGTTTTAAAAGAAATTAGTAACATTTGCACATTTATGGTACATTTATTAAGAAAAGAAAGGACACATATAAAATTGGGAATGAAAAGGAAACTACATAAAATGCTGCTGAAATTTTAAAATAGTAACAGGAGGATATAAGAATTTTACGTGAATAAATTGGAAAAGATAAGGAAAGCAAGCAATGCATACCCCACCAAATAATTTGCCACATCTGAATCAAGAAGATAGGAAACTTGGACATTTCTACCATTAGTAAAGAAGTTGAGTAAATAGTTATGTCTCCACGAAAGAAAATTCTAGTCCTCATGGTTTCAAGAGGAAAGTCTACCAGACATTCAAAAATGAAAATACTTTGAGTCATACACAATTTATGAGTATATTAAAAGAAATGTATTAATAAAAGAGCCATTTTATGAAGCTTGATAATTTTGTTAACCAAAATCCTGACAAGAATGTTTAATAGAAGGAAATAATTACAGCTAAACCTCTCTGATGCATATAGTGGAAAAATCCTAAATAAAATATTAATATCTTGATCTTGTAATGCATAAGAAAGACAATACTTCATGATAAGAATGCAAACAAGTTTTGTTTAACATTAGAATATCATTTAATGCAATTCACCATACTAATGCTTTTTAAAATTTTATCATCTGTTCAATAAACAAAGAAAAAGTCTTATACACTATCATGGAATCTAAGCAGAGCATGCAATTTTCTTTAAAATGAAGAGGATATAAAATTTTAAGCCTTTGACTCTGTATAGTAGATGTTAAATTTGTTCAGTAATTATCTGTTTATACTATTTAATACTTTCCTTAGATTTAAAATATGTAAGCATCTTAGTTAAAAATTTGCAGATAAAACAGGACAATTAAGATTAAGATAACAGGTCCAATATTCTCCAGGTAGACCCTGTCTCAGGTAATGTCAGTGGCCACTGTGGATCGTATATTTTCCTGTTTATAAAAGGGAAATTAGAATTGAAGGAAATGAAAATGTGTATTTTCAATATTAAAACTATTCTTTCTTCCATAGTTAGCTTGAAGATAGTTAAAAAAAATTTTTAAGTGTAACTTAAGTTAATATTAACAGAATTGATCCAAATGTGCTTTTTTTTAAACTCTTTTTCCTTCTCCATTAAATTTTAAAGAATCACACATTTCATGAACAAAATCTTTGTCACAAGATAGGCTGGTACCAGAAAGCAGGAAGGCTGGTGCCATTAGGGAAAGTATTTGATTTAAATAGGTAATATTCTTTCTGGAAATTCATGAAATATACCAGCAAGAGTGAGGAAAGCACCTATGAGTAGGCAAGTCATTGTTTTAATATTAAGGAAGTTAATCAGTTTCATTTCATTCATTTTCTATACACAAATGGGGTGTTCAGATTAAAGTCTGCATTACATTTCCAAAGAAATTATTCTCTCAGTAAACAAACGCGCGCACACACACACACACACACACACACACACACACACGTGTGTCTTTTTTTCTCAAATCTCAAATTTATTCACAATACTTGAAAGAAGTTGATGCTACGTAGAAGGCAGTATTATCAATTCATTTTGCATTTGTACATTTTTGGTAACTGTGACTGGCTCATTAAATATGTCCAAAGCAAAATAGTAATTTGCCTGAGAAAAGACTGGGATCAGTTAGTGGTGACATCCTCTTGTAAAGAGAGATTGATGAACCACATTTTCTGAAAATCTGATTTTTCCTTTAATTTATGAAGAATTCTGTCCTGGAGGTCCAATTAGAGTATCAGCTACAAGAGCTTTTAGATTCATCAAGTGGAGTAAAACGTAGATTGCTTAAAGTTTCTGAATTTTGATGAACCACTTCTTAAACTGCAGTAGCAGAAGTAACTAATAAAACATTTCTCAGGGAAAATTTAGTCTTTAAAGAATCACTTTTCTCATTTTAAATAACTTTTACCCTTCTCTTATAAAATGAATTTTTTAATATCATCAGTAAAGGAATTGCATGCCATAGTGCTGAATTCCCAAGATTTATTGAACTGTGAAACTGTGAATTGACCAAGGAGTTGGATGAGAATAAAGTAGGAAAAGGTAGAAAGGCATGAATTTGAAATGAGTCTAGAAAACATGGGTTATTTTGTTTGGAATAGGTGAGTGAGTGATTTTATTTTTAAAAGAAAGGTACAGGTAAGAATGAAGATGAACAATCAGGCAGGAAGAGAGGAGGAAGAAGCCTGTATGTTATTTAGTTATTTAGTTGTTCATTTTGGTTATTTACCCCCATCACCACCACCCTAGGTCTCCAACCAGGTCCTTGGGATGTATGTGTATTACACCTGGTGTACTTACCATTAAGCTACCAGGGCACACTGAAGAGGTGAATTTCAAAGGGTTTGTCCTAGTGGTATATCCAAATGAGAGGGTGTTAAAGATACATGTAAGAACATTGATTCCCATTTGATCGTACGGGAAGTAAGCATATGGAGATGTGTGAGGTCAGGAGGAAAGGTGAGGGAGAGCTTGAAAAAGGAAGCTAGTGAGTAAGAGGAGCTGCTGAGGCTGATGAATTGGAATGGAGATCCTACAGGAATGAGCATGAAATATATGTTAGTGACCATAGAGTGGGATGTCAGACATAAAAATTATTTAGGAGGTACCTGTAATCACAAGATGTGATGATCATGGGTACAAATGTAGGTGAAAAACAAAATAATTGGAAGAGAAGTTAATAAACTGAGAGGTCAGGTTAATGGAATAATTTCCTACATGGATATGAAAATCATCATGAGTTATACTGGGAGTAGTTTTATAGAGAATGAGCCAGGAGTTTAAGTCTTCAAGAAGTAAGAGGAAAAGCCCTGGGGATGGTAGATACTGCAACATGATGATGTAATCTGAAGGCATACGATTCAAGAGTGTTTGTTTTTAAGGACAAAGGGAGGAAGAATGCTCTAGAAGGAACAATGAAGAATAAGGAATACTTGTGCCTCAGTTCTAGATTCAGAAGAAGAGGTGGGAGAAAAATTACTCCCAGTTGAGACAGTTGCAAGGAAAACAGTTTCAAGTTTCACACTGGGTAATAAGTAAAGAGAACAGTCAGAAATATCAAGGGATGAAGATTTTTCCAATGACTGATTTCCAGAAGGCAAAGTGGAAGGATTCCCATAGTCTTACAGGAATTAATGTGCAGGAGATGAAGGGACATCTGAACTTCACACAGTGTCCAGAATAATCAAGGATAATGACCCTAGTACATTGATCCTGAGCTTCAGGCAGAAAGTGATGAGAATATCATAAGAATTGTTGGGCAGGCTAGAGGGTGGTCTTACAAGGGGTGTGCAGGCTTCTGGGGACCTCTTTTGTCCCTAATAATTCGGAACTTCTTTTGCCCCTCTTGCCATGCTAGAAGTCTCTGTGTCTATACAATATGCTGCTGAATTGTTATCTAATTGTTTTTCCATAAAAACTGCAATGTCTCCTAACATGATTTTTTGTACTCCACTTTCTTTCTCTACTTGACAATCACACATTTGTTATGGATTGAATTGTGTCCTCCTTCACCCCATCAGCATATGTTGGATTCCTAATACCTTATTTTTCAGTATGTGACCTTTTTTGGAGACAGATTCTTTACAGAGATAAGGGAACTATTTGGGGTCATTAGTGAGACCTAATCCAGGTGACTGGTTTCTTTACAATTAAGAGTGATTTGGACACAGAAACAAACTAAGGGAGAATGCCATATGAGCAGGAAGATAGTCATCTACAAACCAGGGAGAGAAGCTTGGAACAGATCCCTTCCTCGTTGTCCACCAACACTTATGAAAGAAAGAAAGAAAAATAGTCAATGTCTTGTTAAATGTAGTCAACCAGATTTTATTCAGGGTCATTGTGAAGGGTATAGGGGCCCCTGAAATAGGATTTTAGAGTGGAGAGAGACTGGACCAGACTCAAACACCTTGGATAAGTGAGAATTTTTAACCCAGGGGCAAGCTCAGGGCCAGTCAATGGAAAAGGACCAAAATTCTTTATGAAGACAGGTCAGCAGAAATAGACATCACAAGGGGGATGGTAGAAGATGAGGAACCCCATCAGATTCCTAAGAATGGGGGTGTACTGTTAGATAAACTGATCAGCAGAATTCTTGAGAAAGGTGGATTTTAGAAGGAAGTGCACCAATGGGCCTCGGAGAAGGTTTAGGAGCCTAGGGTTTGGTTACACAAAGAATTTTCAGAACATGCTGATTTCAAACTTGTAGTTGCCAGACAGTGAGATAGTATTTTCTACTGTTTACCAGTTTTGGGTACATTACAGCAGCCCTAGAAAGTTGCCAGGCTAGCCCTCAGATGGTGCAGCATGGCCATCATCTGTCTGCATGCATGTAAGAGACTCCCAGTGACAAGTGTCCAACCAAGACCCTGCCATTTCCTGCCCCTCCACCTGTGAGCAAATGAGTGAGTAGTTTTAAGGCTCTAAGCTTTGAGGTGATTGTCGTGTAACAACAGTAATTTGAAACACTTAGAGAATTCCATTCACCCTTCACACTTCAATTTAGCTATCATTTCTACAAATTCTTCTCTGATCTACTCAAACCATCCTCTGAATTCCCACAACAACTCTTTGTACCCCCACCTTCCAGTCTGTATTTTTTCATGGACTCCATATGTCAGCTGTCTCCCAAAGCCAGACTTGCCTTTGGTCTCCCCCAGCAATTCTTTACATTTGTCCCAAAACATCAACCCACCCTCTTCACCTTAAAGCATTCAAATGCTATTTGATTTTTCTAAAGATTTTGTTGAAGAGCGAGAGGAGAAAGATTATAATGTGCACTCACAGTGCACAGTTAGAGCAGCCCTATCTGATGAGTGCAATACTTCCATATGATGAGCTTCTTGAGAGCAGGAATGGGATTGCACCTGTCTCTCTAAAGCCTAGCAGCCCAGCACAAGCCTTAATCAGATTTAACTGTCATTTAGATTTGGTATGGATCAATTTTCTTTTTGAGTGTTATTTTTTAAACTCCAGCACTATTAGAGAGGGAACAAGTAGAAACATCTGCAGATTTAGTTTACAGGGTTGAGTTATCATGGAATCTTGACTGTTCTTCCCAAGAGTCAGATTTTGACCATACTGTTTGCCATGAGCAATCTGGACCCTGCACCAAGCACCAAAGTTCCATTGACTGGTCTCAACCTTATGTCAACAAAAAATGACCTAGTTCCTATTACTCTTTCACTTGATGACTGAACCCAATCTACAGCAAGAGAAGTTTTTCCTCTGGATTCAATTCACAGGACTTGTTTCGACCCCATATGTGACCTTACCTACGTCCTTACGTATAAGCTAGAATCTTTTTTTTTTTTTTTTCAGATCTGCTTCTATTGAGAGGAGGCAGAAACCTGGGTCAAGTACATCTTTGACAAATTACTAATTATATTCTGGTAATTTATTGAGAGGAGGGAGAATAATTTGGGGAGCTTTGGAAACCTGCATGAATAGAATTGATGACGGAGAGAAAACCATATTATGAATAGCCTTGAAAGTGGAATACATTTGAATGGGATTAAAGATATTTATCAGCAGTAAGGGTGACAGTTCACAGTGTGATTTGCTTGGCTGTTCAGCTGTCTGAATGTGCCAAGATCCCTCTAACTCAGCTTCCACTGCTAATCTCAGAATTCATAGTGTAAATGCCCACAAGCTTTAAGATTATCATTAAAAACCAACTTCAGCAAAAAACAAGGAACAAGAATGTCAGCAGAAATATAAAGTTCTAAATTAAATTTGAGAAATTATTATGCAGTATTTGAAACTTTCTGAAGTGTACTTTTGGATATCCTCTCTCTCTCTCTCTCTCTCTCTCTCTCTCTCTCTCTCTCTCTCTCTCTCTCTCTCTCCCTCTCTCTCTCTCCCTCCCTCCCTGCATCAATATAACAAAACCTTAAAAGATGTTAAATCTATAAAATTGAGCTAGTCATTGCAGTTTACTTATTGCTGTATAACACACAATCCCAAGTCAAAATGGGGCTAAAACAATTATTCTCTCTTTTGGTCCTGGCATTGACTGGGTTCAGCTAGGGGTTCTCACTTGTAGTCTGACATGTAGTTACAGTCAGACAGCGGCTAGAACTGGAGTCACCTCGGAGGACTTCTCAGTCACATGCCTGTGAGTTGTTACCGGCTATCTGCTGGCCTCTGAGGTGGGGCTCGCAGCCAGAACACACATAGGTGGCCTCGGCTTCCTCCTAGCATGACAGCTGGGATCTGAGAGAAAGCATTGCAAAAGAGACCAGATTGAAACTCTTTTTCCTGTTATGACCTTGTCTCAAAAAGTGTATCACTTTCTCTCTAGTCCCATGACTGCCCAAATTCAAAGCGAATATAAACCCCTCTTCTTGATGGGAGACATGTCAATATCAAGTTGTAAGAAGAGTATGTGGCTGGAAGACCTTGTTTAGACAGTGTTGGAAGATAGGATCTGGCCCCAGTAATGCACATCCCTGCCACATGCAAAACATATTCATCCTATCCCCTCAACAACGCAAGACTCAACCCACTCTGACACCATAACTCAATCACCATCTAGATGAGACTCTGCATTAGATGAGACTCCAGAGGTGTCATTCCCTTAAGTACCTTTCCTACCTATCTGAAAATCTGTGGACTGAGACAAGCTTTCTGTCTTCTCTACCCTATACATTCAATATCCAATGGGAAGATCGCCTAAGGTCACTGTATCTGACGTTCATTCAAAAAGGGGGGATGCTGGGGGCACCCAGTAGTCACAATGTTGTAGCCATTCCAAAATTCAGCTGAACACACCCTGCTAGTTCCTCAATGAGGGCTCAGTCCCACTGCCTTGTTCTTCACTGCGTTTTTTCTTCCCTCTCTGAATTACGACTTCTGTCCCGAGTTGTACTTTCTTACAACTTCCTGTCCATAAAAGATTGGGTGGCAGAAGGTCCTTTCTGTTTTATAGATTCAATTCCTTTTAGGACAAGATTGTGCCTTTTCTTTCTTTTTCCTAATAATCTTGTAGGTTTTTGTGTATTTGTTGATGACCATTCCATTAGAAAAGTCTGTATGTACAAATCTTCTGGAGGTAAGTCCCTCTTGATCTCGGTGAGACTCTTATCAGAAAGACACCCCTGAGGCCTCTTGTCTGACTTACTGCTTTTTAAGTCTTAACAAAGCATTTACAGTCAAACCTGTGAGTTCACCCTTGAACCACTTTTTTTTCTGACACTTCACCACTTTGTACCTTGCATTTGATCTCTTAGAAGGCATTTCTTATTTTGGAATCATTTGTCATTTAGAGAGATGAATGAAAAAGTTTTATTTTAAACCCAGAAAATCCCAGCTCCCTTAAATGTAATGATTCTTTAGTGTATCTCTTTCCTCTTGCTCATGGACCACAAGAAGTCAGGTGGCAATTTCAATATTTGTCTAGGAAACTTCCTACTTGCTGTCTGACAGTTGATGTTGTCTATCTGCTGGAACTGTGGCTGAGGCTGTCACCTGGGACACCTGCATGTAATCTCTCCAGATGACCTGAATTTCCTCAAGGAAATTCAGTTGCTACTGGATTCCAGAAGAAAGTGTTCGAAGAGAGAGGAGGGCAGACGCTGGATCGCCTTTATAAGCTAGTCTTTGAATTTACATAACAGTTATTCTGTAGTCACAACCCACCCAGGTTCATGGGGTGTGAACACAGAACCCACAGAAGTGAGAGAAGTACAATATCACCTTGTGAGAAAAACGTGAGAAAAAATGTTACTGCAGTTATCTTGAAAAATTCAATCTGTGACACTGACGGTGTACGCAAAATCAACTATAATTATTCTTAAACTCAGACTACCAAATCACTCTAAGAAGTTAGTGTTTACTTACAATCATTTAGCAGTTTATCAATGGTATCCAAAATAAAATTCAGATTTATTTGATTCTCAGTCTATCATATGAAACTCTAGATTAGAAATCTTATGTTCATATGTCAGAATTAGCAGAAATAAAACTGAAGGACTTTTTTTTAAGGTCTAAGAGCATATCTGTATCATAATATATAAATCCAAGGAAATCTAATCATGTAGGTGGTTTGGAAAGTCAGACAATACAGAAGCCTCTTTAATGGAATTATGTTCTTGTTATCTTACTTAAATCACCCATAATGAACCAAACCTATATAGATGAAAAAATCCTGATACAAGTTCAATCAAATGTTCATCATCATATCACAGTCAATATGTGTGCCTTAAGTATTTATAACTTTTAAATATTAACACATATTTGAAGCCTAGACTAGAAGAATTCACTGTAAGAGAGAAGATGTCTGTTCAGACATGTCTAG
Organism: Solenodon paradoxus; assembly: GCA_004363575.1. Classification (NCBI taxonomy): domain Eukaryota; kingdom Metazoa; phylum Chordata; class Mammalia; order Eulipotyphla; family Solenodontidae; genus Solenodon; species Solenodon paradoxus. The sequence goes on from RJWH01000015.1 coordinate 2,288,635, forward strand.
AGCCACTGACATTCACGGGCACCCGCTGGAGAGTACTTGAACTCCTAGCTCAATTCTTACCAAACTATTAGCAGTGTTATTGAAATACTTTCTCCCACTTCCAAGCAAGCAAAGCTCAGCATGTAGAAAAGTTTTCATTTCAAAGCCTCCCCGGAGGTACATGTACTGATGAAAACTTGTTGGAAAATAGCACTCGTGGCCTGAACCTGAGACTAGCTTAGAGTAGGCAGATAAGGCCATGTTCAGGGTAGTCTGCATTAACTCTCTGATTGATAAACACAACAGCCCGTATTTCTTTAAGTTGAGCTGGTTCTTTCCAATGCAGAATGACTGCATTTTTTATCAATGCCTTTCAAAGAAGAGTATGCCTTTAAAATAAGTTCCACTGCTCATAAGAGCTCTATTAAATTCCACCAACATTTCTTAACTCTTAATTCTACCCTGCACATTTAAATTCCCACCCCTAATCAAGCTTAAGGATACACAAATGACAGATACTCCTTGTCCTCAGAATTTATCATCTAGAGAGGGACAAAACTGTAAGGAGAAAGGGGAAGATGTAAGACACCTACATAAGTATCAGTTAAGGAAGTATTAGACTTGGGTCAGAAGATCTTTATTTTAGCAAAGACTTGCCATTAAATAGTAAATAGTTTTTTGGCAAGTCTTTAAATTTCCTTTACTCTAAGTCATTTCATAATTTATAAATACTAGTTTTGTTTCTCATGATAGTAGTAGTATATTCCTCATAATTTTTTGTTGTTAAAAATATACAGACTTATTCATATAAAATGTTTAGCGCAGCCCTTGGTACATAGCAAGCAACCAAAAAATGTTCATCTCATCATAATACCATGGTACAAATAGAGTACACAAGAATGCTTTTTTGTTGTTAATAATGCTATATTCATTTTAAGAAATTGAAATTGCATCTCAGTCTGTTTTTCACAACACACCCACCACCAGAGTTCCAGTGTCCTTTACCACCACCTCTACCCCTCTTAGGAAAGTTTTTGAAACTGTGAAATTGTATATCAACATAAAGCATTTCCAGTCTTAAAAGGTAGAGTATGGAATGCCTTAGAAAAACCTGTGATTCTCGGCTCACCTACCAGTTGCGCAAATGCTACCTCTGCCATTTGGGAAACTGAGAGCTTTGCTGCTCAGCCCCGTCTGCACTTTCTTCACCATTCAGAGCCCAGCTCAAGACCATCCTTCAGAGCCCTACTGTAAACTAGCCCAACCCCACGAGGTCAGATATGGAACCCCCGCCCAGAATCCCTTCACACTGTTCACGCCACAGTTCTAGGAGTGCTTCCATCTTACTTGGGTTTGTATCCCCAGTACCTAGCATGGTACCTGGTGCATGACGGATGCCAGTGAGGAACCAGTGTTGATGCAGTAGGAGTGTTAATGGGAATCAAAGAAAGCACTTGACCTTTAATCTGCCTCACTGAACTGTGGTTTCTCATCGGCAAAACAGCTAATGACAGCTAAAAATAATTGTCGTGTGCTACGGAGTCCTCATAACTCTCTAAGGAGGAGCTGATTAGCCTTGCTTTACAAGTGAGGAAATCCACACTCAGAGAGCTTAAGTACTTGCTTCAGAATCACACAGCTTATGTGTGCTGCATCCAGGATGGCCACATGACGTGTCCAAGTTCCTAGCCACGATACTATAGCAGTTTATTAGAGCAGATCAGATCCGACTTCCTCCTGACTCTGAGTTCCAAAACATCGCCATGTAGTTCCTTTTCTCTCTCTCTCCTATTTGCTGTGTGTCACAGAAAGGATGTTCGAAATCTCCTGTGTCCCATTGCTTAGTTTATTCAAGCCCAGAACTTTAGCCCATGAGAAGTCAAGGCCGTTACTCCACTTCTTGACTTTCTCCCCAGAAGGCAGTTGCCGGGATTAACAAGAGTGCCTGGCAGTGACTTGCTGTAGTTTAAACAGCCTTCAAGTGGAAGAGTCAGACCATAGCAACTGGATAAGACCTATGCCAAAAACATAGCCACAGCCTTTTCATTTGAGCTACTTTTTGGTTAAATTTTTTTTTTAAATATTCTATGTGAATAAACAAAAAAAAAGGAACAGACGAAACATAACCAACCCTGAAACATCTGCAACAGAACTGAAGTGACCAAAAGGGAACAGGGTGGGCGGGGGGGCACATGGTGGTGGAGCCCACTGGACAGTGGGGAAGAGCACTTGGTGATTCAGTGGAGGCCAGGGTGAGTTAAAACATGTCTAAGAAATAGGAAACCTAGACATAGGAAATTACTTTAATGTGTAGAATCAGTACTACGATAAAAAAATTTTTTAAATATGCTGGATAATCTTGTTATGAAATAAAATAAACCAAGTTTTTTTCAACCTTGGCACTAGTGGCATTTGGAAATAGACAATTCATTTTTGTGGCCGGTTGTGCTGTGCATTGTAGGATGTTAACAACACCCCTGATCTCTGTCCACTCGATACCAGTGACACCAGCACTCTCAGCCACAACAATCCCACATGTCTTCAGACATTGTCAAATGTCCCCCAGGGATGACCCCCCGCCCCACCCCGTGTCCTCACCTCTCGGCCCTCCCATCCCCATTTGAGAACCTTTGAAGCAGGCTAAATGGTGGTGGACTAAATTTCATTCACTGCATTAGAGTCTAGTTCGCATCAAAGACATGTTGGCCTAATGAAGCTACAAGGTATGCTGCAGTTGGGAAGGACTGCTCTTCTTGGCTGAGCACTCTGCTCCTGATCCTTGCATTCACTCCTTGCTGGTATGCAACCATCTAGGGCTGTGTCAGGACGGTGATACATGGTCATTAAAGAGCCACAGCTGCAAAAACAGTGTATGGTTTTGTTACACCAAACTGTCCCTGAAATTCAAAGCTACATGTTTATCAAGATGTATTCCCCTGTCCCTCAGACTACGTTGTGTTGCCTTGGACTGCAAAGAAAAGACAAGCAGTGATTGAGTGGGGGTTTTTCTGTTCATGTATTGTACCTGAGTTCTGTCTTAGTCTGCTTCCTAAATAGAATAATCAATGCCATTATCTCTTCCTCCCTCATCTAAATCACATCAGGACTCTACAGTAGATCAATAGTTACAACAAAGAAGGCTGAAGCTTTCATTCCAGGGGGACTCATTACTCCGCTGCCCAGGATCTCAGTATGGATTCCACCGTAAGGTTATCTACTCTTCCGTAGGAGTCAACAACAGCTGTCAGTTTTTAATGCCGCACCACCATCCACCTTATGGGCTGCATGTGCACAGAGAACACGTTCAGATCTAAATAATTCTACTTCCTTCTTTCCCCTTCTTTTGACTTCTTTTTCTTGATAAAATCTGTCTCCGCCAGCCATGTAAACTGTTTGGGACTTCATTGAGATTCTTCACCAGTACAGGTTGCATATAAGTAGACTCACATCTGCTGCAGTATTACAAAACCTAATTAAAATAAATTCAGATCTTAAATTAGTCCTTTCAGTAACATTTATTGCCTAAGCTACCAGGTGATAAAATATATAATTTGGTTAAGCTGAAGAGAAAAGTGATTTCTTTTTCCTTTGTATTTCCCAACCAGCCCCAGAAAGGAGGGTAAAATAAGAAAATGATTATGTGTCCAATTTACCCAATATTTTTTTAAAATAGCGTCTCTGTTTTCCAGTGCTCCTTCTTAGCCTTGGGGTCATTCTATTTGATTGCCATTAGCCACCAGCCTGTCTCCAGTGTGAGCTAAAACAAAGTCACAGACAAAACACAGGGCAAATCTCTCTTAGTAGAAAGGACAGATCATCAGTCCCATCTCCAGACCTTCTCCCAACCCTACGATTCACCAGTGGTGCTTGTTAGACATGAGGTCCAGCAGAGGGATCTTGGTTAGGAATGCTCTGTAAGTCAGGAAGACCAAAAATAGATTTCCTTGTCTCTAGTTCTTCAAAACCCTTCTGAGGATTTCATTCACAGCCTGACAGTGTGATGCTTCAGTGATTTAATCCCACAGCCGGTTCACTACTGCTCCACTACCTCTGTGTATTCCCTTTGTAGTAAAGTCAGTTTCCCAGAGACCAAAAGCCTAAACGTTTTTACCAAAGAAGAGATTCTTTTTTTTTTATTATTCAAAAGAACCTTTGTTGGAAATCTGCCATATGTGTAATACTAAAATTCTGACTTCAGTATGTTTATTGTTCCTCTATGCTTATTTTAAAGAAAAATATAACAAAGAACAGAAGAGCTATGACATTTTTATTCCAACATACAATTTTCTGAGTCCCTTTTTAATACTGACCAACCACATTTCTTTGGGGTACTCTGAAATATCCCAGTAACTACCACCAGTAAGCGGGTTCAGTCTATATCTTGGAAGTTGTGTTGTTTTGCTGGTTGTCCTCGGGACGCTGGACCCCTTGAGACTTCTCCACTTCTGTCACCTCAAGACGACAGAGCAATGAGACTTAATCCTGCAGCAACTTCCAAATCCTCCAAGGTCAGAGCAGTTTATACCTTTGCCACCACCAGAATGCCTTGGACTTGGGACTAAAAAGAGCTAGATCTCCAGAGTTTCAAATTGTTTGAGGCCCTTGAATAGACACCTCAATTTCCGGGCCACCTGGTTGATGACTAGACGGGTGGCATACTCAGATAACTGGAATTTAAACATTAAGAAAACATTTTTAAGTTGTGAGCATTTCTCTTAAAACTTTGCTGCTTGCAAATTATATTTAAAAGAAAGACATTCTTGCAATACTGAGTCCATGTATATTCGACTTTAGAAATGATGTTTTTTATTGACAATAGTTGCCATTGTGTTTATTCTGGTTGCAAAATTTTTGTTATGTGTTTTTCTTATTTATTTTTCCTGTTCCATTGGTATGTTACTATACAACTTTCCCCTACTATGTGAAAGTAGAATGATACTATTTGGTTTGATTTGGTAGATTATTGGAAGTAAGAATATTAAAAATTCTTTTTTCCGTACAAGCCAAGACTCCCAAAATCACCTACCAAAAATTAACACTCTTCTTTTGGATAGAGGAAGAAACCTATACCTGTTTAAAGTTTAAGGACACAAATTTGTGCTAGAATGTTTTCCTTTGTAATCCATCTCTATACCTCTTCTTATTCCCTTGCCATAAACAGGTGGCTCTAGCAGACTTCCTATGTGCCTTCTTCACTGCTCCTGGGATGTCTGACTCTGAGTAACATTTTGCTTTTTCTCCACCAGTTGCCTAGCTCTGGTGTTCAAGGCATAAGTATTATTATTATATATATATGTATTATTTTTTTAATTTTAGTAGGCATTATTCTACAAATCTCTCAAAGGTCTTCTCTAATTTGTCACCTGGCACTGTCCTGGTTTTAAAAAGTGCTATTTGTCTTCCTGTAGTGAGAAAGTAGATTAATGGGGGAAAGGTTTGCTTTTCTGGATACTCTTTGAATTGCTATCTTAGCACTTTATTTCAAGAACAATTTCTATCCCTTCCTATTTTCTCCTGTACTTTTCTACTTAGGAATTATTCCTCTGAAGTTACAATTAGAGAAAAACGTTATGTTCCCTGTAGTTTTGTTTTTTCTTGCTTTTAGCATAACAACCAGTAGGGGAACTACTGGGGACCCCACCATGGGCTTTTTTCATAAGCTTCTTAATTAGAGTTAATTTTTGAAAATCAAAAGCTGTCAACATTATTTATATGGAAAATGTGGAAGAAGCTGGTAGACTGAGGAAAAAGTTAGTGATTTCATAAAAACAATTGCTTATGAACTGGCCAAAAAATATACCCTCCCCCATTTTTGCCCAGGAATTTTAAAGTTTCTGGGATGGAACCTCCCCTTCCTTCTTAAATTGTTACAGAATTCTAGATGAACTCTTGACTGAGTCCTGAGTGCATTGAATCACACCAATCCTAATACGGGACTAGTTAATAAATTGGGGCTGTGGTGTCTTTAACTTTGGTTCCCTGATTGTCTCCCATTAATCCCATTGCCCACGGACACTGGAAACCTTTAAATTTTGGAACTTCGCTGATTCTGGTTCAATGCTGGGATCTCAGCTTGCTCCATGCCTTTAGGAGGTTTCCTTGTGCTAATAACCATCTGTCACTGCCTGTGCTTTACTGCTGGAGACAGAGGCAGGGCCCTCAGCAAACTGCTTGTATCTTTAAATCAAAGAAGGGATGTTAGGTAACGTTCCCCCAACATCTTTGCCATATAAAACTGTGAAGTTACATTAGGTGTAGCACTTTAACCTTTGCCATATTGAGGAGGTAATGATATCAGAATTTGGCTTCCATCCCTGAAGGGCCCATAAACATGCCGCGTGGATGCCAGGTTATAGATCATAGGCTTACAATATGTACTCCTGTTTTCTTCCTTCCTCTTCCCTCTATTGCTTTAGAAGGAAGGCATCTGGTACATTTCTCCACATCATGGGCATTCTGCTTCTGCACCTCACCTCTCCTTGTCCCTCTGACCGGGTTTGACATTCTAAGCAATGATGGCCAACTGCACTCCCCAGCACTACCTGCGTATGCTGTTGCTTGCCATCACTCTCCTCCAAAGCCCTGCGGATTGGAAACATTTGTCCTGGGTACCAGAGTTGCCATGTCAGAGTTCTTTTCCTGATTTATGAAAGATGAACCCTACAAAGGAAATTCCTATGGAATACAATGTTTTTAAGAAAATTGAGATAATTTAAACCTTTTTAATTAAAGAGGTTGGGGCAAAAGGATTTGGGAGCACATTAACTACTGAAAGTTCACATGTTTAGTACTACTCTAAGTCATAATCGCCTCAGGGCAACATTTCATGGAATGTTAGCCACAAAAGAAAAAATCCTGTTCTCTTAAATATCACTGCATTCTCCTCATCTCTCTTCCTCTTACCTTCTTCCTTCTCTGCTTCTTTTCTTCCTTCTTTCCCTACCCTTCCTCTTCTTCTTACACCCCCTATCCTTAACATTTTCTCCCTTCAGATGCAATGCAACTTTGGCTCTTCACTTCTCAAAGATACATTTCTAGAAAGCGTATTCTATATTTGTTGTTTCCATTTCCTCAGCTGCTGTTCACTCTTGAATTCATAGTAAATTGGGTTTTATCTCCATCAGTCTACTTAAGCTTGTTTGACTGACATCCTAATTAGGAAATTCAGTTGGCAGTTCTAATTTCTTATTTTGTTGTTCTTCTCTGTATTGTGTAGACTTAAAGATTCATTCCTCCCTTGTAACCTGTCTCTTGTTTCCAAGTTCAGTGCTCCTGGCAGCTCACTAATCACTCCTCTGCCCCCTTCATGGTCTCTGCCCATCCTGCACATGTGAAAGAAGAGCACTGTGCTAGATCTGTGGAAACCTGAGAGTGTACCGGTGTGCTCTGCAAGACATGAACACATGAACACATGAAAAGTCAAACAGCGATGAGCGGGACAAGCTCACAAGAATATGTGATATGGAATATAATTTGGAGGAAGAGCAGATGAAGAGTATGGGTTGGAGTGGTTCTGGAAGCATCATGGTGACATAATGCATGTGGGATTGGGTTTTTCATGTTACGCCTGGACCCCTGCACTGATAGTCACAGGAACAAGTTTCTTGAGTACACTGACAACTTAGTGGGAAGGGTAATACTTACCTCACAGGGTTGCTGGGAAAATTGGACAAGACAGTAGAAGCCATTATTTTTGTTAATACATAATATGTGCTTTATGAATCTTTTTTCATTTTCCTAGTTTTATAAAAAGTTGAGTCTCGATAAGACCTACCAAAAAATGAAGTAGTGTTTGCATAGACAGAGAGAGGAAAGGCACTTTAGGAATGAAGAACAGTATGAGAAAAGGACCAGACAAGAGGATTTGTGACAATGTTCTTGGGTCAATGTATGTTACCCTAAAGAGAAAAACGTGTAGTTAAGTAGAGGGAAAAGAAATTTGAACAGGTCACTTGGGCTCATAAACTAATTTTAGGGCAAAGATAGTCTGGCTTATTTACCTATATATAAAAATGGCCCAAATACGCTAATTTCATCTCAATTTTTGCCCAAACATAGTATCTCAATTCACTTCAAGTCAACAAGATGTTGGGAATTTATGTTTTGAAATACACCATCCATCCAATACAGAGGAATGAAAGACAAGAAACAAAATTAATGAGTAAATGACCTGGCACTGATATTGAAAGGTGTTAAGTAGCTATGGAGATAAGGTAGAGCCTGTTGGATTGAGGATAATGAGAGTTCAGTTTGAACTCAAGAGTTCAGAAATCTTCTCTGAGTAGGTGACATTGGATAATAACTTGAGTTGTCATAGGAGTTAATTGTACAAATATCCATGGGAAGGGCATTCCAGACAGAAGAAATAGCCATTGCAAAGTCCCTACAGCAGAAAGTTTCCTGGCAAGACTGAAGAACTGCAAGGAGGCTGATATGTCTGGAGCAGAGTGAACAAGGAGGATAGGATGGTAGGAGAGGTGGTCAGAGACTGAGAAGCCAGATCACAGAGGCTGATAGGTCACTAGGGAAATGATACAGTTCATATTATGTGATGAGAAGTCACTGAGGAGTTTTAACAACAGAGAGATTGACTTGATCAAACTTCTCTTTTACCAGGGTCACCCTGCTGCCATATAGAGGAAAATCTCTCCCCTATCCAAGTCTAAAGGGGCAGCGGGAGCTCTAGGAGAATCTTGGAAACCTCTGGGAGAAAAGTGATCCCCAAGCCTCAGTCAGCCTAAGCCAAGAGGGCAAGTGTTAGGTTAAAAGAGATCTTCAACTAGTTCACAATGGGGCCCAGAAAAACTATGTTGTATATATCAGAGTTCTCCAGAGGAACAGAATCAAGAAGACAGAAGAGAAATAGAGATAGAGACAGAGACAGAGACAGGGACAGGAACAGAGACAGAGACAGAGATAGAGGTAGGGGCAGAGAAGGTAGAAGTAGAAGTAAATGGAAGGTGGAGAGAGGGAAAGGTAGGATTACAGGCAGAGATAGAAATAGAGGAGATTTACTGTAGAAATTGGTTCATGCAATAATGAAAGACAAGTCCCACAAACTTCCATCAGTAAAGCCAGTGATATGGTTCAGTCCATGTCTGAAGGCCTAAAATCAGGGACCTGCTGGCATAAGTCAAGTTCAAAGGCCCAAAAACTGAGTTCCGACATCCAAGGGCACAAAAAAGTATATGTTCTGACTCAAGAAGAGAGAGAATTCACCATTTCTTCATCTTTTTGTTCCATTTGGGCCCAGTGGATTCGATGATGCCCATTCACATTGGTGAAAGTGATCATCTTTACTCAGTGTGGTGAATCAGACTCTAATATCTTTCAGAAACACCCTCACATACACAGTCAGGCATAACATTTTACCAACACTCTGGGCATCCCTGAGCCCAGTCAAATGAACACAAATTTAACCATCCTACAAGGATAAGATTTCACATGGGTGCAAAGAATATCCAATTATTGTTTAATTTGTTCTGTATCAAGTTGATATCAAATCATTCCATAGATGAGATATAAACTTATAAACTACTGTAGATATGCAGTACAGTCCAATCACACATTAAGTGTAATAAATGTTAGCTCTTTCCTATTCTAGGTAAAGAATTATCAGTAGAGGCCCCTGGTAGGTGGCCCTGCACTTCTCCAATTTGGGGACCGCTGTAAAGGCAGGACCCCTATTAAGGCTGCCAGTGCTACAGGAAGCAGGTATTGGTGAACAGTGGAGATGGAGCAAAAAGACATGGCCCCATCGGGTGGTGGGTGTGGTACTTACTTCCAGAGTAGAAAAAGCAAAGGAGCAAGAACTGAGTCCTTTAGATTTCTCCCACCTGGGAAGGGGAAAGGGATGAGGTAAGAACATCCCAAGTACAATCTGTTAGAAAGGAAGGGGCAGTGAAGAGAATGGCAGGGATGTCCAAGAAAGAAGTGGGAAACCAGTCATTTGTGTTACTGACAAAAGAGGAGAGGTCAAATGTAATGAGGATGGAAGGCTTGAGTGTCCCAAGGAGGCCTATGAAAAGAGGATGTTACTTATAGTCAGACAATAATGGTATAAAATGGAAAAGAACAAAAGTAAAGAAACCAAGAAAATTGACAGGCTGCAGAGTAGGTGTGCAAGATTCTAATATAGTCATTCATCCTAAGAAGAATTGCTAAAAATATAAACCTACATTCTCAGCAAAGCAAGATTGGAGGAGAACTTTAGAATATTCTAGCCCTGGCAGGTGACGGACAGAATAATCAGCCAGATCTCCTCCAGCTGAGTTCCTGGGATGCAGAGATGCTGAGTAGGAATGCTTTGTAACACAGCAAGGTTTGAAAGCACTTGGCTTTCTGAAAAGATACTTCTCCATAATAATGTTCTTCAGTTTCAGAAAGGATTTAAATCAGAAACCTTAATGCTCTCATCACCTAAGAACACATACTAAATGCATGCCAAGAAAAACACTCTACAATAGACATTTCTGACCTCTCTTTTGTCAGTATGACTACTAGCTCAGCTTTTGCATTCAAATGTCTTTCTAACTTGAAGGGGAGATGCCATTATGTCTCTCTCCTTCCCTTTAGTGGCACATCATGAGTTGTGTTTCAGGACGATTAAGAAAAAAAAGTTCTTGCTGGAGACAAAAGTATGCTCCAATAGAACACTGGGCCCCCTCTCTGTGTCTTCTGATGCCAGGACCATCACATAGAACTGCAGATTTAGGGAAAATCAAGAGTTTTGAGCTTGGGTCCTAATTGGTAATTGCAATGTATGATGCTGTTCAAGACGCTTCCTTGAAAGACCTATTTTCATTGCATTCTGATATTGCTTTTTGGAACCACAGTGTGGGCATAGCTGTTTCAATAGGACATTGAGAATAACAAACTAAAGAAACCCTCGAAAATATACTGTACCATTACTTTCTGTGAATATGGGTCCTTGTATAATCACAAAAACAAGTTAGTAAATTTCCTCTATAAAATCAAAGGAAAAAATTACAGTATGCTCCTAAAAAAATGTTTTCTCTATGCATGATTTGCTTATGGTGACAGTAGCTACATCCACAACATTTAATGATCCACCCCTCCCAGTTTTGCATAACATTGTAAAATATATAAATTACTTTGACCCAGATTTCCTCTTCTGATTTTCAAAATAACACTATCTAATAGGGAATATTGGTTTTGTTAGCTCTGCTTTGCCCATGAGATTCAGAGAGTCTAACTTGTCAAATTCTTGCAGCTAAAAATGACAAGTGAGAATCTTGAACCCAGAGTTCTGTGACCCCAGAGTCCATGATCTTTGCATTATGTACTACTTCCTTGAAAATTAAGTTGGCCTATCTTGCAGGAACCGTTCTTCTCACTGGGGCATAGAAGCAGCCCCACGTAACTTGGCAGGTAGCCTAGGGAGGCCTGTTCACAAGCACCTCTTCCTAGACCTGGGTTTAAGAGCTCTGTCTAAAGGTCTGGTGTTTGACAGTGGGGACTCAGCCATGAAGACTGGGTTGGAGGAGGAGAACCTAGATGCTTGCCACCAGGAATGCTCCTCCATATGTTCCTCCAGGCCAGCTTTCTGCCCCTAGAGACTGATCCTCATGAACAGGATCAAAGGATCCCTTGTCTTTTGGCTTGATGTTGTCATTTCCAAGAAGAAGCACTGGCAGGGTATCAGAAGGTGGAAGGATGGGAAAGTGGTGGTGTTTATTTCCCCCAGTTGCCTCCCTGTGAGTTTGAACAGAGCTGGCTATAGCTCAGTCTCCCATAAAGTAGCTTTTCCCACTGAATATTATCACCCCTCTTTCCTCGTGCCCCTTCTGGCCTGGCCCCCAGGTACTACATCTTCTCCAAAACTTGGTAAATAGTCCCTAGATTAAATCCTCATCTAGGCCAGTGTGAATGTGTTTCCTGTTTCCTGATGGACCTGACTGACCTGACCCCACCCCAGAGGGGTGGGTACCAGACAGGAGCATGAACAGGACAGGGACCCTGCTGTTGGAATTGAAATTGGACTGAGGGCCTACAACCAAAAGATGGGGTCCTCGTACCTACAAGAATTAGAAATAAGAATAGTCAAACTGGGGAGATATCAGAACTGAGACTGGCTAAAACTCTGCTGGTCTTCCAAGCACACTGCAGCTTGTGGGCACAAGGAAGGCTGTAGATGCCTAAGAGGTGACAGAGCCTATGCAGAGCCATAGCCATGGACCAAGCAGATAATTAGAGTGGCTAGATGTCTGAGCCCTTGCCCTTTGTGGGCTGAATGCTGTCAATGAGTTGACTCCATCTGTATTTCCTTCTAAACTTACACACTGATCTCATGTACCTGTGTTCTGGCTAATGGAATGTGGGAAGAAAGGACGTATAAGCACCTAAAACCTCCCTCAGTATCATCTACCTTTTGCTCACTATAATTAAGAGTGTTGTCTGTCACAGTGATACCATCATTCATACATTCATTCCTTCATTTCTGTCATTATTCCCTGAGCTAGGACCTAGGGGTGCAACCTCTCTAGGAGTCACTCACATGCCCTTTTGTTAAATTGGTTCATGACTGGGGCTGTGGTTTTCCACTGCTGCACTCCATTAAGGCACTACGGAATTCAACAACATTCTTAGAGACCTCAGGTGGCCCTCTTGAAATGATACAGTGTAAATGCATGGTGTGCTCGGCCCCTCATCTCTCCTTTTCCAAACTTCAGAAGTGATGACCATTGTATTAGGTGCCCACTATGTGCTAGTATTTTGAAACCTTGTACTGTGATAAATACCAAAGTGTAGGCTCAGCGCACCCTGGTGGAGCAGTGGTTAGGTCAGTCACCTCCAAAGAAGCAGGCCACATAACCCTGGTCTCAAGTCCCAGGTCTGGGGAGAAAAAAAAGTGTAAACAACCAAATAAAAATAAAATAAAGATGCTTCCTTCTCTTCTCTCTTCCTGCCTGCCTGCTTATTCCCCTTCATTCCTGCCTGCACCTTTTCTTTAAACAAAGTGCACGCTTCTAAATAAGTTAAACTGTAACTAATTTAAACCTCATTCAGTAGTTAAGCAGCCTGAATCTTGTTAATGTACAGGGAGTGGTTACGGATAATAGATACATTATCAAGCCCAAAGACATCTTGGCAATGCATGCTGAGGAATAGAAAGAAATATGAGAAGCTTCCAAGGCATTCTGATATTTTTATATCTATATGCATATATTTTTTCAGTGTTTTAATCCTAAGAAGGCCCTTAAAATGAGACACAGGCATGCTCTACATATGTACATCTTGAGATAATTCTCAGAATCTGTTCCTCTGACATATTTTCATCTGCATTTTCTCTCTCAGCCTGAATTCATTGTCCAACAACTCCTGTGATTATCTTCAAATCTCTTTAAATGCAGTTTTTAATACCCAAGATAATTTATAAAGAAGAAGGGGTGGGGGGCGCATTTCTACCGGATAACTGTCAGTGTTTATGGCTACATAACTGCAAAATATAATATTTAATTCAATCCTTTTCTGAATTAAGGTTGCACAGAAAAGAACATTTTGTTGATGGCTTTCTTGTGCCCATAAGAGAGTTTACATACCTTCCCTACCATGGGAGAAAACCTTGCCTGCTGTGGGAATCCGAATCTGGATGAAAACTGTAAAAATGTCGATTTCCAGGAGAGCTGATTCGTGCAAGGGCATCCCCGAGGGAGCTGGGCAGAGGGGAGCGGTGGGACAGGGACAGGCAGAGGCAAGAGCTGCAGTGTCCTGATTCCCTTGTACTAGACATTTCATTACAGATACTTTTGCCCATCACATGCATTGTTGGATGAAAGTGTCACATGTTCCTTCACAGATGTTATTTCAGATTAAGCCACAGGCAGCAGGGAGTGGACGTGGCATGCATTTTCCTCTCCACTTAGGAGCATCCCATGTCCCAGCAGCCATTTGCAGAGCGACATTACGTGCATAACAATTGAACTGATCTTATATTTTAGGTTATTATGTCAAGATACATTTTACTGCAGCCTCCTGACTTAAAAAACAGTCAGAGAAAGAGAATGATTAGGACCAAGTTGGAATTCAAAAGGACTTAAGGGAATGTCATCTGTTATGAGAATCTTAAAAGCTCCTAATGGCCTCTTATTCCCAAGAGGCTCTTGCTGGGGTGACTATCGAATTCATTTTTGCTAAACAATCTTTGCATTTAATGATATCTTTCTTTATGGTCTAAGACCCATAGAATTGATTTTTTTTTTCTGAATGATTTATTTGGTCAAGAATTTATCATGCAAACGGCATTCTTGCTTCTATCACTCTATTTAGTGTATATTCCATATGTATTTATGAATTCTGTTAAGATTCTTATCCAGTTAAGAGTATTTGACAGGCTCTATCTTAGAGGACCAGTGTCATCTTTGCTTTTCTAAATATATTTTATACTCTTAAACTGAAGCGTTTGTCCCTAAACAGTTTCCTGGCATAGAATGCATTGAGCAAAGTATAGAATGAAGGCAAACCTTTGAAAATGCCAGCAGTGATTGACACAAAATCACAGTGTTTTTAGGATAACGTGTCTTGTAAACACTCCCACCTCTCTCTTACATGTTGAGTTCTATGAGAGCAGAGGCCTTGTCTGTTTATCCAGAGCTGTATCTTCATGTACATAACAGATATTCAATAAATATTATTGGATGGATGATTGGATGGATGGACAGACAGATGAAAAAGAGTGTGATCTGGAGTTGTGGACTGTGCTTTTTTTCTGTAAACCCAGGCCTATATCAAGTTATTCTGAAGTACAGAGCTTCACAAACTTATTGGAAGTTAAGGTCCTGCTGTTTATGTGAAGAAGCCAAAAATACAGAGAGCTAATGAATTCTTAGGGGGACCACACTCCTTTCCATTAAATGAAGTCAGCTTATTTTTGGTCTAGAAAATAAGTTAAAATGTGTGATTGTTTTCCCCCAAATAGTCACAATCTTTCTAACTTAAGAGCCATACTACAAATTGGAGAATAAATAAAAATGTAGAAAAGTCCCCAAATCTGATTGAACTACTGAAAAAAATCCTTTCTTTGGTAGGCACACTCCAAAGGATGGAAATGGACCCAAAGGCCAAAAAAGGGGAGGCAGTGCCTCTAACAATGGCTTTGGGGATGAGCTTCAGAGATAATTAAATCACTTCCACACTATCTTGAAAAGAACTCAGCACAGCTCCCAGAAAGGCAAAGAATAAGACTGGGAAGCAGAAACAATGTTTTTGTTTTTGTTTTCTGTGAGTTTATTAATATTTGGGCAAAACAGGAGGCATTCTTTTTATAGTTAAGTATCACCTTAACATGCACTTGATAAGTGGTGGCTCTCTCTGTTTTTTTTCTCCCCAACAGAAATAAATGTTAACTGTCTCCTAACGGGAACAATTTCCCTTCATATTTCTTGAAACTCTTGTCCCATGAGGCAACAGATGAGTATGTGACAGCAATACTGATTCCAGTGCTGAGCTGCCATCTGATCCACTGGGAGAGCTGGTGGATTCAAATCAATGTCAGTGCGGCCTTCTGGGCAGGAACCGCTCAGTGCAGGATCTGCGCTATGGATCAGAAAAACAGCTGGCGACTCACAATATGTCATAAAAAGACCTTTGAAATGTTGTGTTGTTTCCAGAGATGATGTAGCATGAGTCACTTCAAATACATATGCGTGTGTTTGTATACATATATGTATTTTTATTTGTGTGCCCGTTTGATGGAACAAAGTCCTTTTAAGCAACTGACAAAAAGTCAGTAGTAATCTAAGCTGATGTCTGAAGAAGTCTAAGGCTTATCAGTTGTTAGAAAGAGATTTCACATAAATATTTTTAAAATATGAAAGTTTTAGCCAAGGAAAGCATTTATTGGAAGTTCAGTCATGAAATTGCCTCTAAAACATAAGCATGAGCTAAAATAAAGTATCCTTGTGAGTTATTCAGAATTTTTGGAAAATAAGAACTTGCACTCTATTTTGCTAAGTTTGGGGAAGGAGTTATTTATTTCCAGAGTATGTTGTTTATATGTGACAGAATTTTTGGAGTTTCTTCTCTGTTTGGGGTCTAGTCTCTTTCCCCTCCACCCCATAAAATTTGTATAATAATTTATGTTAATGTGAAAACTTCATTTCTGTTTTAGGGAAATATTCTATGCCTTAACTGAAGAAACTAGACTTATTTTCCTCACTTAGTTGGTTTGGGTTTGTTTTTTTTTCATTTTTTTTTTTTTTTAAGTAATTTTTTCCATGAGGTTCCTTTCTAGTCTAGAAAAATGTTTTATTCTTAGCCTCTGTGGTCCATGTTTTTGGCAGCAACTAGGGTCCCTAGTGTAGAAATACAATATATGTCTAGATAAAAAGGCAAAAAAGAAGTGAGCAAAACTTTCGGAAGATCTGGATTGACTAAAAGACAAAGGATTTTAAGTTTTTTGGGTGTTTATAAATTTTAGTCTAGTTCTCAGGTATTTCGTATAAAATTAGTATCCCTAATCTAAATGTGATTGCTCAAATTTCCACACGAAATGTTTAGAGACCCCATGCTGGAACAATGATCTCAGATGCATCCATTCAGTGACCGTTGTTTTCACACTGTAGACCACAGCTCTCAGTAGAATATTCAGATGAAATAACTAAGTAGATGGCAGCCTTCCATGTGTCCTCTGGGATGAGGAACTCTCTGCAGGACTGTAAGATTCCATATTTTGGGAGCCATTGTTGAGCCTGGTCTTATCAAGGTATGTCTTGCTTCTGTAAGCGTACTTGGCAGTTGGTATTTGGTGTGGGAAGAATTTTAATTAATCGATAGTGTTGTACTTTAGGACTGTGGAAGGACAAAATAGCTCACTGAGTTCATCTGTCTTGTACAGTATAGCTATTTTTGTATGTACTAAATATTCTAGCAAGACTAATATCCACTGTACACAATGGCCTCTGAACAAGTAAAATAGCAATTTCTTAATGAATATGAGATTTAAAGGAAGATAAAAAAATTCTAGACCATGATCGTGTTCTGAATTGTGCCCAGGAGTACTGATTCTCTGAGAAATTAATAAGAGTTGGAGCAAAAAGTGAATAACCTAGTGAAATAGTTTGAGAAATATAGAGATAAGCCAGTGGCCAATTTCCCTTATTTTCAGACAAATCAGAACTTTAAATAATCTATGAAATTGTAAATTTCCTAGAGGGAGAGCTTGCATGCCTGCTTCTTTACTTGTTTGATGGGATGCCTCCCTGCATCTGAACCCTAACTTACCTGCAAAGAAGATTTTTTAAAACTACCTTCAGTGATTCTTCCTTGGTAAATGTAGATTCAAATAATATGTTATATTAATAAATACCTATTCTTTATTTACAAATAAAATTGAATGCCAGCCAGAACAACTAGACATCCGCATGCAAAAAAAATCAATATATCTAGTCACAGATCTTAACATCCTTTAAAGAATTAGCTAAAAATGGATCACAAATATAAATGCAGAAGACAAATCTATAAACTCCTAGAAGACAAATAGGAGAACATCTAGATGACTTTGGGTTTGACAATGACTTTTAAGTACAACATTAAAGATACAATCCACAGACAAAATAATTGATAAGCTGGATTTCATTAAAATTAACTTTTTCTGCTCTGCAAAAGACACTGTGAAGTGATTGAACAAACAAGTCACAGACTAAGAGAAAATATTTGCAAAAGTTATATCTGATAGAGAACTATTATCCAAAATATCAAAAGGAGTCTGAAAACTCAACAATAAGTAAACAAAGACCTTAAAAGATACTAAACAAAGAAGACATATACAGGTGGCAAATAAGAATATGAAGCCAGATGTCATCAGGGAAATGCAAATTAACACAGTAATATACCCCCAACACGTGTATTAGAATGGCCAAAATCCAGAACGTTGACAACATGAAATGCTGGCAAGGCTGTGGAGCAACAGGAATTCTCATTCATTGCTGATGGGAACACAAAATGGTACAGCCACTTTGAAAGCATTTTAGCAGGTTTTTACAAAGCTAAATATACTCATACCATCTGATCCAGTGGTCATGATCCTTAGTATTTACTCAAAGGAATTGAAAACATGCCCACACAAAAGCTTGCACATGAATGTGTATAGCAGTTCTAGTCATAATTGTCAAAATTTGGACGCAATCACCATGTCCTTCGGGAGAAAGAAAAATACCACATGATCTCATTCATATGTGGAATATAAAGAAACAAAGCAAATAAACAAAACAAAATCAAAACAGGTCCTTAGACTGACAAAAGAATGGTGATTATCAGAGGGGAAAAGATGGGATTGGAATGGATCAAGGAGGTCATTTGGTTGTGAACTGTAACTGGATACTTGGTAGTGGGCATAGTGTGACGGTGCAGTTGTTGAGACGTGAAGTGGTGCACTTAAAACTTGCATAATGTTGTAAACCAATATGACCTCAAAACAAATGTCCTTCTGGCTCACTGTAGTTGAGCTATGGTTAGGCCGGTCTCCTCCCTAAGAGTACAGTTCACATACATCTGAGGGACCCAGGTTCGTGTCCCAGGCCTGGGAGGAACAAGCAATATGAACAACTTAAATTAAAAATAAGATAAAATATTTCTTCCTCCTCTTCTAGACTGCCTGCTTGCCTTCATTCCTGCCTGCATCTTTCCTTTAAAAAAACAAAACTCCTTCTGGAGGTGAATGAATAAATTGTGGTATAGGCAAGCAACAGAATTCAGCACCAAAAAGAATGAACTATTATGCCATGAAAAGATAAGCAGGAAACATAAATGTATATTCCTAAGTGAAGAAACCTTTGTATCTGTACACTTCTAACTAGATGTTATTCTGAAAAAGGCACAACTATAGAAACTATGTAAAAAGATCAATGTTTAACCAAGTGTTGAGGCGAGGAGGGTATGAATATGCAGAGCACAGAGTATTTTTAGTGAAACTACTCTGTATGATAATATAATTTGGATTCAAGTCATTATACATTTTTCCAAACCTATAAAATGTACAACACCAAGAGTGAGCCCTATATAAACCATTGACTGTAGGTAATGATGAAGTTCCAGTGTATGTTTGTCAATTGTAACAAAGGTACCACAGTAGTGGGGGGATGTTGATAGTGGAAGAGGCAAGTAGATTCATGGGGGCCGAGAGCCTATGGAAAATCTCTATACCTTCTACTCAACTTTTCCTGGGAACCTAGAACTTCTCTAAGCAATGAAGTTATTAAAAACAAAACCATAGAGTAAAATTAAATTCTATTAAAGATAATTTGATCCAGTGGACTCTTTGCTTCATGAATTACTTACCTATCACTTACTTAGGGACTGCTATGTGCCCGACACTGAACTAAGTACTTTCACAAACATTAAAATTAGCAATAACCCAATGAAGTAGGCATTATTTTCCCCCATTTAATGGATATTTTCCCCCATTTAATGCATAAGGGACTGAAGTTTAGAAAGGCTTAATAAGTTTCAGAAGGTTGTAGAACTAATACGTGGTAAAAATGAAACTCAATTTGGGCCATACCGGCTCTCTATATTACAGCAAATAGAATGGATAGTACATGCAGCATGCCCTGGGGGCCTAGTGGGTAAGCGGACATAGTCCACATTTATACCAAGGACCCAGGTTTGAGACCCAGGGCCAGGGGAAAAACAACCAAAATGAACAACTAAATAAAAAATAAATATCTAAAAATAAAATAAAAATAATATATGCAAAAAATTGTGTACATTTGTGTATTTAATATAGAAACTTACTAATTGCTTTCATATGTTTCTCAAAATGACATATACTTTCAAGAGTTACTGAGTTCAGCTCTCAACATTTAGAGACACAGAGACGTGAGGTCATTTTCCCAGTGACACAACACAATTAATGAAAGATTGGGAACTAGAACCATGCCCTCTTGATTGCCCTTTGACAATCAGATGCTACCTCGTCAATGATGGTGTTTAACTGATTTCAAAAAATGATATAAGGCAATATTGCTGCTATCATATAGTAGATTATGGCAATTTGTTATTAAGATCATTGTTTCTTGATAAAATACTGAGAATGTTTCATATCCCAAAACAAAAAATAATGGCAAAGGATATTTAAAATATTTTAAATGATCTGAGTATCAAGGAGAATTAAGAAAATAGAATGCCCAGGAAAAATAATGTCAAACAATGATATTTGAATAATAAATGACTCAACTGAAGTAGATGTTGGACTCTTATTTTTGAAGATCGATGCATAAGGCCAGTTTCTGAACAGGGGTGATAGTCACCTCTGTACTGTGACTTGAGATGAGACAGTACCATCTTATTTCACCATCTAAATTTCTGTTCTTTGACATATATTAAATTAGGTTAAGGCAATTCTAGTAGCTATTTGTTGAAGTGAAAAGAACTCTGGGATTCAAATACATAGAGCAAACTCTCAAATATTAAACCTAGTGTAAGCATGAACTTTGCAAATCTTTTTTTATTGGTGACAAGATATAAAACTTAAATTTAATGGGAGGAGGCTCATGAAAATGGTCATAAAATGACAGACTGCTTGAGGCCGGCAGCCTGAGTAAAGGTAGCAATCATAAACAATAGTGTATAGGAGATGTGGGGGATGTGGAAAGTGAGATTGCCCAGAGGACAATAACCCTAGAAGAGGTTGGGCAGTGTTAAAAACAATAGTTAATATTTTACCTTCATTCTTAGGAATTACCTCTTTATCATAAAGCAACATTATTTACATGCATCTCAGCTTTTATAAATTGCTACACACACACACACACACACACACACACACACACACACATGCACGCACACGCTCACACACACACAATTGAAAAAAAGAAATTTGGGAGGAATATAGCTCTAACACTGTCCTTGACCAGCTCTCATCAGGTATACCAGCTGCTGTGTATGTAAGAGAAGCGGAGGATGACCGGGAAATAAAACAAGTTGTTCCAGTATGATCTCCTGAAATAGATAGAAGACTTGCAATTTCACTCTAAGAGCCGCAGACTGGCCTTGTTTTCTGGTTGCAGATCTGAAATAGCAGTGATCCATCTGTCAGCTTGACATCTTTTTATGCTCCCTTTAAATCACTCCCAGAAAAAAATAAAAATAAAAACGATTAAATTGATTCTGATTTGGCAGTTTTCTTATTGCCTATCACATTAAAGACGTTAAAAGATAGCAGCAAATTATATTTTCTCCTTCAGGTTTTTTTAAAGTTGGAATTTTACCCATTCTATTAGGATACCACTGACAATTATATAATTTATAGTAGCTGACTAATAAATGAACCTCAGAACTGCTTTGTTTGCCTTGCATTAGTTCTAAAGGATGATCCGTTGTTTATTCATAAAAAAAAATAACATAAGCTGAGCATATAATAGAAAACTGAAAAGATATTCCTAAGAAGGAGATGTCATTCTGAACTGAATTAGGACTATGCAAGAAACAAGACCATTCTCTATCTGAGATGAAGACAATGACAGCTCTAATAGACAGATAGGATACTAGTATCAGAGAGATTCAACTGGGTAATGGGTGGCTTAGGAAAATCAGCTCAAAGTGAGTGATCTGGAAATTAATGGATATCAATGCATTTGGAGACCAAAATCTGGGAGATGAGTTATCAGTGGGCACATAAGAAAACAGAGTTTCTGGCCTTTAACCCTGTAGCAGAAGCTCTTTGCCGTTCATCTGTCTTTTGCCTGTTGGTTGAGGGAAACTAATTAGGGCAACTTATATACTAAAAAAGCTCAATAATTGATGATTCTATGTTTTGGAAGCTATCCATTTATATAATGTTAACATGCATATCAGAATGTGCAAAAGAATGTGAACAGTGACATCATGGACTGACAAAGTAGTCAAACTCACTCTGCATGATACCATAGAGTCAAGCTTGCCTCTTGTTTCAACATGTCTTAAAGTGTAGATAAATACAAGCGAACAAGAGGCGCACTCTGGTGGAGTAGCAGTTAAGTCAGCTGTCTCTGAAAGAGTGTAGTCTATGTACATCGTAAGGACTCAGGTTCACATCCCAGTTGCAGGATGAAGAACCAATGCAAACAACTAATTAAAAACAAATACGGAAGTAAAATGCTTTGGGCGCGCCCTGGTGGCCTAGTGGTCTAGCACCTGGGAGCAGTCCCACATGCATCCCAAGGTCCAGGATTCAAGACCTGGGGCCAGGGCGAACAACAAATGTGAACAACTAAATGAAAAAAATAAAGCTCTTCCTCCTCTTCTCTCTTCCTTCCATCTTGTTTGCCTACTCACCTTCATTCCTACCTGTACCTTTCCTTTTAAAAAAAAAAAAAAAGTTCAATGCCTCTTCACTCTTCCTGCCTGCCTTCCTGCCTTCATCCCTGCCTGCACCTTTCCTTTAAAAAAAAAGAATGTACATGAAAATTTTACAAGAATCCTATAAACAGGTAAATCTTAAGCGGTGCCTTATTTATTCCCTTACTTAGAAGTAGAAAATGTTGTTTTGTTTTGGATTTAGGGTTTTGTTTTGCTTTGTTTTGTTTTCTATAAAAGTTACATTTTGTTATTCAAAAATAATCACTCTTAAAAGTTGGTTCACATGTTAGCATGCTCACACTCTTTGGTGTCCTTATATTAGAACTTCAGCTTACAATCTAATTCTGTTAAAATCTATAGACTCTACATTAATTTAAAATTACCTAGTAGGTTTCTTTCTGGATGCCGACCAAATCTAAAATTCTATGATTTGCCCATTAACTTTGGAATTTAGTTCAAAATACCTTGAAGAATCTTAAGATCAACTGACAACAGGAAAAACATGGAAATATCCATTTGAAATGGATACCTTCCCCTTCCTTCTGATTATGCCCCACCCTGCAGCTGTTGCATCATTTATATTGTCATACAGCTAGCTGCATGCATGCATATCTTTTACTTGACTTATACTAAAACTTCCTCAAGACAGAAATTGGGTCATTTACCTTTGGATCTTCGATTGTAATCACAGAGCTCAGCATTTAATAGTCAGCGACTGTCATGAATCAAGGAGAATCAAGATGAAATCATCATAGAAAGAGTAACTTTCTATAGAGACAAGATTTTTAAAGTTGGTAGATGAATATTGCCATGTAAGTTTTGAGAGAGAGATAGGAGGAGAAAGAAAAAAAGAAGACGCATAGAGGAGAATGAGGTAAAGGAAGAGGAGGAATAGAGAAAGAAGAAGAAAAGGAAGAAAAGGAGGAGGGAGATAATGAGTGCCTAGAAGTTTTGTTGGAAGAAACCAAATGATCTAACACAGAAGACGATAGAGCGGCTTGAATTTTTTAAATGGGATAAGAGATGAACCTACTGGAATGTATAGTTTCTGTCCATAGTCATGACTTCCTTGAAGTTATTGACCTTTGAGTATGAACAGAGAAAAAAGCTCAGTATCTTATTTTTACATATTTATATTGAAATGGTAGTGAAGTAACCCTGTGCTATGAATCATTTCATATCAGGGGTATCTTCTGAGAAATGCAGTGTTAGGTGATTTCATCATTGTGCAAACATCATAGAGTTATTATACAAACCTAGATGGCAAACCATGCTGCACAACTAGGCATGGCCCTTGAGACCACCATTGCATATGCGGTCCGTAACTGATGAAGCATCGTGAAGTGATGCATAATTGAGATTAGAGCACATGGATAATAAAGAATGTTTGTTTTCTCATTTTTACAGACCATAAAGTTCACCTGTTTAAAATACACGATTCTTTCATTTTCAGTGTATTTGCTTAGTTTTGTAATCTACATTATAATTTATGTTTAGAATAATTTCATCACCCCCAAAATAAATCACTTTACATTACTTCCTCAATTACTCCCAAATTCTAGGTAACCATTCATCTGTTTTTCTTTATAGATTTTCCTTTTCTGAACATGTCATAAATGAGATCATATATAGGTAATCTTTTAACTAGTTTCTTTAACCTGGCATAAGGTTTTTGAGATTCATCTGTATTGTAGCATATGTAAGTTTTTATTCCTTTTTTAAAAAAATATTTATTTTTGCTTTAAAAAGAGAATTGGACAAGATTGCAATCATAAAAAGCACATTGCTATTTGAGTGAAATCAGTTTATTTCCAAATTTACCTCCACACCATCTATAATCCGCAACCCTGTAGGTATTCTTTTGACTTAAAGACCACTGCTCCTAACAAAAGAAATACCATCATCACTTCATTTAAATTCAAGGAAAATATAAATGAAAAGCTAGAAGACAGGCCTAAAGTTTTATTCTAGTTCTAAAATTTATATATGTTCACTACAGATAAAGTAGGAGCCAAAGTCTAAGTATAAAGAAATTTGAAATAGGGAGTTATTGATTTATAAATGGAAAAAGCAAGGCCAGAGCAAAATATAATTTAGATTGGTCCTATGGTGGGACTACAGATTGTAAAAAGAAAAATCTGTGAAAGCATTTACAAATAGTACTGAGCAGGAAGAGGTAACCATCTAAGTCCCTAAATTTTGCAACCCCGTGACCTGTCATGATTTATTGTTATTGTCTTTTTAGCTAAGTATAGATGCTAGTAGGATGTACATTCCACTTCATCCCTTTCTATTGCCAAATAATATGCCATTTTACATCATATTTTTATTCATTCACAGTTGATGCATAGCTGAATTGTTTCCATATTTTGGTTATTATGACTCCTTTGTTGAATGCGAGTGACCATAAATATATAAAATTCTGTATTCCATTCTGCATTCTGTATTACATTCTGTATTCCATTCATCTATATATCTATTCTTATGCCAGTACCACAATGTCCTGATTATTGTGGTTTTGTAATCAAGTTTGAAATTTGAGAATTCTGAATGTTCCAATTCGTTCTTATTTTTCAAGAGTGTGTTTGCTGTTTGAGTCTCATGCCTTTCCATATAAATTTTATAATCAGCTTATCCTTTCATGCGAGAAAAGGCAATCAGTTTATAATTTGACAAAGATGGTATTGAATCTGTAGAGGAATTTGAAGAGTAGTGTCATCTTCATTATATTAAGTCTTCCAATGCAGGAACATGAATTGTCGTCTCATTCAAATTTTAATTTCTGGTCAACAAATGTTTGTAGTTTTAAATATACAAATCTTGTACTTCTTTTATTAAATATATTCCTAGTATTTTATTATTTTTGATGATATTGCATTGTTTTCTTAATTTCCTTTATGGATTGTTTCTTACTACTTCCTAGAAATATGATTCATTTTTGTGTATTGT
Organism: Solenodon paradoxus; assembly: GCA_004363575.1. Classification (NCBI taxonomy): domain Eukaryota; kingdom Metazoa; phylum Chordata; class Mammalia; order Eulipotyphla; family Solenodontidae; genus Solenodon; species Solenodon paradoxus. The sequence continues at coordinate 2,313,859 of RJWH01000015.1, forward strand.
TCATATACCTTGCAATCTTTCTGAGCTAATTTATTTGTTCTAAAAGATTTTTTAGTGGATACCTTGCTTTTGTATATATGATGCCATCTGTGATTAGAAGATGCTTTGAAATACAATATGTAGAAGCATTAAAGATGTTATTGCCATGTCCCGGTGGCCTAGTAGATGAGACCCACTGGGCATAGACCAAGTATATCCCAAAGACCTAGGTTCAGAAACTGGGGCTGGGGGAAGCATCAAAGATGAAAAACTAAATAAAATAAATAAATACTTTGTTCTCCTCTCTCTGCCTCCTATCTGCATATTTGCCTTCATGCTTACCTGCACCTTTCCTTAAAAAGAAAAAAAAAGTAGATATACTTACTACAAAAAGAATAAGCAAATCTTTGGACCATGCAAAATTTCATAAGTGAAAATCACCGTGGAAAAAAGAAGTAAACCAGCAGTGAAAATCAGAAATAATTTGTAATGAAAAAAGACTATTATGGAGAGAAATACTTTTGATAGTCAATGTAGTATGATTTTTCACCAGAAACAGACTTACAGATATATATGATCAGTTAATTTGCATCAAAGGAGTCAAGAGTATATGATGGAAAAAGGAAAGTCTTTTCAATAAATAGTATTGAAGAAACTGGACAGCCACATGCAAAAGAATGAATCTATACCACTGTCTAGCATCATACACAAAAAATAATTTAAAATGGATTAGAGACTTGGATGTAAAATGAAAAACTACATAGAACAAAATATAAGCAATGCATTCCATGACATCAGCCTTCAAGCGGTCTTTGGGGACTCAACTTCAGCAGCAAGGGAAACAAAAACAAAGAAACAAATGGGACTAAATCAAACTAAAAAGCTTCTGCACAGAGAAACTAACACTAAATGAAAAGACACCCTAGTGTCTGGAAGATGATATTTCACATTATCTATCTGACAAGGTCTTCATATCCAAATTATATTTAAAAAACTAATAAAATTCAACAACAGAAAAACAACCCAATCAAAAAAATGTGCAGAAGAATTGAAATAAATATTTCAGTCACATGAAAAGATGTTTTCCTAACTTGTTAGTAGAGAAATGCAAATCAAAGCAACAATGAGATTTCACCTTACACCTGTAAGATTGACTATTATCCAAAAGTCTGGAAACAACAAATGTTGGCAAGGATTCAAAGAAAAGGGAATTATTGGTGTACTGTAAATTGGTGCAGACTTTATGGAAAACTGTATGGAGATTCCTCAAAAATTTGAGATTGGAAATCCCATATGATCTCATCATTCCGCTTCTGTGTATTTATCTATGAAACACAAAAACACTAATTTGCAGAGGTATTTTCACCCCCGTGTTTATTGCAGAATTATTTATAATAGCCAAGAATTGGAAACTGCTTAAGTCTCCATCATGAGATGAATGGATAAAGAAGATGTGATATATATGCATAACGAAATACTATGCAGCCCTAAAAATGATGAAAATCCTGTCATTTTACAATGACATGGATGGAACTAGAGGGGATTGTACTAGGTGAAACAAGTCAGAAGAGAAAGATAAATACCAGATAGTTTTACTCATATGTGGAATATAAAGAAACAAAGCGAAGAGAAAGACAAAACAAAAATCAATCCTTGGATTGACAATAGAACTGAGTTTTCCAGAGGGGAAGGGGGCAGCGAGAGGACAAGTGGTGATGGGCGTCCAATGGATAGTGATGGAAGACTTTCAGTAATTTGGTGGTGAATGTGGAGTTTTGTCATATATTTGGTGAATGGGAAACTGGCACAGAAGAGCTTATATTACTTTTTAAGTCAAAGTTACCTCAATAAGTATTAAATTAAAAAATAGCATGATTCTCTATGAAGAAGAAATATTATGGATTTGTATACTTTCAAAAATAGCTATTTTCTGAGTACACACCAATTACAGTGCTAGGCCTTAGAAACTGAGGGAAGAAAAAGACACAGTCTGTGCTCTCTCACTACTCACAGTTATGTGGGGAATGATGGATGCAGATAGAAGCTACTCGTGAAGGGAGTGCTATCTGTGACATGACAAGGTGTAGTGAAATTACTGGTAGGAGAGTAATTGGTTCTACCTCAGATAATTAAAGGATGTAACATTTTCATTGGGTCCTAGAAATTCAGTTCAGTTTTAAATAAGAGAAGAAAGAGCCATGGGCATGGGCATGGATATTTTGGAGAGCAGCAGTTAATATGAGCATTACACACCATAACTGGTAACCAGTCTGCCACTGCAACATGAAGAGGAAGATAGGGAAGCTGAGGAGTACAAAAAGAGTGATCAAATCGAAGTCTGACAAAATAACTTGAGGCTAGAGTGCCATCCTAAGGAATGTGAGATTAATCCCTGGAGGCAATGGAGAGAATAGTCTCGTTTCATAGTTGGTGAAACTTGGTTTTGGTGTATTGATTCTGGAAGGCTTGCCGGGATGTAGTGGAGGAAAGCATGAGAACTGGAGATGTGACTGCATGAGCTAAGGCAATGGCAATGGCGATGGTCTCAGAGAGGAGTAGAAATGAGACCACTTGTTGACACAGACGACAAGAAGCTGAAAGGTTGGGGTCAGAAATTAGAACTCAACATGGTGTGATTAAATGGAGACTACAAACTTAGACTTGAGTTCCAGCACAACTGTAAACTAGCTGTAAGTCTTTGATAAAAGTATTTAACACCTCTGTTCCTGGTTCCTCAGTTTAAAATTGAGAAACTAATTACATTGTCTCCAAAATCTGCTACACAAATAAAGAAGTAGAAAAAAAAGAAGAGGGGAAGGAGTGGGAGAAGGTCAAAGAAAAGAAATTGAGATAATGAATGTAGATGTCAATCAAATGAAGATGACTCAAAAAAATCAGAGCAAAGACCAGAAGAAAATAATTTAGAAGACTGGTTTTTTATGAGATAGTGTCATGTAAAATAATTCAGAGTAACACAATTTTACGTGTTCTGAATGTCAGATTCCTTGCTCTCCTTACCTGAATTTTTCTGCTAAAGAGCATCCATAAAAGCATCAATAAATAAGAAATCCAATACTAATTGTATTAATAACTAGAAAATTGCCAAAAAAAATCCAATGGAAAACTGAATGAGAGAAGGTAGTTTGGGCAAAAACTGAATAGAGTCTGTTATGTCTCATCCTGAATCTAGACCCTGGGTCAAGTGTTCATGGGTGGAGTGAGTATATGTGAGAATACACTCTAATAATCAGTGTATTTGGTGGGGAGGGGGAGGGAGAGAAGGAGCAGCAAAGGATAGTATGGAGAAAGATAGTGAGCCTGAGAACCTAGGGCATGCTCACTTGTCCAGTACTGGCAGAACTGGGCCCAGAGATGCATTTTATTTGTGTGCGGTGCTGGTGATCATAGCAGAACATGGTCACGGATAACAGATTTGGTCAGATAATCGACTCCTCCCAATGAGATGGGACCATGGAAAGAGAATTGTCTTTCTGTATTAGTCAGGGTTCTCTAGAGAAATGCAACCAATAGGAGATAGATATTTAGATAGAAGATAGATGACAGATAGATGATTTGAAATTGACTCATGTGATTATGGAAGCTGATAAGCCTTACAGTCTGCCATCTGCAAGCTGCGACCCCAGGAAAACTTGGTATAATTCCAATCTGATTCCAAAGGCCTAGGAACCAGGACAGCCAATGGGGTAAATACCAGTCCAACAGCAGAAGACAGATGTCCCATCTCACACAGGTAGGCAGGTAGCAAAAGGTGTCAAACCCTTCTTTTCTCTAGTTTTTTGTTCTATTCAGGCCGTCGGTGTATTGGATATGCCCGTCCACATTGGGGAGTTCAATTTACTTTACTCAATCTACTGATTCAAGTGCTAATGTCACTTATAAATGCCCTCACAGACACACCAGAAATATTTACTCTTTTCCCAGTCAAGTTGACACATAAAATTAACCATCATGATCTTAAAATATTATTCTGCTTCTCTAAATTTTACCAAAAGATGTTCTTTGCTTATGGAAGCTATGCATTGCACATATTGCACCTAGCTTGTTGAATTAAATTGAATATTGATTGGATCAATAAATATCTTAATAATCAGAACTAATATATTTAAATAAGATTATTGCAGTTCAAAGAATCCTTAGGAGGGGATCATCCATCTTCACCATTTGTTATAAGTTCTTCATATGTATTGATTCATTCACTGTAATAACATTACAAGAGAGAAACTGTTATCCACGTCACACAGTGAAACTGAGGAGTGGAGAATTAAGTATCTTACCACTGCATAGCCAGTTGTTGGCAGAATAGAACACACACACACGCTGCCTTTTTTTTTGTTATTTCTTGTTTTTTCAGATTTATTGAGGTATAATTGACAACTAGGAAATACATATACATATATATTTAAGGAGTGCAAGTTGAAGTTTTGATACATGTATACACCGTGAAATAATCACCACAATAAAACTAATTAGCATAATTATCATTTTACATAATTGCCACTTTCTTAATTTTTTTGTTTTATTTGTAGAATAACACTTAAGACCTACTCTCATAACAAATTTCAAGTATATAATTTAATAATGTCAAATGTCATTTACATGTGATACATTAGATTTCCAGAATTTATTTATCTCGCATAACTAAAGTTTATATCCTTTGATCAAAATCAGCACATTTCCCTCTCCCCCATCCCTAGATGTCCCTAGATGGGACATCAGTCTTCTGCTATTGGACTGGTATTTACCCCATTGAGAGTCATTCTACTCTCAGCTTTTGTAAGTTTGCCTATTTTAGATTTTATATGTAAGTAAATTATGCAATGCTTGTCTTTCTATGTATACCTTCTTTCATTTAGTACATGATATCCAGGTTCACCCATGTTGTCACAAATGGCAAAATTTCCTTCTTTTTTTAGGCTGCATATTTCATTGGATGTATGCTCATGCCTGTTGAATGACAATTCAGTTGATGAAAGACCATATATGACAGTGGCCCCACTGGGCTACTCGAAATAGCCTGAGTGTGTAGCAGGCCATACCACCTGGATTTGGGGTATTATGCTCTATGACATTTGAACAACAATAAAATCATCTAATGATGTACCCTGACACTAAGTGAAACATGACTATCAAATTTTCTTTACCATTACCCATCCATGTTCATTTAGTTTCAATGTCTTGGCCATTGTGAATAATGTTGCAATGAATATGAGAATGTAAATATCTCTTAGAGATTCTGACTTCATTTTCTTTAAATGTATATCCAGAAGTGAGGACTTACCATAAAAATATATTAAGTCTATTTTTAATATTTTGAGGAAATGCTATACTGTTTTCCATAGTGACTGTTACAATTTACATTTCCACCAACAGCATACAAGTGGTCCCTTTTCTCCTCACCATCCTCACCAACACATGTTATATTTGGGTTTTTTTTTAAGATAACCATTCTAATAAATGTGAGCTGATTTCTTATTGTGATTTTTATTTACATCTATCTGACAACTGATGTTAAACACTCCTTTCCTTTACCTGTTGGTTGTTTATATGTCTTCTTTTGAGAAATGTCTGTTCAAATTCTTTGCCCTTTTTGGTGTGTGTACTGTTTAGCTGTACTATTATATTATCTTTCATATTTTGGATATGAACCTCTTATCAGAGATATACTTTGTAAATATCTGTTCCTATTCTGTAGGTTTCCTTTTAACTCACATTTGCTTTACTGTGCAGATTTTTTGTTTGATGCAAATTCCACTTGTCCACTTATTTTGCATTTATTGCCTGTGATGTTGGTGTCATAATTCAAAATATTGTTGCCAAGACTAATGTCAAGAAGACCTTTCCCTGTGTTTTCTTGTAGTGGTTTTATAGTTTCAGGACTAACATTTAAATCTTTAATCCATTTTGTGTTGATATTTTGTATATAGTGTGAGATAAGAATCCAGCTTTATTCTTTTATCTATGGATATCCAATCTTTCCAAATTTTTTAATTGAAAAAACAGTCCTTTTCCCCTTATATATTATTTTCATCCTTTTTCAACATCAGTTGATCATGAATATGTGGACTTATTTCTGGGATTCCTATTCTATTCCATGGGTCTATATGTCTGTTTATGCCAGTACCATACTGCTTTCATTACTGTAGCTTTATAACATATTTTGAAAAATCAGTGATTTTTACAGTTTTTCTCTAACTTTGTTCTTCTGACTCATGTTTGCTTTGACTATTTAGGGCATTTTGTGATTCTATAAGAATTCCATTTATTTTAAGAATGAATGAGAATTCTTATCTGGATTACACCAAAAGTATAAATCAATTTGAGCAATATGGGCATTTTAACAATAACTCCCAATCCATAAATATGAAATATCTTTCCAATTATCTTTCTCTTCTTTAATTTCCTTAATCAATATTTTATTGCATTCACTATATAAGTATTTCCCCTCTTTGATTAAATTTATTCCTAAATATTTCATCTTTATTATAAACAGGATTGCTTATTTAATTTCTTTTTCAGATAATATTTTTAGTGTGTGGAAATACCACTGATTTTTGTATATTGATTTTTATATCCTGCAACTTTACTGAATTTATTAGTTGCAACGAATTTTTTTTGTCAAATCTTTAAGATTTTCTATATATATGATCATGTCATCTGTGAAGATAATTTTACTTCTTCCTTTTTTAACTAGGATCTATTCTGGATCTATTGAGATGAGTATATGATTTTTATCTTTCATTCTGTTAGTATAGTGAATCACCATAACTATTTTGCATGTATTCAACCATCTTTCCATCCCAAAGCTAATTCCCACATGATCACCATGTATAATCCTTGTAATGCCTGTTAAATTCAGTTTGCCAGTATTTTACTGAGAATTTTTGCTTCTGTGTTTGTAGTTTTTCTTTCTTATTGTGACTTTGCCTGACTTTGTAGCATGATGATGGTCTCATAGAATGAATTTGGAAATGTGCCCTCTTCTGTTTTTCAGAAGAGCTTAAGAAATAAATGATCCATATTAATTCTTGTTTGAATGGTAGAATTAACCCATGATGTCATCTGATCTTGGGTTTTTCTTTATTGGGAGAATATTTTATTATTGATTCAGTCTCCTTATTTGTTACTGATCTTTTTAGTCTATTTCTTCCTGATTCAATGTTAGTAGATTGTATGTTTACCCATTTCTTCTAAGTTACCTAATTGGTTTAGCATATATTTATTCAAAATAGTACCATATGGTCCTTTTAACCTGAGACATCCATATTGCCTCTTTTATTTCTAGTTTTTATTTATTGAAGACCCCTCCCTTTTTTCGTTGGTCTAGCTAGGGGTTTGTCAATTTTGTGTGTTATTAAAGAAAATAACTTTTCATTATTTTAATTATCTCTATGTAATTCACTTGTGGTCTAATATAATCTTGGTTCTTCTAAATTTGGGCCTAGTTTGTTCTCCTTTTTCTAGTCTTTTGAAGTTTAAGCTTAGATTATTTGTTGGAGATGTCTGAATTTTTCTTAATTTATTACTACAAATTCATTTCTTAAATCACACATTCTAACATGTGGTTTTCCCTTCCACAAACAAAAGCCACCTGGCTATCCTTATTTTCTTGCAAAAACTAGAAGTTTAATTAAAAAATAATCTTTGAAAGTTAATTCAGTGCGTTCATGTTTTAAAAAGAGACCACTTAATTAAATTTTATGTTTCCATACTTTTATCCCCAAATAAGGCATCAATTAATTCTTTAATTACATAAGGCAACAATTAAGTTAATATATATGTAGTTTTATATATGTATGTGTGTATATATATATATATATATACATACATACACTATACACACATACAGGTATAGTAAGCACTTAATAAGTATTTGCTAAATCATTTTTTTTTACTAAATTAGTTTACCCAATCCTGTCATTGCTATTTAGAAGAAAAGGTAGATGATTGATCATTTTTCCAAATAAGCTGATTGTAGTTAAAAATGTGTATGCCTCACTTAAAGAGAAAAGTAATTAGTCATAGAGGATGAATTCTCAAAAACTCAAGTTTTATTATAATTTATTAACTTTATGAACAAATCTTTAGTTAGTGCTGTCTGTATACAAATAACTAGCTAGTGATAGGACTATAAAGCAGTTTTAAAAATAGCTAGCACCTTAAAATACTTCCAGTATTGTCCAGAAAGAAGATATTATAAAATGGGATTATTTAGTACAGCATTCAAAGGCTTATTCTCATATCACTCCCTTTTACTTCCTCCATCCCTCTCTCTATCTAGCACAAGGGGCATGTTATCACTAAATACACTCATACTTTCCTGAGGCCTGTCTTTCCTCAAGCAGGCTTGGCCCACTTGGCCAATGTTGGTACCATTCAGAGTTATTCATGGGGATCAGATGCCGAGGAGGTAGTTTTGAAAAGAAGCTGATGAGTTGAGTGATGTACGTGTCAGGGTTGAGATGCTAATGGAAAATACAAGTAAAGGTATTGAGTGACAGTTGGATAATAATATTTAACAATTTGGTAATTTCATATGGACTAAAAGAGAGGAAAAGTTTTAAGCCTAGGTCATAAAAAGAAAGCTGATAGAAAGTAGGAATTCAGTGAGTTTTGGTTTTGAGAGAAATGTAGAGATCAGCTTTAGATGTTTGCATTTCAGATGAAGAGACATTAAAATTGACATTGGTTATGTAATTTTCAGAATGCAGGTGAAGGAAAGATTGAAGGACTGTTCCAAATGGAAGGACATTAAAGGTATATCACAGTCAGGTGTAATACAGGATCCTGGAGCTTTTGCTATGAAGAACATAATTGGAGCGATTGGTAAACTGGATTAGTGTCTTTGGGAAAAGTGTAAATAAGAGTTCTTTGTACTATACTTATAATTTTTCTGTAAATTTGAAATTGTCTTAAAATTGAAAATAGAAGACAAAGAAACGTGTAATACTATCTCTATCGGAAACCAAAAGTTGATACCGTCACTATATTTTAAGATTTATGTGAGATACCTAACAGGTATATCATCATTGCATGTAAGTGTTCACAAATTACAGTCCAGTAATTTCACTCTGAGACTCTCTCTTGAAGAAATAATACTATGCATTAAAGTATTCAAGACAGCAGTATTCGTAATGGCAATATTGGACACTGTGGAACATCCAACTGCAAAGGAATGAGTAAGTAAATGTTCTCCTGTCCACATGATAAATGCTACTCAGTGATATTGCAATTTGATATATGACTGGATAGCAAGATGCAAATGTTTTTGGCTTAATATTAAATGAAAAAGTTGAATACAATAGAGGATGCTAACTGTGGTTGTCATGTTAAAATGTGGATACAAAATATTCTTCAAGGATAGACCTCACAAAATGTCCAGAACAGGCTTTCCAAGGTAGGTCAGGTTGGTATGTAGATTATTTCAAGCTAAGGTCAGTCAAGACTCCTCTAAATTCAAAAGAACTGTTCCCACTCCTTTAACGAGGTAGCAAAAGGAAGATTGTGTGGATGACCCATATTTAGGGTTATCTCCAGGAACTGCCTTTTTATCAGAAAAATCTATCTATTTGGCAGGTCAAACATCTAGTTATAGAGCATCTGATTCTTGCCCCAGGTGTCAAGTCCGCTTTCCTTGAAGTCTCAGACTGCTTCTCATTTCTTAACTCAGGATAAAAACCCTCGGATTATCCTCTTTGTTCTAGAATTTGTGTCTCTGTAGATTCTCCATTCATATGTATTTAAATTTGTTCTTTTTCTTCTGATCTGATTTATCTGTCCTCTGTAAATTTGAAATTGCCTTAAAATTGAAAATAGAAGCTAAAGAAACATGTAATACTATGCAGACCGAGAGGCACCTAGACGCCGACACACTAAAATAAAATGGAGGTTTCAGAATGACTGAATTTTTCTAATTTTTGCCCTTTTTAATTGTTTGATTTCTGACAATGCATTTATATAGCTTTCATGATTCTAAAGTATTTGACATCAAAAGATCAAGAAGTAGTTAGAAGTGTACCAACTCAGGAATGCTGATCTGTATGAAGGGTTATTTGCTACAGAGACTCTGGCCAGTCTTTGAAAAATAGATTATATAAAGAGGAGGCCCCTTTGGGACAACTGGAAGCCATAGAGTATAAGGGAAGAGAAGGATGTGGTAAGCAAAATGGATGAGGGTTACCAGAGAAGAAAGCACTGAAAAAAGTGAGTGAGTGAGTGCATGAGTGAGTATGAGTGTGTGCAAATGTTGTAATGCTGAAAGAGGATGGAAAATCACACCATAGAAGAAGTCAAAGAGAAATGAAAGTAAATGAATAACTTGATGGTTCACTCACAAAGCATTTCCCACCAAGGGACCTTCAGTAAAAACAAACTGGTTTTTATCATTGGATTCAAAGAGTTTTTAAAGTAAATTCCTATGGTTTGCAAAGTGAATTTTTAACATGGAGTTAAAATATTCATCTTAAAGAAAAGGAGTTTTAAAAAAGCAACGAAAGGATTTGAGTTGTGATAAAATATTTGTAAGCCCGTCCCAATGACCTTGGTACTGAAAGGACACGACTCTCCTGTGTCAGAGAAGGTTCTGGGCCGCCTTTCCAGCAGCATTTTATCATCAGAAAACGGTTCACTTCATAAGGTTTATAACCTTCCATAAAACTGAAGAACATTTTATTCTTTTTTCATTAAGCCACCTTTGGAATCATTTTGGTCCCTTTATAGTCTCTTATTTAATCTGGTTTTTCATAGACTAAAGGGAGAAAAATCCTATCAGTGGTCAAAATAGTAATTAGATAGTATAAGTCACAGCCTAATGGCTTGAAGGCACATGTGCTTACTAGTTATCTCTTCCTTCTGCTTTCATCAGTGAATACTTTTAACTCCCAAACAGGGCTTTACCTTCTTAAACAATGAAAAGAAAAGAAATGACTTAAAATGTACACTTTTCCAGTTATAAAATTTACTGTTTGTATTTCTTTCTATTAAAGTATGATTCCCATGGAGTGAAAGCCCTTTCACCAAATGCTAAGGAAAGCATGAATTAATAAACCATCAAGAGATTTTATTTCCTATATTGAAAAATCTTACATTTGCATAAAATCAACAACTGCTTCTTTCAGAAATGAATCAACAAGGAGAGGACCATAAAAAATAAAAAGAAACCCACTACAAAATAAAATCTTAAAGCCATATTAGGATTTATAAAGAGGAAAATATCAGTTCTACTTATTCCTGAAGGATTTTTTTTTTTAAATCTTTTAATTAATGACAGCCCTCAGGGCACTGAGCAATTGTTAATTAAAACAAGGAGGAAAGGGAAAGGAAGTAGGTAAGAATGCTGAGATGAACACGTTTCCTTTTCTCTGCAGGGGAATAACATTACTAAGCCAACATTAATAAATATGAATATTTTTGAGAGAAAGTATATAAAAATGTAAAATAAAAAATTTCTAACTTGGCTTGGCATGCACTATCAGGTGCATAAATTAATTGGGATTCCTCAAGAATGATAAACCCCAGGGTGTCACCTTTTGTCTAATTGAGTGGTGCTAGTGATCTCCCACCCATGACAGAATGGAGAGCTTCCTTCTCAGGCAAGCTGACTTCTGTCAGGGGAGAGTGCCTGATCAAAGGTCTTCTGAGGGATTTCATTCACTTTCATTCTAGAGCTGGGCGGGCAGGCACATGGGCAGCCATCATTAGGAACCATTTTTTAAATGCACCGAGTTAGAAGCTAGCCTGAATACCCATTCAATTCACCACACTTTCCCTTTACAACCATTAAATTTTTACTTAAAAAAAAAAAAAAAATTATCGCATCTTTTGGTTCACCTACAGTGCTACCTAATTCGGGCAGGTTATTAGTGTTAGCATTTTCCCTGTCCTTCCCTACCACTTTCCTCCTGCACCCCAGGTGAAAAAGCATTTTATCTTGCTCATGTGCTCAGAAATCTACTTAACAAGCAGGGTTGTAGAAGCCAAGAACAAAAAAAAAGTAAGAAAAATCTGTTTCTCAGTTTATTTGGAAAGTGACAGAACCCAGACCCATCAAGCTATATGTGTGGCATGAATAAAGTCGTTCTTTGAAATTAGGACAATCTGAGATCATTTTTTCACACAATTTTTTGATGACCCTAGTTTTACATAATCTTAATGGACTTTTTATCAAAGTTTTTGTTTTTTGTTTTTTTTTTCAGATATAGAACTAAGTCCCTTATGACTTGGTGTTGGGTTGGTTTTGGATTTTCATTGTTTTTTCCTTTAGTCTATGTGCATTCATCTCTTAAACGTCAGGGTCAGTTTACGGGGGTCAGTGTCACGAATTTTCTCACATGTCAGCTAAGATCAGTAGATAGGAGGCAATTTTGAATTTCATTTGACCGTCAGTAGTCAGAATACGTTCTTCAACAGAGAGCAGGACTTGCCTCCCTAGTCCTCTTATCTCTTAAAGAAGAAACTCCAGGTAATTAGAAAACTATATTGTGTAAACAAACACCAACAAAAAATCCAAGCAATGCTGCTTATATTAACAATACCCAGTTAAGCATAGATGCCAGGGCAGAAAAAAAAAAGCTTTCTCATCTCATCTATAGTCATTTCTGTTGGAAAACTCCTGACTTTCCTCAGATGCTTTGTTTTTTGCCTGCACTATTGTGTAAGTTAAAGGAGGCCATTTACAGAGGCACAAAGGGAAAATACCCAAATCATCTACACTGTCATTTTTTTTGTTCTTTTCATTTGTGCATGATATCTAATGGGGGGCAGTCATTTCCATATTATTTAAAAAGAAAAAGGAAAAGAAAAGTTCAACTATATTTTTCAAAATAGAGTCTATTTAAGAATTACAAGGAACTACTCATTAAAAGGCCATTTCTTATTTTCACCTTGGGGCCCAAGGGGTTCTATATTCCATTTTTTTTGTTTTTTTGTTTTTTTTTAATCAAAAGTACAGGCAGGAGTGAAGGTGAGTAAGCAAGCAGGCAGGGAGAGGAAGAAGTACTTTACTTATTTTCATTTAGCTGTTCACATTGGTTGTTCCCGCAGATCTGGGAAGTGAAGCCCCCACATCCGTGGGATGTATGTATACTGTGCTCCATCAGAGGCAGCTGACCTAACCACTACTCCACAAGGGTGCATCGAGGATTCTGCATTCTTAATAAAAGATTGCACATTCAAGTGTGAGCACGACAGACAAACTAAATGTTTATCAGGGTAACATGATTATCTGTAGTATCAACACATAGCATATAACATGTGATAAATGATACATTATATTGACGTTTAATTAGGTATAAGACATATACTTAAGTGTATATAATATTTAATTATATATAAAATATGTATAAATATATGTAATGATGACATATATTTGCAAGTACCTATAAAGCTATACCAAAGTCCTATCTGTCAGTATTAGTGGGTGCATCAGACTCAGAAATATAATCCTGAGTCAGGATCCTAGAGCAGGTGGGAGGGTCAGATTACAGTGCCAAGAGGAGGAGGAGGAAATCAGGAAAAAGACAGTAAGTGGATAAAACTCAAAGACCTCCTTCCTGCCAGGCTCGAACATAACTAACTACATGTTGAGTTCCAAGTACTGACTCAACTTCCCATGATGGGATTTTTTAAATAGAAGCTGGTATTAGTTATTCTCAAACTGCTGTCCAGCCACAGGAGGACCTTGGAAACAATGCTCTTGGGACACTCTGATGTCATCAACACTTTAAGCAAGTTCTGAAATTCAGTCATTGTTTCCTTACCAACTTGTGACCTGTAAAAAGGTGTCATACTCTGGGTTCACCGACATTCATTTGGGAATTTATTGAATAGTACTTTACAGTAAATTGTAATCGGTATCCAATAGGCATTAGGGATAGAATGGGGTTGAAATTATTTTTAACTCTAGTTTGCATTCTAGAAAGAGATGATACCTAAATTTCTCAGAAAACTTTATAGAAGCTTTTATCTCTCAAAGGTTTTTTGTTTTGTTTTTTTTTTCAGTCCAATTCAATCTCATGGGTTTTCTCACTAGGTTGCTTCTGGATTCATGTATTTGATACCAATAAGAAGGAACACAAACTCCCAAATGCTTTGTGCAGCCTGATAGACACTGGATCTCTTTAGACTTTTACTAATGAAAACTTGCTCAAGAAAGAAATTGTGAGCTGTTTCAAATCGCCTACCTCCTAAGATTTATGTAACCATGACAAATTTATTGATGCAGCTTAGAGAAAGGTTTTAATCTTTCGAAGTTCATTTATAAATATGAGAGCCTATGTTTTTTGTCAAAATATTTCTGGAGACTTTTCAATACATTTTGTTTTAAATTAACAATAGTAGTATTTAAATACACTCATCAGTAACATCCTCACACTTGGCACTTTTATGTCTGTGTATACATTAAATTCATTGAAGATCTTATGGTATTAAGGAAACTGGATTTTGTTTCCTTATTTCAGGAATGATATACATTTTTAAATAGTTGAATTCATTTAGGAAATATTACCCTCTGAAAGGGCAGACTCTGAGTACTTACAATCTTGCTTTGTTTCTCTAGTGACTTTGGTAGTAGAACTTCCTAAATTCCTTCCTATAATGACAGTCTTTGTTATAATTATTACTTTCCTTCCCTCTCAGCTCACTGATGTTCTGCTTCTCAACTTTCAAGAGAACTTTCAATAATCAATCCAAGGAGTACTTGTCTCTGGTTTTTTCTTTCTTATCCTCCTGCTACTTGATTTGCAACTCTGGACCACTCTGATTTACACTCTGAATGGCTGCCATTTGGTAGCCATTTTCCTTAGCTTAGTCATTGGCACTCCTTTCTTCACTAAGCTCTCTTCCCATGTAGACCTGTCTAGGAATAATGCATTGTTTTGTCCCTTATTCTCATACTCAAAACACTTTTCATGCTTACCAGCTCAACAGCATCAACTGGGGGGTCCTAGAATTCAATTTGATCTGACACTAACCAGAGTTAATACAGTTCCCACAGGTTAAGGGCATAGTCCCACAAGACTCCCCCATCACTTTCAGGGCTCAGTAGTGTGTAGTGCTTCTCAATATTATCTACAACTTTTGTCTGACATGGCTACAAATTGAAGGTTACTATCATCCTCCTCTTCAGGTTTGATAATTTGCTAGAGCATGTTCACCAACCAAGAAGATCTCTAAACTCATAGTTCAGTTATTTTTAGGAAAGCTTAACTATGTAGACGTGATCCATCAGTAACTCCATCTCCTGCCCTTATCCCCAGAGATATGGGTGTGATTCAAAGTTACAAGCTTCTCATCATAGTTTAGTCTTTCTAGGGACCAGCCCCTATTCAAGAGCCCAACAAGAATCATCTTAAACACTAAGAAATGTTCCAGTCACCCAGGAAATTCCAAGGGATTTAGGAGTTGTTGTATCAGGGACCTGAGTTAAAGACCATATATTTGCAGAAATTAGGGGCAGAAATATCGTGTGTGTGTGTGTGTATGTATGTATGTATGTGTGTATGTATATATACATTTTAATAATAAAAAATATATGCATATACTTCTTATTATTTGACAACCCCTTAAATTCTATTGTCCTTTCATAGGCGTCTTCCTCATCTTCTTTCTTCCCCCATATTCCATATTTGCAGATATATAGTATCACTATGCTGTGCCATTTATACTGTGCCATGTTTTGTTCTCTTATCTACTAGCTATTAGGTGGAGCTAGTAATGTGAAATTATTTAAAAGAAAAACATTTTATTATATTTTTCAAAGTGACTCTACATAAGAATTAAGGAGAAGAGGTGCTTATAAAAATGGATTTTTGGTCCTTAGTCCCTGGGGTGAGGTAGTTATATTATTAACAAGGATTCCAGTAATTCTCATGCACACTCAAGTTGGAGAGCTACTGATAAACCACAGATTTCTTATAAAGCAATATTTTTAGGGAGTCTGATAGTGAGAAATTGTCACTATTTGATTTTCCCTCTTCTCTCCCACTTCCAGCAGATCTCTAGATCATGTCCATTCTCTATTTCCTTTCGTCTGCCTTTCTTCTCTATTCCATCCCCTCTTTTTCTCCTTGGGGGATCCATAATTCATTATATCTGGCACTTGGGCCTTCAGCTTAGCAGCCACAGTCTCTATGTGTCCTTGGTTAACACTAAAACCTCAGTGTGTTTCACATACTTAAATTATTCACTGACTCTGTAATGTTTATAAATTGAAAGATAAAGCCCTTAATCTGATCGCAAGGTTAGCCCCAAACTCTCATTCATTCTCATATCAACTTGGCTCTCTCCCCTCATAACTACCCGGAGCAGCTTTTAGTTCTGTGAAGATTCTCTCTTCCCAATTCCTTTGACTGTTTTCATTGCTGGAAATAATCACACTACCGTGTACTTGTCTCTTTGCAACCTATTTCCTTTTCAAGCGCAAAGGGAACAAATAGATCTTAGGAACCCAGGCCAGATGTGTCCCAGGGCCAGCCAGCAAATCAGAAGTGACGTTGTTCCAGGAGTGAATGCTCACTGAAAAAAGGAAGAAAAATTGAGACCAAAAAAGGATTTTTTGTTTAACTTTAAGAAAGAATCCCATGGGCTTACTCATTGTGTCTACATAAGACCAAACATGGGCCTAAATGAAAGCAGAATGCATTTCTTTTGGACATAGGAACTGTATCTTTGCTACAATGTAGATAAAAGACTGAAATAGGATAGCAAGAAAAGTTACAGTTAGTCTCTTCTAGACTATCTTTAAAATGAGAACAGGTAGATTTTTATATGTTTGTGAGCTATGAGCTCCAGAAAATTATTGTTATTTACATTCTCCTGTCTTGAACAACATTGAACTTGCATTAAACATGTCCACGTTTCTGATGATTTCTCTAGGATAGTTTTTTAGAAGTGGGGTTAATAGATCAAAAGTTATAAACATTTTCATGTTTTGATGTATATTGCTAAATCAATTTTCAGAAAACTTGTATCCTTATTTTCTCTTATCAGAAGTATTAACATAATTTTTATTTCTTAGTTAACTTGTTAAGTGTCAGTGTGTGATTATCCTTTCGTAATTCTCAGTTTATAAATTGACTGATTATTTTGGAGGTTTTTGTTGTTTTACCCACTCCTCTCTTGAGGTCTTATCATTTTTCTTAATTATTTTGGAAGAGTTCTGTCTCAATGAAAGATACTAACCTTTTGTGTAATCTGTGGAATTCCCCTTCTTGTTTTTATTGTTGTTTTGGAATCATGGGAAAGTACTGGGGCTACAAATTGACTCAAAACAATGCTTCAGTGTGCAGATAGGTGATGGGTTTATTGTATCTGTAATTTTGCTGTTCTTCCTTACAAACTCTCAACTCTTGAGAAGGAAGGCGGAAATTAACTTTGAGTCCTTTTTAAAAGTTTTTGTTTTTGTCTGATCTGATTATTTAAACAGTATTTTATTTTTATAATGTTTGGTTTGATGACTAATAGTCTCTTATTACCAACTCCCTCCTCGACTCTGTTGCAAGATGGGGAGGGTATAGATCTGCGTGTAGTGGTGTTCTGAAAATCTCTGTGAGGGACTGGAGAGCAATTTGGATCCATGTGGTAGTCTCTGACTCCCCTGATCAGTAAGGGCGTTGCCAGCCACATCATTATTTCTGTCTCTGTCTCTGTCTCCTCACCCAGCCCAGTGGAGCTGCCTGGCAGCCTGGACGCAACTAGATGAATTGCTGAAGCTGGGGACAAAAGAGTCACCCCAGCCTTTGCTGAGAACACTCCTCCACCTCTGTATATTACTCTGCCTACAGACTTTAAATTCCTGCTGGACAGCAGGTCCCAGACACCCCACATGACATGGGAACTGAGGGGTACCTGGAAAGGCTGCACCCCCAGAGTACCTGTAACCAGCTGCACCAGAAGTCGACCTCAATGTGGCTGCATGTGGGTTGCTCAAGGAGTAGCCTGAGGAGCACACTCTTGCAAAATTATCAAGAAGAAATGGAGATAGAGTTCCTTCCTCCTTCTTAGGCCCCATATCAAGAACTGCAACAAACTTCTTCAAACCTCTTCCTTTCTCCTCCAGCTCTCTTCCTCTTCCTCACAGGATCTTTCTGATAAGCCCCTTGGGCTCTCCCACCCCACCCTGCAGCCATCTGTCTAAGCACAGAACAGCCCATCTCCAGCCCTGGTCTCAGGGGCAGAAGAGATATCTTGTCTGCATTCCAGGACCACTGCAGGATGCCAGCAGCCAAACCCACCCCAGCAAGTGCACATTGTGGCTAAACAGAGTTCGGCTTTTAGCGATCCTGGATTGCCAGACTTCCCAGCCTTGTTCAAGAGAGAAAATTAATTTCCTTTCCTACTCTATGGGAATTGGATCCGTCAATGAATATAGCAAGGTAAAAAAAAAGAAGTAATAAAATTATTTAAAAAAAAAAAAAGATGAAGCTGCAGATAGGATATGGATAAAGGGAGGGGAATCAAATGCATCATTTTAATCTTGGCAAATACTGTCCTGGTTATTTTTCTGTAGTCATGTATTACTTTTACTCTTGCAAAGTTCTTTTCCATTCACTTATCAGGTAAATATTCAACTATAGTTACCTTTAGTTTTTAAAGATTTTATTCCTTTTTTCAAAAAGTGTGTAGACCATACAAGATACATTTGAACAAATGTAAACTAAAAGTTCAAGCAGCTGTCATATTTAACAAAAAGTGTTCTCACAACCCTCAATATGTTCTTCGTCGGTTTCCACATACTCCTGCTCCTTGGTACTGTAATTTTTCTTCTTCTCTGCTCCTAAATGGGGACATTCCCTAAACCTCTATCATTTTCCCTTTTCTTCTCATCCCTTGTTCCCTCAACATCACACACCCGCTTTCACTCCAGATCTCTCTAGATTTATGGGCTAGAAAAAATGTTTAACAGGTTGGAGGCCGTGTTTGAATCCATTTATTGAGCTTTTTCACTTGGATCCTACCCCAGCCCTCGAACCTAATACATCCTGTCCTTCTGCTCCCACACCCAACCTGCCGCTCCCCTTCTAGTTGTGACTGTAGATGGGTGTCTTTCCTGTCTCCATCCTGCCACGCACACAGACACACGTCCTAGAGCCCTCCTGCCACCTTCCAGTCGGTTTCCAAGTACTGCAGATCATTCTTACTTGTCATTGAATTATTGGATTCTTTTATCTCTGGATAGCCTACATGTTCATTGGAGTCAGTCTGAAAAAAAGTTACTTTCTGGAACCTTCATTTTGTGTGCTTCCCAGATCAAAGCAAGCTCTTGTTTACTAAATTCTCATCGCTCTTTGTACTTTTCTCATAGCGTTTATCACACATCACCTTGCATTATAGATATTTACTTATGTCAGTTTCTCCTGTATTAGTAGCATATTGTTAAGTAGGATTACTATAGTACCAAGTAATGATATGCAAGAGGAGTCCTACTTGCTAAACAAAGCTTATATTTAAAAGTAGGAAACCTGTACAATGAGTATTGGACAAATTGATATAACAGAATTAATAAAACTAGAAGTAATTTAAATAAAGGTTTGATCGCCCTTTTGACCATGGTGTGCATTTTCCCCATTGCCTCTTCCCCTCCCTCTCTTCCATTTCCATAAACTGAAGCATAGTAACCACATCAGTGTTTGTCTAATCTGTACAGTCAGGACAGCACAGTAGGTTAGAGCCCCTCAGGACATGCTTGTCAAATGGATGGGTGAATGAATGAAGCAGTGGTCATCTATTGTTACAGGATCATAAAATACACATGTGTAAGGGCTCTCCTCTCTCAGAAGAGTCCTTCCTACTGACTCTCAGTAAGCTGGTATGCTCACTTCTGGTCTGCCCCTCTGTACCCCCAGGTTAGATCAGAGAGCCCTCCTATGACCCCTTCTTCACAAACCCAACGACATGCACATAATCAAATTTTAATGGTAGATATCATGTTGTGTCTCTGAGGTTCCAAATTATTGTTTGTAAGAAATGACTCAATTCATAAAATATTAAGGGCTGGGAAAACTCATTGGAGGAAAGGGTAACAAAACAGAAAACAACTTTCATCTACAAAGGCTCAAATAATTCTATAGGATCCAAACTACCTGTGAACCCAAACCTCCCCACTGTGTGATTGAATGACCAGGGAGTTGACCTGTGCTTCATTATGACCACTATGGGCATTTGAATTTCCACTGAACCTCGGTGTTCACCCAGCCAGGCAGAACACTGACCTAGGGAATGTGAGTGTACAGGCAGACACCCCTCTTTAGCTAAGGTAACCAGCTCTCCGCAAAGCGGTCCCTCCCGATGGTAGCTGTAAATGGATTGCTAATCAGAAAGGCCTCAGGACAAAAGTAAGTGGGATAAATTCCTATTTACTGAATTAATATTACTGGTTCCCTGGGTGCTCTTCTTCTCTGGAAGCACATCTGGCAGTCTGATTTGGGATTTTTATCTGGTACTATTCTGAGACTGGGGCTTTGAGGCTTATATTAATTTTAGATCCTAGTCTGTAGAGATTAGTCAATTCTGTGAACTCTAATGTACTGGTGAAATAGTTTTCAGGAGCAAAAGTGCCCGCTTATCTGATCCATACTCTTCATATGAATTCCACCTTAACATTCTATGTTAAGGATGAGTATATATGATTAATTCATTACCCAAGATTACAGCAGTATGCTAAAAGCTACCTGGAGGCATTTCTTTTGGTGTGAAATATTAAAGATTCAACATTTATATCAGTGCACCTAATTCATATTCCTGAGCCTGTGGGCTGAGAAAAGAACTTGGAAAAATTGTCATTTTCTACATTGGTTTGTTAAAATGTTTAAGAGGATTATTGCTTTAACTACCTCTTTGATAATAACAAGGAGAACTTCTATTCAGAAAGCATAAAACACAAAAACAAAAAAACAAAGAGTGTTTTTTTCTCTCTCTTTAAAATGTTCCAGATCAGGTTTTGACAATAGTGTGCATTGGGGCACCTGAGCAATAATACTAAGAAAACTTTCCTGAAAAAGACAATATCTAATATCATAGGATCACTAATAAATAGAAACTACAATATGAAAGTCCGTGGGGAATAAATATGAGAATAATATATATATATACATAATTTTTTTTCAAAGAGAACAGATGTTGGGATAATGCGACTGTATTTCCAATTTTCTCTGGTGTGACTCCAGTGATATATGTTAATTACTTAGATTTGAATCAGAAAGTAACTGAAGTTCACCATACTTCAAGTCAAAGAATGGTATCGTATTATGAGGACTTGATTTAGAAACTGGAAAATATGCATCCCGGATCCTGTCCCTTTGCTCCAGTGTCTGGTAGAGGCCAGGATTATTGAGCTGACTTTGTGATGGTCTTGATGTGGTTGAAAGTCTCACTTATACCTTTGGGTAGGGAGCAATAGAATTAAGCATATAGCTTTAAAAAAGCACAAAAACATAAAACATACATTTGCAGGGATGTACAAAATACATTTTCCAAATTTTGGGATAATTTTAAAACAAGTGCCTGTTATTTCCTATTTAAAAAGTAAAAAATGATAGCACCTGCCTGTATGCATCTCTTCATTAATATAGCATTATCTTTATTAGAAATGTTTTCTAGAAATTCAAGTGGAATGATTGCTTTACTCTTTCACATCATGCTTCCACTAACAGTCCTTGCTGAACTACAGGGCATATGTAAAAGTGTCAACATTAGGTAAAAAGAAAAACAAGTTCTTCCCTGAATAGCAAAAATTGTAAAGATTTATTGAAAATGAACCCCTTTAAAAGCAATCCTTGGGAACAGGTTATCATTGGAGCTCAGAAAAATCTACATAAAGCACACATATAGGAATGTGTCAAAGCAATTCACCAAATCAATGTATATGCCAGTGCATATTCCTGGGCAATTATTGAGCACCAACTGAATGCAAGACAGACTGCTAGATGCTCTAGAACATATCGATAGTTGCTATTTTAATTAAACATTATGCACACACAAAAGCTTCTACAGTCAAATACGTTATTTTTTCATTAAAGAAAAATTCCCATTTCTAAAAGACTTATATGTAGCATAAAATGATCCTGAAATTTTTTGAACTGAACATGGCTTTTTGGAACAGTAATCAAAAAGACTGATGATTTACGGATAAGTAAATTCTATTCTAGGATATCTATATTTGTCATCAACCAACCATTTATAGATTACCACATCTAATTCAAAGTAGACTAGTCAGACATTAGAAATCAGAAACAAGCTTTCTCTCTAAAATATGAAGATGCATCTTTTGAACCATCAAAAAAGGAACTGTATTGTGGGTGGGTCATCGCTTCCCCCCAAAATTAGTCTCTTCTAATTTGGTGCCATCAGTGGCATACTTGGGTGGAAAGACCCCTGGTCTGCTAACCTCAAGTCAAGTGCCCAGATAACCAACCTTTTATGAACCCAGTTTTCTCAGAGGTAAAACAAATGGTTTGGATAGGATTGTTCTAAAACATTTAAATCGACCTCTTAATCTTTTTTAAAGACTGTGATTATTTAGACAAATAATCTGTTTCTCAAAGTAAATGATCTTACCCTCAAAGAAATGTGGTACACCTACTGACATATTAATGCTGTATCTTGTTGGTCGTTGTTCTTACTGATTGTTTAATGTGAACACGTTTCCAACCCTCAGGGAAATCAGCCTATGGCAGGATTTTTTTATGAACCGTTGTAGTTTTGCTGGTCATTCCTAAAAGGTGTGAGATGAATTGGAACCAAGTTTCAGCAAGGCGTGGTGTACTTTTTTTCCAGACTGTTCTTCACTGTACGTAAATAATTAGTTGTCTTATCAGGCCCTCAAGGTAATTTGTCAAGATAATGTGTGTTTTTTTATTTCAGTGTTAACTCGCATTACATATTATTAATAGATTATTAACTTAGTATAAATAGCTTAGGGAAAACCATTCAGTTAGATTTGTTTTCTAACATTTTAATGGGACAAGAAAAAGTGATCTTAAACTACTGAGCAATTACACACAGTGTGCCAATTTTGTAACATAAAAAAGAATCTACCTCATTGTACGAGCTGACCAAAAGGGGTATCAATTTTATTATAGAAGATGAACCCCAAGAAAAAGAATTCTAAATCTAAGATAGTAGCAATATCCCATGGAAATCAGTTTTCGGAAAATATGAAAATAGAAAAGGAAAACATGCATTTGACCTCCTCCTTTAGTTAGAGTGAAGGAAATAAAACTCTGTGTTTCATCTGCTCTGCATTATTAGAAGACTTGTAGATATTCTGGTCTTTCAGAAATCCTAGTCCTACTTAAGAGAAGGTGTAAAGTGTAATTTTTGCATTTCACTGAAATATTCAATTACTATTTTTCTTCCTTGAGAATTGTGCTCTGGGCATCATGTGCTTAGGGGACAAGAAAATACCAGATCAATTAGTAATAAAGGTTCGCTTTTATGCTTGAGTCATGACTTTGGGGAATAAGGAAACAATCAAGATGCATTTTCATAGTTGAGCACAGACAAGCAAGACAGATTGCTCTGGGGTAGTTGATGGCCCTGCAAACATTGATGTTAAAGAAAAAATGGAGCAATGATATTCTGGGAGTGGATATTTACAAATGTAAATGAATTCTGCTTTGCTTGTGCGCACAGAGCACCAGGCATTAATATTATTTACTTTTTTGGATAAAGATCAGTAGAGTACACTGTTAAGTGGAAAATATTAGAGGAACTACATGAATTAGAGATCCAAAATAAATTAAGAAAATATGTTGTGTTTACAGAGCTGTCAGCAAGAGACCTTGAAATACTTTAATAACAGAATTGTGTGGAGGTGAAGAAAGAAGAAATGAACACTGTCTTGGGCAGGCTTCTCCAAAGAAACAGAACTAATAGGATAAATGTGGAGATTTATTACAATGAATCACTTAATTATGGAGGCTGAGGAGTCCCAGGATTTATGGTCTGCAAGACCAAGAAACCAGTGGTGTAATTTGTCCAAATCTGAAGACCTTAGAATCAGGGGAGCTGGTGATGTAAATCCCAACCCAAGAGCAAGAGAAAATGAAGTAAAATGTCCCTACTCAAACAGGGAAATAGTGAAAAATAAAAGGGTAAATTCCTCTTTCTTATATCTTTTGCTCTGCTTGGGCCCTCAATAGATTGGATGATACAGTCTATTTTGCTTGAGTCCGCTGATTTAAATGCCTCATACCTTCCAGAAACACCCTCAGAGACACAACCAGCAATAATGTGACTTTCACCTCTTGGCAAATCAGTGCACACTCTGGCCAGATTAGTTGGCACATGAAATTGACCATCACAAACACCAAGAGGTGAAAATCATATTTCAGTGATAGTACAAACCAGAGAAAGTGAATAATAGAATTTGAACCTTTCTAATAACTTTCAAATTTGCTTTTGTAGATGTCTCCTTCCATAATGGCATCAACTGAGAAATCAGTAGTTTTAGTCCTGGATTTTTAACCACATGTCTCTTTCCTATGTTTTTTCTAAAGAAAAAAAAATTAGCTCTGTTTTACAGGTTGAGGGACTGTATCACCTAAATAATTTATAAAATGACCCAAGGTCATACCCCCAAAGACCCAGGATATTACAGGCTCAACCTAAAATACATAAACATTGCAGTAAACTCTGAGCTTAACTGCCTGAATAGTTGGTTATCATTATTTCTTCACAGTATGATAACATGTTTACCATTTAATTGCTTGATAGAGTAGCTTCTAGGTTGAATGGATAATATAGCAAGAAGGTCAAAGTTCAGTCTAGGCTCTTTAAAACAGTGAGATTGACCCACTGATTTTTTTTGAGAGTAGTTCCTAGGAATAAATCCTGGAGCTTCTGTTTGGAGGTCATGTGTGTCATTGTTGTTCAACCTACTAAAAGACTTGAGTGTGACCATGAAGAAGTTTAGTCCTCTGTGATGTAGGAGATTCTGTAGACTTTTGGAATACTTTAAATTTGAGTTCAGATATTGCATATAATTTCTATCATTGACTATAAAAGGAAAGATTATTATCTGGTGGCAGCTTCATTTTGCTCTATCTATAATTAAATATAGATGTCAAAAAATAAAATATATATATATATATATATATATATATATATATATATTTTCTTTGAGATTTCTTCCAGGGTTAGTTGATCGTCAATCTTTTTGGGAACAAAACTGAAGCAAAACAAAAAAAAAAAAAAAAAAAAAAATCTAATACAAACCTATCAACTGATTTCAGAAAGTTTTCCATACCTTTTAAAGATAGCAGAATCCTGTTATTGGAAGTTCATTTAAAATGGATGTCTGGTTTATAATGAACATCATCTGCCAACACTCAAAATGAAGCAGAATTTATTGTCTTTTCAGTCATTTAGGAACCAACAGAACAGAGATTTCCTGGAAAATTGAAAGTAATTTTTTAAAGTGTATAGGTACATCAATATCTATTTCTTCCAATTAGCTTTCATGATAAAACTTGAAATGAGTAACTCAGTTTAAAAAAAAAAGAGGCCCCAGGAAGCAGAATCACACTTTGAAAGTGAAGCCAAATCATTAAAAACATATAAACTGTAAGACCACATTAAATTTTTTGAATGGAGGAGAGAAAAGAATTATTAATAGTGACATCTCTGTAAAATAATCTCTTTACCTTTTAGTTTTCTCTCATTTTTCACAATTTTGATAGGTAAAATCAAAGCCATGCTTGTCTTCATACTTCCTAGTAACACTATAACTCAAGTTTTTCTGTTACAACATATTCATAACCATTGTTTTAGTGACTGCACTGAACAGATTAATACATTAATCTTTTGTTGTTGAATTTATAGGTAGACATAATCAAACCTCTTAAAATTCATGTTGAAACATGAATTGGCCATCACTGGAAAGTATGTTGTATTTGTTAAACTACAAAATGAATTTACTGCAGTTAAGACATTGCAAGCACTGTCCCCTGTCAGAAAGTTTACATAAGCAAGCATCTCACCTCCCATTCCCACAGCACCTATTATTCTTATTAGATTGATTCAAATTGCAATTTCTTTCGTCAGGCTTCGTTATCAATTGAGGGGTAACGAGGAAGATTTTCCTCTCTCTACACATCTTCATTTTTTTTGTTTCTTAATTCCATCACAGCACCCTATCCTTCTAGTCCTTTCCTTACATAATCTTTCTCTATATTAAATGTTTATTGCCCAAAATATTCTTTAATGTGAAAATATTTGAAGATAAACATGGCAGTGATTTTTTTTTTTTTTTTTTGGCCATACATTCAGGTGATACTATTGTGGAAAATTAAACATGGAGACGACCTCAACAGAGGAATGTGCTTTCTCTCCTGAGGTTTGGTGTGTCCCAAAGTCATGTGTGAGAATATCTAAAAATGTCATACTGTACATTTTAAGGCAACAGATTAATTCCTCTGTGAGTTAAAGGTTTTTAGTGGCAACCTTTCTCAGGCATCTTATGGAAGAAATAGCTTCTGTGTTAACATGTTTGGAAATCACTGAATACTGCAGACATCTCATGAAGATTCGAGTTATAAGAGGTCCTGCATTCAAAAAAGCCCTTCTAATTTGGTTTAAACCAGCACTTACCAGATTGATTGCACTCCAGAATTGTATTTTCATGCTAAAACCTGTTTGACTTACGGTGGAATTGGTGTACCTAAAATCTACAGTAGAAAAAAAAAAAAAAAAAATGACTATCATGCAATGCCATACTTTCAGCTGACATTTTTAAATGACATCTTTATCCTTCATTTATATCCCATGTTATTAAGCACCTTCTGCTTCCAAGGTCTTGGGTTTCTTTTGATCTATTTCTGCAACCTTAACCTTGATGTACTCTTCGGTCTAGGGAAGCATTACTGGTAAAATGTTGTAACAGCTCTACAGGCACCTTTGACCATGTGATTTATTGTTTAGAAAAGAGAAGAGAGAATTATTTATCAGCAAATCCTCCCAGGTTGGTTGTACCCAGGGGAATAGATTAATAAAGAGAGTCCTCCCCACTTACCGCCAGGGACTCTTGTCTGACAGTGCCCAGAATTTACCTCTCTGTGGGAGAATTTTAGATTATTAATGGTGAAGAGAAGGATTCTCTGCTCCTTTCCTTCATCCCCAAGTGGAGCACCAGCTGCCAGGTATCAGCCTTCGCATTCCGTTCAACACAGGGGATTAAAGAACATGTGGCAAGAAGATCCATTTCAAAGAGCTACTAGAAGATGATCAATGATCAAGGAAATCAGAGTTGAAGAAGCACCGTTGGTGCCTTGAAATGTTCCCTAGAGCTCTGACCCCATGAGGGTTTTCACTAAATGGCTACTTAGTTTATTGGATTTACCCACAGCACATATTTAAATGAAATGGATGGAGGAAAGAACCTCTAAGTTACATGACAGAAAAATGATGACAAGCTTTTGAAGGTCAGGGAATAAAGCACAATCACTTTAGACTAGTGGGAAAATGAAATTCTTCTTAGGACCTTGTAGACCTGATGGTACTATCAATTTTAAAATGGATACAGTGCTTGAGAGTGCGTATGTTTCATACTAAGTGACTATGTGCTGAATTATAATAGCTTTGGGCATCCACTGGAGGAGCTTAATGAATGAGTTACATGAAATGTTAATATAATTAATACCAGAGGAATTATTTATGTGTTACTATTATCACGTATTATAAAACAGAACTTTCAAAATC
Source organism: Solenodon paradoxus (assembly GCA_004363575.1). Lineage (NCBI taxonomy): Eukaryota > Metazoa > Chordata > Mammalia > Eulipotyphla > Solenodontidae > Solenodon > Solenodon paradoxus. Next base: position 2,341,549 of record RJWH01000015.1, read on the forward strand.
TTTGGAAAAAAAAAGAAAAAAGATCTTAATCTTATTCAGTCATTCTCTTCAATATAAGCACAACCCCACAATACTGATCTGAGAAGGAAAGGTGTCTAGTCATAGAATTTATTTTAGATCCCCAAATTCTTTCTGTTCAATTGTCAGCTGATTTTGTCATCCTCCTATAATCCTATATTATACTATAGCAGGGAATAGTATTTGAATTTTCCTTAGCAAACTGCACAGACATGAAGGATTTCTATATCTTGATGTAATTCAAAAACCAAATGGGCTATTTTCCAGGGTTAACATGCACATTTTACTATGAGATGAAAGCATCTATTCTTACATAATAAAATGTGCTAAATTCCAAAATAATTTGATGAGATGACATTTTTGATGTTTGAGAGTGGTATAATAAGAAGTCTTAAGTTAAAAGTAATAATATCTGTGGGTACGTATGCATATGTATGTAAATGGATAAATAGACCCATGCTTTTCTATAATATATGTGTATGTGTGAGCATATATATGAATTTGCTAGGGCTACCTGAACAAAATACTATGTGTTACATGGCTTAAAGAATAGAAGTTGATTTTCTAGGATTCTGGAAGTTGAATGTGAAAAGTCACAGTGTCAGCAGGTGTGGTTTCTCTGAGACCTTCCCCTCAGCCAGCAAGTGGCTGCCTTCTCCTTTTGTCCTCCTGTAGTGTTTCCTCTGTGTGCTTGTGTCCCTGGTGTCACTTGGCATGACCAAGTCTTCTCTTACAAATACACAAGTCAGACTGGATTAGAGCCACTCCCAGTAGCCTCATTTCAACTTGATCACATCTTCTTGACCCTGTCCCCAAATATCACTTCCTGAGGTACTGGAGATTGGGACTTAATCCATGAATTTGAGGACACAATTCAGTCCATAACACGTACTATATATAGAATGCATAACTGGAAGGAAAATACATATTTACCATCACTAGTGTTAATATTTTTCCTGAATTCAATGTGTGCCATCGTTTATGCTGTCCAGGTGAGATACCAGGGGGGAAATACCAGTAAATCAATAATTTTCCTAAAATGAGATGGCTGCCACTGGTCCAGAAGAAGACCTTTATGATCAACAGTGGATTAAAACTCTTATTTGAAATAGCAGTTTATACTATCATATTAAATTGGTGCCCTCTGGTAGCTCATATGCAAGCTGGCAGTTGGGATGTGAACCATGTAAAGCCCAAGGACCTGAGTTCATGAACCAGAGGCAGGGGAAACAACCAAAATAAACCAAACAAATAAATGAAGGTGCTCCCTCCTCCTCTTCCTTCCTTCCTTGAAAAAAGATGTTTCTTCTTCATTTCCCTTCCTACCTCTGTTAAAAATAAATTATAAAATAATTTATCACCCAAACAGAGTTAATTAGTAAATGAGGGAAGGAAATGCAATGTGATATGCCCTAGTGGAGTCGTGGTTTGGTCAGCTGCCTTCTCCTGTTGCAATGCACATAAATCCCAAGTATCCTGGTTCTCATCAAGGGGCCATCCCAGAGCTGGGCAAACAACCAAGATGAACAACTAAATATGATAGTGCTTCTTTCACCTCTCTCTCCTTGCCTGCTTGCCTCTGTTCACCTTCATTCTGCCTTCACCTTTGCTTTTAAAAAACAAAAACAAAAAATTTCAAAGAAAATGTTATTTTGAGATGGTGCAGGTGAGATGAAATATAAATAAGCCTTTTTTTTTCCTTTTGGAGTATGTATTATAGCATTTACTTCCCTGGTGGATCTTTTTAATAAATTAGAATATCACATGGAAATAGTAGTAATTTTTATACACCAAAAAATCACATCTACACATGTCTTAATTTTAAACTGTTTTGAACGTATTTATTTAGCTATGATATAATCATAGGGTTCTACAATTGACTACTCTTAAGGAATTTTGTTAAGGATTCTAAAACCCTATTGTTCCACAAGAGACCAGGGTGTGGGAAAGACTCTGAACATTTCTTTGTTCCAACAAGAGCAATTCAACTCTGTTCTATCTTACATATTGAAATTCATACAAGACTTCTTGTGAAATCAGTTAGAGTCAAAGTAAACACTTGAGGAGCCTCCATAGGGCCTTCCAGCCCCATAGTGAGAGATGCTGGTGACCCAAAACAACAAGCTAAAGATGGACCACAGGCCATTTCTTGTGCTAAGTGCACAATTATGAGTACGATAACTTGTACATAATTTATATGTAATTCTCTTCCAACTATATGATATTTCTTTTCCCCGGGACTTTTTTTTTTTAATTTCAAGATTCTGGGATCTGTTTTGCTCACCATTTGAGCGCCAATGATTGGACTAATGAGTGACACATGATTAAAAATAATTTAGAAAAAAAGAAATTGTTGAGTAAATGTTTTTAATGTCCCTTTTTAAAGGTTTTTGTACTCATCTTTTCTGGTAGAGAATATTCCCCAATGACTGTTAGATGAGAGCATTCCTTACATTGAGCCACAAATTAATCTTTTTCTCATCTTTTCTTTTTCCTTTCTGATTCTGTGACAATGCTGAATCACAATGTCTGCATGTTTGATTTCTGACAACAAGCCAGAGATTTTCTATGTGCAAATTTAGAAACAGGGATCCCTTCACATGAAGTTTGTGAGCATGTCCAATTGTTGGCAGCATTATTTGATGAGTTTATTATTACTGGGCAGGGAGCCCCCAGAATGTTCTAATATGAAACTTGAATTAAATGACATTTTTATGATTTTTTAAGACACTCTTACAAGTCAGTCCATAAGATTTATGGAATACTGACTATGCAGAGCCCTGCTCAATGCTCTGAGTGCACACAAAGAAACAAGACAAACCATTCTTATCTCTGCAGTACTTGCCATTTAGTTTGGAATTTTAAACTTGTCGAGCCTGAGTCAAAATTATACCCTCTCCTTGAATTCTGTTTTCCTGTGTTAACTCAAACTGTGATTAAAATAGGTCGGTAACTGGTTTATAGCCTCCTTTATAGAATTTTCATTGTAGCTCAAGGCCTAGAAATATCAATTTAATTAGAGACTTAAAGTCATACATTTCATAGTGATGAATGTCTTGTGAATATTTAGACTATTAGCAAAGGTGAAATATTTTTGGCTTTCTTTAATTTATTTAATATTCACCTTTTCTGGACTCTACTAGCAGATTGTAAACTCTTATTCCAGATGAAAATAGTGTCGCTGATGCTTCGTTTTAAGGCTAGTTCTAACACCTATACCATGCGGGACGGGAGGAGGGAAACTCTAGTGAGGCAGAAAAATTCAGTTAGATTTTTCCCTAGGAATCATTAATAATAGACCACTTGAAAAAGAGACAGTCTCAGTGTACACTGGTAGAGTAGGGATTGTATGCAGTCCACATACATCCCAAGGTTCCATGTTCACATCCCGGGGCCCAGGGGAGCAACCAAGATGCACAACTAGAAAATAAAAATTAAGTAAAAATACTTCTTCATCTTCTCTCTCCCTTCCTGCTTGCCTCATCACCTTCTGGCCAGCAGAAGGGCTGCCCACAGCTTGGTGTCTCCTGCTCTCTCCACCACATACTGTGTCTGCCCTCTGCCCAAACCAGGTTAAGCAATCATCCTCCAACACTCTATCTCCCAACCCAGTCAAAAATAAAACAGGAGTATGCTCTATACTGGACAGTCTTTAGAACTCCCAATACCTTACCCAAGTTTTTGTAAAACAACCATATAATATTTACTTGCTGGTATATTTTATCTCCATCATCTTCGGACTCATGCTTGAGGCCTGAATACAGTTTCTTGTATCCAGTTTGAACTGGACAGTCCAATATTCTCCCTTTGTTTGAAATTTAAATTGAGAAGCTATCAGTCTTAGAAATTCATCCTTGATACGCCTTGTTACCACCTAAATCCATGCTCTCTGCATCAGTGCTGTTATTCCCGCTGTGTGTCCATCTAGGGTCATGGCTACCCAGACACAAGCATGTGGGTCTGGCTGGTAGGTCATGAAGGACCCGGTTCTGTGCAGCCCAGCACTGCCCTACAAGCAAGTTCATCAACCCAGCCCAAAATTCATGTTGGTTTTATATGTAAACAGCCGGTCCATGACTAGGGGATGGAGACTTTCGTATACGTACAATTCAAATATGTTTAGCCATTGTCTTGTTTCCACCTTTCACAAATGTCCCAAGGAAAGGCAACTTCCTCAAAAAGCTGACTGCTTTAAATAAGGACCTTTTTTAATTCCAAATTCCAAAATTCCTTGAGGAAAACTCTGTCATTAAGTTTTTCAGAATAAAATTGTATTTACTTTATGAAAGAAATATTTATCTAATCATGTGGAAATGTAGTTTGCCTTTGAAACACTGAATATAAACATTTCAGAAATGTAACATGTTGTTCCTTTAAAGGCTGAGTGGAGAATTTTTTTTTTTTTTGATGCATCAAAATGTTTTCATCATGGAAAATATAATCCCTCCAAATCCTGTTTATGAGAAAGTCACTGGTCTGGATATGTTCATGTCCCTTGAGAAGACAATGTTTCTTCAGAAATGAAAAGACTTTTTTAAGAAAAAAATCTGCTGATCTGAATTTGTTACATTTTTTAAAATATTATTTCAACTTCATTATAAGATGCTCAGGTGAAAGAAATGTTTGTTTCATGGATAAATTCTAGATTTATGGCTAAAAGGAGTCTCTACAAAGTAAATGTCATGGACTTTTTAATATATATTCACTAGTATTAAAGCAAATAACTTTTTGAGAAATTAAATATATTTTTTTGTAAAGACCTACAATCTCATGGGGGGGAAAACAAAGACCTTCTGGTCCAGGTTATCACTGATAAATGTACCACAAAATATCTTAAGTACTATAGATAGAGTTAAAGACTCCTGACACATCCTATCAGGTGTAGTTTATATTTTGGTTAAATCCAAAAGATAGTCACCTTGCTATACACAAAAGTAGTGCTCCTTACCAAGGCATTGTTCTTGTATATCTCCTTTTGTTATCAATATCAATTCAAGTTCAATCCCTCATGAAAGTGACTCTTTAACTAACTGAGCGTTACACAGGCACATCCAGGCACATCTGAATCTTATTCTTGTTCAAATGGCGTTCCTGCAAATGGAGTTCCTGCTGCATATTATGCAGATCACCCTGCCACCATAGACAGTTGAAATATTTGCTAGATGATTTAATATGAGAGATCTGAGCTATTAACAAGCATTGGTGATAATACATTGCTGGCTTTGCTATTTCTCTGCAAATAGTGATCTTTATCAACTTCTTGCTTGTCTATGTCTAGGCAGAAAGTAGTCTTGACTCTCTGTAAGAATGGGTTTGTAGTCACAATCATTTATGATCATAATGAACATTGAATACACCATACTCCCACTCTAAAATACCACGTTTTTAAGATCCTTCCTTGTTAAATATGATTTATTTACTTTGTGTGACTAGACAACTCTCACCCACTTCCTATTGTACCAAGCTTATTATTTACTTTTAATCACTACATTCAAATCCTTTTTAGAAGATAATCTTTTCCTTTTTGAGGACACTTATTGAGTTGTTGCAATTAACAAAAACACTCTGTCCCAGCAAGCCCCAGGCTTGGTCATTTGCATCCGTAGCAGAGGGGAGCGTTGTTTTCAGGGCCATGCCACTGGACATGGCTATTGTGTTTTCAGTCCTTTCTAAGTGGAAGTTAAATAAGAAAAGAATCATGGTTCCAGGGACATTATTTGTTATTCCTGTCATGATTCATACTTCTTCAGAAGTATACAAAAGGTTTGTCCCAAAGCTTTGGGTTTCTCCTCAACTCCTCCAGGCTTTCGACAAGTCTCCCTCATATTGTTATTCTGCCCATTTATACAAACATGAAGCAAAAATGGATTCTATAAGACCTGGAATTCCTACAGAGAGATGTGCCAGCTAGATTTAAAGCAGAGCTTTTATTTTCCTAATAGCCGTAATAACAAAATAATGGCAAAATGGTTTGTGTGAGCTATTTCCCAGCATATTATCACAACCCCTGAAAGGCAAAATGCATCTTCTCCAATCTGGGGAGCCACCTAACAGTCAAGTTGCTGCTGAAAGTAGCTGGTATCCATTAAAAGGTGAGACTGAATCACCTCCTTGCCTTTGGTCATGGTTTCATCTGCCACTGGCACCCATTACTTCGCTGAAACACTTTTAAGAAGACTTTGCAAAAAGAATTGTATAACTTTGTTTAAAAAAAAAATTATTTCCCAGTCTCATACCTCATATTAACTGCTAGATTAAATGCTACTTTTCCACCCATGCTCCACTCACTATTTATATGCAAAAAAATTAAAACTTGGTTGACCTTCAGGATAGGGAGGAGGACATACGGGAAGCAATGCTGAGTTTAATTTAATGTTCTGTAACAAACAAGGAGAAAAGATATAGAGATGCCGATTTTGAGAGAAATGTTAATTATCTAAAGCTTAATTACAGATAACATCATGAGGAGAATACATAAAAGACTTGAAATGCAGCCAAAGCATTTCCCTAAGAACATTAAAAAATGATTGTTGTTTACAATTCACAAATCGCACAGACATAAAGCTGAGATGGGAAAAAGAGAGTCAGGCTTAAAGGGAGAAACCAACCTGCTCTTTTAAAATCGGTTCAGAAAAGAAATGATAGAACTGTCGTTAGCTCATGTTTTAAAAGTAAATGAGATTCCGTACATGTTTCCCCTTTAAAATAAAAATTAGCAGATCACCAGCAAACACACAGAAGTAAAATCCAAGGAGATGACACAACCCGAATAAAAATAAATAATTTATGAGTTCTTAGAATGGAAACTACAAATAAAATAGAATCCAGGCATTTATCTGCACCTAAGTACAATAGAAATAAAGGAAGCAAGATTTTTATGTTCCTGTCACTTGATTACTGAATCCAGTGATATGAAAAATCTATCTTTTCACTCAAAAGTAATTTTCACTTGATGCAGCAAAGAGTGGCATACATTTAGCTAGTCTCCTCTTTACAGATGCTTATTTGTAGTATTTTTTACAATCGGTGTCTATTAATATCCAATTACTTGTAAGGGTAAGTTCCAGGATAATGGAATGTGACATGTTGGAAGAAGTTAGCTTTTAAGGAGGTTTGAGGAAATGAGTACCTGGCACTTCCTATTTTCCAAAGTTAATGAGACATGATGTTCTTGGGAAGGACCCAGTCTTGGGTCTAGAGCCCAGGGTGTGCAGACCAGAGGCCCTCGATCTGACAGACTGGGCCTTGATGGTGTTGATTAACTGTTACAGGAGAGGTATTAGGGTACTTCCAGAAGCAGGGTTGCAGTAGAGCTCTCAACACTTTGTCCTTTCTCAAAACAATACTGATATAGCGCATTTACTTTGCTACCAAGGAATATATATATGCATATGCGTATGTATATGTGTATGTGTTTGTAAATGTATATGTGTATGTAAATGTATATGTATGTATGATATTTGGGTGATTGGCAGGAGAGAAAAGGGTTGTCAAAGAATGAGAGAGAAAGATGGGCCCATTAATTAACATGTTTACAAAGAGAACAGTTAGAGATGCAGTAATGATAGTGTGCTGAGTTTGGTGAAAATAAAACAAAAAATAAATTTAAGCTTGATAAACATTTATTGAATGAATGACTACAGAAACGAGAGGTCTCTAAATGCTTATGGCTCCTGAAAAGGAGTTGTTCTTTGTCCTATTTCGTCATGTCATTTTTTTCCCTTTCCTTTTCATTTCCCTTTTTTTAAATTGAGTAAAAAAATCACATAATATAAAGTTAACCATCATAAAGTGAATTATTAAAGTGACATTTAGTGAGAAAACAACCATTCATTTAGTTCTAAGACATTTCATCATCTATAAATAAAAACTCAATAAAACTACATAATTACTCCCATCCCCAACTCCTGGTCCCTGGCAACTGCCAACTTATCTATGGTATTATTCTGAATATTTCACATAAATGGAATCATGCATTTTATGTCTAGTTTCTTTCAGTTAGCATAATATTTTTAAGTTTATGCACATAATAGCATGTATTCATACTTCATTCCTTCTATGACCTAATGATATTCCAGCATATAGATGTGCTACAGGTTATCTATCCATTTAACTTTTGTCGGACATCAGGTCTGTTTCCACCAGCTGACTATTGTGAATAATAAAACAAAATTTTTGAAGATGTTTTTCAAGATGTCATTGGAGAAAGAGATTGTAGAATCAAATGCAGATGAAAATAAAAACACACTTTAACCACTTTTTGTACTGTATGAACAGGGTCTTTAACATTTGATGTCTTGAATTTCTTGAATGTTTTCAGCACTTTTCCTTAAATATGGTTTTAGAATTCCTCATATCATTTGAAATCCAAAAATAGCCCCTTCTTGTCTTGGCAGAAAACCAGATTGGAGGGAGAGAAGATATCTCAGGTTTCACTGACAGTCAAAGAATCTTCAAACTGAAGCCCCGTTCTGTCAAAATGAGGGAAACCACGATCCAGTAGGGGGTCACATTGACTGAATGTTCCCTTTGGCATCTGTGGAAGCAGCCACAGAATTACCCCACCTTGACTGTGTTTTCACCTGAGTGGGGACGAGCCCTTTGCCATCCCTATCCCAGCCTTTATAGCCCAAGAAGGACCCTGCTTCCTTCTTGCTTCAGTATCTTAACAGCCTCACCTCCTGAAGAACTAGCGGATCACTGAGAACCTCCCAACCGTGTCTCACCCCACCCAGCACCCCCGTCAGGGCTGTGGAGAAGTCGCAGACCCGTCTCCTGGAGGAGATTCCTGTGTTCTCCCTGGACTTCTCCCCAGGGTTTGCAGCTTCCATTTATTTTTTAAAAAGAAAACATTTCTGATTTTTTTTCAAGACTGCACATAATCTCCCACAGTTGGGATTCCAGGCCATCTGCCTCAGTTCTGGCTCCCGCAAGGGAGGATGTTGACCAGCATGTCAGCCACTCTCTAACTCATAGTCTGTTTATCCTTTTAAACCATTGCCAATTAGATATAAAGGATAGACAGAGACAGAGATTCCAGAATATATTTATCCAGAATCCCATGGCAAAGGAAAAGTACTGAAGAAAAGTTAAGTGATAGGAAAACCTAAGGAAGGTTAATATCTCGTTCATCTTAAACAACACAAAAAGCTTAAGCATATAGCATGTCATAATGCAACACTCCTGCAATAAAATTAAATAAAGTTTTCTTTGAAAAGTTTTAATTAAAGTGTTTAATTAAAAAGAAGCTAACAAATTTACTTGAATTCATTAAAAATCCATTTTGAATTGAATTAAAATTTAAATTTTAAAGAAAGTTCACCAAAGAAGGCACCAAAGAAGTTGTCTTAAGGAAGCTGTTGACAATCTTTTGACTGCCCTGACACCTCTGCTTTGGTCGAACCACAGCTGCCCTTGTTTATTTAGACTGTTTTCTTCTACTGGGTCTTCAGATTTCTTCACAGAAAACTCTTTCCCCTAAACATAGTGACTAGGAGTGCAGAGCAGTATGGAGAACAAAACCAAAGAGTACATTTGAAGAGTATAATGTGACCATACTTGGCGAACACAAAGGCCGGGGCCATGTATGCTTAAATTCTAGAATGTTCTATCCCAAACCTCCCCACCCCGCCCCACCACGCCGCTGCCCCATGCCTATCTCTTCTGAGTGCTCTCAGTCTTTTCTTTCCCATTAAATCGTCTCTACCTCTACCCTTAACTATTTCTCATTTTTCTAGTTCTAGTTTTACTCACTATATACACAAAAGATAGCACTACTGATAGCATGGTGATACCTGGGCAGGTTGCTACAGCTGACAAGTCAGAGGTCTGTATTTTTTTTTTTTTTTTAATGAAGGGCAGGCATGAATGAAGGCAAGTCAGCAGGCAGGCAGGAAGAGAGAGGAGAAAGAAGCATTTTTATTTTTATTTAGTTGTTTATACTGGTTTCTTCCCCCTGGACCTGGGACATGAACCCAGGGGCATGTGACCTGCATTCCTTGCAGAGAATTGACTGAACAGTTGCTCCACCAGGGCGCACCAGAGCACTCCATTTATACACTGTTTTATATTCATTGTCTCATCATCAAAGTGAGTTCACACATACTCACTTAGCTTCCTGAAGAGCACCTTCACCCGGGATTTATTTGTACTTTCAATCTCTCAGAGGACTGAGAGCAGGTTCTACAAGAGCCAGTCCTACTGAAGGGACCTTCACTGGTGCTGGGTCTGGTGACAAATCAGGAAGTTTCGTCTCTGTGAGCAGAGCTGCTGTCTAACTGCTCTGTTTGAAACAGTGTGCTCCACAAACAACACAAGTGACCATGGGCTTTCTTCACAGGACTATACAGCAAACATAGTAGTTTGCATGTGTTGAACTTATACTGTGAATCACAATAAATATTTAAAAGTATTTTGAATTATGCTACTTTAGGGGTAGATCCAACTATTGTTTCCAATTTATTGATGGTGAAATTGAGGCTAAAAGAGATCAATTTGTCAGTGATCACTTGGCTGAAGGGACTGATATTTGAACACTAGTAGCTTTAATCCACATTAAACTCATGCCACTGTGGGATCAAGACTGGGCAAATGTGCTGTGCTATGTGCTATGTTTCTGAGAAGGAGAAACTTATCAAACAGCACTTGAATAAGTAAGTAAAGGCTCCTGAAATCTCTAAGGAAAATGGGTAACAAGGATCACTAGGCAGTCAGAACTCCCAGGGCGTCCTGTGGGGTCAGCAATCCAGGGATAAAAGGAGGTATAAAAAATAAATCGGGGCGCACCTTGATGGAGCAGCATTTAGGTCAAAAGCCTCTGAGGGAGTAAAGGCCACGTACCCCTGGGTTTGAGTCCTGGATCCAGGGGAAAACAACCAGAGTGAGAAACTAAAAATATAAAATGCTTCTTTAAAAAAAAAGAAAGAAAAAAAGAATTCTGGGCGCTCCCTGGTGGAGTAGCAGTTGGGCTCATTCCAGATACATCCCAAGGTCCCAGTGGGGACCAGCAGAAACAACCAATGAACAACTGCATAAAATAAATGAGGCGCTTCTTCTATCTCTGTATTCCTCCAGGCCTGTCTCTGCTCATCTTTATTCCTGCCTGTCCCTTTCCTTAAAGAAAAAAAAGAGAATTCTTGCCTTCAAAGCTTTTATTGTCTGACAGGGGGTCCCAAACTGGCACACAGGAAACTATTCTTGAAAAATTAAGTGCTGTCTTTAGTGTATATAGTGAGAAAAACAGGAATTAGAAAAATGAGAAATAAAGGCAAAAAATAAGGAGGATTTACTGAGAAAAATAGGACTGAGCTTAAAGGGCAAAGCAGTAGAGACAGGCATAGTTGAGAGTAGAGAACATTCTGGAAAGGGCCCGGAATCGGCATGAGTATGGAATGTGCAGGATCAGCTGCTATTCTGAATGACTAGGGAATTGAAGACCGAGGGAAAGTATAGGAGACATTGATGTTGACTGAGAATATTTTGAGGATCATGAAAGCTGAACAAAGCAAACTAATATTTATTCCCATGATGAAATAGTGAACAAACACAGGTTCTTTGGCTAGAAGGTAATATGATAAAATCCACGGCTCAATAGCATTCAAAATCTATCAGAGATATGGGAAACATATTAGTAGAGAGAAAAATGGGATTCAAAGTCTATCTAGAAAACTACTAGGGCGATTCAGGCATGAGGTGAAGAAATCCACATCAGGCTAAAGAGAGATGAACATAGATTTGGGGAAAATGTATATATTTGAATATATATTGAAACACTATTTGAAAGAACAAGCAATAGACTTGGTGACACATTCAAGAGAGAAAAAGTCTGATGAAAAATGTCATCTGGATTTCTAGTCAGGAAGTTAAGAGGAAGTAGCCGTTTTGAGGAGCTGCCCAGATCCTCCTTCAGGAGTGATGAAAGCGCTGCTCAGCTCCCATAGTGTTACTGGCAAGCAGATCTCCTTGTCAAGTGCTGTTAGGCACAAATTGTCTCAGCTCAGGAGAGCCTCAGGTAGCGCAAGATGCTACCCCTCGGGACAGCTACACCCAATGATTGATAAGGGAGTAGCAAAGAGGCAACTCACATGCCCCCAGTGAGACAGAACTTTGCAGTATCACCCCACTTTCAGAACTCCCTCTAGGGTGACAGAAGCTTCCATTGGTGGCATCACTGCTCCACTTAGTCTACTCAATTCTGCCCCTTCCTTTCTCTTCCCTTCCATAGTTGTTTATCACAGTGAAACTCTAAAAAACTTCCAGCATGCTGATTTCCATCTAGACGAGAAACCCCAACCTGTGATCCTGAAAAAAAATGGTCATATCAGTAGAGACCCAAGAGTTGAAGATTATGCTTCTTTAGAGGTAGCACACATACTGGCAAGTTCTTTTCTAAAACTGAAAAAAAATTTTAAACCCCCATAAAGCTCAAGACACATCCAGTATCTATTGTTGTGGATTATGAATTTTATCTTCTCTTTCTGGAGATGAAACTAAAGATTACTCTAATTTTTCTTTTGCTTTTTAAAATGAAGGAAAGAATACCTAATGAACGAAGTAGATCCCATCATACCTGGTTTATACTTGCACGTTAGCAGCTTATATAAAAATTAACTCTGCTAAAGTTGGAACTATCCAGTATGCATGATTATTGGATGTTTAATAAATATTCTTTAAAGTCAATTAGAAAAAAAAAAAGAAAATTTTCATAGTTAGCCATAGTATTAGGAAAACTTAAAAGTCTTCAAAAGTTTCTAAAGAAAATTAAAATCAAGTCTTAGAAAGTTATTTTGTAATGAGGAGAAAGTTTGTGAAATATTAAATGAAAAAAATGTGTATGACTCCAGCTTAGAAGCAATTAAATACATATTTTATCTATACATGAATAAAGACTGAGGTGACCTGTATCACTATGTCAACTGCAGTTATCTTTGAATGTTAGGGTTGTGGCTAACTTTTCTACAATGTGTTTTTCAAATATGCAAGAATCAGCATGTATGATTCTATTATCAGAGATGGATTTAAACATGACAGAGTTTAATTCTTAGATTTAGCAAGTGGGTATAGGACAAAATATGATATTTAAAATTTAAAAGATTTTACTATTGTCTAATGCTTTGGTCTCCTAGGTAAATATATATTTATATGTGTGTGTGTGTGTGTGTGTGTGTGTATGAGTATATACAAACATGAGTGTGTGTGTGTATATATATATATATACATATATATACTCATAAGTAGTTTCCATTATAATTATTTATAAATTGTGGCCTTTGAAGTTTCTCACTATCTTGAAGTTTTTTTTCTTATTTTCAATCTGATCCAAAAAGTATCTACTGTCCTGAAAATTGTAGTTTCAGAATGAAAAAAAATTTGTGTTTCATTTTTGGAAAATTGAGCCTTTGTCAAATTTAATTGGTATGATTTAGCTTCTGGTTTTTGTCTGACATTGCAATTAATTGCTATTCAAACAACAGAGATAACCATGCCTTCTCCTTGAGATTAAAATTTAGAAACAGAATGCTATCTTTCTAGCAACCTACATTGTTTTACATCTCATAACCCTAACCTTAACCTTAACCATAACCTTTTACAATCAGCTTTTCGATGCCTCTTTTATTCAGTCTTGAAAATGGAACAATCTATGTCTATGAATCAACCAAGTTGCTAAATTGAGCTATTTGCCATTTTGAAGATATAATAAAAAAAAAAAACAGTTACACCAAAACATTTGGAAATGAAAACCACAAAAATATCTGTGATTACTTTATTTTTATTACTTTAATTATTTTCTTCTACATTACATGTATAGGGAGGAACTTTTGGAATTTTTTTTAAAGAAAGGTGCAGACAGGCATGAAGGCAAGTAGAAGCAGGGAGACAGGAAGAAAGAGGAGAAAGAAGAATTTTATTTATTTTATTTTATTGCTCATCTTGGTTGTTCCCACTGGCCCTGGGAAGCAAACTTAGTACCTTGGATGTATGTGGATTGTGCCCAATTTTTGGAATATTATTCACTTTAGTCAAAATTGACAATAAAGCAAAAATTATATTATCTTACTCTTTAAATTCATAGCATTGGGTTTATATATTATGAATTAGCAAGTAAAATATAAGCATGATGTGAGTCACTTGTCAACATTTGATCATTTTGATTTAGTAAACTGTTCCTCAAAGCGATTCTTGTTAATTTGCAATAGTTTCAAAAGTGACAACTTGTTGCTGCCCCAGAGTACCCATTTTAAGTGACATTAAAATTAAATAACACTATTTTATGTTTAAATATTTCTTTTACATATTAGTCATAGAATTGACACAATTTGTTGTCTGCACTTTGTGCCATACCTGTGTTCCACATTGCTACGTTGTTTCTTTTTTCATTTAATTTTTATACTTAACAAAGCAATGCTAGATCAATAGTGCTGTAATATAAGCCCAATAAAGAAAAACATCCCTCATCACTTCTCATACTAATTCCCCACTCTTCAGTGATGACCACATTCAACTCTTTCAGGTATTTACCCTCATCTGGGGACATAACCACATGCATCTTTAGTTTTAAGTTACAGGCGTGTTTTGTTGTTTTCTTTTAACCTAACCTGAGCCTGCTTGCCCCAACCTCACACACACACATCTCTCCACTGTACTCCCAATGGAGTTTAAATTCAATTTTTATTGTTGCATGGTAATAGGTAAATTCTATCACAACTTGAGGCTTGTTGTTTACTATAATATTACTACCTATCTTGTTCAATGTCCTATTTTCTCTGGAGTTAATACTTGCCATGGTCTCTTAATGTTGCTTGTTTCTTTGCTTACTTTTCTTTGTACTCATCACTAATTTAGCCCTAACTTTCCCAGGACTCTAAAACTGCATCCTTAAGTCATCAACACAATAGATAATAAAATAACTTACACTTTTTTACTTTGGGAGCATCACTGCGCACATTTTTTGTCTTCGGCTCTAAAATGTTCTAGAAGTTTCCATCACCATCATTCTTGGAATTTCCTTTACTTCTTTTCTGTGTTGGGTCACCTGTTTCCTGGATCCCATAGCTTTCTCTGACTTTATTTGCTCTTTCATTTTGGTAGAATACATTCTCCAACAGTTTCCTGAGAAAGATTATAATACCATAAACCTTTTGTGACTTTTTTTTTTGTCTAAATATGACTTTTAAAAAAATAATCTCAGAGTTTGAATCAGTGTTGTATTCTAGAGAGCAAATTATTTTCACAAAGAATTATTGAAGTATTTGCTCTATTGTTTTCAGCTTTCTAATTTAAGGACTCTCTGATACCCAGTTCCTTGTATATGATATAGTTTTTTCTACCCACTCTCAAATGTTTTAGGCAGTTCTTTGTAATCTTAAAATCTTTAAATGATTTGCATTAGTATAACATTTTTTAATGATTGTGATGAGCACATTGTAAAGGCATTCAATTTGTAAATTTCTGTTCTTCAAAAAGATTATTGGAAGTTTTTGTATAGTATTTATTTTCTCTCTTCTTTATCTGTCTTTTTGAAATTCCTGTAGTGTTTTATATAGATATATATATAGATAGATATATGATTATACTTGATTTGTGGTATTCTAATTTTCTTATCTCTTCTCTATTTTCCATCTCTTTGACTTTCTTTGTTTTATTTCTGGATGACATACTAAACATTATCTTCCAACATTTTCTAAAATTAAAAAATTTTCATTGTTAATATTACTTTAATTTCTTTTTTAATTGCTAAGAGCACTTTTTGTTCTCTAAATACTCCCCTTTTGTTTCTTTTCCTTCCTTTTTTTTTCTCCAATTGATGTTTCTTTTCTTAATTTTATCAGGATATAATGATAGTCTTTGAGGAATATTTTTCTGCTCCCGGAATTAACCTGTTTTCTTGGCATCTCATCCTTAATGTGTGGGACTTTTCTCGCAGCCCCATGATTCTTGCTGCCCATTCAGTCTAAGAATAAAGTACTGAAATTCTTATCACAAGCGCTTTGTTCACATGAAGTTTATGCCTGGCCAAGGACAACTGACATTGCATTGACAGAGCCCCCCAAATTAACCCTCTCACTCACCACTTTTGCTGATCAATTCCCTCAGGAAAGACCCATCTACGCTCTCTTGCTTGGAGGTCATAGGCCTGGGTGACAGTGTGCTGAAAAGCATATAGAGCACAGGGCAGACAGGCAGCTCAAAGGCACTCTCCCCTCTAACGCCTATGTTTTCACCATCCTGTCTCCTTGCCAGCTGCACCCAGAGCCTGTGATTCATCCTCTGTGGAGAGTAAGACAGTGTCTGCTGGAAGTGAAGGGCAGTGCCTGGCTTCAGAGGCTGGGGAGGGATTCAGGGCCCAGCTCTACCTGATACTACAACCACGTCTTTGGTTTGGGCCCCAGGGACCTATAGCAGGTATCCGTTGCCTCCAGCTCCTGAGACTCTCTGGGGTTCTGTGATGCAAAACACATGGGTTCTTACTGACCCGACACTGATGGCTTTGAATTTCGGGTTTCTCCTCCACACCTAGTCCATTACACCTGCCTTATGCTGTCCATGAATTTAATCATCGACTTCTGTCTGCTCACATTCTCCTTAGAGAATGTGTGTTTATAGCATTTTGCTATTACTTTTATTAACTGTTTAGAGATACTTGGAGAAGGATCAGAGATAAGCATATGCATTAACCTTGCATGTCTTAACTAAAAATGTCTGCTTTCCTTGAATGTGTATCATTTATTTTCCACACGAAAATATCCCAGAATCATGTTCTATATCCCAGCTGTGTTCTGAGAGATGTGACAGGTACTCAGGAAGAGTGTATGCCATGCACATGACTCTATTTTCTCATTTGGTTGTGATATCTTGGGTATTATGTTCTTGATTCTCATTTAAATTCGAACTATGCTTATGATCGATCACCAGCTATACTCTAAGACCCCTTGAAGTTATAAACTATGCTTTCTTGTATAATATGTTTACTGGAGTACATAAAAACTTCCATTAGATATCTTTTATTCCTGATTACAATGTAAGGTCTTTTGGCAAGGACTATTTCTTATTCATCTCCATATCCCAAAAACCTGACCGAGGAAGTGGAATATCACGGGGATTAATAAATGTCTGCTGATAAGGCAGGGACTTACTTTCCTATAAATTCCATAGTCCCTTTTTCACCCCACACTGAGGGAGAATTCCTGAAAGCACAATATAGATACCTCCGCTATTCGAAAGTCAAATGTTCCTTCTTGGTATGATTTGGTAGGTTACTTTGGGGGTCCAAGAACACCATTGCCATCAATTCGATGGAAAACTTTTGAGCATTTCCAGACCTCAAAAAATAATCTACCAAATTATATCAAATAGGAACATTCTACTGTTAGATAATGGGGGAACCTGTGGATGCCATTGTCTCCTTCAGTGGAAGTCTTTGTGTGCTCCCAAATGAAAAATCTTGCAATATTGGGGGTTCTTTGAATAGAATAGGATAGATTCAAGCATTGTGATTTGGGGAAAGGACACAAGTTCCCCATTTGTTTCCCGCCCCAGGCACATGGCTGTCCCCAAGGAATACTTGCCTATGCAGCCCAGCCAGATTCCTTCACAGCCCCTAATGAGAAGCTGGGTGATCTCTTATTCTAAAGATATGTCTCTGGTTATCTTAAGGGAGACTTCAGAATTCATAAATGGTGACCACGTATAGAAGAAATGGTACTGTTTGTAAAATATTTCAAATTCAATATGGGTTAAACTGATTTTATATTTTACCCTTGGAAACTAATTATCATTTAAAAAAAAATACTTTCAGTTGGAAAATGCATTTTTGCATTACGAACACATATATAAACTTTTGAAACACTACTCACTCATATGTTGGGGACTGAATATATTATATTTGTTGTCCATTTGAGGCTGCAAAAACAAAAGAAAAATAAAATTATCAACTGGATAATACCACTAGTGGGAACAACAAATATGAAGTTACAAAATAGTCTATAATATGGACTGTTACATCAGATTAAAAATGAGCATATTTTATACAGTTTATGGTATTTGTGGGCTGTCTTGATAAAATTGTACTACGTGTTCTAACGAAATTATACTGGATTCTGTCTTGGGCCTGGAGATACTAAAATTTAGTTCTGAGTCTGGAAAATGATCAGTAGGCACCGTGCCATATACCACTTTTGCGGTGGTCTGGATAATTGTCTGTACACTTTTATGATAACTTTATCATTATTTTGTTTACCTTACTATATTCATTTTAGGATATTGAAACCACATCTCAGTCTCTGTGTGTAACACACCACAAACACCACCAGAAAGTGCCCCTGACCCCCACTTGTGCCTTTCCTTCCTTCCCCCTCCTTGTCCCCCTGGTGAACACAATATTATATCCTGTGAATTTTGTTGGGATTTGTCTATTTGTTCATTTTGTTTCTTTATATTCCACATATGAGTGAATTATCAATAGATTTAAGAAAATCTTTTGGAGCCTCATGAATGAACTGGGATTGACTTGACAGTGAAAGAAGGGTCTCTGAGGTTAAGGAACTCTGAATTTGGTATTTTTTGTCATTTGTATAATATTAATATGACTGTATTAGTAGTCAACTCAATATTTCAAAATGAAACAAAAACAGAATTTGGGCCATTCAGAACTTTGTGATAAAACAAGCATAACAGCAGAGGGTGCAACGGAACACTGCTTTTAGAACTGCAGGAACATTTGTCATTTTCCTAACAGAGTATTGCCCTGCAGAAGCCATGACTGGTAGGAGCAGAAGGAAAATGAAATGAGGGAATGATTCTTAAGAATAAAGTCTGAAACCCTTTTCATGAGATGGAACCAGAAGTGAGGAAGGAAGCACCTGCCTCTCCCCAGGCCGAAGCCAAAGTAAAGCCCCTGAATTCCAAGAAATCAGTGCTGGAAGGTGTCCACACCACAGACAAAAGAGTGTCACCCACCTTCTGACTGCAGCGCCACAGGCAGCCCATTTATCCTTGGAAGGACGCCCCCAAGAGAAGCAGGCTTGACCACTGTGCCATCATCAAGTCCCCCGACCACCGAGTGAGCTGTGAAGAAGACAGAAGACATCGACGCACTAGCGTTTGTGGGAGACGTTGAGGCCAACAAGAACCAAACAAACAGGCTGTGAAGCAGCTTGGTGACATTGGCGTGGCCAAGGTCAACCCTCTGAGAGACCGGATGGCGTGTGTTTGACTGGCTCCTGACTGATGCTCTGGAGGCTGCCAATAGAACCAGGATCCTCTAAACTGGGTCCAGCCAGTTAATTCTAAATATAATCTTTTTCACCATTAAAAAAAAAAAAAAAAAAGATTGAAGTCTGGAGTTTACCTTGATGGCTCAGGTGGCTGAGACTGCAGGGGTATGAACCACGTAAAGCTAACTTTCCCAGTGAGGGGTTGGGGGTGTCCAAAATACAAATTTTTTAAATGCTTCTTCCTCTTCTCCCTCCCTCCCTCCTTCCCTCCCTCCCTTCCTTCCTTCCTTCTTTCTCCTCTTCCTTCCTCCTTCCCTCTCTTAAAAAATGAAAATAAGAATGAAGTCTAAATTAAAATTGTGGTGCTAAAACTATATATTCACTATTTATCCTTTGAGTGACTGAACACTTTTCACTTTTTAGTCCATAGGTCCATATCTATATACTGCATGTGTATTATTTATTTTGATAAATCTGTTAAAGATCAATTTAATGTTTTATGAAATGGTTCATGATGATGGATGAATTTATTTAAAAGGAACACATTTAGTTATCACTCAGGGAACTTGATTGATTGAGTGCTTTACTTAGGCCAGACACTAAGGTGCAAAGTTTAGATTAAATATTGGGTTTCAGGATTTAATAACATTTTATTTTCTGTTTCTGCTAGGCTCCAAATTAAGTATCTCTACAATTGCCTATATTTTTTAATTTAATATATTGTTTCCTAAATAATCCTAAAATATTTTGAGGGTTTTTTTTTTTTTATATTTGTATTATATCTGTATTTTCAATTGAAGGAAATGTTATGGTTCTAACTTTTCAAACTAAAATCATTGTACAAATATGCTTAGCAATTTATTGCTATCAAATTTTCAAATCAAGTACATTTGGTTAGTTTCATGTATTAAGTGAAAGGAAAAGACTGTTAACTTACTAGCCAAACATGTCCTTGAAAGTAAATGAGAGATTTAAATACATGAAGTGTCTTTGACTCTCAGTTCTCGGTGGAAGCACAAAAATTCACAGGGGTTCGTAGATGCTAATGATCATCATAATGGTTTTTTCCTTGGCAGCTCTAAGAATATATTGCCTACCATACTGACAGTGTAGTGTTAATGAAAAATAAAATTAAATATCCCCAAAGGCAGCCTTATCAGAAGCTAATATTTTCAAGTATTTAGTATAAAAAGTTGAGCTGGAAATTTTCCCATCTTCCAAGAGGGAAGGGTCCAGGGTCTACTTCAACTCTGACCTCGAAGTGACCTTGCTCAAGACTAACTGCTGAGTCTGTTTCTTCCTTCTTAAATTGAAGACACTAATCTGCTCTGCCCCAGAGGTATGTGTCAATTAGAAGGTGAGAGGACCTGTGGGTAAGCATGTTGCAAAGTGGAAGGACTACTTTTTTTCTCTTCTCATCATCGTTTTCTCTTGGCTCATTTCCTGTTGTGTCCTTAAAGACCGGCACCTGTGGAGGTCTAACTCTACCTTTCCAGAGGAGTTGTCACTGGCTTACTCCCCGTTGGTACTGCTGGGTAACTTTGTTTAGGCCCTGCATGGAGGACAGACGTGGGTCAGACAGGATGCCAGGTTCCAGGTACACGCAGCTGCTGGTGTTGCTTCTCTTCCTTGGTGGTGCGTCCTTTGAACGGAGTACGGTCTGATCATTCTGACGCCTATAGGAAGATGCAGGTTACCTCTGAGTGGTGTGGTCACATTTATGTGCTGACACATTCGGACCCCACTGCTTCAACTGGAGTTTGAGTGCTGCCTTGAATCAAGGCAGACCGGAGCAAAGGAGAGCAGCAGGCTGTGGGAGGTCAGTCTTTGGGAGCAGCATCTTTTCATCAAGGCTGACCAGCCTGACTGCTCTGCATCCTTCACACTGATGAGCACTGAAGAAGGTGGTCGCACTGAAGTGTGTCACTTAAACCTGGTCGTTATTGTTCTTCGAAGGGAAAAAGGCCGAAAGCAGCACAGGCTCACTCACCAACATTACAGCTCTTGCTGCCTGATCACAGCAATAGATTTGGGCTGATTTCCTATTCTCAGGCAATCAGTGCAGGGAGGAGAGAGAGCCATTAAGACGGTGCCCTAGTTGACCTTCAACTAAATTATTGTTCCTTTCCCCTCCTGTCTTTCTTTCAATATGAAAGGGAGGGGGTTAGAATAGCACTCCATTACAGAAAGGGGAGGGGGCCAGGAGAGGGGAAAAAACAGGTGCATGGCTCTATCAGTCTAGCAAAGGAGTAAAATTGATGGTGACAACAGCTTTCTTAGTCTGACAGCTGTTTGGGTTGTCCCACCCCTTTGTGTCAGTGAATAAGAAAATAACTTATTAGAGCTATTCATGTCAGATCTATTCAATAAATATTTGAATATTGCTTGAAAAATTAAATCTTTATTTATTAATATTTAACAAATCCCAAAATAATAAAGGCAAAGATGCAATCTAATTAGCTTTGACAGGAGCTTTGCCCGGTGCAAATAAAGCACGGCAGCCACATAACAATCAGCAGATTTCAAATCTGTATTTTTGATTCCTGCTCTGTCAGAGATGTCCTATTGGAAGAAAAAGATGTGTATCAGAACTATTGAAAGCTCAGGTCAATGTCATCCCAAATAAATATCTCTCAGACTGTGCAAATGAGTACCAGTAAGTACAGTTTGAAACTTGGATAAAAAGTACATTACTTTTCAACAATTGGTATTGAAAATAAAGCTACTGACAACTAGAGCCATTTGGGGAGATTGGATGTTCTTGTGTTATAACTTTTGGAGCATTTTATATCACTTGGTGAAACCTTAGAGGAGTTTTTCAGCTGTACTGTGTAAGATGAATTTCTCCTAACATTCTATCTCATTGTTATTACAGCCGAGTTCAGCATGAGTAGGCAAGGAGGTAATATCATTGCTAATGGCACTGGATGCTAATGGGGAGTGGAGTAGCTTAGGTTAACATAAAATCAGCTAGGTAAAGGTGTGGGACTGACCACAATTAATCTCAAGTAGAAACCAAATAAAGACAAAAAACCGTGAGTGTAAACAGTGCTATTCTCTAGTTAGTTCAAAGGGAGACAAGTTGAGAATTATCTTTTTGTTAAATTCTTTTAATGGCAATGTGGAAAATCTCCAGGTAGGTAAATTCTTGAAGTCAGTTGACTGGTAATAGAGCTACTTCGTGAGGCCGTCTACATGTGACGATCATCTCTGAAATTTCTAAATTTACTACTGAAGGCAGAAATCAAGCTATAAGTAAAAAGGAAAATCAGAACTCTCTAGGTTTTTATTAATACATTATACAATGGTGTATCTTTTGTCTTTGTGTGATGTGTGTTACATATAAAATTAAAATATGTATAATTTTCTAATTTATATATGCACAATATAAAGCAAAATCCTAAAAAGAAGCCCACGAAACTGTTACTCAATTTAAGAAGTAGAACATTAGGGGCATACTCGGGTGGCTCAGGTGCTAAGTAGGCAGCTGGAGTGTAGACCACGTAAAGCCCAAGGAGCCGGGTTTGAGATCTGGGGCTGGCTGAACAGCCAAAAGTAAATAAAATAAAACCAAAAAATAGAACATGACTACTGCTGTGAAAGTTCCTTCCCCATTCTTACCTCTCCACTTTAGCCAATTGCTATGCTAATAGTTTGGGTTTGTTTCGCTTTTTGCCTTTCGTTAATTCTCTCTCTCATCGTTTCCTTGATGGATTTCCACATGTGTGTGCTCCCAAACAAGACATAAATGTCCCCGATGTATGACCATTCCCCTTACAATTTATCGACTTTATGATGGTTTGAAAACGATAGAAACGATAATTCAATAGAAACTGCACATCAGATTTTGAATATTGGTCTTTTCCAGGACTAGCAATAATAACAGTGAGTCACGGCCCTCAGGAGAGATCAAGAGGGTGAACTGCCACTACTCTGCTGTTTTTCACGCCCAACACGGTTTTCAATCACTTAGATGAGATATTCAATACTTGGTGTGTAATGTCATAGAAACTGGCTTTGTGTTACATGATTTTGTCCAACTGCAGGCTACGTGCTCAGAGCAGGTTTAAGACCAGCGAGGCTGAGCTAAGATGTTCAGCAGGCTCAGTGGGTTCAATGCCTTTTGACTTTGGTATTTTCAACAGGCACTGCGTTTACTGGACTTTAGCCCCATTGTAAATCAAGGTTTGGTTTTTGTGTTTTATAAAATGTGTCATACTGTATATATCCTTTCACAACTCGTTTTTATTTAGTTATTTTTTTCCCATTTTACACAAATAGTACTACAAGTCTTGATATAAAAATAATTAATTCTCAAACCCAACACCCATTCCCAATTTCCTGCTCCCGAGACAAATTACTTTCAACATTTAAAATGAGTTGTAAAAATATTTACATGTGTATCTTTAAATAATATACTTATACTGTTAATAATAGTATTTTTTCCATTTTAGAGAATACATATTTTCTTCGCATTTTGGATTATGAGAATTTAGCTCTTTTACACATGTTCCATCTCTCCATATACATACTCACAAGCCCTGTCTCCTAATCCTTCTAGCAGACTGATATCACATTTTGGTTAGATCATTAGAGTTTACATAATTATGACTATGTGAATCCTATTCTCAAACTAACCCTGTGATATACTAGGATTGTTTTCCTTTTCTGCTTAATATTGAGGTTTTCCTAAAATTAATAATTAACCAGTTTTCATTCATAGTTTCTAGATGCCTGACATGAATTCAAATCCCAATTTTCCCCCAGTTACATAAATCTCTTTTCAAAGAATTCAAGCGTATTAAATAGGATATTTTTTCACCTTCTTATAGAAATCTTCCAACCAACTCCAGTCAACAGCTGCCATTGGGGACTTGGGTCTAGGGACTGTCATTCTGGGAACTGCTTTCTCTCTGACTGTGCATCTCCTGTTCCCTAGGTCAAGGCTTGCAGCCTTGGATTGTAGAATAAATTAGTTTTGTAAGAAAGAATATGTGGGTGATAGATTTTTTGATATACGAATGTCTAAATGTGTCTTTACTAATTGGATATAGAATTCCAGGTTGAAAATAACTTCCTTTGGAAGCTTGGAATTCCAATCTTACTATTAAAATATCCAATGTCTTTCTGTGTCTGGATCCTTTGTAAGAAAGCTGTATTTTTCTCTCTACAAGTTAGGAGATCCTCTCTTATAAAGTTACAAATAGCCTGGAATTTCATAATATGTGATTCCAAGATACAGACTGTTTTTCTCCATTCTGCTGAGTTTCAATCTGGAAAATCA
This sequence comes from Solenodon paradoxus, assembly GCA_004363575.1. Taxonomy (NCBI): domain Eukaryota; kingdom Metazoa; phylum Chordata; class Mammalia; order Eulipotyphla; family Solenodontidae; genus Solenodon; species Solenodon paradoxus. The sequence continues at coordinate 2,366,062 of RJWH01000015.1, forward strand.
TGATTTCTGTCGTTCAGTTCTGAATAACTTTCCTTCAACTGTTCCATTCATTGTTTTTCTGTTCAGTTTTTCTAATCTTTCTTTATGGAGTGATTACTCGGATTGGATCTCCTGGTCTAAGCCTTGCATTTTTTTTTTTTAATTTTCTATCCCTTTACCATTTTCTGGGAAGTTTCTTCAAATTTATTTTCTTGTCCCTTGATTGGGTTTTTCCTTTCTTCCATCAACTCTTTTACTTTTCCTAAGAGCTCAGTAAGTTATCTTGAAACATTTTTATAGTTTCCTATTATTTAACAGATCTCATTCTTTGCATAACTGAATATTTTGAAGTTATTTTTTTCTGACATTTTCTGCATGCCCCAAGTTGTTGCAATTTCTTTCTTGTTGTGTTGATCTTTGTTTTTCCTTAAAGACTGGAGATGCTTTTCTGCCTCATAATGTTAGAGAGTGATGTTCTAAATAGCATGCTAAACACTTAGTTCTGTGAAAAACATCTTTCACAAGTTCATGGGATGGATTTTTTTTTACTTTTTTTTTTAAGAGAAGAAGGAAGGAAGAGAGGGGACAAAGAAGCTTGAAGGAAACAAGGAAGGAAGAGGAAGAAGAAGCATCTTTATTTAGTTAGTTGTTCATTTTGGTTTTCTATTCCAGTGCCAGGTCTTGAACTCAGATCCTTGAGCTGCATAGTCCGCACACTACTGCCCAGCTGCCTGAATCACAAGGTCCTACCATATATTTTTTAAATTACTTTGTATTATCATTCCATGAATAGACTGTCTTAATTTTATTATAGCATATTTCCATTTTTTCTTTGTTTTTCTCTTCTCATTTAATAAATTCCTCTTGATATTGAAGTCATAGACATTTTTCTACATTTTCTTTTAAAAGTCTCGTACTATTAACATTAAATCTTCAATTAATTTGGTCTTGAATATTGAATATGGTGGTAGACTTCTAATTTTATTCTTTTTTCTATATGGATAATCAATTGCCGCAGCACCAGTTACAGAAAAGTCTATTCTTTCCTTACTAATAGTGGCAGAAATGGCATAAATCAAATTTGTGCTCTCTTTCTGAACTCTCTATTTTGTTCCATTGTGCTAAGTGTTCATTTCTTTGTTAATGCAATATACTTTTATAAGAAGAATTGATAGGACAGGTTTTCACACTTTACTTCTTATCTAGAATAGCAATCTGAAAATAAAAGAAAAAATCCAGCTCCTATTGTGAAAGAAATGGTGAGCTTGATTTCATTTATTCATTCATCAAAAATACATTAAGTACATACCATGTTTCAGACAAGGTCTAGAAATTGAAAATTCAATAATACACCATCCCCGCCCTAAAGGAATTAACAACCTAGGAAGGAAGACTGATAATAACACTTTAATTCTGTTATGAGAAAGAATAAAAGATGCGTAAAAAAACTATGTGCACTCTACATGGAGAGGAAGGAAGTAATTACACCCAGGGGTAGTTAGAAAGTCTTGACATGTTTGACCAATAAAGGAGTTGAAAAAAAAAATTGGTGTTCTGTAGAAGAGTGAAGGGAAGGACTTGCATGGAGAGGGCACCCCACAGAAATATGAAAGTACTTTATCTGTTTCATAATGAATGGTCAACAAAGGAGAAAATCAAGTTAGAAACGAGGTCATTGCCAGTGGGAACAGACATTGTAGACCCAACCATTTGAACTTTACTTTATAGATAAAAGTAGGATTCCAGGGATTTGAAGTAGGAATTTTGTCATACATTTGACATTAAAAACAAAACAAAAACAGAGCTTACTATGGGATAAGGAGGGCACTGTGTGTGTATGGAAAGCCCAGTTTCAGTTGGGAAGCTGTTGCATTGTCCATGGGAGAGATGTTTAGGTCTGAATTTGGGCAGGAGTAGAAGGAATGGAGAGACGGTAACGGTCAAGAGATACTAAAAAGGAGAAAGAACAAGGCATAATGACAGTGGATGTCAGATGGTAAGGGAAGGGTGAAATAAATGAAGTTTTTCATCTGGGTAACTAAGTAGATGGTACATCACACACTGACGGTTAGAAACAAAAGAAGCTGTGTTGGAGTAATCTGGGAAAGAAGAGGGGCAATCCATGACTTTAACTTTGAACATGTCAAGTTTAAGTGCCCCAAGGACATCTGGGTGGAGAGACAGAGAAGCAATTGCAGATACAGGGCTAGAACTCAAGTGTTATCTATCACTAAAACCCCAAATATGTCCAGGGTCCTTATCATTCCTTATTAGACCATTCTGAAAAACCTGGATACTCTAATTATAATAAATCATTTGTCCACAGTCCACAGCCCACAGCTGTTAAAGACAGACTTCCAAATGTATATCCCTAGGGTTTTAGAGTGTCCATCCTCTGTGCATCTTTAGCCTGAAGACATAACTGAGATATTATCTTAGTTTGCTTTTCATTATTAGGGGTAAGAGAAGATAGCTCAATGGGTCTCCCGAGACTCTAGCAATAGTGACCAAAAAAGGTAATGCCTTGGGAGTGTCATTATTTCTCCAGTTCCGTAACTCTTACAGAATCTCCACCACAGTGACTGGAAAGGTGGTGTGATTTTAAAGTACACCTTGCTGTCATGCCTTAGTAGTCTAGCAGATAAGTCCACCAAGTATAGTCCACACACATCCCAGGGACCTAGGTTGTTGACCCAGGATCTAGGGGAACAACCAATATGAACAACTAAATAAAAATAAATAAAATCCTTCTTTCTCCTCTCTCTTCCTATCTGCCTACCTACTTGTTTTCATTCCTGCCTACACCTTCCCTTTAACAAAAAAAAAAGTGCCCCTTGCCCCTCACCTCCTACAGGATCCTGCCAGCATGATTTAGAATTTGTTGTGGAGAGAATGATAAAGCAAGGAGAAAAGGCACTCAAGGTGCAGGAAGTTGAAAGTTTCTGTTTATTTAAATCATAGGTTAAATAAAGCTATCTAATTTGTTTTATCCTGAGCTTAGAGTGGGACTGTTATTTTTCCAGTGCAAAGTAGAATAATTAAAAGTAAAAGAGGTTGCTTTCTAAGTACTTATAAAACATTAAAATATATAACTTTTTTCTCTTTCATAAAATATCTATGGTAATTTTCTGATGATATGCCAGCATGTATTAAATTTTGAAAGTACACTGATATACTGTAGGAATAAACCAATTTGTGCTCTTGCCGTAGATATAACTTCAGATAAAAAGTATGACCATCACCCCCTATTTCAGGCCTGAAACTAATCAATACTGCACGATAAGCGAAACAAATTTCAGATTGTCATATGTAGGGTGTTTACTCCAAATCCAGGTTAAATCTCATTGTGACAAAAACTATGAATATCTTGTAGAGTGAGAATTTAAGAATACTTTTATTGTTTGGCATGAGTAACCCAGCAGCTGAGCATTATAAATCCTTTCCTATGTCAGTATTTACACTGGAGTATATTGGTTCTAATGAGATTTAACTTACATGGCCAAGAGAAATGAAACCAGAAACATGCAGATGTATTTGTAGACAGAATACATTTGCATCCTTTACATATTACTTCTAACTGAATCATCAAAAAAACTAAATGTTATGCAAAGAGAACAAGAAACCTACTCTAAACTCCTGATTGAGTTTTGTCCTTGCCTAGCACAGTCACGACTCATGGTCACAAGATGCATCTAGAGCATGTGGCAGCTCCAAAGCATTGACCAGGGTATTTGCTCCTTGTCCATTGCTGGTCCCCACAAGCTGAGAGGCTGTCTCCTTCTCATCATAGTGCTGAGATGCAGGCCTAAGTAAGCTCTAACTGGAGAAGATCAGCAGGCAGCAGGGCATTAAGATTGACAACAAGAGCTGCACTGATAGAACCTACCCTGCTGGTTTTATGGATGTCACCAGCAGCACTGACAAGACTGGAGAGAATTTCCATCTGAGCTATGATATCAAGGGGCACTTTGCTTCCATCTCATGACACTGGAGAAGGCCAGGCACAACTTGTGTAAAGAAAGGAAGATCTTTGTGGACACCAAAGGGATCCCTCATTTGGTGACCTGTGATGCTCACACCATGTGTTATTCTGATTCCCTCATCAAGGGGAATGACACCACTCAGAGTGGTTTGGAGGCTGACAAGTTTATTGATTTCATTTAGTTTCACTCTGGTAACCTGTGCATGGTGACCACAGATGTTAACCTGGGAAGAACAGAAACACCTTTGTTCTTCTGATATGGTCCATGTGAAAGATGCCAACGGAAATGACTTTGCTACACTACTCTCAACATTTTGTTCTAGGCAAAGACAGCAAACCCTGGATTATTCTTCCTTGAGGAACGGGTATCTGCCTCACCATCGCTGGAGAGAAACAGGAGACTGGCAGCCAAACAGAGCAATGGGTTAAATGTTTTCTAGATGACAGAGACCCTGGAACGGTCTTGACACTTAAAAAAGACAATGCGGCATTAAAATAAAACCTCTTGATGGATGCATTTCCCTACAATAATCATTTTTCTCCCAGTTTAGTCACTAAAAAGTACAAGAATAGTCAGATGCAAACTCTGAATCATATTTACACTTCGAAACTTTTCTGTTTGAAGTCTGATAGACAGTTGATCCACTGCAGTAGACATTGTGTGAAATTAATCTTCACTTACCCCAGCAATTCCAGGCAGACTTAATGCTCAGTGCTCAGTGCTCCTCTGGCAGATTGCTCTTGTCTCTGAAATAGCTCTTATGACCTTGCATTACAACTTGGATATTTACACGTGATTCCAGCCCAATCTAGACTGGGAGATCCATCAAGGGCTGAGGCCTTCCTCAGCGTCGGTCTCATCGCCCTCTATCTTAAGAACCTCAGAGAGTGTGTGAGACGCTGAGCTGCTCACACCTTAACTTATCTGAAATATAGCTAGCCTGTTTTGGATTGAACTGTATCCCCAGAAAATGCATGTCGAAGTACTCATTCCTGAATCTGATCTTATTTGGACAGAGGAGTTGTTGCCGTTAGAATGAAGTCACTGGAGTAGGAGATGGGCTCCCTAATCCAATCTGATTGTTGTCCTTATAAAAAGGAAAAAATTGGGTACTGACACACAGGCAGGGAGATTGTGAACATGAAGGCAGAGATCAGAGTAATGTGTCTACAAAACAAGAATGCCAATGATTACCAGAAAACCAACAAAGTTGGAAAGAGGCACAGAACACAGTCTCCCTCACAGTTCTCAGAAGGAACGAATCCATTTGGCTTTGATCAGCCTTCTAAGCTCCAAAGTTGTGAGACAATAAATTTCTGTTATTTCAGCCATCCAGTCCATGGTACTTCATTGTGTCTGCCCTAACGAATTAATACCTAGCCTATATTCTAGAAAAGAAGCAGGAAAATGACAAGGTTATTATCAGTTCATGAGAGCATAAATGACAGCTTTCTAAGAGAGCAAGATTAATCATTTCTAGATTATTCACTTTATAGCCTTCTGATTCTTAAATTTGTGATTGCCATATGTGATAATAGAAAGTGGAGTTAGAAAAGGTCTGATGGAAATGTGTTCCTAAATGAGTGATGTATATTATGCTGATGGATGGTTGATGGATATATTTGAGAGAATGAGGCCCTGTTACAGTAAAACAGGCTCAGAGCTATACATAATCTAAACATATTGGTACCAAGGGCCTAATACATAAAGCTTTTGCTTTGACATTAAACTGATGCATGTGTTAAAAAGATACTAAAGACAAATGTGCAAAAATAATAATAGACCAATTTTCTATTAGTGCAGAGGAGATACATAAACTTGAACATTTTGTCTCTGCATAACTATGATCAGAAGTGAATATGAATTACCAGTGATACAGGAAGGTAAAACTGGCAGTGAAATACCCTCTATTCTGTAGGCTCGTGGGAAGGGATAGAAAGGGCACACATTTTGGAATCAGATTGAGCTGGGCTCTCTATTCCCAGTTCTACTATGTCCTATGACCTTAAACAAGTCATTTAACCTTGAGATTCTATTTTATTACCTGAAAAATGGGGATAATCATACCTACCTTAGAGAACTGACCTGAGGATCAAGTGAGATAATAGTGGTATAGTTAGAGGATCAGAGGAGGACAGATGAATGTTATGTAGAGTACTTCAGCAAATTCAAATCAAAAAATGTTAGCCTCATCATTAGCACAATATATGCTCAATAATGATGTCTAATAAATAATAACTGCAACTTTCACAGTGTTCGTATTATTCCTGGGTGCAACAGACACAAATCATTTCGGCAATTCTGGACCAAGGATCCATTTATTGGAGACTAGTGATAATGACTCTGGTGAAATCTACTGGAGTCGTTGAAGTCGCTACTAACATTTCCCCTTTCTCCCCTCCTTCTTTTAACCACATAAAGCGCCCACACTGTGAATACACTGGCATAGTGTACACTTGGGTTCACGTGATCCCTGGTAAAAGTTAACCCTGTTGAATTCTCAGTCAAAAAAAGTCCCACTTTAGAGAACGAATTAAAACTAACGTAGACTCTGTTAAAGGAAAGGTGATCAGGAGACAGAGTTTTTAAAAAAAGAGACAGCCCAGCAGACTCCCCTGAAGTTCAAGGTAATCTTCCTTTAACTCATTCGAATGTGGGCCATGCTTTTCAACTTGATTCCAATCAGCGTGGCCTTGGTATGCAGTCTCTGAAGGCGGTGGGCAGTGAGAAATGGAAATATAAAGCCGGGAAAAGGCTTTAGGAGCAAAGCCTGTTTCCCAACCATCTTCAGTACATCCCTGAGCAGCCTATTTTCTTCAAGGGAAATAATTATACTCCATTTTGATTTTCAGTCTGTGGGTTAGACATTATACCAGGCAGTTTGGGGTATGAAATATTGATTTCATTGAGAAGAAAGCAGTCAGCAAGCTCACTCGATGTCATGGCACCTCTTAGTGTAGTGAAGCTTTGTTACAAGTGCCCTCTAGTCATCACGAAGCTGTTATTCAGTTCCCCTGGTATGTGAATTCTGTAAGTTCAGCATTGTCATGTGTTTTCCTGAGAAGAGGTTAATATTTCCTGATTTGGAATTTAGTGAATTACTCCAGGTAACATTCATCTGTCCCCTTCTGCCGACCCTCTCTCACCTCCATGTTCCCTGTTGTAATTGCCCATTAATCAGCCTTGAGCTTGCCAGTAGGAAAACTCATCTACAGAGCTATGAACTTGATGGGATTAGAACAAATTAACCCAGTGACGTGCAGTGACAGGCTCAAGTTTCGTGACAAGTCTGGCATATACAATTTGTTGGGCAGAAGTACATCCTTTAGCAAGGCTAGAGCTGTACTGTCGCTGAGAAATGCCCCGTTGTCTGGAACAGAGAAAAAAGCACAAGTTGAATATCTTTGACATTTAGCATTCCAAAATAAAAACAAAAGACAACAACAACAAAAAGAAACCTTGGACAACTTTTTTATTAGATGAATAAACTGAAATCCACCCTGGGAAAATTATCATGCATTGAGTCACAAGGAACTAAACCCAATTTTCTCCTTACTAACTTAGCAAAATGATCCATGTTGTATAGGAAATAGGTCATTTGAAGCAGTTTGTCTACATTCCAGTGTTGTCCATCCGCTCGCTCAGTGAGAGGCCGTCCTTGACACAGTAGGCACAGACCTAATGGAGCTGGTCAAGACTCTCCCCAGTCTTTCCCTAACTTCTTCCAGAACAAGCTCTTTGTTCAGTATCAATGAGCTTTTGAAGCTCTTGCTTCTCCTAAACAGAGACTTTAGATTATGTCTTCACCTGCTGGACTCTGACCTGCCAGTCTTCCCAGCACCTAGCACATCTTGAAGGAGAACAGCAAGACTTAGAAAAGAAACCTGGATGGTTACTGTTTCTCTTATTTAGTAACAGGTGCTAGCCCATTAAAACTGACAAAGATAAAGGAGAGTCAGATGATAAACAGTCAGGTGAGGTAAGGATAAGGGCTTGTCTTAGCTTGGCCAGCAATGACAGAGCACCATAGACTGGGCAGCTTAAACAACAAACATGTGTATGTCACAGTTATGGAGCCTGGAAATTTGAGATCAAGGAGCCAGCATGATCAGGAGCTTGGGGAGGACTCGCCTCCTGATTCACAGATGACCATCTTCTTTTTATATTCTCATGTGATGGAGGTAAGTGACATCCTTCTCCTGTGTCTTCTTATAAACACACTAATACAAAGACATTGTGGAGACTAGACCCTCATAATTACATCTCCACTAGTCACTTCACTTCCAAAATCCCTACCTTCACATACTATCTCCCTGGAGGTTAGAATTTAAATGTATGAATTGGGGTTGGGCGGAGCGGGTGGTGTGGACACAAACATGCGGTCCATAACAGTAAGTTACAACTGACAACTAAAACCTTCTTCCCTGGAGGTCTTCGAAATAGTTTGTCTCCCTTAATTCTAAAATTAATTCTAAAATTCTACCTGGAGCTGGAGGATAGACTAGATGGCACCCTAAGTTCCTACCAAACTGGAGACTGAGTTTCTCTCATGTGAAGAAGTAATATTCTCAGGGCAATGGTGAACCACCCACAGCTATAGAAGAAGGTAAGGAATCAGAGCCTGGGGACCAGTGAAGGCATTGCCAGCTCTCTGTCTACCCATTTCAGATTTCTCACAGGTGGGGTAAGAGTTCTTTAATAAATTTACTTGAAGCACAAAATAAATAACCAATTTTAACTTTAGACTCTGACCCAATTTAAAAAGGGTCAATGCAAATATAATTACTTGTTAGAATGAAGTCATACTAGAGTGGGGGCGGGGGTGTCCCTAACCACTGTGAATGGTGTCCTTATAAAAAGGACACAATCACAGCAGGGAGATGACCCCTCTGTCCTCTGTCTTCCCATGACAGTCAGTTGGTAGCCCAGTTACCAGACCTCTACTTGTTTCGTTCCACAATGTAGAATCACTTGTTGCTTTAATAGTTATAGTATTCTTGTGTTTACATTTCTGCATGCATTTTATGATGTTGAAACCACACCTCAGTCTTTGTGTATTCCCACCACACGCACCACCAGAGTTCTAGTGTCCTTCACCACTGTCGTGTCCTCCCTGCCCCCACAACTCTCCTGGTGACCACGTCTTGCATCCTATGAATTTTGTTAGGTTCTGTCTGTTTCTTTCTTTATAGTCCACATTTGAATAAAACCATCCTATATGTCTTCTTTTCTTTCTGACTTACGTCACTTAACATGATCTTCTCCAGTTCCACCCAAGTTGTTGCAAAAGGCACAATTTGATCATTTAACAGCTGTGTAGAGTATATATGCCACATCTTCTTTATCCAGTCATCTGTCGCTGGGGATTTAGGTTGTTTCCATGTCTTAGCCATTGTGAACTGTGCTGCTGTGAACATAGAGGTGCAGATGCTTTTTCTGATAAGTGTTTTGTGTATGTGTTAGGAGCTGGATTGCTGGATCAAATGGTGGATACAACTTTAATTTTCTGAGGAAGCTCCATACTGTTTCTCAAAGAGGTTGCACTAATTTACATTCCCACCAACAGTGTAGGGAGGGCTCCTTTTTCTCCACACCTTCTCCAGCACCTGTTGTTTCTATCCATTGTCACTGGTACAAGGTGATCCTTCCTTGTGATTTTCACTTACATGTCTCTGATGGTGAATGAGGTAGAACATTTTTTCATGTGTATGTAGGCTCTCTGTGTATCTTCTCTGAAAATTTATCTGTTCAGCTCTTCTGCCCATTTTTTGAGTGAGTAGGTTGATATTTTTGTTGTTGAGATGTATAAGCTATTTACATATTTTGGAGACTAAACTCTTGTCTGAACTCTTGTATGTTTAACCATTTAACTAATGCTTTTAAAAAATAAAGGTGAAATGGGTTTTAAAGAGAGAAAAAGAAAGTTGTATAGTACTTTTTGTTGGTGGTCTTAGTTAATATTTTTATGATTAACAAACTGAGGACTCTAATTAATTGGTCTCCAAAAGCTATAATTTGTCTTCAAGTTACCTCCTCAATCCCTGATATCTGAGCCACTCCAGACTCTTGGGGAAAGCATTTTAGACTTTTAGAGAGTTTGGAAATCAAGCACAGATTCACACACAATCCCTAATATATACATGTAAGTCAGAGTTTCAGTAATAATTATTTTTATCTGTAAAAATCCGATTAGTAATTTCTTTTACTTTCATTTATAAAAGAGCATAATTTTTTTCTTAACAAAAATATAGGCGTTTCATTGTTGACCTTGTGGAAAGGTCATGGATGAGGTATGTGCTGACAACCTGAACATTCTGAAAATGAATTCACTACATTCAGCAATCTCAAATGTCCATTTCACATTCAGAGCACAACACTGAGTGACATCAGTATAATCTCTGATGATTTGGAGGCACAGCCCATCCTTTCCTCCCGTCATTCTTCCTTTCCAGGCATCGGTTATCATTTACAGTATTGTGGTCTTAGAGATTAGTCTTAAACTGTCTGATATTACCCTGTGACAGCCCTAGAAATTGAACTTTTTGAGTCACTCCCAGATAACTATTGTTGACTTATGTTTGTCCTTTTTGCACAAATATCTAAGGACCAGATCTTCAGTGACGTCTCAGCCTGTGCCTCCTCCATATGTTTCCTTGGTGTGTGCCATGCTGTGAGCAGACATAGGTGACAGGAAAGCAGCCTCAGACACTGCTCCCGTGAGATGGGTCTATGGTTCCATCTTTGTGTACAAAGAACCACTTGCTTTACTTCCATTTCAAGATTGCTTTTAAAAGCCTGTCTGCCTTCTCTTAACAATGTCCTGCGAACTCTGTGTTTACTAAAAAAGAAATGGAAACATCTATTGACATCATTCTGCTAACTGTTCACATCATTTATCCAAGTAATCAGACAAATTTCAATAATCCTCCTGTCCATTATTTAAATGCAACAAATATTGTCATTGAATCAGTATTTCACAGCTGAAATTACATTCTTCACAGAGCTGGTGTTGCCACTCTCTACTTACAACTCTATTGTCTTTTTAGACAACCAGCTGCATGAAATGGTCCTCTTTCTTTATCTCTTTTCTCCTTGCCAACACCCCATCCCAGGGCCCTCCATCCACTTTTCACTGAGGGGCTAGGTGCTGCTGCTCTGCCTGCCTTGTTCATCTCTCTTGTACCATTTCTGTCTCTGCACCTCTGCTATTATGCGAGCCAGGTTAGTGGCTTGGGGAGCTGAAAAGAACTTCCTTGTCCAAACTCTTGCTTTTAATGGGAAGAAAATGACCTAAAAGAATGAAGTTAGTGATCCTGCTTTAGAACAATAGTCTAGATATGACCATGCCACCACCTCGTTCTAGACCTACCTACTGTTACACAGCCAGTCTCTCTCCATTTCCATGGATCCTGTATAGACTTCAGTCTGTTCTTTCTGAAACACAACTGACAGGCTAGTCCTCAACTCAGAAAATGTCAATGGTCCTCTTCTGTCCTCAGAATAAGATCAGACTTCTTAATCTAGTGTTCAGCAGTCAAACTAACTTGATTCCCAGCCCTACCCTTCATAGAAACTATGCAATGAGGTACTCTCCAGGCACACCTCACCTGCCTTAGGTGTGCTTTTACTTCCATCCCTATCTGCATACAGTTTGCAAATCTGTCTTCCACTCTTCTTCAGGGCAAATGTTGAATGCCTTGCTTTCCAGAAAGCTTTCCCAATTCCGCAGTTAAAAGCAATCTGTATTCCACAATAGTGACAAAGCTGTTCATCCATAACCTCTTCTGTCATCCTTACCTTGTATAATGATTGTGAAGATAAGTTGATATTCTTTGCTGGTCTAAAGCTTCTTGAGGGTCTTCTTGAGAAAAGCATAGTGAGTAGACTTTCACATAACCCAAAACTCTTGCAACCACATTCATCCACCCAGGATTCAGAAATAAATCCATTAGTTCATATAGTTTCAAGTCACTGGCCAGTATGCTTGAACACTAAAATTTCTCCAAGTCAAGTGTTAATATTTTGTTCATCTTTTTTGTCCTATTCAGTTGAGGTAGAGACCAATTATATTATTTTTTGTTATGATGCAAAACTTAACTGTTAAGATAAACAATGTAACTGTCACCCACTTGAAAGCATTTAAAATTAATTATACACTACTGGGTTTATTGGACAAGAAAAAATTAAACAATATAAAACCTCAAATAAATAAAATTTTTCTTCTAGAACAGGTCTCCTCCCCTTCCCCCCCCACCCCACATTCACCACAAAAGACTAAAATTATCATAAAAACTCATCAAACATTTACTGCCATCTTGTGGGCAAGGAGACATTAGCCAATTACCTAAACAGTGAAATAGTTCTTGGCTTTCCTAAGCAGCCTCTGCTTAAATGTTGCATGATTAACCAAAGAAAGCAACCACTTCATTAATTAAACCATTTGCCCAGAAAGTGGTTAGTCAAAGCCAGAAAAGCCTTTGTCAATGGTTCTTTATCATTACAGAATCTTAAAATGCTTATCAGAAAAGTGCATACAAATTATCTTCATTTTTTTCATGCCTAATACTCAGGAAGAAAGGGGGTTGGGGAGGGTGGACTGTCAGGAAAAGGTGACAGGGTGATTTTTATAGACTTTGCTTCTTGAAGCAAAATAGTCCCAGAGTTGTTTTAATTAATGCATTAGCAATTAGCAATTTGCACCCCAATATACATAATTTACTGCTCCATTTCAATAGTCTCCTTGCTGAAAGACTCCCAAACAAGTTGATATTGAAGCTGAAGAAACGTCTCTCTCTCCACATTAGTATTAGTATTTCACAGAAAGGACAACCAGAAGTCTATGAGACAGCCATTCATAATGGAATTCAAATTCATTCATAAGAAATACGCAGAAAATAGGGAGAAAGAGAAAATTTACCAGAATTGTTTCACTTTCCCTGGAAGGAGAGGACCCCCTACAAACCTTTTCTTCTTTTGATTTTCACTTGTAAATCAACGATCTCCTATTTCAAAGGGCAAAGGTGCTCATAATATTTCCCTTCTGTGCTAAATATAGTCTTTATTCAAATACAGAACCAGTGCATATCTACAAATGTGTTCTTGCTGTTATGTCTCCAGGGTGCTTTATTGCCTTCTGTATTGCCTATAATGAAAGTCGTATGTGGCACTGAAGTTGTCTTAAAGAAATGATTTCTTATATGCAAAAAATTAGACTTGAAAGAGAACCAGGCCAATTCAAGTGAAGCTGGGTAACATGAGTGGCACGTTAGTGGAATTTCCCTAACTTATACTCCATCTCTCTTTTCCTCCCCAGCTCAGGTTCCCAGGGAGTCAGGACCACTTGTGTTTTGCATTTTCTTCTATCTTTGCCAGCCTTAGTTAATCACTCTAGAAAAGTTGTTCGGAAATTAGCTGTCAGATAAGGCCATTCCCAACAGACAGAAGAAAATCGCGCATTAACTTAATTATTCACTGAACCAAAATTTATTGATCACTTAGTATGTGTTAGATTCTGTGGCAGGCTTAGGATATGAAAGTGCAACATGGCTCCCTCCATCAGTTCAGTCTGAGAGAAGTAGAATAGTAACCCGTTATAAGACACCTGAGAAGTGCTATTCCAGAGGTATGTCTGTGGGCTTACCTGGAGTTCACAAGTTCACCAGGAAAAGAAGGGGTGAAGCAGAAGGGAAAAGCAGAGGGGAACCGAATGGTTGAGGAACTTTGTTTCATATTGGAGAACAATGTCCAAGATAGATGCGAAGCGGTCGGATTGAGAAGAAATTATTAAAGTTTTCCATTAAAAAGTCCAGTTACACTTATGAAACCCTGATCCAAAAATGGAAACTGACAAGAAGGGACAAATACTCAATTCTAATGAGATAGACATAGCAAAACTTGGTGGCAGGGTTATATATGGAATCTGAAGGCACAATGTTGACAACAGCGCCCCGCTTTCCCGCTGCGACATGTGGTTTCCCATGGCACCACTGTAAGAAGTGAGGAAATAGAGGTTTTGATACACAGGTGCAGACGACAGGGCAAAGGGAAGCCCACCCCCAGAAGCCACTGGCAAGAAGGTTTCAAGAAGAAAAAAAAAGTCACTAAAGAGTAAAGCTAAGTTAAATATTCCTGGAATTTTAGTTTAACATAGCAAGGTGATTCTTAGAGAAGAGGATGATAAGTCAAAACTGAAAGAGCTTGAGGAATTAATAGAAATGAAGATAAGCTAGTAGCTTTTAACTGTTGGCTCCATATTAGAATCATCTGGGGATCTTTAAAAGCCAAGCTGATCCCAGACCAATGAAACCTCTTCAATTCTAATGTTCAACCAAAGCAAGGCCACTGGTATAGACTCTTCTTTCTAGTAGTGATAATGGGGAAGAATGAGAGTGATTAAAGGTACCATAGGAGGTAAGAGGAAAGAAGGCAGGCAGGAAGGAAGAGGCGGCAGAAACATTTTTATTTAGGAACTGCTCCCTAGGCACAGACTTAACCCCTGAGCCACCAGGGTGCATCAGGAATTATTTTTAAGATGAGAGCTATTAGAGAATAAACAAATACTAGTTGAGAGGGAGAAAATATAAACAGGAAAGGGAATAATTGAAGGTGCGAACTCTAAAAAGAAGTGAGAACAGGCAGGCACTTAGTATTAGCTTTGGATGGAAGGAAAGATCTGAAGAGAGGTTAGTAAGAAAAGATGGGAGTACATACAATTAAGTCTGTAGGTGGAAGGGTGAGAAGACTCTTCATTATCAACACGACAGTAATTAAATGCATCCTCAAACAGATCAGTTTGAAATGTCTCCTGCTGTGAATAAACAAACTTGTTAAGAAAACATTTCAGGAGACTCACTGCAGGAAAGCTGGGTGGCTAGATGTATAGATTTTAATTCCAGTTTTGCTTTGTCTGTGCTTCCCGAATTCTCCTCCCCCCACACCCTCAGTGTTAACCTAGTCTCAACTCAGAGTAAATCTTGTGAAGTTAGTCAGTGTTTTCTTTCTATATTCATTACCATTTTGTCTTCTTCATCACTCTCTCCCATACAAACTTCCGTAAGCCGATTACCATGTTAAGTTTCAGGAGAAACAACTTAGGCTATATCCTGCCCTCTGTACACTTGTGATCTGACAGAACAGATGCAGATCTAAATATCCATACATGACAATGCTTGTAGGTGATGAACCTAATTGATTTACTCTCTCTCTATTTTTTCTCTTTTGTTTTTGTGTTTTGTTTTGTTTTGTTTTGGTATGTACAGCATGTCTACAGAGTTCCAAGATGTATGTGTCTCTACCTTTTGTCCCATAAAAGCTTTGTCCAGACAGACCAATTATATCTCCTTTTCCTTAAATTTTGATGCATTCCAGGCTAATGGTGCCTGGAAACCAGTAACTCTGTTGCCTGTGTCTGGGCTGTCTCCAACATTGTTCTCCTAGCATCTTCCGCCATGAAATCTTTCTGTCTTTCTCTGCCATGAAGACCTAGCCTGGGTATGATGCTTTCATAGGCTACTTTCACCTGTCTCACCCAGGAAGCTAAACTACATGTCATTTTAATGGGCATGACAGGGCTAGGACCGTCAGACTGGTTCCCTCAGAAACTATCTTCTGGACCAGACTGCCTCCCTCAGAACCATCCCGAGTGTTTCCATATTGTTGAACCTGAGCTCAAGAAGTCCACATTTAAATGCACTGAAACTTTGGTTCTTAGCAAGGTTGACTTTAGGCTTTCATTTCATGAGATAAACAGGATACGCAGTAAACTTTATGATCCCACGCATAATCTGTTTGCAAGATAATCATCTTGTTTCCCTGATAGAATCATCAGAAACAAACGGGGCCTGTGGGAAAATGCTTGAAAGAAATAGAACTTAGGTAGAAATACCTAGAGATGTTTTCTTAGTTAAAAGCCGCCTGTTTAGCAATGAGGACAGAAACTTTGGAGTCAGACAGACCCACTGACCCACTGGCGGTTCCAGTTCCTGCCTGACAATGTCTTCATCTCTGAATGAGCGAGCACCTGCCACCCATCACAAGCTTGCTGTCATGAGGCCCTTGGATATTACAAGTAGAGCAATTAACACAGCACCTGCCCTACCGCGAGGGCTCAGTACACGGGCTATTTACTGTTGGTATTAATATTAGGGAAAGACTTCTCTTGAGGGAAGGCAAAAGGGAGAAATGGGAGAGTTATCCTGCAAAAGAAGGAACCTAGGTTTTTTGTCCTGTTATATCCCTGAAGTGCTGTTTTGAGGGACAGTTCCTCTCCGGGGTCTGTGTCAGGAATAGACTTTCTCTCCCTGAACTAAGGGGTTTGCCTCCATCTTCTTTGTTTGTATTTATTATAAATCCAATTCTTGCCACCGATCATGTCTTCCTCTACATATTTTATGCTAGAAACCAACACTAAGCAAATATCTACGATTATAGGGCATGCTCTGCTAATACTAATCTCACTGCTGGCACCATCTATCTTTCATGTGCTTTATTTTCCCACTGCCTTATTTTTTTGTTTTTGTGTTAAATATATTTACCTAACACTATCATTATATAACCGATGTAAGATGCTTTAAAGGATTTCTTTGGGGATAAAAGATATCCTTGATCGAAAATAAATAATAGATAACCATACATTTTTTTTCCTTGGGATTCTAGTTTTGAATAATCCATTATTTATCCCAGAGCTCAGCAAGTCAGAATCTTGCTCCAAGCCAGGCATATCATCCAGAATTGTTGCAGAGGTCACCTTTAGGCGTGAATGGACCATGCATTTAAAATGACCTATTCAATCTGCCCTTGGCACAGATGCTGTGGTGGTTAATTATTCTGATGCTAATATATGTGTATATCTTTTTCAATGTGGATACCAGACTGAACATTTGGATTGGAACCAATAATCAACAGATGGAGATCACTCAGGGTCATGACCATCCTGGGCCAGGATTTCGCTAGTGAATCTCAATATAAGTCCCAATATGGTCTGGAAGGAATTCCCCCAGTGCCTGTATGCCCATCCGGTACCATCCCACTGAGCAAGACTGTGATTGGGCTCCTTAAAGGAGACAACAGTTTTCTGTATGTGGCTGTCTGCAGCTCACAATGAAGAGATTATAGAAACATTTTCTTGAAATGTGCCATGTTTTTATTTCTTTGTGTTAAGTAAGGTTTCTAGAGCTATCCTTTCTTCAAAGTATCTGTCTCAAAGAATTATATTTGAGACTAGTATCAAGAAAGAGTCATAGATAATTGCAAAAACAGAGCTGACCCATGTCAATGATATTTGAATGATTCAATTTCATTTCACACTTCTCTACTGAACACGTTCTTTTCAAGTTGCTGCATGTGCTGTAGGATAACTGCCCTGAAAGTTCACAATCCATGTGAGTATATCATTTACAATTGTGATATAGAATATAATAGAACATGATGCTGAGGGGTTTTTCCATATGCCCTTTTAGTATTTAGCGTCATAGTCATGTAATAACAGGAATCAGCTGATGGCTCTCATCCCAAAGGTAGTTCAATCACGCCCCAAACCGACTCTGACATTCTGTGTCTTAGTTCAGACTTTTTGAAGGAAAGTGATAGGATATCCAGTTCAGCCTAGATTAATCAAAACGAATGTTGGCCAATGTAACTGACAACTTTAGATCTACGAGCTTCCTCGAAATGTTGTAATCCTGTGGTTCAAACACTGTCAAGAGAACACATTCCAGCTCTGCCACATCAGCCTCAGACAGGCTCTGTTCACCAGGAGCCCTGGAAGCTGCAGTTTTGCTGCCTGACAATTATAAAAGAAGAGAGGATCTTCTCTTTCCCAAATGCTTGAATTAAAATCCTGAGATTCATTCTGATTTGTTTGGCTTGAATCACAAGACCATCCTTGTATTAGTTTGCTAGGGCCACCCACTAAGTACCACAGCCTTAGTGGGATGCGGAGGGGATCTAAACAGCAGAAATCAATTTTCTCATAGTTCTGGAGGCCAGATGTACAAAATCAAGGTGTCAACAGAGTTGCCTCCTGTTGAGGACTGAGGGGAAATCTAGTCATGCCTCTCTCCCAGCTTCTGGCAACCTTGGACTGTGAATGGCACTTGGGATAGCCAAATAAATTACCAAAAACTGTCTATCTATGTCATTCAGATGGAATTACAGCATTCACATTTCTCTCCAGTATCCCATGGATTAAGAGAAATCTTGCATTTTAGCATTCAGATGGAATCACAGCATTCAAATTTCTCTCCAGCATCCCAATGGTTACGAGAAATCTTGCATTTCAGCATCATTCTAATAAAGTAAGATCATATTTGGCTTTTTAAATGTCAGCACAAGAAAGAGTAAAACTAACAACAAGAAAATAATATCGGTGTCCACTCCCATCCTTTTCCAAAGAACAAAGACTCTGCAGTGGTGGATCCCAGGGAAGGACCTGGTGTCACTCTTGACTGGTGTTGGGGCATGGATGAACTCGTAACAAGTGTCTTCCTGAACCCTCTTCTGTTTTCACAGGAAACAGTATATATCAATCAAGGTATTTCCCACTGAGCCTTGGTAGGACTCAAAATCGAGGTGAGAGAGAGAGGAGAGAGAGAGGAAGAGAGTGTGTGTATGTGTGTGTGTGCAGTCTTTGTGACTGACACACCCAGGACTTATGCAAAACACACCTTTGCACCCACATCCAGTAGCCCTGTGCAGAACACACCTTTGCACCCATACCCAGTAGCCCTGTGCAAATCATCCTCAGATCAAGCCCTGGGAATCCTTGAACACAATTATAAATTACCTCATGGAATTAAAGCCATTTGCCCTCCTAACTTTAAAGTGTCTACTGGACCTCCTGAGGTATCTTCCCTAAATGAGTTTCTTAGACTGGCCCATCTTATGCCCCTCTTTGCTCCTGGATGCTTATTCTATATTATACAAATGTGCACAGCCAGATAGTCACCATTATGTATCATAATATACTGTCATATAATAAATTTCTTGGCTTGGTGAAGCTCTTCTGCAAATTAAAAACAATTTTTTTTTTTTATGTCGGGGAATGCAACTTATACTTGTGGTTTCTAGAGACTTGAAATGCTTTTTTCTGACAATGGCTCGGGATATAGGCTGGTATTGTGCCAGTTTTCTTGCTACTAGCTCATTTCTTTAATAGCATCATGGTGTGAGTCTTTTCAGAACTCAGTCACTCCAGCCTCAACCCTTTCTATTAACTAAAAGAAACCCCATATGATGCTGCCATGCATTTGATAAATACCTTGCTGATTATTTATACAACTTTACACATGTTTTGACAGGTTGATCACATTAGTCTGTATTGCAACCAAATTTTCATTGTAAATGTCTCCCCACAGCTCTTTATGGCTAGTGGTCTGCTGAATTTCTGCCCCAGCAAACTTCAGGAAAATGAGAAAAAGGAAACTGTAATCCAAAACAAAGGCAGGCAAAGGCAATTCTGAAAAGCAAGAAAAGGGACAAAACTATCAGAGATCCTGGCGGATATATTTATACCTTGTCAGTGGAGCTCCTGACTATAAACAGCTTTAACAACTAGGATCAATAAAGGGCAAGTCCTGGAGATAGTAATTATGCTAATTGGTAGTGACTAGAAAACCGGTAGGCTGCAGGATAAGCAGACAGCATCTTGGGAGAAACAGACACATTTGTTAAGGGAGGCAAGATGTAGTACTCTCTCTGAGATTTTTTTCTATAATCAGTTTGCTAAGAAATGCCAAATGCATTGGTCAATTGAATTCCTGCCTCAGTAGAAGGTTAGACCAAGCACTTCTGAACAAAATAAATCAAAGACTCAGCATCTGTCCTCAGGAAACTTACAGCTTAGCTCCGTCTACTGCAGTGCCCAAGCATATGTGTACAACCACACAGGAAAGTCATTTTCTGTGAAACAAACAAACAAAAAAGTTGAGAAATGAGAACATAAATACCAAGCGCTATCAAGAGAAGGGACCAAAGTCAGATAGATGAGTCATAGAAAGCTTCTTCTAAATAACATGTATGGGATGGAACTTTGACTAGAGAGAAGATGAAGGTATCTCAAAGCAAGAGACTTTGCTCTTGGTAAAGGAGTTAAGAATCTGTGACACAGGAGCTGCCCAGTTGTCATTATATTATACTTGTTAAAAAAAAAAAAAAAGTTACCTTATTAATGTGAAAGTGTAAGAGCTCTGGAATGACATTTCCATAAAACTAACATGGACACTATTTTGGAACTGCAACTAAGCCAATTAACCAAAATGTGTGGATAGGTACCAAGAACAGATGAGTCAATTGAAAATTTAAATGAATTACCATGCTGTGAAATTCTGGACTTCCTAATAAACTTTGATTGGTAAAATTTCACATACAATCTTCTTTGATCATTTGAATTATTGTAAATCTCAAGTATTAATACAATCTAAATAAAGCTTAGCTGGATACATAAAATTTTTTTAAAAAATTGGGATTTCCTGACTGTATATATCAAATTCATTTCTCTAATTCAATCCTCAAATTACTAACTTCAGATATACAAGAATCTTTTCCCCAGAAACTAGACTACAAAACAGTAACCACATTTTTCTATTATTTTTATCCCATGAAAGAGCTGTAGAGAATGATAAATACTATGCACATCCCATAAATCATACTTTGGTGTTTAAGGAAAATTCTGACAAGTCTAGTTAAATGAGTCAGATCCAAAGAATAAGACTCACTCTAGAGCACTGAACTCCCAAACATGTCTTGTAAAAAGAACATACAAACAAAACTGTGATGTTAAACACCATCTATTTTGGAACACTGAATTCTGTATGTTGGGTGTTCCTGAAAGTTGGATAGTATAGAAAGAGACCTGATCTGAGAGCTGTAATAATGAAAGCCATTTACCCTATAAGGGCTAACTGCAGCTTCCACCAACAGTAGTGTGACCTGGATTATCTCTGAGAGCTTTAGTGTTCTAAACATTTCCTAGCACGTACTGGACACTGGGAGGTAGGAAACATTTGTTTACAGGGTTGCATAATTGCTACCAGCAGGGGGCAGCATTGTTTAATCACTATTTTTGCCCTTCCCCATTTAAGAAAATCTATGGAAAAGGGGGAATTTATCCCTTCAGCCCTTAGAGTGCGGTGATACAAACATGGACCAGAGTCAAGGAGTCCCTTTGTTCCAAAAGAATTTCATTGTCATGGCCCTAACATCTGCCCAATAAGTGTACCATCGCTCGTATTTCCTGTGGGCACTTTCACTGATGATATCACTTATAGTTAATTTTCCTTTATTTTTGTCTGTATTTCCTTGTCAGGGGGAGAATCATTTTTAAAGGAATTTTCATATTTAAGAAGCACAGAAGTCATTTACCAATCATTCTCCAAAATCCTTATTTGAGATGCAGTCTTTTATTTGAAATGGAATTTGAGATAGGGACTTGAGAAACAACTCCAAGAAAGCAAGAGAGAGGGCAGATGAGAAAATTTCAGGGAAAGAAGTGACTTTCTTATGTTAAGAAAAGAAAAGACAAAGAAAAGGTCGGGGGGGGGGGGGGGACCCATTAATTGACAAGTGCTGCTCCCTGCTGCTGAGGGAAAATGAGGCAGAAACAGTTGAGTGCCTTGTCCTCTGAATCATCTTTTATGTGAATGATGGAAGCACTTATTTAAAAAAACAATATGCTTATAGAATAATACTAAATTACATCTTCTAAATAATTTTGAAGCACATTTTGAGAGTTAAATTAATTGTAGTCTTATTTTCAAGATAATTAAAAATTACTGGAAAACATTTGTTCTTTTAATAAGTGTTACTTGACAATGCATTTTAATTCAGATTACATATTGGTCTCTCATTCAACTAAAGTATGTACCACTGACTTGCTTCATCTAAAACTAGAGACCATATTCCATAAAACAAGGATGTTTGGAGGTCTGAACATCTGAAAATGTTACCTGAAGAACAAAGGGCAGCGTCTAAAATCTACTGTTAACTGAGAACTATAGCACTTATCTGAAAGCACCTCTTTCCACCTCCTTCCTTTCTCTCGCTCTTTCCTTTCCTTGACCATCATTTGCATACAGTGATCATTACAGGCAGAGTTGCATAATATGAAAAAAACCTGTGCTTTGAGCTAAACATAGCAAGATCTAAGACCTGCCACTTACAGTCGGCTAGATCTCAAACAAGTCCTATTAACCATTTTCAGACTATTTTGTCATCTCTAATATATAGAAATAATAATACCTACTTTATCAGGTTGTGAGAATTAATTAAAGAACATGTAAATCAGTGGAAAACTTATAGTAAAACTCAGTAATGACAGCTGGAGGACTGAAGCCTGTCACAGAAAGTTTCTAAGCTGTCTGACATCAGTTCTTTGTCTCCTTATATGTATTTGCTGCCCCTCACAAGAAACAGATTTTCCTCCAGACCCAGGTGGGCTGCAGTGATAGAATCCTTGGTTCGTGTAGTCAAAGATAGAATGAGAGAGAATACAGTAGAAGTGATATTCTGAGATTTCTGAGGCTCAATCATAAGAGATCTTGAAGCCTTTGAGACTTAGGAAAGTATAAAAGCTGCCACCAGGAGGCAGGAGGCAGGAGACTGGAGACCTTTTGCAGACTGACCTTTTGCTAACCAAAACCCCTTTTACTTCGTCTTGGAATCAAACAGAAACCCATTTCAGAGGAGCTTAATTTCACTCTTGGATGCATGTTCTCCTGGTCCCCTCACTGAGAACCCAGCCACCAGACTGTGGGAGGCCCAAGCCACATAAGAGACACTCTATTTAGGCATTCCAGTTGATGACCCAGCTGAGCTTCCAGTCAACAGCCACATCAGTTCTGAGCCATCTTGAACACATAGTCCAGTTGTGCCTCTGGACCCTTCAAACACCACATGCCAGATCCTGGATAGGTACCAATAGATAGAATTATCCAGATGAGCCCAGCCAATCCACTTAACTATGAAGGATATCATAAATTGTTATTTCAAGCCACTGAATGTGGGGGTGGTTTGTTATGCATGTAATATTAGCTATTTGGAACAAAGATACGGAGAAAAATTCTAAAGTGAAGAGCCGATAATCGAAGCCCAGAGAAACAGCTGGGAGGGAGGGGATCTTACTATAAACATTTTTCTGTAATTTGTAACTTTGTTCCTTAGGTCATTGTTTCAAAACATCCTGGAAAGTTCAGTTTGATTTTGAGGGACAGGTTCGATAAATGTTGATTGGGTGAATAAGGGAATGAGTGAATAAGTGAATGTTTCCTTTTATATAAATCATCTGATATAAAACATCTAATGGCCAGCAGTCAATCAAGAAATTAAGAATCTATTGTATCTAAGCCATTTGGGGACCTAAGTCCTATACTAAGGAAGTTCACATAAGTATCAAATTTGAAATAATTATATAAAAAATTTTTGTAAGTCACCAATAAATATTCTTCTATGGTTCCTTCTAGCTTGAAAAATGTGTTTTGAGTGGTGGAGAACTATAAAGAATTTGGTGGCCAGTGTGGTGTTACGTATTTGCACATTTAAAGCTTAGTGTTGTAAAACAATGCTATATCAATAAAAAACAAAGGAAGAATTATATGTGCAAACTTAGTCTATAGGAATAGAAGACAGAACATGACTTAGAGATAAGGAAATACACTTGGATTGGTATAACTAGAAAAAGTCTCCCCCCAGAATGAGACCTACATGATACCTGGAACATTAAGTGGGTGACAAAAGTGACATCCTGGTTAGAAAGATGTCAGTAAGTTGGGACCCAGAAGTGAAAATAAGTACGAGAGGTAAGGAATGAGTTAAGATTTTGTGGATGGCATTAATACTTTGAACATAAGTAGAGACACAGCACATGGAATGAACACAGGGCAATGGGAGGTCAAAACTCAGAATGATCAGTCTCATTCAGACCATAAGAGACCACAAAGTCTCATTGTTGGAAATGCAGTGTAGATGAAGAGAGAAAGAAGGGAAGGGAGGGAATTGAATCAGAAATGAGAAGCCTCAGTGCCTTGGATTTGAAAATGTGTGCGATAATTCACGTCTTGTTCCCGTGAACTGAAAACTGAACATGAGGAAGTGGAATCGGCAGGGCAGGGCACACTCATTCATGCTAAGGGGCAGCTCATAGTCTAGTGATGGTACCACCACATGGACATGGTGTCGCAGATCTTCTCAGAGGCCTTTTGTTTCATCACAGCCTCATGAAACCCTATGAAGTAGGTAAAAGAGAAAACTGCAGCTTGGGTGTGGTCTGTCTAAGGTCACCAGACTAGTTACGTTGGTGGATAGCCCAGACCCAGGTCTTCCATTTACTACCTACTGGTCATGTTCACACCAAATCGCTCCACCCTCTGCAGATTTTATCTCATCCAGGGCCTACCAGTGTCTCTAAATGACCTTGTTTACAGCACAAAATAATCCTGTAAGTCTTCTCTTTAAAGCTGTTTTGAGAAATGGCATATTACTCTTTGTTAGAAATAATAATACTGATTGCTACACCAAAATAGAATCTGTCTATCACTGAAATAATTCAAAAAGCTATTTTTGTAGGTCACATTCTCCATGATAAAAACTGTCATTTTATGTGACTTTAAAGGACACATCCCTCTGTAAATCCAGACAGTGTGCTGCATTCTCGGCTGAATGTGACACCGTCCACAAAGAGTATATAAATGACTCTGATTCAGAATGGAGGTAGAACAGATAAATAAGGTTGACAGTTCACAGAAGAGGTCTTCATTACTAAATTATTTGGGGAGGTTTCTTAAGTCAGGAGAACTAATCTGCAGCTAATGCCCCTCCAGCGCCACTTCTCCTGGATTCATCTCCCTACACTGACTGGAAATAACGAGAGCATGAAGTTGTGCCTCCCCATCATCACTTACGAATATGTCCTTTTATTTCCCCTCCATGTGAAATTGCATTTCTTATAAATTGCCCAGCGCTGGTGCCTTGTGAAGTAAATATTCAAACTCCTGAGGCATCTGTCTGCCTTACACGGTGAGGAACACCCACCCCTGTGGTGCTATTAGTGCCAGACTGGCCCCATGTGTGGCCCCACACGAGTGGGAGGGAAGAGGAGGCTAGAAGGCCACAGGCCTGATTACAAAACTGTTGGTCTGCATTCCATACTATTGATCTTCAGAGGCTGCTTGGCTTGCAATAAGTTGGTGGCCATGGACACAAATCAAACCAGTCTCCCTTCCGTCCCTAGGAAAATATCTGTGTGAGTCTGCTAGTGGGTAACGACCAGGAACCTGCTGCAGCCCGACAGCGAGAGAGGCGGCGTGCACACCAAAGATGGCAGGAGCTATTGTGCATGTCCACTGGAGGTCACCTGCTGCTAGAAGACCTCAGTGCTTGGGTCCGTAGGCGAGGAAGCTATCACACCTCCTTTAAAGATCTGAAAGGATTAACTTTGTGTTTCACTATCATTTGGTGAATGAAAAAGAATTCTCATTTATAGGAGAAATCTTTATTTTCAAATCTAATGGGACTATTTGAGAATATTCACAATGATGCTTCCGACAAAATGGACTTAAATATAATTTTTTAAATTTTTTATGACTGATATGGAAGAACATTTGAGCCAATGAAACTGATCTATTTTTCTCTTATAATTCTTTTGCTGAGTCCATATATACTTCTGCTAGGAAAACCTGCTCAACTTGCTTTTTTTCATCAATACGGGGGGCCCAGTATAAATTGGCTTCTATTATTTATCAGATTTTGTTCCATAAACAAATTCAGTTTGGTTTCATTGTGTTTCTCTAATTTCAGAAAGTGAGGGCACAGTCAATATTTGACTCAAAATATTTTTAACTCTCTTCCACCCAAAATGAGCTCTTTGATCGTATGATGAACTAAAAACATCATCAATTATTTGATGAGGCTAGGCTTAGTAGGATATGTATTCATCAAGATTCAGAAGACTCAAAGCTCTGGCTTTTGGGCAGATCAATATAGAGGTATTTTAGTACATAGAAATGTTTTTTTACATTTTCTGTAGTGCAGAAAATGTAGTACAGAAAAAATAGAATTGAACTTTTTGGCATTGTCTAAATTTGGGGGCAGGTGTTAAGGAGATAGAACTTGACCTTGGTGGATGTTGGTCATTGAGCATGAAGGAAGATGGTGGTACCGCCTTATGGGAGTTTAGATTATTAAGATCAGACCTGGTATTCTGCTATTGATATGCAGACCAGGAATGCCTGTCGCCTCCCTTGTCAGGTGACTGAATGTGCCTCAGTGCCATTTCAAAATCAAATCCAAGCCTTAAGAAGCGTTACAGGCTCAGTTACAGTAAGCCAGTCTCTTCCCTCTTTTGCTTGTAAACAGGAGTAGTCTTAGCACATCCTTTTCCTTTATCTATTCATGTATTGCTTTGGTTTTTTAGCTGTTATAAATAATGCTGCCATGAACACAAATACATAAATATCTCTTTGAAACCATTCTTGTAGATAATATACACAGCAGTGGAATTGCTATATCATATGATAATTCTATTTTTAATTTTTGGTGTTTTTTTTCACTTTTTTATAAAGTTTTATTTTTTCTTTAGTTTACTTTGCCCTGTGACTTTAGGATATTGAACTCACAGCTGAGTTCACTTGTACATTTCGTACCAGAGTTCCAGGGTCCTCAACACCACCTTTCTAGCACATCCTTTTAAATGACCTCTTGAACTTTAATGGGAAAGAGCCATGTATCTCTTTTTAAGATTGTTCATTTTTAATGCCCACAGATGATAGATGATTTTACTATACTAAACTATAAGGTTGGAGACTGAAGATCCTCTAGCTGACTTGGTTGACTTATTTTAATTACAAAAATAAACAAACAAAACAAAAAAATCCACAAAAACATTTCCATTGAGTATTACTAGGTGTCGATTTAGGTTTTTGAATCAACATACTCAACAGCAATATACTGATCAGAACTTTCCAACAATGAATACTTTCATCTGATAAGAGCAATATCACCTAGAGGTAAGGAGAAAAGGGAATCCTTTACATTGCTGGTGGAAATGTAAATTGGACTTTGGAAAACTGTATGGCATTTCCCCAAAAATTCAAAATAAGTTCACCATGGTAACTCAGCTGTTAAGTCCACAGCCTCCGCCAGCATGGTCCACATACATCCCAAGGAACAAGGTTCTCAACCTGGGACTAGTGGGGAGCAACCAAGATGAACAACTAAATAAAAAAATAAATAAATGCTCCTTCCTCCTCTTTTCCTGCCTGTCCACCAGTTCACTTTCATTCCTGCCTGTACCTTTCCTTAAAAAAAAAGTAAAAATAGAACTACCTTATGATCCAGCCATTCCACTTCTAGGTATCTAATTTGAAAAGATATATGCATCCCTATGTTCAATGCAGCACCTCTTTAAAAAGCCAGGAACTGGAAAACAACTAAGTGCCCCCTAGCAGATGATTAACTAAAGAAGACGTGGTATAAATGCACAAATGGAATACTACTCAACTATTTAAAAAAAAGAAAGATGAAATTTGCCATTTGCAACAACATGGATGGAACTGGAGGGGTTATGCTTAGTGAAATTAAGTCAGAAGGAAAAGAAACAAGTACCACATGATTTCACTCATATGTGAAAATAAAGAAAAAATGTAAACAAACAGGCATAACAAAACAAAACTTGACCCTTGGACACTGACAACAGAACTGAGGTTACAGAGGAGAAAGAGTGGAGGTGGGGCCAAAGGGAAGGAGGAGCTCAATGGGTGGTGGGAGAGGATTGTTAGAAATCTAGAGATGGGTGTCGTGGGATAGCTTATATTTGATAAAGAGTGAATTTGCACATCTAAAACTTATATTGTTGTATACATAATTGAGTTACCTCAATGTAAAAAAAGAAAAACAGAAAGAAAACATTTCCTCTGGAGAATGATCTTGGGCAGTGGCAACATGATAAATTTAAAAGGTTCTGTGTTCGTGTGATTCAGCTCCTGCTCCCCACACTGTACCTCAATTGCCTCTGCAGTATGTGTGGGTACAGTTGGTGTTTTAACACAAACTCAAGAGTCAAAGACCAAACAGGAATCAGAATGGAAGGCAAAGAACAGGAAGCACAGGTTGGAATGCTGAAATCTGATGTTTAGAGTAGGCTTAGCTGGAGGGATAAGCAGGTTTTTGTGGCTCAAACATCTTGAGTAGTAGCCTAAGAAAGCACACTGGGAATAGAGAGGGCAATCAACAGACTGTTCTCTTGCCTTAAAAGTCCTATGAGAAGTTTCCATGAAACATATATATAATGCAAAGAGTTGGAAAGAATGAACTGGATATTCCAAATCCTGGCTGCCCTTATCTTTGTCCCTCAGAAACAAGATAAACATGTAATGCAAAAGCAAGACGGTTGTAGCCACATAAGATGGGGCCAAAGTGTATTCTTTAGGATTCTATCTAATTGCTAAGAGTGGGTCCCAAGTTTGGTGTGATTCAAAAATTGCCAAGAAATTGAAACCTTATCACCACAATGCACATTTTATACTGCATTTTGCTTGACTTTCTCTCTATGGGTAAATTTGATTCCAGAACAATATTTTGAAATCATCAGAAACAAATGGGCTCTCTAAACAAAAGGTGAGTGAGTTTAAGTGTTGTTTTAACCTCTGTTTCTTCAAGGGAGAGCATGAGGAAAGAGATCATGAGAGAAGAGAGATGCTATCAAACAGACTACAGACCAGGGACAGGTCCTGGCCAACCCATACCAGACAGTGGGGCCCAGGATGCTGACTCAGGACTGCTGTGTCAGTAAGAGGGCACCATCCACCTATAGATTCAGCCATCAACGTTCCAGAGATGACTCTGCACTTGGTATACATCTGTCTTGTATGTTAACCACCGCAGACAGGCCATGGTACCCCAGATCCCATATCCCAGTACTCTGATTTCTTTTTTTTTTTTTTTTTTTTTTTAGGAAAGGTGTAGGCAGGAGTGAAGGCAAATAGGCAGAAGGAAGAAAAAGGAAGTAGAAGCATTTGTTTTATTTATATGTAGTTGTTTATCTTGGTTGTTGAACTTGGGTCTGTGGGAATGTAGATGGACTACATCTGGTAGCCTTATCTACTAGGCCACCAGTGTGCACCAATACTCTGATTTTTTAAGCATGAATAGCAGAGAAATTTTCTTCTCCATTATCCCTTTCCAATTTTTATGAACATTCTAATTTTTATATTTTAAACTGTGAGATGTAATTCAGAGCAAAATATACAGCAGTATGAATTAGTAAGTAAAGAAGTATTAGATAGTAATGGACATCTATGCTTTTCTGTTTCAAAATATATTAATTTCATCTTAGCATAGTTTCTGTGTGTAGATAAAATCAATCAGACTCTCTTAAGCTAGAGGCAGTTCTTTCCTAAGCCCTTGTAGCTTTTACCAAATTTTTTAATCCAAAGTCATCTTAGGTGTTTTCTGTTTAGAACTTTACCTTCTCTCTATGGAAACAGTGTGGAAGTTTACTACTTAGAGGGGATATAATGGAAAGGACATGAACTTTGAAGCATATCATCCTGGTTATAAATCCTGATTTTATATCTAAATAACCCTGGCCATATTACTGAAACATTCTGAGATTCTTAATTTGTAAAATTAGAGTGAGACCTCCTTGGACATTGAACAATTAAATGGAATAAGGATTACAGCTCCTAGCACATGGAGAGACTGTGATCTTCCTTGTTGCCACTTCAACCCTTTCCACCAGTTTCATTTCTACAGCTACTACCAACTGAGTGGCCAGGAGAAATCCAGGTCACTCTCCAGAACCTCAGTTTCCTCTTCATCAAAACGAAGGAAACAATCTCACAGAGTTTGGAATATGATGAAATGCTAACATCCAGGAAGTACCTGTATTTAATCATCTTAGTTCAATATATTTTCCTCTTTACTTCTTAGCAGTAGTAAGAAACACGTCAACCATTTCCTTTCTCCCAGACCAGCAGTGTGCTCTTTCAGTTCTGTTAGAGACCCTTGATGTCACCTTAAATGCTCTCTAAATTGGACCTGATGTCTGGATTTGTGTCCAGAAAAGATTCACACACTACTGCATGCCAGCTAGGTCTGAATCAGTCTTTAGCTTGCAGAGGAAATGAGAACTATGTGCAGTGGTTGCATAGTTTCCGAGCAGGTCTTTCTACTTTTCCTCCAGAGACTCTCCACGGCCACTGCTCCATGCAAGTCGCGCAGGCAGAGGAAGCGTCTATGCCATTCTTGCAGGCCTCTCCTGAGCTTTTCCTCTTTGCTCGAGCTAAAAGGGACTTTCCTCCTACTGCTAGCTGTTTCGTGGCCTCACTCACCATCTCCTAATAACGGAGAAAGAAAAGGGACAATATTCTGGCATACTAGGATCCTGTAGTGCCTCCGAGGGCAGCCTGATGTGGGACAATATGCCCCTGAGCACAGCAACTTGACAATTGCTAGGTCCTTACACTGCTGTGGCCATAGTAGATTAAAATAAAAACACAGTCTCAGCATGTACTTTATCTCCCACCCACGTCGTAGACCACTCATTACCTTACTCCTTCATTCTTGTGTTCTGTGCACCTTCCTTCTGGGGAGCTCAGAGACTGTCCCTTGTGTATGCCTGTGTGGCTGCCCAGGGAGGATGGTTAATGTCTTCTACCAGATTTTGCTGTTCACTAAGGTTCAGTGTGTCTATTGTATTTGAATTTTTTTAAAGAAATGTGCAGGTTGGAATAAAGGTGAGAAGAGACAGGCAGGCAAGAAAAGTAAGGAGGAGAAAATATTTTACTTATTATATTTAGTTGATCATCTTGGTTGTTTCCCCTGGCCCCAGGTTTGAACCTGGGTCCTTGGGTTGTATGTGGACTTTGCCTAACTCACTTAACCATCAAGCCACCTATTCATAGTTCAATTCACAATGTGCCTTAAATGGGCCATTTACAGAAGACTGGGGAATATCTTATTTTATGTTGTCAAAAAGGCTCCCACTCATATGGCAGGACTCTTTATTTTTATTTTTTTAGTTCCATCTGTCAGTGATCCCAGAAACTATTTAGTAGTGGACTGGCCATTTGTATAATAAATTTCAGCAACTGCTACACTTAACATTGGGAGGGAAAGGCCAGACTGACTTATGAGGTGACTGTGCCATGGTCATTTTCCTTTGGGGCCTTTGATAATCGACCATAAATGGATCTTTTTCTCTGCCATAGAATTTTATTGAGTCAGGATGTGCTCTCTATCTTTTATGGTCCAAAAACTAAAATCACAATGAACATGATAATCACTTCTGATTCGGAAATCTCACCATCTGTTGCTTCCACCGGCGCCACTTAACTCTGCAGAATCAGGACACAACAGCAGTGAACTGCCCACCCTGAAGTCCACCATACTCAGCGGTGAGATCAGAGTGAGACCCAAGAAACACAGGCTTCCGGGTGACCTTCAGCCCAGGAGTAAGGTCACACCCGGTGCTCCCTCATTCTCTAATTGTAAGGCTAGAGAAGTCACTCCATCTGCTTGCATAGAAAAGAATTTGGCAGACATGAGTCTTTACCTCCGTGTTGGGCATCAGAATGAGTAATTGATATGAACCTTCATCCTCAGATTTAGGTGAGGATAAAATGTTACTTGATACATATTTACTTCGAAGAAGCAATTTTGAATCTCCAGCTACATTTCATTTTTTATCTTGTTATGCTCTCCTCTCCTCAACTTCCCTGGGTTGCAGCAAATGCAGGAAGGGTTTAATGGTGCTCCAAGTCCCCCAGTGACCTTTGACTTCCAGCAGTTCTCTGCTGCCCCATGTCCTCTGGAGGCATGAGGATCTTTGCAGAAGCTGTGAGTCTCCATTCTGAAGTTTCTTCTCCCTGGACGCACCAGAACTCTTCTTCTCTGGAGCCTTCTGCCCCACTAGAACAAAGCCTGGGACCTTCAGACCTTTCCCTGCTCCCAGAACCAGGGAAGGTCTTCCTCATAGGAATGGACCACCATATCGCACCATGACCTGTTTCTCTGAGACATTTACCCCTCTCTATCAATTCTGTCTTCCTTTTGGGATTCAGACTTTTAGAAGACACAAGTCAGGAGATCTTGCGGACTGGGTCTGGTTTCCACCATACTCAGGTGATGAGATTCAGGGCATAGAGAAAAAGAAGAAAGACACAGAATGGAGAAGGAAAAACCCTACATTTCACTCTCCAACATCATTATGAATGTGTATGATAGCACAGCTCCATTCCATGTGAAGGTCTAACCTTTTCTTCAGGAAAATGAAGTAAACATTTCACAGAGAAGATCCAGACTCCCTACGTTTTTTGCAAGTGAGAGGGGAGGGCCATGAAATGTATCCTTTACAAACTGCTTTCTTATTGCTTTAACTTGTCAAAAACGTAATTAGCATGTAAACCCATTTTGCATTTTCTTTTTCTTGTAAATGGTTTGCCAAGTAAAATTCACTAAAACTCAGGAAATCTTTTGAAGCTGCTCTCAGTGGAAAAGGAGACCAACACTTGTCCGTAGAGACAGTTTTGTATTCTAGTAACATCGGCTGACTCAGTCATGGGCCAAAGGGGCTGAACTTGTGTCCCTCAATTCAAAAGAGAAAAAAAAAAAAGCAGTCTCTAAAGCTTCACACTTGTAAAACATTAATTTAGCAGATAGTTTTAAAGTAAAAGTTGTTTTCTTCGTTGCAAGTGGAAGTGTCAGGGGATTCCTGTGTCAACATGTCCCTAAATTAAATAGCTGTGGATATATAGTTTATATATGTTAATTTATATATATATATATTTAGCAATTTAGCATATACATATTCACTTAGCATATACATTTACATATACATATTCATTTAGAATCATGAGCTTATGTGCAGGTTTTCAAAAGCCTGTCTGTTTGATAAAAGTAAGTATACCCGTGCTCAGTGAAATGAATAGGAAGCCGGATAGAATATTCGATTTTGCCAGTGGGAAGGAAGACTCACTGCCAGAACTAGTTGCTTCAGCTGTTGGGAGAGGTGCACAGAGCTCCAGTGACTCACCCCAGCCACAAACACTGGGTCGTCAGAGGTGGACTTGGTTGGGGCAGGACCCACCAGACAGGTTCTGAAGACCCAGAGCTTCCTGGAGTATTTAGACTCAGAGTAACTCTCCTCCGGGCTTCCAGGGAAGACAAGTAAACAAAGACCTTTAGATGATCCCCTACAAAATTATCTTTCTCCTCTTGAAAAGTTGCAGTTCTTTAATCAACTTGCCATTTGTTCCCGGACTCTTGGTGTGTAAATGTTTGCTTTTGTCTATGTCAGCAGTGAATTTGACAAGGCAGATACTAATTTTGAGCACCAAGAAAATGGAGAAAAGGTACCAGACATAAATAACTGCTTTTCAGGGTAATACTTTATGAAAGTAAGCATTTTAGAAAGCCCTATCTATATTGATAGGAAAGGAGGAATCTCCCTGAGAGAGAAAGATGATCTTAATGACACATTTCATGTTGGAGCAATATGTTGTTGGCTTCTGATTTTCCACACCAGGCTTTGGTGGTAAAGTTCAGCGGTTGACCACACTTACGTTTTATCGTAAAGAGCCACTGCTCAGTAAGTTCTGGTAATTAGAAGTTGACAAAGGAAGGGAAATGTTGGAACAGCTCATAGGAAGGTTTATAAAAGAATGGGCAGTTTGTCCATTTGAGTTTTACTTTCATCATAAGTTTTGACAATGTCGTTAGATCCAAAGACCCAAGACATGTTTATTAAACATGTAAAACTTACAAGACTACAGAGGGAAAAATGACTAGAATTCTTCCACCTCTGTCCCATGGACTTTATCTAAACTGTACCGTCCCTTCTTAGTCAGCTTGTAGGACTGATGGGTAGGCTATGGTCAGACATCTCTATCACACATATATTTGAGTAACCATTATTCAGTACTTCTGAAGATGGCATTGTCCCATGAGCTGTGCTGAAGAGGAGAACCACAAATTTAGTTCTCTAGGCTGTTTTCAGGGAGTTACTTCTCCTCTCTTGTCAGGAAAGAAAAAAGTGAGAGTATTATAAACACATATATCTTTAAACAGTTGTTCAAATTCAACTTTTACCTGTTCTAACAGAGTACAAAGAGGGTGAATTATCTGGTAGTCCCCCCAAGAATCCCACACCTCCCTGAACTTGCAAACTTCAGCTTGCATTCCAGATCCATTCTTGTGTTAAAATGCACACCTTAAAGTGAGCTGAGAGATTTATAATTACTAGAGTCTACTTGAAAAAAAAAATGCCAGAAGGGAGCTCCACCACCCACTGTAGGATTGTTCTTGGCATGGTGACTGAGGCGTGGTACATTTGCACAGGGCAATATGAGTTGTCACGTCTTAAGTGGCAGTAATGCTAGGGGATACTTTTCTTCTTAGAGTTATATTATTATCTCTGTGAATGAAACATATCTTGGTTTTGAATCATAATTATGGGAAATGCCCGCACCCATCTCACCCCAATGTATGTAAGCTCCACTTCTCCCAAGGCTCCCAGCTGTGAGAGAATGCAACCGTCAATATTATGAAAGTGGCTCCACTGACATGTTTGCTTTCCGTGCTCAGTCACTTGAGCAGTCCAAGTCACACATTTGACAAGGCAGAACAAGAAATTTATCCCTTCAATATGGAGCATTTCGCAAAGGACACTGAGTTTTGGAGCAAACTAATGGTAAGTTGAATGAAGTGTTTAAATATGAAGGTCACTGTGCTGGGCATTTTCCTTGTTGCTTTTTATGAAATTGAGTTGAAAAGGAAATTCATAATCAAGCGATTGTAGTCTTGCTCATTATTTTAAAGTGGAACATGACTTCTGCATACCAAGTGGTATTAGTGATAAATGACTTCCGATGAATTGTTTGGGTGAATTTTTTTTCTAATTTTATTGATGAACAATACTGAGCAGATTATGGGCAGACAAGACATGACCTTATTGAAGCAATACGACTTGCTTTCAGAAAGGAATTATAAAGCTGAGTTGGTTTTAACACAAATGAAGTGTTTCTTGGAACTCTGTGCTGGGTTGTTATGATTTATTTTCTTTAAATGGAGCACTTTTAAGATTTTACCTCTACACTGGTATATACAGGTGTGTATGCATTTTATGATCAGAAGAGTATAATAAAGGAGCATGCTAGTGTCTGTCTAAAACTAAATTTATGGTTTTTGAACTGGACATATTCAGACCTGCCATTTCCTTTTATGTCACTGAGAATTGCTGAATTGACTTCACATGAACTGGTCGAGGTGTAAGAGTCTCACAAAATGGCACAAACTCCAAGAGCTTAGATACCCTGTCTGATCATCTCATTTTATACTTGAATAAATTGAAGTTCCTCTACTTAAGAAGTTGGCTATATGGCTAGAGTTGGGCTATAAGCTCAATCCTGTGTTCAGAACTTTTCAGTTGGAATATCTCACTGTCCCATGGTAAATGTTTTCATTTTGTTTTCTCTTTTGTAATGTGAATTTGAACTTCGTTGGAAATGGGAGATTCTGTTGCCAGCATAGGTGATTTTCAGGTTGAATGGTGTAACGAATTCTCTTTTGGTGGAAACACTGTGACCCATCTGACTTTTCTCTGGCAGTATGTCCTATACTGCTTCTTTCAGAACACAAAGGTGACTCCAAGAGCACATTAAAACATTGGTTTCTAGAGTAAATCATTTCTGTGCATTAAAGAATGCTCACTATCTGCAGTGTTTCAGGTCTTAATGTTCTAAGCTGATAATTGTGTTGTATACTTTTGGAGAAAGGAGGGTACAAAAATACTGTACTTTTGTTTCCAGACAAAACAAAAAATGACACCGTTCTCAGGTTATTATTTGAGCTTTTGATATTTCTACCTTTGCTTTTCCAAGTTATTTGCTTATTTGCTTATCAACAAGTTGGATTCTGGAAACAACCTTTTCTATGCTCTAATATTATATTTTAAAATTTTTCTTTTCATTAGAAGAGTCTTTTGACAAACTAGAGAAAAACAAAATGGGGGTCATTGTTTTCTGCCTGCCTTCTAGGCAGAAAGGAATGTCGCTAAATCTCAAGGGCAGAAGGCTATATAGTAGCAGTTTGGGGTCAAATCCAGGTCCTAAGACAAGCCCTGCCGGGCAGTCAGGAGCTCAGGAAACAGGCAGAGAGGAGTGAAGAAGGCATTGAACTTTGCTTTTCAACATCCCCAGCCCAAGGAGAGTCCCAAGCAGGAGAACCGGTCACATGAGAAAATGTCATAATTATAAGGTAGATACCTATCATGCAAATTCAAGTTAATCTATTGTTCTATTAAATCTTGATTACCCAAACTGCCATTTGGAACATTCTCTCCTCTTTGAAAGCCCTCTTCTGCCCCTAGCTCTCTCTCTACCATATTGTCATCAGTTCCCTTGGCAGGCGGGTGGCCACTTGCTACCAGGTCAGTGACCCCAGAGACAGCCTAGGGAGCCTACAGTCAGCAGGCTCTCAGCCCTTCCAGTCGTTTAATAGAACACCCACCAACTCAGATAGCCAGGGACGAGTGCAACCCAGGGCAAAAAGGAATAAAACTAATTACGCTGCGAGAGCTGCTCAGGAGCCTGTGTGAAGACACAGAAGAGGAGTTCAGAGAGCCTGGATATTTCCCCAGCAGCTTTCTGCTGTAATTAACACACCCAGCCTCTCTCTGGTCAGCAGGTTGTTATCTCCACTGCACAGAATGTGAGACATAGAGATTTAATGACGGACTTGACGCTCTCTGGTTAGTGAGCACGATGGGAGTGAGAAATAAAGCCGCTGCCATCAGAAACTGGCAATTTCATCCATAACATTGGACATTCTCTCCCAGCCTTTGCTGTCTGGGGCAGCAGAGTATTTCTACTACCGAGCTGTTCTTAGTGCTCTAGAGTTCTTGCATGTTTTCTCTGGCAGAACTTCATTTCTCTGATGGACATAATGGGATAATGTTTCTCTCAAGAGGGTACTAGTGACCCCTGGAAGTTCAAATTCAGGAGTTTGCCTCCAAGCACAACTTCAACACCCCAAGACTGTGTGCTGTTCAGGGATATTTAATAGATCAGGCCCTATTGTCCTGTACACAACCTAGCATAAGTTATCAGGTCCATTTGAACAAGGATGGTTGAAATATGAGGTGCAGTCAGCAATGGACAGGATGTGACTTGGGAGCTATTGGGGGAAAGTAGGCAATGGTAAAGAGCTATGCGTTTCTGTGTGATCATCACAACCAGGAGTCCCAAGCCATCTCTCTTTCTTCAAGCCTAATATCCTCATTTGCCCCCCCCCCCCACCGCCATCTCCTTTTTCCAAATGAGCTCATGAGAACAAAGCATCAGGCAAGTGCTTACTCATCCAGCCTCTGTTTCAACTCTGCAGGAAACACAACAGAAGAAGATATGCTCTTGGCTCTTGAAGGTCAAAGTATAATTGAGAGACAAGATATATATACATGAAACAATTAGAGAACAAATTAATAATGCAGTCGAGTGACAGAGTGCATGGTTCAGACATTAAATAGAATAACAATCCTGAAGTCAGGGAAGTCAAATGAAACATGTTGAGAAGGATGGATAGGATTTGAAAAGAAGAGGGCTGGGCATCCAGGTGCAGGAGATGGTCTTCAATAAGTGCTGGGAGACAAAAATGCCTCTGGTCGTAGGACATTACTGAATGAATGAGCGGGCGATGCATGTAAGGGACTGGGGAGAAGGACAGTTGTACCGATTCTAGAGTTCTCTGCAGGCCAAGCAGGGAAGTTTAGACATGGGAGGTGCTGGAGCAGTAGAAAGGCGTGATTAAAGCAGATAGGTTGGATTCCGAAGTTTCTAAAGATCAGTTTGAATGCTAGCACTGTAGGATTTAAACAACAGATGACACAACAAGTTGAAAAAGGAGAAAGTAGCAGATTTTTCTAAGGAAAAGCAGGAAAGATTAGTTAGTAAATGAGGTCCTGTGGGGTGCACGGCACATGCAGTCATCAACTTGGGGCTCTCTTGTGTAGGTAACATCTGTATTTGCTCAGGATGAAAGATACGCGTGATTCTTCAACTTCTCTCTACTCCTAGAGAGAACAAACATTTCTAATATCTCCATGTTTCTTGAGTTAACCAAACACTTGATAGAAAATTTTTCAGTGACCTGTGCCCTTACGGAGAGTTCAGGCCAAAATTTCTCTTCTGGACAGCACTCTTGCTAGTGGGAACATTGTTCTTTCTCAAAGCTCCTCCTCTCTCACAGCTGCATTCGTGATACTGTGGGAAAATTTCCCAAGTTCTCCTTAGCTACTGTTTGCTGAACATAAAATGTTTTTTCTTTTTTCTCTCTCACTACCATCATTTTATTTCTAGTTAGTGTGCTTCTTCCTTGTCTCCATGCTCTGATTCTATTCACATCAATTTGTCCACTAAGTCTGTTTACTTGGCAGCATATGTTTTGGCTTTAGATGATCACCTCTGCCATGAATAGACACAATTTCATCTGTCTTAAAAACTCTCCTATCTAAGAAAAAAGAGATTCACCGTTCACATGAGAGTTTAAAGGGGAGACGAGTTATCACACAAAGACATGGGTGAAGAAAATCAAATGGCTTTGTGTTCAGACTGTCTGGTCCTCGACTGGTTTCAAGGGAGAATTTGAATCACAGAAGGTGAAAAATTTCAGGCATGATAGACATGTTCTATCTGACCTGGAGTGTATTACTTTTTAGTTCTTTTTCTTATAATCTTGAGCCAGTATTTAAAATTTAGGAGATTTGATATAACAATCCAGAAGTATGTTTTCTTGAAAATGAATCAAAAGAAGTGGCAATAAGCACCAGAGTTGACTATGTTAGCTCCTGTGGAGTAGACACAGGGCCTCCCCTTCAGCTGCAGTGCTTGTCAGGATCTGTGAACATTTAAGCGTGTGACACCTGATCTCACAACATCTTCATTTTACAGAAAGAGAATGTGAGGCACAGAGAGGTTAAATGACTTTTCCAATATTACCAAAGAGGCTGGTGACAGTACAAGGATTAGAATGAGCTCTGCCAGGATGACTTCACCCGTTTTCCCTCCTATTTGGAGCTAGGTGTTTCGTAAATACCAGGATAGAAAGGTCACAATGCTAATAGACGACAGAAGCTGGCATGTGGGAAAGTGCTCATCAGTCAAGGGGACATTAAACAGGTGTTCCTGAGAGCAGGAATCTGGGTAAAAACCAAGTAATAGTATTTCTCAATGACTACCTTTGATGTAATTCTATTTTACTTTATTGTACTTGCTACTTATAATTCTAAGCAGGAACATGGTCCATATTAGCTTTTCCCTTTTATTACAATTTGTTTGCTTTTTTTTTTTTTGGTAAAAAGTGTACTTGAGGTGCACTTTTTGTAAAAAGTGTGCTGGAGCAGCTGTTTGTTCATCACCGTTGACTGGTGTCATCCACATACATCCCAACTATCCTGGTTCATGTCACAGAACCAGGGAAGCAACCAGAATGAATATCTACATTAAATAAACTGCTTCTTCCTCCCCTCTCCTCCTGTTTTTCTGCCTCTGCTCACCTTCATTCCTGCCTGCACCTTTCCTTAAAAAAAGAAGTGTATTTGAACATATGGTTGTTGTGAGAAAACAGTGTAAGCTTTTGTGTTAAAAAAATCCCAAATTTCTAAATGATACTTAACTGATGAAAAGAATTTGTGTCTTTTCTTGTCCACTTTCCTCTCTTAAGTACATTTTGTTTCCTTCTAACTTTAGCCTGCACTGTTGGTTCAGTCAGTCTCTCTCTTGAATATGTTCAAACGACGTTGGCACTTGGCTAGAAGCTCCGGCAGGCGCACGGCCTCCCGTGGACGCAGCCACGCTGTCATCTCTGTGGTTCACAGGGCGAGCAGGAGGGGGCCACCATCATCCTGCTTATCATTATTGATGTGGTTTTGGCGACCTCTGCTGCGTTTCTGTCCAGTGTGATGCTGGATGCGATTCAGAAAACACCTGCTGAAATCCTTGCAAGAAACCCATGTGTGTGCCAAGGCCGGGTGATTGGTGTCACTACTGAAGGCCGTGAAGGTCAACCCCCCGGCTCTCCTTTAGTAGCTATTATCATGAAAGTCAGAATTCTTTATGAAGTGAATTTTAAGATAGAACTAGCCCAGGCTGGCTTTTCTATTTTTTGCCTTGGTAGCACTCAAAATAGCCTTTTTCCTGAAGTCAGAGAAGGGCAGAGATTTTGTAGCAGTGGCGATTTGAAGTATGGATGTGAAAGATCACTGTGTTCTTTGAATTTAGGAAGGTTTGATAAGCTTTGGTCTCTCCTTTCACTACTTTGCCCTCATCCTCTCTGAAGGAATCATTTCCTTTTCTTAGGGGGCGTCTTTCTTCCTCCTCCTGGATTGTCTGATGTCACAAGGTCACTTCCTGATATTGGTGAGGATGTTTTCACCATGCCATTTATACTACAAACTTCCACTCAGGTACTGAATTTTAAGCTGTGAATATATGGCCTGTAAATGAGGGACACTCTGTAGAGGTAACTGACACTGAG
Organism: Solenodon paradoxus; assembly: GCA_004363575.1. Taxonomy (NCBI): domain Eukaryota; kingdom Metazoa; phylum Chordata; class Mammalia; order Eulipotyphla; family Solenodontidae; genus Solenodon; species Solenodon paradoxus. The sequence continues at coordinate 2,406,537 of RJWH01000015.1, forward strand.
TCCTCAGTGAGAGGAGTTTATTGATCTTAGACCTCATTGATATAATGTGATATCATTGAGATAAGTCAATTCATGATGACTCCATGATAAATAGCTTCCATGAATTGCCTACATAGTAAGGAAATATGTAGGAACCGTGATATGTATTTTCTGGGCATTATCTAATTTAATCTTCATCATGACCTTTTATTCCTCTAAAATGAATGAGATAATAGTCCATGTGGGTTAAAGTTTCGTTTTCGGCACCCAGTTCAAGATGGATAAAGGAAAACCAAAACACATTGCAAAGTGGAGGTTGGACAGAGGAGAGAGCAGTGGTGCTTAAAACTGAGTCTGCAGCAGAGACTCTCTGCAGGCAAGTCTAGAGTAGGGCCCCCAGGCTTGCATTTGTACCAGGTTGCCAAGTGATGGCCGTGCTACTGGGAGTTCTTTGAGAAGGAATCCCCTGGTCCTTGACATGGTTTCCCAATTACAATACATGAAGTAGTCTGGACGCTCATCCTAGAGAAGCGTTCGCTCTGGGAGGCCATGAAAGTCTCCTACGGGCTATTAAAGGACCAGTGATACATGGATAAGTGATACCAAGGGTTCAGACCAGGAACAATGCACATGACATTGCCATTGGGTGTGGCTAGGACCAAAGTGGTCTGAGAGGAAGGAAGAGCAGATGGACTAGGCTGCCTGTGGAGAATCACAGAATATGGGAAGTTTCCAAGCTGAAGAGGTGAGAGTTGCTGAGCAAGGATTACAAATGGGTGGCCCCCAGGCAAGTCAGCTGCAGATGTGGTGCTATGAGTGTGGAGAACTGCCAGTGTTTGTTCGAATAAATACGGTGACTGGAGGTATGTGTTCCCCGTCCCCCGGACCCATTTACTATTTTTCTTTGTGCTGCTAATTATCCATTTACACTTACTGGGCTGGCCATGAGTGGCCTTGGAGCTGAAGGTCCCTGATTTACAGGGTGCCCACAAAGCAGGGAAATGCTGCTTTGTATTTTTTTCCTAAATAATCTACCATTCAAACTCAAATATACGAGAGAATGGTCACTAGGTGAATTGATCCCAGTTTATTCATGTGTAAGAATTAGACTCTGGGGACGGTGTAGAGAGAGGACCCACTAAAACCAGGCTACTATGGAAGTCAGCTCTAACGTGGTGGTCAATGCAGCGTTTCCTGGTGTGACTTTCACTTGGGCACAGCTCCTCGTCACCTTATTCTCCCCTCCAGGTTTCCTCCTTCTGATAGCTTCCTCTGATTCCTCATAAATCCCGTAAGTAGAACTGACTCAGGGTGGTCGCTGAACCTAAAATAACAAAGACACGAAAGAATAGTCTGCCCTCTCTGAATCCAGGGAACTGTTCCATCTGCAACCAGAGAAGCAGACAATGGGAAGCCTCAACGGCCATGTCCAGACCTTGGCAGGAAGAGAGATAAAGGAGAGAAGCAACAAAAATGGTGGGAAAGCTTACGTAACAAGACAAAAATCAGAAATAGATGCTACAGAAAACCAGTTAGGAAAACTGTATTATCTATGATGGAGGATTTGTCCTTGAGACATTTAACATAAAATCAGAGAAAGGGGGAGATATATGCTTTAAAAGAAGCCTTTACTCCTTAACTCACATGTCTAAATGACTCAATTTTTTCCTCCTGACTTTGGTTTCTAACTTTTTGGAATTGCACCCCGCAGGGGAGCTCACTGTTTCCTCAGTTATGAGCATTTGGGGTGGGACTGCCATTCAGATGGCAGAACGATCAACAGCATTTCCCCCCAGAATGGCCCTTAAACCGTCTTTCCATTCCCTCTCTGTTCTTTTGCCCTCCCTCCCTCCTTCACTCCCTTGCTCCTCTCTTTGCTTCCTATAACCCTGTCTTCCCACAAATAAGAAAAGAAAAACGTGGGACACCTCTGGTACAGGGTCCAATAATAACCTTGGCAGGTAATTTTGCACATAGGGAGTAAGTTGTTTTCTTATCACTGAGATCAGGGGCTATATTGCTCCTAGGAGAAAAAAATGCTTATATTGACGTGTTTATGTTTTGGAATAATAATATTTGTCCATGTGAAAATATGTGTGATTCCTTTCTGCCACACCATATGGCTTATTACCATTCATAATCCAAGCAGTAGCAACTGCTGCAGAATGCGAGAATGAGTTTTCTTGAAGTAAAAATGGGCTAACTATTGGATGCCACATGGAGTTTCCACAGTATCACCACTTATTCACCAGAAACCTACATATGTGTCCTTTTCATTAATCTGTTGCATTCTTTATTATTAGATGTTCCTTTTTCTATCCACTTTCATTCTAGTCTTCTCATTCAAATGTTTCCCCATTCAACCTGGGTCCCCAAGGGGCCATTCTACCGAGAACCATAGACATGTATTATCCACAATTTAGGTTTTGTTGACTGATGAAAATGCCAGGAAAAAATCACAGTGAGTTTTGCACTGGTTCTCCTTATGGCTGCTTATATTGTTGGACCACGTTATATATTTGTGGTTAATCAGGCACACGGAGGCACTGAAGCAGTTAATGATTCCCCCACAGGCCCACTTAGCCCAACTCTGAGGTAATGGAAAACATAGATAGCACTTTCTAAAGGCCATTTGCATGGGGTTTGCAGAAGCCCCGGAGGTTTAAGGAGGAAGTGATTTGTGGAATGGATGCTGGATGATGTTTATAGAAACACCACAATCAACAGTATGAAATCACCCAACTTTACAGAGAAGCATCTGCCAGACTTGTTTATATCATTGCATAGTTATTCTACATCCCCCTAAAAGAGGTTTTAGGAAATCAAGAAATTCTATATGCTGATTCTACAATCCAATAGATTTCCAGTAAATGTCCAGACCACTTAGCCAAGAAAATGTTTAAATGTCTGACCAAATACCCCAAAACTTGAGCCTGTAATGAAAGTATACAGATTAATGCCTCAATGTTTTACTTCAGCTGATTGTCATAATAATACTTTGCATTTGTGTGATGTGCCACTGTTTTCAGGCATTTTTAGATATATTAGTAGTAACTGAGACTTTTTTTCTGACAAGACTGTCAAACGACCCGAATCAATGGACATTCATGAGATTGGGATATTATCTCTGTCCCTTTTGCTTTGTCCTGTTCTCCCCGCAATGGGTCTCACTGATTTCCAACTTGTATCATTCGTCTTCCTGTAGTCATTTGTCTTGTTCAGGTGCCTCTTGGTCAGTTCTCTAAGTACCTGCTACCTTTATCACAAGTTGTAATAGGGTGATTCATCAATGTCATTCTCCTCGCAGCTGGAGAGCAACTACAAGATATTACAGAATGGGTCCGCATACCTGGCCTTTAACCACAGTTCTCCAATGTGAAGTGGCATTTATTCCTCTGTCATCCCAGAGCTTGTCAAAAGGTCTTGGAGTCAGCCTTAACTTTTTAAGCCTTTGCCTTTGGGGCGCATTAGGTAATTGTTCCATAAACTGCTTCTTTCCAAAAGGAATATCTGACAGTGTTCCTAAGTCATTTTCTGTGTATAGGAGCAGTGTGTGTCTATGTAGATCTGCTTCTCATTTCTGTGTTTTTATCGTCATAATCATCCTGACTTAGGTCAAGCAGGTGATCATCCCTCTACTGCTACGATGTGATTTCAGAGATAAACAGTCTTAACAGGCCTTCCTAATATATGATGCCTGAAATTTTTACTCTTTGCCCATCCTGGCCTTTCCTCAGTCCCCCAAAAAACTTTACCTTTAAGGCTATTACCTGCCCACCTCAGACCCCATCCTGAGCCACAAGTAGTTATCACTTAATAGGGATTGTTCCTGCTGTGCTAAGCTTTGTGTCTGGTGGACCTGAGCTGAGCCCTGGCATCTCTCTGCTGACCCACACCTTAACTTGTGGCCTGCTGTGCTATTGGGCTTCATGGGACACTGTCATTTCTTTCTGATTTATACCTGTGTCCTACTGCTGAAATTCAGCTGCTCCACACTGCCCACTGGTTTCGAACTGAACATAATCTACCTTGTGTTCCATTGACTGAGATACATTCCAAGTATACCTATAAACAGGAACCACATGATGATTTCATGATCCCTAGGCACTCTCGCTTTCATGGGCCCCTTCCCCCCTCACTGTATACATACATATATGTGTGTATGTGTGTATAAACAAACATATGGTATTAAAACAAATATATTAATATGATATATTGAACTTTTTTTAACTTGAAAGTGTATCTTTTCTATTGATTTTATTTTCCTTAAAAGAAATGAATGCATTTATGTGACTCCCTAAAAGTATCAAAGGCCCTTAATATTGTGCCTAGTGAAACTGCTGGATAAATTGGTCCTACGTACCGAAAAATCTTTGTGGCAGACCCTTTTGCCTTAGATCAGTGTTTCACAGTTCAGTCCTTTGCAAACCACACTGGTAAATTTTACCATATTGCGTTTCACCAGCAATAGTTTTTGCCTAATATTTTTCTTTAGATTACCCCCTTTGACATTTTAATAACAGTATTTTTAAGAGCATTTATGTCACTAGCATGAAGCCTGTATAACTTGCTGTGATGGGCTCCATGTTGGTATGGCCCCAAATTTCACATGTTGAAATCCTAATCTTCATGTGATGATCTTAGAAGATGGGATTTGGAGGCAATTAAGTCATAAGGGTAGAATCTTCAAGTTGAGACTAGTGCCCTATGAGAAAAGACACAGAGAGCTTGCTTCTCTTTCAGCTCTCGGCCATGTGAGAATAAATACAATGGGAGTACATTAGTCTACAAACTAGGAAGTGGGCCTTCACCCAAACTGAACCTACCAGCCCCTTGATCTTGGGCTTCCCAGTCTCCAGAACTGTACAATGAATATTTGCTGGCTAAGCTACCCATTCTATGGTACTTTGGCATAGCTGCCCAAGCAAACTGCAACACTGGCCACAAGCCAAAAAAATTCGCTACAATAAACTGTCATAGATACATCAGGCAAATTTTTTTAATTGAACTTTTACCATGTTCTGCCTACCTCCAGTGTTCACGTTCCTCAGGGTCTCTCATGTTCTAGTCATCTTTGTGGAGTTAATGACACTCGAACACTGTTGAATTTTCTCCTCCCTAGCAAACCTCCCCACTAGACCCACCCACCTGAATTAAAGCATTGACAGTGTCCCCACTGTCTGACTGAATTTTCCTGGGAAACATCACTGGCTATCACAGTCTGACTTAGCATTTCCCTTGAGAGAGTGCTGTTCAAAGACACTTCCTGTGGTGATAGAAATGTCCTCTACCTGTACTCACCAATGCAGTACACTCTGTACACAGGCACATGTAACTATAGCCCCGTATTCCTTGATGACCAGATACCTTCTGAGAAATGCATCTGAAGTGATTTTGTCACTGTGCAAACATCATAGAATGTAATCATACAAACATAGATGGAAGTGCCTACTACACACCCAGGCTATTGAGACCAGCATTGTCTCTGTGGTCCCTCATTGAACAAAATATTGGTATGTGACTACAGTGAGCATTTGAAACATGGCTTCCATGACTGAGGAACTGCTACTTTTATTTGATTGCAATTCATTTATTTAGAACTCTTTACTCACATGTGGTTGGTGACTACCAAATTTCACAAGGCAGCAATAGAGTATGTGGTTTTGACTGATGATCATCCTACTTAGGTTCTAGATCTTCATCTCAGCTGGTAAGTTCCAAAACTCCTTCCCTTGCTACTTGGTGTGAAAGAAGGCGTGGAAGGAGGTACAATGGAAGGAAAAAGGAACTGAATAGGTGAACCCGGTGTGCTGCTGGGAGTCTTACAGGGTTGGAGTGAAGGGGAATAGAATGGAGAGATCAAGGTATTCAAAAATGATTTCCCTCTGATTTTCAGTTGTGTAAGACTGACAACACTCAGTATCTAAATTGTATTCATATCATTTCCTGAACATTCTCCACTTTGTCTCTTTTAAAATAATTGTCCATTAGAACAAAGGTTCAAGTACAGGATAAACAGTCTGTTCCATAGTTTGCCATTAACTAGCTAAACCTAGAAACTGCAGCTTGGGCTGACCTCACACCTCTGGCTTTGGTGTTCAAAGGGACCCATTGTACTAAATTAAGTTCAAGACAAAACCTGGCACTCTTTCCTTCACTCCGGTGAGTCTCCAGACCCCATGAATGCACTTAAGCAGAACTTTGAGGATCCCAGTTTTAATGGCACTCACTTGTGTAGCACACACATAAATGATTACTGATCCATTCCTGCTCTACCGCTCCCAGCGAGCCTCCCATTCTGTGTGGTGTCCAACTCTTCTGGAAGACCACAGACTCCAGTACAGTGGCCTATCTTGGACCCATAGAATGGGGTGATAGCATTGATTATCTAAGCCAATCATGGAATTCCACTTCTCTCTCCACTTAGCAATTTTGAAACAGAAACATGGTCTACTACTGGCCAATATAATGTTACAAGAAGCCTACTGAAGGACTTCTGGAAAAACTTTTCTACCATCAAAGAAAGATGTGTAGATGACCTATCTGCTGCTGCTGGCATTGTTGGCTCTGCAGTTGAGGTCAGGAGCTATAGCAGCCATTCTTCACCCATGAAGTCCAAGGATGACCTGCTGGATGGTGGAGGGAAGTGTTCATAGGGGTCTGAAAAACACAAAAGAGCAGGTGAATTAACCAACCCTAGAACAGTTTGGGCTTCCTTTTTGTGAAATAATAAACCTCCGGTAGGTTAAATTATTCTGAGTTGAGTCTTCTTTTATTAGCAGCTGAAATCATTATTTGTGTGAAAATGACAATTTATTGTGGGAGTTCTTATTGCTTCTAATTTGACTTAAAATTTCTTCCCCCTAGAAAATGTACAGGCTACAGTCTTAGCTTTTTCCTGCTTGGATTAGGGAAATTATCTTTTCTGACAGTTTATTATTTTACTTATGAGAAGCTTCTCTGTATAAATCACCAGCAAATTTTGCCTATTTCTTTATCTTTGGCATGGCAATAAAGGACTTGACAACTGCTCTATTCTATTATAATCAATGACTGAACACAGTTAATAATCAAATTAACCCTACATAGCAAATCATAAATAATAGTAATAAGACATAGCCTTTTGCTATAATGCCTTTAATTGCAAATGTAAAATATTGTTTTATTTGTAGCTTTAAGAATGAGCCCCTTTTCTGCTGAGCATGCAATATTAAACACTTTAATAGGCATAATTCTATTTCCATTGTAAAGAAGGTGCAAAAAATAGCAGTTTTCACCCCAAAGCAAAAACCCTTTGGGGAGTCTGTCTCCACTAATGCATGTATTGATATACATGCATATTTTCCATTAATACTAATAGAACCTAATGTGACTGTATAAATCACCTGAATTTTGATGCAGTGTGAATCTGATGTTGGATGATTCGAGATGAACTCACAAAGTACATTTGTCTGGAAGCTATTTCTTAATATGCCTTCATCTTGTAGCCGAGTTCCTCTCCTGTGACTGAAATATTAATCAAAGGCTGTTTCTGCTCATTCTACTCTTGTCATCGAAGAGATGAAGTAGACTCGTCTATGTGATGATGTACCTCTACTCAGGTAAAATTTAAGGTTCTGTTAAAAGAAATAAAAAGAAAATGGACAGAAAAGAGAATTCAGAGAGATTTTCCTGTTCATGGGAAACAGTGTACAGGACTGGGCTGAATGAAGAATTCACATGTTCTCCAACCCTGGAAGGATTCACAGAGGCCAAGTGTGAGAGAGCTACACATCTTTATTCTCTTCTTTGTCCTCACCCGGTGTCAGCTACATGAAACATCTTACCAGCTTCAGCCTCAGCATTTTTCACCCACACTGCCAGTGCTCTCTCTGGGAAAAATGTATCACAGTACCTATCCGAGTGGTAAAAGTGTTTTCCAAACAACATGCTTGACTCTTCCACAATGTGTTCTTTCTGTCTCATCTAACTTCTACTCCCTGAACACTCAAATTTTCTCATCGGCCCAGATTCTGGTTGTTGCTCATGGAGTCCGTCTTTTTTTGACTCCATGCATAGACAAAAAAGGAGCGGGGGAGATGTACTTTAAGGAAAGGGAAAATGCGCAGATGGTATTTTTCCCCAGAGTTTCTTTAAGACACAGCAAAAATAAGAATCATGCAAAAAGAAAAATGTAGATTGACAGTAAAAACCTTATTCGTCCTTGTTTACTGCCTTGTTTACTTGTTTACATGTAATCTTGGAATTAAGGATAACACAGAAAAGGGCCTCAGGCAGCAGATCCCAGCTTGTCTCCTGCAGCGGTAGTTTTTCACCATCAGGAAAGCCCTGGTTGCTTCCACAGGTGTATTTCATGGGCGTGGCCAACACTGTGAGCCCTTTACAGATAAAGAAACCAAGGGGAAATGAAAATGTTGCAAAACAGCACCAGCGATTTCTGTCCTAATAAACTAGAAATCATCTGTTGTTGTTTTTTCTCTATCCCAAGAGAGTAAATGGAATAATTCAGTACACAGCTACTAGAGTAAGCTTTTAAATTCAAGGTTGTCTTGATACCCAAAACCTATATAAAGCCCTTGGGAAACCGTGGAGTCTACAGTACATTGCAGAATTATTTGATCATTATAATCTACTGGGAAACAGAGGAATGCTAGGATTGAATTAAGCTTTAATTAATAGTAGCTGAGGATTAGTGAGTTCTAGGTCTTCAAAACTTAATCTGAATTGAGACATCTTTTTAAAACTGCAACACTTTAATACTAGGTATTAGGATTTATACCTCCGTAAAATTAGAAGTTCCATTTTTAAAAGAAAACATTATGATTGCGTGGAAGATCTTACACAGTCTGACTCCGTCATCCACAGTGGAAGCAAATAGGGTTGTCTGAATCATGAAACTCACTCAGTCAGGCATCCTCATCCTAGTGGCCACTTCTCAAATTGTGAATACCACAGTTAGGAGGACAGGGAGGTGTGCTAGGTCTGACACAGACACCTGCATTCACGGAGAGAAACGGGGTGGGAGTGGAGCAAAGGGGAGCAAGGGTCTGACAGACAGTGGTGGAGGGTTGTTAAAAATGTGGTGGCGGACAGGTTGTGTTTTATTTATTTGATGAGCAGTGAACCTGCACCCCCTAAAATATATAATGCTATAAACCAATGTTGCCGCAATAGAAAATATCTTTTTGTAATTTGCGTTCATTCATTTATTCAATAGTTTATTATACTCCAGCCGTGGGTTGGACCATGCACTGGTAATAAATACTTAGAGAAGACTTGCTCCTTTCCTTCAAACATCTCCTCACTAGTAAGGGAAAGCCTGTGGAAGGGCATTAAAGGAAGGGATATATATTGATATTTATGGGGACATCTATATAGTTTATCTCACATACTCCTAATTATAACCCTAGCTGAGTAGGTAATATTATCCCCATTTATAGCTGAAGTCCAGAAAACTTAAAGCAACTTACCCCAAGTCAGACAATATGTGAAATAATTAGAAAATGTCTTATCATGTTCTCTTCATTGCACTAATATTCAACTGTGTGATCCCCATGGCCATAGGGTATTAGAAGCATGGCTTTCGACAGCTGCCACGTGTCACTAGAAGTGGCACCCTTAGCTGTTATTTTGACAGGGAGCCCACAGCCCTCCCCTTGGACACTCTGGAATGGGGAAGGAAGATAGGAGAGTTGTCCCCAGGAGCATTTATTGCATCATTTTTTTCTCAAGTAACCTGGAAGTAGCTCTTGGACATACCTGAAAGAAAATGAGGAATGTCCTCTTTCATCTCCATAGGAAGGTATTCTTCTGGGTGAACTAACCTACGTCACTCGGAGTCATTCTGATAGCCTCTCGAGACTATATTAGACAGGCGACAGGCAGTCCGGAGACTCGTGGAGCTGTGCAAGGAGGATTGCCTCTGGAACTAGGAGAGTGGCAGACAAAGCCAAGAGAAGAAAGGAGTCTTCATCCAGAGCATTAGCCGGAGAGGGAGCCACCCGGTCAAGCAGAACGATTCAAATGAGTATGAAGGTAGGAGAAATACACAGGGTAGCAGTTTCCACCATAGAGTCACTGCCAGTGCTGTGTATATGGAGAAGACCACGTTTGGGGATAGAAGAATTTAGACCTTGGGAACTGAAAAAGGTAGAATTCAACAGTTGTTGAGAGACAGGCCTACAACTGCTTTTTCCTCAGTCTCCAAATCTAAACTGCTCTGAAATTTTTTAATGTTTGGTGGCAAAACCTATCCTGAAGGGACGTAAGGCTATCTTTAATCTTGAGTCATCCCTCTTAAGGTGAATATTCATAGTTTTGCTTTAGGTTTTTTTTCTTTTGCTTTTTAGTATTTTTAGTATGGATGATGCTGGTGGCATTAGGTAAGATAGAGGATAGAAATATATTACATTTATCAAAACTGAAGCCTGATTTCAAAACACATCCATTCCCCTGGGTTTCAGTTGGACAACTGTGTGTTACAACTTACTTCCAGATGATTTCATTTAATCGTCACAAAAATGTTGATTGGAAGGTGTTCTTTCCCCATCAGAGAGATGAAAACCGAAGGAGGCGAGGCATGTGTTTGACCGAAACTGCACAACCCATATAAGTCACAGGCTGAGGCTTGAACCCAGACATATCAACCCAGCCCATGTGTCTTACTACACTTTGTGCTGATAGAGACGCGGGCAGCCAGCAGTGACTCCTCTGGACAGGGGACTCAGGGACATTGTCAACTACTGGTAAAGTCTGCCCCAATCCCAATACCTCCCACAGTTGTTCTCATTTTTATCAGAAAGAAGCAACTTATAGATTAGAGCCTCCTGTCAGCATGAAGTGTTAGAAATTGTGATGTTAGAGTAGAACAGGATTTCTTTAAACTTGAATGTGATTCAGCCACTGTCGAGAATTTCTGGGACAGAACTTTTGAGCCTTTAATTAAAGGGTCTCAGATTCCTTTGAGAGTCTGATGAAAACCGTGAACCCTTATCATAGATTAATTAATGCAGAGACAACACAACAGAGTAAATTCTTCATCCTATTTCCAGGCACTAGGATAAAACTCTGATTCAGAATCTCTGTTTGCAGTTTTTAGGAAATATATTTTCCATGACAAAATTAATAACAAAGTTCAACTTTACAGAGTGAAGGTCATTTCATTGGGTAAAATTTACTGATTCAATCAAGATGTAATTGCTGTGGAAGCCTGGAATCCTCTAGCTAAAGGGGTTGTGTGGAAGGTGCATGAAAGAGAGAGTGTGTGTGTGCATGCACATGTGCACATACACGCATGTAGTGTGAGTCTTCTAACTTCTTAAGAAAATTATCCATAGGGTATTACTAACCCTTCATCATTCTGTTGACCATTCTGCTCTCATAAACTACCATTTGGTCATTCCAGAAAGCCAGGGTTGGAGTAGAGGTGACTTTCAGGTCTAGGACTTTGTAATTAGCTTCTATCTGTATGTGCTTAGAGACTTTGTTTCTGTAGGCAGATCCCTTTTCATTATCTGTAATATCAAAACTTTCAAGCCACTGTCAAGACCAACGATAAAGAATCTCCAGCTGGCATCATGACTGTGTAGTTTATTTTCAGCCTTGCTCTTTTGATTTACTTGGGTTCTAAGCCATTATTTTCTAAAGCTAAATGTTTCCTAGTCTTTTATATCTCCACTTTGATAGCTATGATAGCCTGCTCCCAAGAGTATAGAGCTGGAAATGATGAACAGAAGAAGTGTGTTTATCATTAGCCAGCGCAGAAAACAACTCCTCGGAAATCCAGAAAGTTGATGGCAGGTTTTGTTTTTTACATGATTACCTTTATGACAGTTCTGTCACTCCACACCAAGTGCCACATACTCAGGCTGGTTTTTCTCTGATGAGTGTATCCCAGGCTCATGACACTGGGCTGAACTGTAGTTCTGATTTGTGTGTTTGGTAATTGATAGAAACTGATGGTGCATACGTTTTTATGTGAAGTTTAAAAATGGGCTTGTACGGATGAGTCAAAGGCTTGTAGACCCCTCATTTTCTACGTGTTAATACGTAAGATTAAATGATAGATGCTGTTGAGAATATGGTGACATTCTTTAGACTGTGGAGTTAATCCAACCTGGGTTTGAATCTGGAATCTATCACCAGTTAAATGGCTTATGGACAAGTTGCTTCCTCTCTCCACACCTCATTCTCTGTAAAATGGGATTAAAAATAATATTGCCACTAGAGTTGTTTTACTGATTCATTGGGAAGATGCATATAAAGCACTTAGCACAGTATGTAGTTCAATACATTTTTGCTATCATTAGTATTATTTTTCAGGGTAATGATGATTTCCCAACTCTCTTCTCCCAGAAGACCCCTCTGGCATTATTTGGGCTTCAATGCAAGTCCCCAGATATGTCAAAATGTATATTTGGTATTTTTTCCAGCTCTGAGATATCGGAGAAGTAGTGCAGGGATGAGGGGGAGCTGAGCTTTACATTATCGTTGTGTCTTGCATGAGAAGAAGATTGCATATCCCACACCAAATAGCTTTTTTTGCAAACTGTATGGCAGCCTGATAGAGATTCCAAGTGTTTCTGCTGAACTGAGCCAAATGTGTGAAACAAAGAGAATGACTGGATTCATCCATCTGCTTGCACTCTGGCATCTTGGTCTTCTCTGCACTGGTCATCACTGGTGAATGGACTCAGCTATGGTCTACCAAAGCATTCCAGAGAAGCAGTCGGGCCTGCCTAAGTCACCCCTGATCCACAGGAGCCCAGAGATGCCAGGTTCATCTGAGATCAGCATGGGGATCACCTGTCACCTATCTGCAGAGTTGGACTGAAGACATGTAGGGTTTCTGCCAGCACTGGGACAACCTCTCTGTAGGAAAGGCTGCTGGTCTTGCTTTATTTTTCTGTCTGTCTTAAATAGCTTTGAGTCTAAAATTACCTCTCTTACTCCAAGTGAAATCCAATAAATGTCTGGAAGAAAATAACCCCATTTGGAACCCCATTTGGAAATTGATAGGAAACCCAGTTGACACATTTCTTGCTTCTGCGAATGTGTATAGATTTTAGATTAAATTTAAATTTTAAAATTTAAATGTTTCTAAAATGTGAACCACACCGAAGCAAAGGTTCTAAAAGAAGGAAAACTGATAATCTTACTCTGTTTAAATAGGTTCTCTGTAATTTGATTGGGCAAAAGCTGATGCTATGTGTTTGCTATGATGTGGATGTGCACTCTGATCTGGAGCGAGGCTGTCTTTTGGAGGACAGATTCAGAGACTTCACCAGGCTGACTTCCCTTGTGGCTGGTAATAAGGAAACTTGTAATAAGTTAAAAATATTTTCAGATTAGATTATCAGTAATAAATGGATACCTGTATGAGGCATCATAGATATCACCATTTTAATGCCTCCCTTATGACTGATGGTGAATTATGGTATTCTTCCATTGTATCTCCAGATATAATGTTCAAATGTAAAATCGGTTACAATCAACCTGTAGAGTATGTCTGGGTTTTTCCACAGCACTGAAACTTTCTTAAGGTATATGGCGAGCAAAACTAGCAGAAACTTTCTAATTCCAAAAAAAATTTGTTTTCCCCTGGCAGAGCTCTGCCTAGAAATACCTTCTAATACATAACTGTGGACAGTAATTTTCCAGAATCTAGATAACATGAATGAATATTTCAGTATTACTTTTCCACATCTGCTTTAGCACTTTTTTAACGTGGTTTTTTTTTCTTTTCATACTGCTTTTATTTTCTGAAAACAGTGCCCAGATTTCTTGTTTACTTGGCCTTACGAGCTTCCTTGTGCAAATTAGACTTTTAATATCTATTCATGTCAGAAAGATTTTATTATTACAAGACTTGTGGCTGCAGGAAAAGAAAACATGCAGGCCATTGAATTACTTACAGTGACCACTGATATTGTTATTATAATACCATGAATGAAAACAATGACTGGATCAGACACGTGGGCTCCCAATTCACAGGCCTCTAGGAGGCCCATTGGCATGTGGGGATCATTATGTGAGATGACCACTCAGTTCCCTCCAGCTCTGAAGGGTTCTGCGCAGTGCCCAGCAGTGTGCAGGGAAAGAGGTTCGGCGCCAGCCTGACCCAGACCTGAGGCCAGTGCGTTTCCTCCCTGACCTCGTTTGACCTCTCTGATTTCCCTCTCTATTAGATCTCCATCGTGTACTTCATAATAGCATTCCCCAGAGCATATAAAGGAATTAGGTTAGGGAGTTCAATGAAATGCTCTTCTCCAAAGTGCTTACCCCTGGCCCCTGAAACAGATTACGCGCTGCTTGACTATGTACCATCAGTTCTACTTACCGCAACAGAGCCGGACTGCCCTGCCTTTCACTGACTGTGCCACCTTGGACAAGTTACTTCACGTCTCTGTGCCTTAGCATCCTTGTCCATAAAACAGTGATAATATTAATAGCAACCTAACCCATAGGACTGTTTGCAAGGATTCTACAAATCTAAGCAGGAATAATACCGCTACAGGCATGCCTTATTTTAGTGTACATTACTTTCTAGCACTTGGCAGATACTGCATTTTTCACAAGACCCTCCACAAGCAAAAAGATTAGGCTCCCTGAAACTCAGGTGATATTTAGCGTATTTTAGTGATAAAGTATTTTTCATTACGGATGTATGTTGTTTTTAGGCATGATATTATTGCAGACTTAGGCTACAGTGTAGTGTAAACCTAATTTTTATATGCACTGGGAACCCTAAAATTTGTGTGACTGGCTTTTTTCCGATATTCACTTTATTGCAGTGTTCTGGAACCCAGCCGGGGACGTCTCTGAGGTGTGGCTGGATTTGGCACATACTCAGTGCTCACTCTGTGTCAGTCACTGAAGCAACATGCTTTATGCACCTTATCACTCTTTGTCCTCACAGCAGCCTACAAGGTACTGCTCTGTTCTTTTCTCCATTTTACAGGACAAGAAAACAGAGCAACTCTTATGTTCACTGCAGCATTATTCACAGTAGCCGAGAACTAGAAACAACCTAAGTGCCCATGGACAGATGACTGGATAAAGATTTGGATATATGTGTATATATGTGTATATATATATGGGCATATATATATGTATATATGTGTATATATATATATATATATATATATACACACACACACACACACACACACTATTTACCATGGAAAACTATCTATTAAAAATAAAATGCAATTCTGCCATTTGCAGCAACATGAATGGCCCTAAGAGGGTACTATGCTTTAGTGAAATAAGTCAGATGGAGAAAGACAGATATTATATGACTTCACTCACATGTAGTATACAGAGAAATGAAAAAAAGAATGGAGTAAATATAACAAAAAGTGAACTTATAGATTCTAAGTCTAAATTAGTGTTTACCAGAAAGGCAAGAGGGAGGGGCTGGGCAAATTTGGGGATCATTTATATAGTGAAAGATAGTGTTGGGCTTTGAACTGAACAGAATCTGTGCAGATGTTGCTTTGTAATGGTGCACACCTGAAATATACATGATGCTATAATGCAATGTTACTTCAATTAAAAAAAATAAGTTATATGAAAAAGAAAGAGAAAACTGAGAGTCATATCCAAGCTCGCACGGGCAGGCTGTCCTAATCTAACGTGTACCATCCAGCCTTACACTCTGGCTGCGCCTGTTTTCCCCCAGGAAATAGCCCAGGCAGGTCCAGCACGCCCAGATGCTTTCAGGGCAGGTTCAGACATCAAGAAACCTGAGGAAATTCCCCAAAGACCTTGCACACTTGCAGCTCAGAAAGCCCTATTCCCAGGCTGAAGAGCAGACCGGCACCCTCATTTGCAAACCAGATGCAGGCTGAGAACTGCGATGCCATCAAGAGGGCACCCACACTCTACTTGAAAGTCAAGCACTTTTGAAAACATCTGCTTAAAATTGTGTGCCACTGATTGAAAGAAAAAAACAAACTCAGCTGCCAAGCAACGATGGAAAGAGAACAAGGAGAAAAGAACTAGTGACAAACTAGTTAGCACATCACCACAGATGGTCACAGTAAGAGCACACATCAAATATAATTTAACAAGTAAAGATGACTGAGGTCTTCACCAAAAGTTATTTTGGGTTCCAATGCATAAAATGTAAAACTGACTTTTCTCTCAAATGGCACAGATCAATAGTTTTTGTTTTCTTTAATGGGAAATGTCTTTAATTGACTGGCTCTATCACAGTACTGCTGCCCCAAGGCCTCTGACTTTTGCAGCCAAAAGCTCCTCAGCCTTTGCCCTGACCTTTTGGGGACCAGAGGACTGGGGCTGGTGTGGGAACCTTGTTGAGACACCTTTCTTCCCCCTCCAGCGACAGTGTCAGGACAGAAAACACTCACCCTAGCAGGACTTTGGGAGAAATTCCTGTCAGGACTTTTAGGTCACACATCTGATAAGAAGCAAAGCTGAGATTCAAACCCAGGAAGTTTCAAGTACTCACCACTACTTCCACCACCGCCCGCCACCATCACCACCATCAACTGTTTAATCTTATCTGACCGCAGCCTGGGTGCTTGCCTCAGACGGACGTAGTTATCCTTTCCTGAAAGAATTCAGAAATGCTTACAACCTGTAAAACATCCTCCTCTTAACCCCAAAGGAACAGAACTTAGAATTTTCTGCTAAAATCACATTCCTGTGCTCAGTCTAAGAGTGAAAGACGATGCTGACATGGAAAAGGGAATTACTAGAAGAGTCCTTAAGAGGGAACGCAGGTGCATGGAAGTCATGAGAAGTCAGCCTTGACGTTGGTTACAGGAATGGTGTTCAAAGCTTACCCACAGAGGGTCTCCACAGCTCCAAGAGAGAAGCACCTTACATAAGGCATCTTAGAGTAGCCTCTCTAACAAAAAAACCATATGCTAAGAGGCCTAAACATTTATTTGGAGGTTGGGAAGTCCAATAGGAAACAACCAGCAGATCCTGGTATGTAGAGAGCTTCTGTTCATAGTATCTTCACAGGACAGGAGGGGGTAGTAGAGGGACTAGCATTCTTCCTCTCTGGTTTTTGTTTGTTTGTTTGTTTGTTTGTTTTTGCCTCCAGCCTCAATTTCACACCCAAATTCATGAATAGCCTGCACCTTAGCCACCTGAACTCCAGCAGGGAGCTCTTTTCCTCGTCTTAAAAGGACACCAATCCCATTATGGTGGCTTCACTTCATGACCAAATTACCTTCCAAAGGCCCCACTTCCAAATATCATCACAATAAGCTTATAACATATGGATTGGACACACACGTCCAGGTGAGAGGACTAGGAACTGTAGCCTGCCACATTTAATCTTGCAAAGCTATCTTTGACCCAGTTTTTCATCTCCCCTCCCCTCACCTAACTGGATGTCTCTTCTCAGAAATTACGTGAATTTCTTTCCTTCCCGCTTTCACTTCTTATTACTCCATACCCAAAACTTTGCAGGAAAGTAACTCTGCTTTCTTGCTCCCTCTCCCATTTCCTTATCCACCCTGTGCAACAAATATCTGATCATTTTCCTCTACGTAATCCCCATGTGATCCAAGTTTTGTTTTTTGCTTTTAGAGGAAGGAGGGCAAGAGGAAGGAAGGAAGGGAGAGGACATATTTATTTATCTTTTAATTTTTACTATGTATGTATTTATTTATTTGAGCATATTTATTTGCTCATTTGGTTTGTCCTCCAGGCCTTGGGTCTCAAACTGGGTCCCTGGCTTTTACGTAGTCTATACCCCAGCTGCCAGCTCAGCCACCTGAGTCACCAAGGTACAACTCATCAAAATCCTTTATCTGCCAGTTCTTATCCCTCTAAGATCTGATCCCTACACAGATGCATGAATTCTCTGTTCCAAACAAATTCATCTTTCCTATTTCCCTGAATATGTTTCAATGGTTCTCACCTATTTACCCATTAGCACCACCTTAGATCCTATTCCACACTTTAGAGGTCCTTGCCTGGCCCCTTCCCTCCGACTAGAGTGAAAAATTGGCAGTGCTTAGGGGATGTGCCTGTCTTGAGCCCAAGACCTGCATCTCGTCATGTGGACACATGATGGGCTCAGAATCCCCTCATTCTGGTCAGCTTCATAACCTACCCTGGCCGGGGGTGGGTAAATGGGAAGATCTTAGACTCCTAGCACTGAGCGCTTATGCCTTCCAGGACCCTAGTGAGGAACGGGGAGGAGGGGGTGCCTCAAGCCAGGTGTCAGGGGCTCGCTCTCACATACCACTGCCAAGTTCTGGAACCCACTGATTATAAAGTATATTTGTCAAGGGAAAAGAACAGAACACATTTAACAGTTTGTTAGCTTGATTTATAACTTTAAAAGACATAGAAAACATCTTATTTAACAGTCTGTTCATCTGAGTTATGATGAGTTGTGTACAGGGGGGTTAAATGCTTTCTCGACAAGAAAAGACCTGCACTAGAACCAACTTACTTATTACTAGCCTCATCTTCTCATCCTCCTCTTCCTCCTCTTTCTTCTTTTTTTTTTTTCTCTTTTCAGTCTTGATGACTCCCTTTTTTGCTGTATCAAGCTTTCCTTTACCTTGGTAGTCATCAATATCCTCTTCGTGTTTGTCTTTCAGTTTAGCTGCCTTCTATTCCTAAGGCTGCTTGTCATCTGCAGCAGTTTTATTCCACCTGTCCACCAGTTTCTTTGCAACATCACTGTGGGGAGGCCAGGATGTTCTCTTTTGATTTCTAGGTGACACTCAAAACAAAAGAAGAAAAGGGTCGAAGGAGGCCTCTTGGGTGCATAGGGAACCTTGAACTTCCTTTTTGCTTCCCCTTTAGGAGGGTCATCAGTTTTCATTTCTCTTTCATAAGGGACCTTGTTCGCCTTTGCCACATCTTCACATTTTCCTTTCTCTTTAGCACACATGGTCTTCCACCTCTCTGAGCACCTCTTAGAAAACCCGAGAAATTCAGCGACACATCCAGGTGCTTCTTGTGCTCCTCCCCGCAAATTTGCACCAAGAATATATCCGATGTTATTTGCCCTCTTGGCTTTTTAGCATATTCCTGGCCCACATGTAATTATCTTTCCTCAACAAGGCAGAGTCACCCAGTGTTCATCTGCCTCTCACTTGCCAATCACTCTCCCCGGAGCTCCATACACTTCAGTGACTCTTGAGAGTTTGCCTTGAGACAAGGAAATATGGGGAAACACGGAGATACAGGTGAAAATGCATTGGGTCATGCTAAAGATTTTAAGTTTGAATCCGAAAACCAGGAGGAACGCTTGAACAATGTGAGCAGAAAAATTGCATCAGATTTGCATCTTAGAAATTACTTGAGGCAAAATGGGAGAAGGGGCAAGAAAAGGCAAAACTGGGCTTAGGAGTTTAAGGTAGGATACAGCTCAGTATAGAGAAGGGGACTCCTACCAGAAAAATAAGAAGTTGACAGAGCTTTAGTCAGCAAATCTTCACGTGAGGATCCCCCACATGAAGTCAGGGTGAAATAGAGGATTAAGAGGACCAAGGCATGGAGGAGGGAAGGAGCTGGAGCTGTCTCAGCTGAATGCCAGCTTTCAGGCTAAATGCACTTTTCTCAAACTGGATTCCTGGATTGAATGAAGTACTAATATCAAGAGTCATCTGGTGTATGTCATCAATTAACTTCCCTCCTAAGTATCTAGAATGGTACTAGGTAGGCGCCATTGGTGTGAAAATCGAGAAAACACTCAAGTCATTTCCTATGTTGTGGAGGTTGGATGCTGATTGGTCTCGAGGGTTGGAGCATTCATGATATCACCGGGGAATGCGGCAGGAGGGTCATATTTCGGGGAAGATAATCAGTTCATTATTAGTCTACTGAGTTTGAGGTGAGGAATAAGTAGTGAGCTGTGAAAATGTCAGAGAAATCAACATAGAGCAATTAACTGATATCAAGGGGATAGATGAGGCTGCCCAGAAAGAGTAAGCCCCATTGCAGAGCCTTCAGAAGCCTCGTGATTGAAAAGTGACTTAAAAGCCACAGGTTAGAGGATTGGCTGAGTCAAGGGAGCCCAGGAGAAAGACCTAGAAGAAGAAGACAGAGAAGTTTGCAGAAACACAGTGCAGGATGGTGGCTAGTGTTGGGGAAACCAAACGAGTGTCAAGAAAATAGTCAGGGTAGATATTAGCAGCTATAACAAAAGTGAAGTAGGAAGTGTGCTGAAATAAACATGGGGATTTGCCAATATTGAGGTCACTTGATCTAAGTCTGGGAAAGCACCCAATAATTCTCATTTTGAAGTCAAGTGTACTTACATATCATCACCATCATTATCACAACTTGTAGTAGTGGTCACAGTGGTTTCCATGATTGGATGGGAAAGCAGGAGTGAATAATTACCCTAATAATGTTGAAATTAATTTTTCAGTCTATGAAGGTAGAGTTACCATGATAGATTACGACAGATCTTTCACTCAGAACAATGGCAATCCAATCCATAAACTAGCTTCTTGAAAGTGGCCAATACCTCCCATATCTAATAAACTATTTCTGTATAGTTCACCATTAAAACAAAATCCATCATTTTTCCCAGTGATGTGAATTTAATTTATTCTCATTTATTAAAGCTACTTTCTGGGACTGGAAAATGCTTTCTAAATGTTCATTCCACTTTTACATTCGCAATCTATTTCATTCAGCACGCCTTAGCACAGATTGAATTGCTTGCTAAATTTGAAAGAGATCAATAAATAGTAGCAAAACTACAGGAGGTCATTTAATTTTTTTTTTTATTAACAGACCCAATAAATCTGAGTCTATTTTCTTCAAATAAATCAACTGGAAATAAAAAATTGCTTTTGAGCAATTTATGAGGTTAAATCTAAAAATAAAATTTTACTTTCATTTGTGACTGGTATTAACATGACAAAGCTTCAACAGCACTTGCTTAGTACTAAATTTATGTCCACCATTTGCACAAATTTTTTTGCATAACTATGCAAGTAAGTAAATAGATTTGAACTAGAACAGAGTGTAACTGAAAATGCAGTCAATAGAGACATAGTCCCTGTATGTAAAGGTTTTAAGTTACCTCTTAAAATAGAGACTTTTAGGCAACATTTTTACAGAATTTTTTTTTTTAATTGCCTGTGTCCCCTAGAGTTTACCATGGCTCCTTCAAGCAGGAAGAGGGAACTTTTAACCTTCACTACTGGTTTTGTTTCAGTTCATCTAGACACACAGTGATAATTGTTTTGACTGTGACCAGGAGCAACTTTTCCCTCTGGTGGAATCTGGGAGATAGGCACAGTAATTAATTGACTAGTTTGAATTTCACAGAGTAGTGATAACAATGATGAGCAGAAGGAAGTGACCAAAATCCAGTTCCATTAAAACTCTTCACAGAGACTAACCTTTCCTTCCTCATCTTTCCAAATCTGCCTTTCTCCCCATCTCTATTTCCTGTTCTTCAACTTCCTCTCTGCTGGTCTTGAAGATTCTCACTCACCCTCCAGACTAGCCTTTTTAATTTTTTTTCCTTTGTCTTCTTTCTCTATTCTCTTCCTTTGTATCTGTCCTCACCAACCCCACAATGAAATTGGAAAAAAACCTTTTCTTAAATTTGAAAGCAATTTGAGCTTTTCTCCCCCGCTTCTCAACCTGACTTTCTTATTCATTGGGTCAATTAGATTTAATTTCGCCTCCTCTGTATCCGTAGGCCACCATATTAAATGGAGTCTCAGATCAAGGGAAGCTTAGGAATCCTGAATTTATGCAAGAAAACCAACTAGGATTTTTCCCAGACACAGTGTCAGGGTCTTCAACAGCCTAGAAACACTCTTTCACTATTTTCCCGTCTTGCCTAAATTAAAACCAAGATTCAAGTAAGAGAATCAAGCTATTCCTTAGGTAGGGAAGTACCAGCACAGGCTTGGGTGTGACTTATCTGGACACGAAAATGACACTACACCTGGGGAAGAGATGTCACTAACACTGAGTGCATTTCAACACACTTTGCCCACAGCACAGCTGGGATCTTGAACCAAGTGGATCTATGTCAGCCTCTTCTTAAAAGATCCGAAACCGATTTTTCAAGTTACTACTCATAGCATTACAATTATGGCTCTATATAAGATAACGTATTATCCCCCACATAGGAAATGTAGAATAAATATATAAAATCATTTTGCTTCCAGTACCTAATACAAGGGATTATTGCTGGCAAAAGAGTTTGCATTTCAGGTTTTTATTCCCGGCTTCAATGTCTCTACCTTCAATTACATTCACTTGCCAAATCTGTTTACTAAGTGACTCCTGAGAAAGGAAATTTCTCTTATAATTAGATCATATGATTATGGCTGGGGGCTTCTATTTCCAACTTTGTCTCAGTTACGCTGAACTGACCCTTTGTTCCTCCTTATCCTTATCTGTATAATGAGTATAATAATACTTTGCATGCAAATAGATTCTCAGATGAAAGGTCACTAAATGTTATTAAATGTTTTCATCCTCCTCTTCAAACAGTAGATTGTTCTGGGTGTGGCCAAAGCAAGGGGGACAGGATCCCGAGAAATCCATGAGACACGAGAATTTTAAATGTTTCTGGAGAGGCAGCCACAAAACAGTGCTTAAAAGCACAAAATCAGAGAGAGCCAGGTTGACTGAATTGGAATACCGGTATTGCCGCTGACTGACTTTCTCACTCAGTTTTCTCAAATGTGAAATGGAACATAATAGTGACCCCGCTCAGGACTGTAATTGAGATTGTGCATATTAATATGTATAAAGTTCTCAGAACAGTTCTTTCAGTGCTAAAGAGCTGTGTAAGGAAAAATTTGGTATTTCCATTATACTGGGGAAAAGGCTTCTCTTTGTCTAAAAAGACGCAGTTCTAGTCATTGTCACTCATAAACAAAAGTTGAATTTAAACAAAGGGACATCAGCTGATGTACAGAAATGACAGTATGATGGTAACCATAAAAATCCATCAACTACTAATGTTTGAACTATTTTGCTTCTCTGCATCCCAAAACATATTTATTTATGTAATTAACAAATTTTAAATTTGATATCTAAAATTATATGCTAAAGTATGTTTATTTTTGTTATTAAGAGGTTTAAAAAATGAAGCAAGACAAGGGCTGACTGTAATTGCAAAAGTAAACTCATGATTTGATTTGAAAAATCTACTTTACCTACACCACTGAATAAAACCTGACAAATCTGAAAGAGATTACAAAAAATCTTGATTGTGAATTTATCAACTATATTACAGAAAAACTGATAAACCTGCAAATATACTCCAGTTGCATTTACAAAGATCAACTTCAGTAACCTATAAATATACTACTTTGGATATTTGAAGTTGAAACCATTAACCTCTATGTGATCTAAACAAACAAACAAATAATAATAAGTTTAGCAGAACAAGTTTAGAGAATAGTAAGATAGGAAAAATAATTTAAAATAGAACTACCATATGATCCAGCAATTTCCTCTATGGGTACCATATCCAAAGAATATGAAACACTAATTTCAAAGGATATATGTACGCACCCCTACATTCATCACAGCACTATTTATAATAGTCAAGATTTGGAAGCAAACTAAGAGTCCATTGACAGATGAGTGGATACAGAAGATGTGATACATATGCAAAAAGTTATTTTTTAAAAAGATGAAATTTGCCAATTGTTCAACATGGATGGAACTAAAGGGGATTATGCTAAGTGAAATAAGTCAAAAGGAGAAAGACAAATACCAGGTGCACTCACTCAAAAGCGGAATGTAAAACACCAATACAAAACACAAACCCTTGGACTTTGAGAACAGAACTAAGGTTGCCAGAGAAAGGAGCAAAGAAGAGTAGGGGTCCAAGTGGGTAATAGTGAATGATTATTACAAATTTGATGTTGGGTGTGGTATGATATCATTTGATAGAGTGAACCTACACACCTAAAACAATGTTTATCTCAATTTAAAAATGGGTTTTTTACTTTTCAAAAAAGGGTTGGAAAAGATAGTAAGTCTTAAATGTTTAAATTGCCTTGATAAATCAATAAAAAAGAGACCTTTCCAAACCATTCTTTCTAGTTACACACTTACTTAGCTCTCAATAAAAAGCTACACTCCTGGCAAGGTGATGGGTATGCTTTTATTCTTCTACACTTCTTTTGTTCCTAAATTGATAGGAACAATTCTACTGAATCCTTTTCCAAACAATTGTGAGCCAAATTTTCTCTTAAGTAAATCATCTTAGTGAAAGATACATCTGGAAATTGAGATTACCACAACTTATTCTTTTGTTTTGAACTGGTCTCATGGTGGCTCCACAGCCTCTCTCTTACTCCCAGACAGATGGAGGATAATGCTTTTTATCCCTCAAGCGCTACTGAGGGTTGGTGACTAGGAGAAACAAGTAGGATGAATTACAATGGCTGCCTGTTACAGGTTGGTAAGAAATAGGAGCAAATCAGGAGGCAATCCCAATAGGAGGTACTGCTGGTGGAAAAGAAAACTGGTGAACGTTGCAAACTTGAGTGGCCCTTTCCAAGCTTCTTTCATCTGCCCTCTCCACCCTTCCTGCCTCAGATACTAGTTGGGACTGTGTTGCAACGTAATACGTCAATGGTTGTGAGTAGATTTATACTTACAGAAATACCTTAATGGTGACTATGTATTTGTGAATTTTTTTTAATTTGAAGAAAGTTTAGCAAAGGACAGTTTGCGAAATTGTGAGCAGGTTGAAGGGAAATCATAAAGAATGGTACTGTATTGTTGACTCTTAAAAAAGACTCCATTGCCAGCCCAAAGGAAGGGAGTAAGGTAGAAGTGTTTATAAAACTTGAAAAAAGAGACTAGAAACATGCAGCCAGCCCATGAAATCCTTCAGAAAGCCAAGGACACCAACATGGAGACTTTCTCTCTTTAATCCCACCCCCCCACACCCACCTCATCTGTTCTCGGCGCCTGGGATCCCTATTCATAAACTCAAACTGAAACCAGAAGACACAAGAGTTTGGCTGAGTTTATACCTATACTGTTAAGCTCCCTGGGCACTAAAAGAGAGGATAATGTATAGAGAGGAATCAGAGGGGCAAATAAAAGATAACTAACATATATATACACGCACACATATGTATACACATATATACATATATATAGTTTGTTTTTAACATAAAAAGTACTGTGGTATACTGTTTTTTAAAGTCAGGGGTTTTTTTTTGTTTTTGTTTTTTTATCAGCCTTAGTCAATAAATGTTGAATAATTAAAGAATTTCAGGCTGATGGACATATTTGTAGCCTCCGTAAGGTCTCCAAATCTCAGTCAAGCATTGGTTAAACTTTTCTCTATTTTCTCATTAGTAAAACATGCACTGTTCTCTGTAGTTCCCAAACCACCCGTGACTTGGGCCTCCACTTACACCTTGCCCATCCAGATCATGTTAGCACACTTTACCTGGCTTCATCAACCTATTAGAGAGCACTTCTGGACATCCCATCAAATCCAGGTTTGTCTTGCCCTCCCTGTAAGTGAAATAGTTCTCATCAAAGCATTAAAGAGACATTTTCTGTTTTCGTTGAGATTTTTCTTATTGTACATTTAGATTTTGTGGAAACACAATTCCATCCTTTAAAATCTTTAAAAACAAAGGTTAAATTGCTAAATAACAGCCCAATGTGGTTGTTACTGACTTACTAGTCTTTCTCAAAAGAAAATAACAAATCTCTATAAATATTCAGAAGCTTTGACTATATCAAAGTGACAAATAGAACACTGCAAATGAGAAACAGAAAATATTTGCAAAACAATTGGCATTTCATTTTTAGAGAAAGCTGTTTTCTAAAAGCAATAGTTTAACATTTTTGCTTTCATTTTATTTAAAAGTAGACCCAATGGAGAAACTGTAGTTTAGAAGAAAGGACAGTATATAAAGGAACCCAGTTCCCCCTCATCTCCATACATAATGTATGCTTCCATGAGAGCTCGCTGGGAGAACAAACAGGCAATTGATTGCAATAACTATTCTCTATTTATTCCTGTGATAAAATGAAAGACTGGACTCAACATCAATTTTTTTTCTAAATCAAGGAAACTAAAGAAAAATTGGCTAGTTTCGTGTCTTATTACATCATAAGCAGTTAAACTTATAAGCATCTATTTTACTTTAGTGTTATACCACTACATATTGAATTGATTTTTTAATTGTAGTAAATACAGATATTTATTTTCAACCCTGAAATTTTCTAATTCTACTGTTGCTTTTGCCTGAAGCAAAAATAAATGTGACAATTATAAGTAAAGTAAGGAAGTAATTTATGTCCACACATCCATTTAGTTAGTCTGTCAGAATACTCATTATATATGTGCATTTGTGTCTACTTTTATCCATTAAAATGCTTTGGGCTACTACTCACAGAAAAGTTATTTTGCATAAGGAGAAGACTCAAAGTGGAACATCAGGGTTGGCCAAGTCCATGGCTCAACTTTGTCACCAAGAAGATTGTTTCTTTTCTTCTTTCTTTTGTGCCTTCTTGGCCATGTAGCCTGTGTATCTGAACTGGCTTCTTTAGAGTTGTGAGATCATTGTCACAGGTCCAGGACATGCCCTGATTTCCAGCACTAGAGAAGGCATCTCTTCTTCCTGTGTCTTCCTTTATTATGAGCCAGGAAACCTTTCTCATAAGCTCCTATAAGCCCTCAAGTCTTAGTAGCAAGGGCTGGGTCTGCTGCCTCTTTCTAAAACAATCACCATCAAAGAGAGTGGGGTTATCCTCATTGGTTTAGTGGGTTCAGATTAATCACTAAATTCCATGGAAAGAGTGTAAACCCAACAAAATTTTGGATTACTGAGCAGGGAAATTTGGGTGGTACTTGGTCTGAGGTGTCAGCTAGCTGTTGGGGAGACAACAATACTGAACATACATCAGCGTAAGTACAGACCTATGAAGTGTGAATCGTTAGTCCAGTAGTCTTCATTGTGGTTCCAGGGAGTCCAGCTTTGAAAACGAGTCACCTAGGCACACCCAGGTAGAGCGGCAGTTTGGACAGTCCCCTCTGAAGGCGCAGGCCACGTGCCCTGGGCTCAGTGCTGAGGAGGATGTGTTGGGGGACAGCCACATGGACAACTACATAAAAATTTTGCTGACTTTTCTTCCTCTCTTGCCCTCTGCCTACATGCCTTTATTCCTGCCTGCTCCTTTAATAAAATAAGATAAAATAAAATGAGTGCCCTAAGCACACCCTGGTGTCCTAGGTCTGTTGGGCGGCGTATCAACATACATCCTGAGGATCTGGATTTACACCTCAGGGCGGGGATGAACAACCAAGATGAACTACTAAATAAAAATAAAATGCTTCTTCCTCTGTCTTCTGGACTGCCCACTGGCCTTCATTCCTGCCTGCACCTTTCCTTTAAAAAATAAAATAAGCAATCTAGAATTCAAACCCCATGCTCTTTCTTTTCTTTTTTTGAAACATTTTATTCATTCATTTATTTTGTTCGTTTGTTGGTTATCCCACCACTTCCATGTAGTAAACCTGAGTCCCTGGGCTTTATTTTACATGGCCTACATCCCAGCAGCCAGTTTAGTGCCCAAACCACCAGGGGGCACCTTGTTTTACTTTTTAGAAAGGTGTTTTCAGCAAATGGTAGGCACTTAGATAATATTTGTTGAATAAATAAAAATTGCAAGGAGATATTGTAATCCAGCTCCAACCCAATATGCAAATTAATTTTTTAAAGTAATATGTCTTTATATTGCAAACCAAAAATGGAAAGTCCTGTATCTTGTTAAACACATGTGGTTCAGTTCTGTCTCCTGAAGTGAGCAAATGTCATAATTTGTCTGCCCTTCTATGAAGGTGGCTCTGTGATGTGGTACAGAGATGAGGTTTGATTTGGTTACTTTCCAGTAGAAACTAGGAAATGTTCTAGAACATCTGGAGCAACTCACCTGTAAACAACTGAGTAACTTAAAGAGGCAGAGCAGTAGACCAAGCATGGGAACAAGACTGAGAACCACAAAACAGGGAAATATAGTGTAGGAAACATTAAATTCCAAACTAGTAAGATTATTAACTCTTTAAACTTTAAGCACATAATGTGTGATGCTCCTGCAAATTATGTCATGAATAGTTGAAGGAGATTGGGGAGAGTTACCTATTCTAGCAGTGTTTTGGTATGAACTATTTAAATTTGTTTCAGAATTTTATTTACCTATTTATAAATGTGAATGATGCTTTTAAGGTATATAGCCCTTGAATGAGAATCCGTTGTATGGATATGCGAAACTTAATTTGTCCGTTTATTAGTTGATGGATTTGGGGTTGTTATCACCTTTTGTCTATTATGAATAATAATCCGTGCTTAAGTTTTTGTGACAGCACGTGCTTCATTTCTCTTGGGAGTATACCTGGGAGTGAGATTCTTTATGACATAGGAGCTCTATGTTGAACATTTTGAGGGGCTGTCAAATAGTTTTCCAAACTTGCTGCACCATTTCACATGCACCACCAATGTATGAAATCTTCAATTTCTACACATTCTTGACGACAGTTATTGTCATTTTCGATTATAGAAATCCAAGTGGGTGTATCTCATTGTAGTTTAGATTAGCATTTCCTTAATGACTTATAATAGTCTTCTTTTCATGTGTTCATTGTCCATTTGTATGTCTTCCTTAGAAAAATATCTACAAGGATTTTTTTTCATTTTTAATTGAGTTATTTATCTTTTTACCATTGGGTTTCAGAAGTTTTTTAAATATTCTGACTGCAAGTCTCATATCATATATATATATATATATATATATATGTTTTATAAGTATTTCTCTCATTCTGTGAGTTGTCTTTTCACTTTTTTATTGATACAATTTGTAACATCAAGTTTATAATTTTATGGTATACCTTAGTGGAAAAAGGGTAAGGAGCAGTCCACATACATCCCAAGATCTTTTTTTTTTTTTTTTCTTTGCATCTAGGGACCTGTGGAAATACCCAAGATGAACAACTAAATAAAATCAATAAAGTGCTTCTTCCTTCTCTCTTTTCCTGCCTGCTTGCCTCTGCTCACCTTCATTCCTGCCTGTATTTTTCTTTAAAAGAAAGTTTTTAATTTATAAAGTCTAATTTTTGTTTATGCTTTTGGTGTCATAACTAAGACACTATAATGTAAGTCAGGCTCATAAAGACTTGCTTTTTTATTTTCTCCTAGGAATTTCATAGTTTTAACTCCTAGATGTATATCTATGATCAATATTGCATTAGCATTTGTGTATGGTGTAAGGAAGGGACCTAACTTCTGTTGCATGTGGCTATCCAATAATTCCAGCATCATTTGTTGAAAAGACTGCTCTTTCCTCATTTAATTATCTTGGCACCCTTGTCAAAAGTCAATTAATCATGCATAAGTTTATTCATGTATCCTTAATTCTATCCCATCCTTATGCCAGTACCAATGTCTTGATTATTGTTGATTTGTATACTAACCTTTGTTAGTACCCTTCTAAATTTTGTTCTTTTTAAGATTGATTTGTTCACTATTACCCATCACATTTCCATGATCAGGTTGGGAAAACATATTTTAAGAAGGATGGTGATAAAGTAGAGCTGATCAGAGGACATTAGAAGAAAATTTTCAATAATTTGAGATATTTAATATAAAAATGGAGCATGAGAGATGACCTCATAGACTTAAAGATAGCTGTAATGTGGAAAATGGTTGTAATGAAGAATTTTTTATTACTCCAGATGGTGACAATGATAGAGAAGGTAAGCTCAATTCTGTATAAGGAGGAGCTTTAAAACAGCTAAACTTAGTCATAAGTAAATCCGATTTTTTCAGGTATAGGATTTGCCAATCCCTCAAAAAAAAATCAAGCGAAGACCTGATGACCTATCTATCAGTAATGTTGTAGAAGAAATTCTAGCATTGGATAGAAGTCAATATGACTTTATGGTACACAGATATGGATAGTAATGAAAAACTAGGCATTGCTACTCAGCATTATCTCAGTTAATCCCCTCAGCCATATACAGTATGTACTGTTATTTTCCTTTTTGTTAGATGTGGAATGTGGAAAGAGACTTAGAGAGGGTTAGTAACTTGTGCTGCAATAAACGGGTATTTTCAACACCAGAGACTCTGCTTTTAATCTGTATGATCTGGACATAAGGTATAATGGAAGATAATCAAGATAATAAACCATATAAAGAAAGAGGAACAAGAGCTATTACATTTGCTGAATGTGGCCCTTGAAAAAGAGTATATTGTCAAGAATGAGTTTGAGATTTCAAGTTTTAACAACTGCGGAAAAGGGAGGTATTAGATTGTGGAAATTAATAGGAGAACTAGGTTTCGGTGGATTTAAGCAAAAAAATCACCCATTCAACAGCAGTGAAGTGTTCAGGTTTGAGCTCCCATCTACTGACTCAAGAGGTCATAGTTTGACCCCTCTCCTAGGTGAGTCAAGGATAGATGAATCCGAGACATTGGGCCAGGAGTCTGAGTGAATGGAAGTGAGATTAACAAAGGGAACCCTGACAATAGCTTCTAGTTTGGAATTCTTCACTTGATATTGTCAGATATGTTAGATTTGAGCACTAAAAAGTATTTTTCAAGTATGGAACAGAAAACTTAATGATGCAGAAGACAATTAAATATGAGACTGAACTTTAGATCAGCACACAGAATTGGCATTCAAGAAATGATTAAATCTCTAGCCAAAGGCTGTTGGAAAGAAAAATTAGAGTACTAGACACCTTTTCGTCCTTCTGCCCTTCTTTGCATCTTTCAGAACTTGAAGGTTTGATTGCCTAAAATTTCCCAAATGGCCTCTGAAACTGGCACCAAGCTAAGAGCTTTTATGGAGTATATTATTTGGTGTTTATAACAAAGATCTAATGCCAATGGTCTTCACTCCAGTTTATATTATAGATGAGGAAGCTCAGAGAGGTTATGTGTCACAAGCAGAGTCAGAACAAAGATTGAAACCCAACCTGTTTGACACCAAAGCCGATGCTCCCCAACACACTCTAAGGTACCATACAGCAGAGTTAGACACTGATGCTCCCTCTGATCTGCCAGAGAGCTAGAACTTTCAGACAGGTTGGAACCCTCCCCCGGAGGCCTAAGTCTCACCATTGCTCCTTCCTTCTCTTCTTTGTATTCTGTCAATCTAAGTATCCATACCTTTTTGCTATTGTTTTTAAAGAAAAGGTGAAGGCAGGAATGAAAACGAGCAAGCAGGCAGGCAGGCAAAGAGAGGAAAAGGAAGCACTTTATTTTAGTTTTATTTAGTTGTTCACACCTACTACTCCCCCGCTCCCAATCCCGCCCCAGGGTCCTTGCGATGTATGCGGACTGCACTCCTTCAGAGGCAGCTGACCAAACTGCTATTCCACCAGGGCACACCCTATCCATATCTTTTTAAAATATGTATTATTTATGTACTAAAAGTCATTAATGTTATAGGAAAGAACCAGAAAGAATTAAGTTTCACCCTTATAGAGCTTGCAGACAAGAGAGAAATAAAGACATTAGGAATTAATAACACATTGATTTAAACTACCTCAATGCCCTTCCACTTACCTGATTCATCCGGAAAGAGAAAATAATAGTATTATTATTATCACAATAATATTTTCTGTAAAATGAGAACCACGTAGTTTAATTGAAGGGTCCTAAATTTAGTTTTAAAACTAAATCAGATTCAATAAGAATACTTATTTTAATTAAGTTGTACATTCTGCATCGTAACCCTTAAAAATCATTTAACCAAAAAATGAAAAAAAATTAACAAATCTTTTTTAAATTAAGTGGTTTTTAAGTTTGAATTTGATTGTGTGTATGTGTTGTGGATTTAGGGTGAATACTTATATTCGACTCCTGTCACTGATATTTCTACAAAGCAGCTGAGGTATAACATGGCACTTGCCTCACTCTGGGTGCATTTGGACTTGACTGAGCTAACATGGGGTGGAGAAGAAGATGGGAACAGAATTAGAGCTAAGGCCAAGAACAAAACCTGGAAGGCCCCCAAAATCTTGATTGTCTAGTGTTTTGAAAATATCTCAAATGTGCTCTAATTTATTCTTAATGGGTCAGTGGGCTATTTGGGGGTCCAGAGCTAGACTGGGATAGAATTCATTTTGGAGAATCTTTTAACTAGCTCCTGGTAATGAAGGGATTCTCCGTCTTCCTCATGACGCACTGCCATCATATAAGTTAGGCTCAGACTTCTAATGAGTTTTCATTAGAAAACAATGTTCTACACTTCAGGGCCACTGGTGTCATAAAAATTTGTGAACATTTTAATCACACAACTAAATACGATTTTACAAAAGACAAAAAGTTGAAAGGCATTTGATAAGGTCTAGGGGAAGTGGGGCTGTAGGTGAATTAACAGATCCTGATTGCTGATTTCATAAAATCATATGCTTACTCTGGTCAAATGCAGTCAACTCATTGAAAGAACAGACAAGATCAGAAAAATAAAATCTCTCTAATCAAAAGATATTTTCTGTTACCCTAACCCTTTATTGTCCTTTTTGACCTACTCAGTTATTAAAGGATTGCTAATACTATAGTTTATCCAGCATGATTATTTTCCACAGAGCATGTTGCACTGATTAGAAACGGTATAATTTTAAGAACATGTTTCTGTGCTTGGTTTTATATCTCTAAGTTGTACACTAACTTAGATAATAACATATCCAGGAGCTCTGCGGTTGACTCATTTATGTTATGATGAGTCAAAACCACAACTCCTTATTTCAACCTACTTATTCAAAAGGACCAGTACAGGCATGTTTCTAGTAATTATGAATATTAGTAGATGCAAATAGTAGGAGAAAAACTCATGAGTCTAGGCCTTAACTCTCAGAAGAGTTCTGCTCATTCCAGAACAGCCTTGGATTGTTTCCCTTGGCTAGTTACATGGTATTTATACCCTTTATTTTAAAGTATACAGGTAGACAAGTAAGTCAAGCTTTGAAATGTCTCTTACAATTAATGAAAATATAAAAGATATTTTAGAGACACATAGACTTAATATTTTCTTCTTTTTGTATTTCAAAATTGCTTCTTCTGTATAAAGACTCTAAAGGCCCTTGCTCATTCATTATGAATGACAGGATGCAGGAAATAATAACTTCATGTAGGGACTGTTAGCAGTTTCATAGGCCCTTGGGCTTTGCACTTACATGGTAAGGGTATGGGAAGACACAGTGGTGTGGAGGGGATTACTCCAGTTGTTCCAGAGATCATGGAGCAGTAAGGCTCACAGATCAAGCTAAGATGTTGGAATCACACAGTTTATGAAACTGATTTAAAACACACAGAGAGAAACAAGGGGAGAGGAAAGACATTGGTTCATGAGGATAAAGAGCAAGAGGCCTCCTTCCTGAGGCCTAGACTTATGAGTTTTTCACCTACTATTTGCATCTACTAATATTCATAATTACTTAGAAACATTGAAAACATTCATTGATTGTGAAGCTTCAGATGTCCTGTCTTTTCCTCACACTGATAGAGTGGCTGTGAGAATGGAAACCCAGGCCATCGGCACGTATTTGTGCTACTAGATTGATGCAGAGACAAAGACATTTGGCCAATATCTGTAATGCACTAGTCGTTTTACTGAATAACCATAAGTTATTTTTCTGCATTTTTGACCACAGCATATATGAATAATAATGAAGTCATATTAAAGATCACCAAAGAGTGACTAACAATATAGGTAGCATCACTGTCAGCACACAGATAGTATGATCAAGACTTATAACTTGATATTTTCATCCATTTCTACCTATAGGTAAACATTCTTATTTACCCCATCAAGCATCCATTTATTCTATTTATCTTTAATACATCTTGATATGTACTAAACTACTTTCTATCTGTACTTTTTAAGGAAAAGTATAGGCAGAAATGAAGACAGGTAGGTAGGCAGGCAGGAAGAGAGCGGTGGAAGAAGTACTTTATTTATTTTATTCAGTTGTCCATCATTGGTTGATTCCCCAGCCCCACATCTTGAACCAGGGATATTGGAATGTATGTGGACTGCACCCCTTTTAAACTGCTAGGCCACCAGGGTGCACCTCTATCTGTGTGAACACATCCTAGGAGTCGTGCGTATGTCTCATTAAGGAACTAGCTTACTAACTCTAAGCCTATGGATTTCATCTTTCTAGTCATTTTCTCGTCCTCTAGAGCAGAACTGAATATTCCAAATATTATAGTAAACTCACATTATAGCTAGTGTAGGTTCTGATGGCAACATTTATTCCCAAGTTCAGCAGGAAAATGGAGAATTGAAACCCCACAGTGCAAACAAAGATATATCACCTTTATGTCTCCTCATGGAGCTCAGGTATTAACTATCAAACTCAAGTAATCTAGGTACAGCAAAATCATTGTTAAATATGTAACTATCAGTAATCATGAGCAGCGGGACTGTCAAAAAATTCCTTGTAGAGTCAACTAGCCTTCCCACATAGTTACCCAAAAGAACCTGAAAATACATGTTCTTTCATTTACCTCTGGCTCCCCCTTCTCCTTGGTCTCCTACAACGTTCTTGTTTTATAATAGGTCTGCCATTTTTCCCACCACGCATTATTCAAGACACAATTCCAGAGAATACCACTGAGACAGGATACCATGAGAAGGCACGCCCTAATACTGGGCATCATGGTGCCCTCGCTCAGACCTTCTATAGATCAGCTTATTTAAATTATACCCATCATCCCCCACTCAAAACTTCCCATCCTCTTTACTAATTTCACTCCATAGCACTTACTGCCTTGAAATGGCATATAAAAGTTTCTAGTTATTTTGGCAATTATGTGTTATTCACTACCATACCTAACATACGCACACAATGAAAGGGATTTTATGTGTTTGGCTCACTGCTGTATTTACAGGATTAGCAAAGTACCTGGTGTATAGGGGGCTCTCTGTCAGTTTTTATTTAATGCATTTAACTCCCTCATCACAACTATATACATTTTTTCTTACTGATTCAACTCCCACACCAGGTTACTTGGAAAAAAAATTAATATGAGTCAGCTCAATAGTAACTCCAAAAAGTCACTCTGGGAACTATTGTTAATCTCTAATCAAATTAGCAGGAAGACTCCAGGAAGCTAAGCAAGGTTCAGGCCAGATGGAAGCAGAGACACAAACTGTGATCCTACAAAGTATCTAGTTCTTCACTGATCTATAGGTTTATCTTGTCCAACGGTGGGTTCAGTCAGGAAAATTAGAATTGCTTCAGTTCTATCACTATGCTATATTGGGAGAAGCTTCACAACTCATTCGAGATAGGATATTTTGCTCACTGATTCCAAATATATCTAGATATATGTATATCTATGTATCTGTGTATGGGTATGTGTGTGTATGTTTGGCTGAGAGGTATGTTCTTGATCTAAGGTGATCCTTGATCTGTATGGACCCTGATGGCTAAATATATGAGGCTGTTTGGCATTCCTTAAAGGAAATGATAACGTAACAGCACACGGTCCTTCCGATAGGACGTTACAGTACTGACCCACGAATCACCATGGCTTAGCCCTGGGATGTTTCACTAGAGGGAGTGCTGGCTCCACACTGACCCTCCCAGCCCCAGGCTTTCCCAGGACCCAGGGCATGGATTTGAAAGAAGTCCAACCAGCTAAACCACAGTGGAGGGAAAGCTGGCTTAGCTTTTTAAATCTTCTTCCTTTCCAAATTCTGAACTCCCTGTCACTGTCAGAGGTCAGGAGCAGGTGTCAGACATGTCAGTCAGGTCCTGCTCTGACTTGCAAATCAGTCTCAAGTACATCATTGTATTTCCATCTTTGCCCCTTTGCATTTGAGTTCTTTCATCTGTAAAAG
Source organism: Solenodon paradoxus (assembly GCA_004363575.1). NCBI lineage: Eukaryota > Metazoa > Chordata > Mammalia > Eulipotyphla > Solenodontidae > Solenodon > Solenodon paradoxus. Next base: position 2,442,342 of record RJWH01000015.1, read on the forward strand.
TGGTGCCTTGTGAATCAATGTCTCAGCAATGACACAGAGATCAGCTCAAAAATGGCTAACAAAAATGACTGTAAGAAATGCTGCCATTGTTTAATAGTGCTTCTTTATTCTTTTTCCTACTTTATTCACACTTCTGCCTTCCTCCTGAAAGGGAACACCTAGACATCAGCACCCTCACCCCTGCCTTCACCTCCCATGACCGCTCACTCACGTACTACACAGGAGAGTGTGGGTGTGAGGGCATCACCGGGCTTGTCCAGCTGTCTCCACGTAACCTACATTAGTTCCCCGGACACCAGCATGTTACAGAGACAAGGCTGTGCCATGTGCCATTCTTGTCCACAGTCAAATACAGAGTTAAAGCAGAGAAATCACCTTCAAAGTTTCCAATCTTAGTGATTCCTTTGTCTCTGATGAGGAGCATTTTCGCTGGCTTACTTTATTTTTTCCAACCTGGTCCAGCATCTCTCCTGAAGAAGAGAAACACTTGTATGAGCAAAGCCTGAGACAGAACTTTCCTCCGACTTCATGTCCATTAACAGTTGGCTCAAGGTTTGCTGCAGTTTTAGTCTGGGTTAAATGTAGGATAAATTCAAATCATCGCTTTTCATGGAATAATCACTAATGAATATAATTGTGTTCCAATGTAATTTGTTTCATTTGCAAGTTGGCAGGCATGAAGAAGGCAACTTTCTTTAAAAATGATTAGAGCATGGTTATTAGGGTGAGGTCATTGGTTTACAATTAAGTCATTTTTTTCCCAACAGTTATAATAATAGTGATGGAACCCAGAATCTTGTAGCTGACTCTTCGGCAAAAGAAGATCAAATTTTTCAGAGTTTGGGCTGCCTTCCCTGAGTGAAGGAATAGTTTCCCACACCCGAGGCTTCTGGTGGGTAACGGCCCCTCATTCCACAGGCGTTACTGGATGTCAGGCCTCCAGGGACCAAGGTCAGTCACACTATCTCCAGCTTGGAGCTGAAGTCTTGACAACAGGATCCGGAGAAGAGATTTCAAATTTAAATCCCAGATGGGATTTATTGTCACCTGATCTGTTCTGTGCTAATAAGGGGAAGAGATATTCTTCAAAGGGAGAGAAAAAGCAGAGCCATTGATTTTGTGTGTCCCATGAAAGAAAAGATTCTCTTTACTGGGGTCAGGAAAAGTTATCAGTTTCAGCCCATGAGGCATGGGATCTAATTTCCCATATCATTATTTCTGCCTGCATAGTCACCTTTTTTTTTTTTTTAAACTTATGCTTTTATTTCTTTTCCTCTCTTATATACAAAATGCTTCATGGTCTCCACAGACCTATTTTTGGCAAGTTCTAAAATATCTGTAAAATATTTAAAGCCCATCATAGGAAAAAAACTATCCACTGGAACTAAAACCATCAGATTCTAGGATATTATTGAAATTCTTGTGCTCCATTAAATAATGGCTTCTATCTGTTCTTGCGCTTACTATGAAGAAGCAATTAGAAAGGTCCTGAAATGGAAACTGATACTTGTACTTTTATCCTGGCTTGTCATCAACTAGCTGTCAGATCCTGAGCGAGTCACTTGACCTCATTCAAGAGCTGGATCATATCTACATCATAACCTCTAACAGTCCAGATGCCTCTAAAAAGTGCACATAAGTGCTAAAGTCATGCATTTTGCAGTTGTATTTATACAATTTTCCTGAAATACATCCTTTGAGATATGAGATAAAAACTAGTAGACAAATGGCATCTCCTTCTGTTTTTAAAATTGAAAATTATGGACATTTTAAATAGTGTCTAGGAAATTCATTGGAATATGTCCATTGTAAAGTCTTGGGAGTACATAGTTATAGTCTGTATAAATATTTAAATAGGGAATTTTGCACACCAGGTAGTCCTCATGAAGCATTTAAATTGCAATATCATATAGCTTCATAAAGCAGTAGAGCATCATGAGAAAGAGTGTGGGTTCTGAAGTCAGATGGTCAGGGTTCAAATCCCTGTTCCGACCACTTGATTAACTTAGTGACCTTCAGAAGTTGACTTAACTTTCTCATGTCTCCACTTCTCATCAATCCATGGCACTCATTTCACTATCTTATAGGACTGTTGCAAGGACTCAATAATACATTTAGAGCAAAGAAATCAGTTATTGGCACACATCTGACATTTAATAAACTTTACGTATTATTTTTACAAACAGAATCGGACTAGAAATGACCAGTGTGAGACCCCTCAGCCATTGATTGTCACTTTAAGTCTTTCATATGATTTAAAATAAAGAATAAATAAAACAGACAAGAATGGTCTCTGTTATTCTTAGTGCCTTTGTTGTTTCCAAGCGTAGTTTTAAATAATGTAGAACTATTCAGAATTAGCTATAGTCACCTAGGTTCTTGCTGTGCAGTTAGTCAGCAAGCAAATGGTAAGGAGTTGACTGATAGTGTTAAGTAGTACTTGAACATGGAAAACATTCTTCATGAATTTATTTTTAAACAATATTTGAGTGATAAATTTTATCTACTTATCAACCAAAGTAACTTCAGAAAACATGTTTCAGAAAACATGCCTTTTTTAATCCATTAGCCAAAACCATCTTTGACATTTTGGTGATTTTTGTGTTATTTTCTACCAGTACTTCAGTGCATAGTTTTTCTTCCATAGTGGTAGTCATGCAATAGTGTATCTTGCTATTTTATTCTCTCTCTCTGTCTCTGTCTCTCCCTCCCTCTCACCTAAAGGCTAATCTTTGGCCTGATTTTAAGGGACCATTTTTCCTTTTGTAAAATAACTAGCTAAAATAGAGTCATTGTGATTCAGAGACACCAGAAAGGGTGGGAAAATATGTGAGTGACTTTTCCATTCCAGTGGGAACCTGGATGGAAACCCTCTTTTTGGAAGCCAAGAAGGCAAAGTTCCATTTCTTCTTGGCAAGGCACTTTATGAGACTCTGAGTGTCTGTGTACTCTGCGTTTTGGTAGCTTGGAATTAGCCTGAGAATGCTTTCATGCCCCAGTGATTTTAGAATCTCTTCCTTAATAACAAAGATTCTGACTTCTAGCATACAATTTAATTTCTCAAGACCAAATAAAATGTATGTTTGCACCCATCTCAAGTCCCTTTACTTGTTTCTCGACCCCAAAGTTCTTTGTAAGTTTCAAAGATAGAGGTTTTATCATTTTCAAAGATGACCTCAACATCCTGTTATTATTTCTCTCAAAAAGGCAGTTGCCACTTTAACATATATGTACCTTTCTGACTTCCGGGTGCCTCAGCATCCCATATGCCATTAGTTTGTCCACAGCTAAACATAATTTATTTTTAGGACTTGTCCGTCCCCTATAGACTAGTCTAACCCAAAGAGGGGAAAGTATTTTCTTCCTTAAAGGCCAGGAGCTGTGTCCGTATTCTGAATAACACCGTGTTGTGTTCTCTAGTCCCTTGGCTCTCAACATGTGCTATTTTTACCCTTACAGATGGTATAAATCCCATATGCTAACCACCCCCTGAAAACAGGATGTTTCAGCTGGCAGATCATATGGGAGACTTGAATGTGATTAGGAAACTTGAAGTCCTGCTTTAAGTCTAGGTTTTAACATTTAGTTCTCTAAGCAATCATGACTGCCATTGTTGAACTTATTACATCATGTTAGTTAGTTACTGGGAAGACTAAGAATGAATGATGAGAAATGAGGCAGGGAAGACCAGAATTTAGTTCCATCAAACCTGGTCATGTGAATTAGGCAATGCAGAGTGGTTTGCCACATGGAAGGCCTATGGGCTCACTTGACTGAGATTTGATATCTCTCCCATGACCACTACACCAGCCTCAGGGACATCATCCTACTCTATATTTCTACTCTCGACCCCTGGTACAAGACCGTTCTCTGAATTTCCCAAAGCACCCTGACTGGAGCCTTGAAACAAGGTCCTACTAAGAGAGGACAAGAAAAGAAACAGATTCACACATAGCTGTAGACTGACTCCATAGGAGCTGCTCATCTCCCTCCTTTCCCAACTCTAGTGTGCATCCATGTCCTCTTCTGCCTCCTATCCTACAGGGCCAGGAAGCATACCTGGAAGCCCTATATAATCTCCTACTAAGTTCTAGTACCCTATCCTCAGACCCCTGTGTTTCTAGCATGTCTGACACTGGACTATGTCTCCCTACCCTGCAAAGGGAAGACCATAATTATTCACAGGCCATGACCTTTCCAAAGCCTCAACAAGACAATGTTATCTCGATAACACACATATTAAACACACATACCCAGTGGCAAGATGTTTTATTATAAATGGTTATTATTATCATACAAGTATCAAGAACATACTCAGAGCAGGCCAGTGTTCCTGAGTGCGGAGAAACTATTTGTGGCTCTCATAGAAGGAGGCTACTGGGGAACAAGCTGAACAGCTTTTAAGATCCACACTCCAGGTCTCCAGCGTATTTAACGGGGAGGATGCTTGACGCATTCACAAGGCATGCTGGAAAAGTTGCTGCTCTTGTTTCTCCTGGGGTTGTGTTTCTGGTGGCTGCTGTTTCCAGGGCGGCTGGGTAACAGCTGTGCTTCTTGTCACAGGGTTGCTCTGAACAGGGACCCCTGGAGAGACATATGAGAACAGTCGCTCCCCTTGATAGAGGAGAGGCCCGGTTCTTCTTGTGCTGGTTGTAAGGAAGCAACAAGTTCAGTTGAGCAGCTCCCAGGTTCTGGGATCTGTGGGATGTGTGTGTGTGTGTGTGTGTGTGTGTGTGTGTGTGTGTGTGTGTGATTACATGCAACATCTCAGCATTCCTTTTTCAAACCCACATTCCTTTTCCCCACATTCTTCTCAGTTGGCTTCCAGAAGCCTTCCCAAGAGAAACAGCTGGCTGATGCCTTAAAGAGGAAATGCTAAAAACTCTTGAGATTTAGAATTTTAGAATCCACGGGTTGGTAACTTTCTCTCAGCTTATGAAAACAAGCAGCACTAGTTCCTCTCTTTCTCAGTATAAATGGAATTCACAAATAATCACACCTCTCCTGAGTTTCAGCAAGGAAGCAAAGATGATACCCCATGTAGCCTGTAATTAAGTTGTAGATACTGCTAATAAAATCCATGATTGATACTATAGCCTGGACACTGTCATTATGCTGCAATTGAAAAGTAATACAAGGTAGATAGAGCCAGATAATTTCTGCTTAATGCTAACAAGTGTCCTGTCCATCTTGAGGTGCCAAGTGTCATTCCAACAGAAGTGACAACTAATTTGCAAATACTATTCATTTAGAGAAATTTCCCCACAGTGAATGCATTGTTGGGTGCCTCCCCTAGGGTTCTTTAGTAGACAAGGTGTGGGACCGCAGCAGAGCTCTTAACAACTGAAAGACTTTCTTCTTTCAGAAGACATGTAAATGTTAGAGGGTAGGGTTAGAGATGATAGAGTTTTGTTTTGGTTTGGTGTTCAAGTTTGAGAAAAGCAAGAATTCAGCTGTGAAGTGTCTGCTTGTCCCTAAAACACACACACATGCAGTTTCTCTCTCTCTCTCTCTCTCTCTCTCTCTCTCTCTCTCTCTCTCTCTCTCTCTCTCTCTCTCTCCACCCGTTTCCTCTCTTTTACTCTTCTGTATTAGATCAGCCATATCCTTGATTGTGAACAAGACAGTACAATGTGAAGCACCAGCTAAAAGGGATGTATAACTATGGATAAATAGAAGTCTTTTATTTTTATTTTTCTGATCACCAGTCTATTCATTCATAAACATTCTTTTTTTTAAAGGTCATTTCCATTAGAATTGTTTTCTTTTCCTCAACTTCTGGCTCAAAATTTTAATTTATGAGCATCATGGTATGTAGGGGACAAGTGCTTTAAAACCAGAAGCAGGTTTTTCTGGGTGATGAAAATTAATCTGTAACAACATTGATACCATTGATTTGAGTTATCTTACACACTTTTTAGTAAAGGAATTCATCCCAGAACTGGTTTATTTTTGATATAACTGGCTTCTCATCACTAATTTTTAGTGCCAAGAACAAAATGATTTCCAATTCTTCTAAATATTTTTAGATTGGATTGACATAAAACAATAAAGGGACTATTCTGTAGTGAAAAAGAATATTTTAGGGAAGGCATTACTTTATATCAACCGAAATCAGGTTTGTAATATGTCTGATGTGGCTTGTGAGCAAACAGATGAGAGGTCTTCACCCTCTAAAGCATTATGAATGCTTTTTTAAAAGAAAAAAAAGTTAAAAACTAAGTGACTTGTAAATTTACCTAAAAGTTTGCATAGCTGCTCATTTACAGGGACCCAGAGGGCTATCTCATACTTTTTGCTATGTCATTCACTCATCTGGTGAAAACTGCCTGAGTCCTTACTGCACAATATGCATTTGGAATTAGAGTTTGGAAAACAGAGGGTTGCTGTTCTCAAGGAGTTTGCACTCTCGTGAGGAGACAAACAGTTCCAGTAAAGTACAGCTGAAAATAAAGTGGTGGGAGATCAAGGACAGTGCAATGCAATCTCTGTCTCTAGAGACAGGATGTTTATTTTACTCAGCTCGCTGTGATCTAAAATCTAGCTTCATAGGCTCAAAAGCCTTAGCATGAATTGTCTTTCAGAAGTGGACACATCTTGACCAAAAAAATTACAACAATTACTAGTAAACTAGAATGTCAATTTGTTCATTTGTCCTAAGACATAGAATTGTCCAGGGGATTAGGCCCTTAAGTCCAATGGCCAGCACATCCAAGCAGGAGCTGAGTCATAGTCAGAAGACTTCTTGGTAGGTATTAAATAGAAATTAATGTTCGACGAAAGATTATAAGAAATTATAATGAGACTCAGCTATATTTATAAAGATAGCTTGATGACTCCACCTTCTGAGGTTCATAGAACTGACAGAATGCTGGGACGTAGTCAGAGCTTTGGACAAAACCACCCTTAACAGTGGACGGGGAGTGTCAACATGGGCACAGCCAAAGTTGGCCCCTCACAAACCCCTTTGAAAGTTGTGGTCGAACATTGTTGACTGACTGATAGTCACCTGATGTATACATTTCTGGCATTACCAAGGGTCTAAGACCTGGTTTTGTGGAGGCCTAAGGCATATCCAAGTCTATAAGAACTTTGAAGTCATTCACCTTTGTTAATCCATGGTATTGAAGGAATATTGTATCCTAACACTGTATAGGTTAAAGGTGAGCATCATTGGAAGTCACCATTTGTATAAAATGCATTAAGTTCGCCACCACCAGTTCAGTTAATACATCTTTGTGAATAAAACTTAGGTCTGAAAGTAAACATTTATTTGGAAGAGTCCCATGCAAGAAGAGACCCATGTAAGTAGAAAATCTACCTCTGCAAACTGACTGTTAAATTATGAAAATAGTTCCATACTTGTCTAGAAGACACTGCTGGCTTGGCTCCTGCCACCCCCGCCATCCAGAGCCCTTCCTCCCTGGGGATCCCTAGACCTTGCCCCTTTCCAGCAGTAAGAGGATGAAAGATGACTGGTAAATATTTTCCACAGGTCTCTCTTTTTAAGTCATTTTGCATACCCCTCTGTCCTAATGCATTATGTATTGACTTTATGTATTTAACTCTCAATGTGAATGCCTTATTTCAAATTCTTGGTAGAAGCTTACGGTAACCCCTAAGCAGTGACAGTCCAAGTCAGAAAATATTTTAAGTGCCTTTTACATTGCTTTTACACATTTACAAGTAGCAGAGTGGAAACTTTGATCTCTTGAGTAATACTGCCTTCTAAGGCATTCTGAAGAAGAACCCCTGAACAAGAAGCCCACTGAGCATCGCCATGAGCCAAGTCCCAGCACAAGTTCCCAAAAGACTAGGGGAGAAGGTAATAGGGGGGTTTCTTGTCTTTTGTTTTGCTTTGATTCTTGATCAAGAGCCAGTACAAACATTTTCACAGGGAAGAGGTGAAATGTTATTAAAGAAGAAAGGATGGATGCTCAGTGAACAATAAACAGCAGAGACAGTCTCAGAAATTGAACTCTTTTGGAGGGCATATAATCCTTAAATCTACTCCCTACTTTTAGATATTCTTGGGGAAAGGGGAGGCTGTTAGCGTGCGCGCTTGTGTGCATATGTTGTGTGTGTGTATGTGCGTGTGTGTGTGTGCTTAAGAAGTAATTACTGTATTTGACTATGGCACTTAGTTTTCCACAAATTCATCATCATTGGTTTAACGTTACTCTTTAGAACACTGGCAACATTGTCAACTTCATCAAGTCCAGAAGGATGGTTTATTGAAGCAGTTGCTTTCCCCACAAGTCTCAGAAGGAGATTAATTTGGCTTTAAAGCATCTCCATATAATTTGTCTCTGTGTGTTTCCCAAGGGGAAGATATACAAAGGACACTGTGAGAAAATATGCTTCTATTTAAGCTGTGAAGTGTTGATAGAACTATCTCCTTCTGACAGTCGGTAACAACCACTGGGGATATGAAAAGCAAACATTGTCTTTTTTGCACTCTGTGCTTTTCAGCTAATTTGTACAGGATCTACAATTAGTATTCACTTTTGTACATACCAAGAAAGCATAGCATCTGTTTAATAAAAATTTGATAATTTACCTAGTATAGGGCCTGGCTTATAGTGAATGTTTGATGAATGAATGATGAATGAAAGATGAAGTTAGCAAGCCAACAAGATGGCTCTCTTCCTGAAAAGCTTACCAACTGAACAATAAATTTATAGTTTGTACTTAGCACCTAGCAAAATATAGACAGGTACTAAAGCAGTGAATGGCAACTTTGCTAAATGCCTGACAGGCAGTATAATTTCTATGAGGAGAGAAGCCACTCTTCAAAATGGCTACTAACTGCAAAGACTATAGATGTGAGAGTGAGAGAGAGAGAGAGAGAGAGAGAGAGAGAGAGAGTGTGTGTGTGTGTGTGTGTATGAGCATTTGCACATGGGTACACTGATGAAAGAGGCCTGGAGGAAGTAGGGAATAGCATGGCAGAACTAAAATGAAGCTCATGTGTACGATTTGATATCAAGCAGAACATTCAGTGTTTCAAGGAGGCACCAAGGTTGTGTGGGAAAAGCACAAGCTGGCTTTGGATCCAGACAGATAGGAGTACCAATCTGCAGCTGACCAGCCATTCAAACTTGTCTCCCTGAGACTCAGTTAATTCATCCTTAAAAGCGATAATAACACCTCTCCGGGGTTTTACTGATGGGTCAAGGTAATGACAGCCAACACTTCTATAACATTCATGATGTGCCAGTCACTGTTCTAAGCACTTTGCATATATTATCGCATTAAACTCGTAAGAGCCATACGGAACAATAATCTCCCTTTGCAAATGAGGAAAACCAAAGTAGAAGAAAGTTAAGTAACTGTCCAAAGTATGTGGTTTGAGACAGTCGATTCTTTTTTCCTTTTCAAAAAAAGGTTGAGGCAGAAATGAAGGGAAAAAGGCAGGCAGGCACACAGGAAATGAGCAGGAAGAAACATGTTTTCAATTTTATTTAATTGTGCATCTTGGTTGTTCCCTCCCAGCCCAATCTTGAACCTGGGTCCTTGGGATACATGTGGACTACATCCGTGACTGTATCTGCTAGGCCACTCTGACATGCCATCAAGGTAGATTCTTGACAGGTGATAATAACCGGTATTTATTGCCATCATGTAAGTGCTTTACATTCATCCTCTCATTTGACCCTCAGAACAACCATATGTGCTTAGAATAGTGCCTGGCATATAGTAGGCATCTGATAAATGTTTATTAAATGAATGAATGAATCTCTACCATACAAAAAATTTAAGTAAGCCTTAGCTAAGTAAAGTTGGTTGTCTAAAGAATATACACCCGACTAACTCACTTCAGGGCCAGTCACTTGACTGTGCCAGTCATATATGATCTCTGTATTCATCTCCCCAGGATCAAAGGAGAAAGATCCTTATAGTGAAGGGGGCATGGTGCCTGAGCATGTCATGTGGCATCTCATGCAGCTAATATTGAACACTGTGGGGTTGTTTCTTTCCTTCTTCTTGCTTTGTCTTTTACATTTCATTCATGTTATCTGCATCAGCTCTTAAAAATCTTTGCTCTGCCACCTCCAATTTCTAATTCTGGCTAGCAGAGGAAAAAAATATTAGAAATCGTACTCTGAACTATCCATCATTTAGTTAAGATTTCTTAAGGGTTCTTAAGTAATCAGCCATTTGAGGCTTAGGATTGTATTTGAGAAGAAGAGGGCTATAATGATGAGTGAAGAAGTATGTGATTCATTTAATATACAATTCTCACATGCTGCAGATAACAACGTCCAAAAACCTGAAGTCTTAAAAGAAAATTGGTTAATGAAAATTGTATTCAAAGTACAATACACTGACCTGTAAGTGTACATTAATATTGAATTAAATTTCTTTTCATGCATCATTTTGTAATATTGATGAGTGGACAGAGCTTCCAGAAACCATTTCTTTGATTTGAAAGGAAAGAATAATGAGTCTTCACTCTCAGCTTGGTGGGCTGATAGTGAAAGCTGTCATTCTTAGCATTTCCATTTCTTGAGGTGATTAAACATGGATAAAAGCTAAAATTAAAAAGAAAAGCCCATCACCAAATACTAAACAGCTTCAGCAACTTCATGCCAGTCTCTGAAGGACATTCGTGCCTTGTTATGACAAGGAATTATTCATAATATGTGCCTAGCATATAGATTGCATCCTTTATTTGAAACAATAAAAGAGTCATCCTTAGTAGCTGATGGAAATAAGTAGGCAGGAAAATTTAAAGGGAAAAAGAAAAAAAAAAAAGACCAACCAGTAAGCCTCTATAATAATTGCTTGTCACTGTAACATCAAGTAGTTCATCCTTTTAGGAACTCGTTATGTGGCTAGGCCATTATGTTCTCTGGATGGAAAAAAATGCAGTAATTCACAGAAAAGCAATGACGGGATTCTGCTGGTTTACCTAATAGTATTGACTAGACAGGAGAATTATGACTTCTAAGCAAAGAGTGATTCTGTATTTGGAATTGTTTTGCTGTCTTTTTACCCAATCAGAATTTTTCTCATTTAAAATAACATCAATACCCTTGAAAAATATTCGAGACTGCCACCAGTGTTTTGATGGGCCTATGAGAGTGCACAGCTTCAGATTCATGCCCAATTGCTTGTTTACTGAAATCTGTACTGTTGCGGGAAGGAAACAGGGAAGAGACGCTATGTTTTAGTGCCCCTTGCTGGTCAGCCTGAAGAAAATCTGAGCATAATGACTGTAGAGTGCAGGCTTCAGTAAATGGTGTGGCACATTCTATTCAGATAGGTGGGAGGCCAAATTGATTTAGCCTAAATATCTGTAGCAAATCTTAAGAATAGTAATAAGAATGAAATGATGCATTTTGAAATGCATGTGTCCCCCTAGAGAGGAAAAAGTTCAATATAAAGATAAACTTCATGTTAAATCTTAGCCTAATCGCAAAATAAATCCAAGTAAATACATTTCTATGAATGCACCTATATGATGTAGCAAACTCTATCTGGACCCAAAATATGATTTTGCCTGATTATACCACCAATAATATTTATGACTTCTTTACCCGAGAGAGAAACAATAGATACAAAAAAAAAAAAAAACCTCTAGTGGAATTTTCAATTGAAATTAACTTCCAAAAATGATATCAAAACTTTTTCTACAGTGGAATAAGAGAGAATTTCTACAGGAATGCATCAGATCATTAGTAACTACATTATAATTTTAACAAATGGGTTCTGATTATGGTGAACTTTTCTGCTTGTCTTTTGTGAAGATATGACTATATTATTTTTATAATTTTAAACAATAGACACAATATGGCTACACGGACAAGCCATCCATCAAATCCAATTCAGGGAACCCTGCAGTGGACCATCAGATCTAATAATACCTCTGTCTTATTTGGAGCACCAGTAGAGCTGGGCTTAGGATTATTTGTTCCCTATCAGGTACCTATCAAGAATTTGAGTCCCCAAGATCCAGCTCTATGAACTAGAAATGATCCATTCTAGAATAATTCTGAGGCATATGGGAAACTGCTCAGGTGGTACATTTGGCAGACTTGCAGGCCAATCTCAGGTGTCTCAGACAGTACACAAATCAGGGTAACAGGCACAAAAGAGAGGTGATGCTTCAAAAGCCCAGAGAACTTCAAGAGATCCAGAAGAACCAGAACAATCTTGCAAAAGAATAAAGTTAGAGGGTTCATACTTCTCAATTTCAAGATACAGTAAAAGCTATAGTGACCAAGACGATTTAGTACCATTATCTAGAGATGTATAGATCAAAAAGCCCTGGTGGAGCAGTAGTTAGGTTAATTGCCTTTGAAGGAGCAAGGCACATACCCCTGGGTTCGAGTCCCAGGCCCAGAGGAAAACAACCAGTGTGAATAACTAAGTAAAAATAAAATAAAGATGCTTCTTCTTCATCTCTCTTCCTGCCTGCCTGGGAGTCCAAAAATAAACTCATATTTATGATCAATTACTTTTCATCAAGAGTTCTAAGATAATTCAATGGAAGGATAAAAAACCTTTTGAACAGATACTGCTGGGATTACTGAATATCCACATGCAAAAGAATAAAGTTGAAATCCAACTTCACACATATACAAAAATCAATTCAAAATGTTTTATCAAAGATCTAAAACTCTAAGAAGAAAAGATGAATATAGCTTCATGACCTTTGATTTGGCCATGGTTTTTTAGACCATGATAAAAAAAATTACAAGCAACAAAAGAAAAATAGACAAATTGGACAGCATCGAAATTAAAAATTAAAACTTTTGTTCTAGGAAGGACCATGAAGAAAGCAAAAAGACAAGAGATATAGTGGGATAAAATGTTTGCCAATGATATGTTGGTAAGAATTGTATTTAGAATTATAAAAATAATTGCGACTCAACAATAAGAAGTCAAGTTACAAATTAATTGCTAATTGAAAAATAGACATAATCTGAATAGACATTTCTCCAAAGAAGGTATACAAATGGACAATAAGTACATAAAAATGCTCAATATCATTGGTTATAAGGGAGGGTACAGATCAAAATCACAAATGAAACGAATGCAACTTCATACTAGGATAGTGATAGTCAAAAAGAGAGACAATAACAAAAGTTGACAAGGATGTGGAATAATTGGAATCTTCTTTTATTTCTGATGATAATATAAAATGCTACAGCTGTTTTAGAAAACAGTTTGTTCCTCAAAGATTATATATACATATATAATATACATATATATGTATATATACATATATACATATACATATATATATTTCCAAGAGAAATGAAAACACATGTCCACGCAAAAATTTGTTCATAATTGTTCATAGCAGCATTATTAATAGTCATCAAATGGTGAAAGGAACCCAAATGTCCAGAGACTGATGGATAGATAAGCAAATGTGGTATGGTCATATTATGGAATACTATTTGTCAACAAAAGAGAATGAAGTATGATACATGCTACAACCTGGGTAATGCCTTGAAAACATTTTGCTAAGTGAAAGAAGTCAGACACAAAAAGCCATCTATTGTACTAATTAGTGCATAAATCTTCTAGGGATACCATAACTAAATACCACAGAATATAAATAGCAGAAATTAATTTTTTCGTAGTTCTGGAAGGGAGAAGTCCCAGATCAAGGTGTTGGCAAGTTTGATCTCTCCTGAAACCTCTCTTTGGTTGTAGACAGATACCTTCTCTCGGTCCCTTCACATGGCTTTTCTCTCTTCTTATAACGACACCAGTTCCATTGCATCCAGACCCCACCCTTATGATCTCATTGACATTAATTATCTCTTTCAAGATCTTATCTCTAAGTACTGTCATTGGGGAGTATAATTTAGTCCATAACATCCACTTATATGAAATATCCAGAAAAGACAATTCTCTAACAACAAAAAGTAGATTAGTGGCTGCCTAAGGCTGAGAGGATGGAGGTTTGTGGGGATTAATAAGGGGAGCCACAGTTTCTTTATCGGGTGATAAAAATGTTCTAAAGTTGATTGTGATGATGTGAACTCTAAATATGCTGGAAGTCATTACATTGTGCTTTGTAAATAAATGAACTATGAGCTATATGTCAATAAAGCTATCACAAAACATAAAAGCAGAGGGGGAAGGAAGGGTCTTTGGTAAAGGCTTTAAGAGGCAGCAGGTGTCCGCCCATAAGTATGGAGTTCAGAGCAATGACTAGTCCTTAAATATATGCAAGGAAGAAAGAGTCCAGTTCTAATCCTAAACATTATTCATTCAAAGAATTCCATGTGGAATACAAATATCATATCTGGGGCCTATGATCAAAGCTGCTCTGATTGCAAACTCGGCTTAAACCTGAATCACAAAAACTGGGTCTAGAGCTCATATCCAAGACCAACATTTATGTTAAAGACCAAAGAATGATAACCCAGCCTAGGAGAAGAGAGTTCCTAAGGATGGATCTGGGCAGGGATTGAGGCAAAGCCTGAAATAATCCCTCTTGTGTTCTTGACTTGCCTCTCCCATTCCTCTAGAACTTGGATGTTGGACTTCAGTGAGCATATAATCCTTCTGGTATTCTTCTCCCTAATGAGCTCTGTGTTTTCAAAGCACAGATCTGCCAAACTATATTTATTAAGCACATGTGCTATAGTGTCATTGTCAGCTTACTTACTGATCTGTTCCACTGAACTTGAGTCCCTGGAAATGGGAACTTTTACTTATCTCTGCACTCTCGTTGCTTCATGCATTGCTGAGCCCACTGAAAATGTTCCATAGATGTTTGTTAAATGAATGATTACATGAGGACTTGGCTTTCCCAATTTTACCTTGTTAGAATTCACATAACTCCATGCTTATGCCAGATTGAATCGTTTTCAGAACTAGAAAAATAAAACAATCATATGTTAGTCAATAATATTTCCCCCTTAGAGTTGAATATTTACCAATAATAATAGCTTACACTATTCGAGCATTTCCAGACTGGGCCTGTGCTAAACAATCTTAGTCATCATCTCATTTGATCCTCACAACAACCCTTCAGTAGATGTTTTTATTACCCTCATTTAGAGTTGTAGAAACTGAGACTCACAGATATTTAAATGACTTGCCAAAAGTCACTGAGTTAATATTAATGAAGCTGTGATTCAAACCTCAGAACTCCCAAGTCCGTACACTTATCTTCTATGTAATTATAACTTCTCAATATTTTATTGTGCCATCATACCCTTGTCAGAGGGAAAATGAAAAAGGAACTAGAGTTGTGACTTGAGATTACCTTTCAGGCTCACTTTCTGAAGCTCCCAGCTCTCAGAGGTGGATGAATCCCTGCCTGGCTCCAGGATGGCACACAGTTTGCCTGCAAGCTCAACCTTCTATATTCCCACATTTCCTAACTTTAGAGGCAAAAATGGCTGTCCCAGTGCATTGAGAAAGGGACCATAAATACAAGGCAACACAGAAAGGGTGGTGGTTTTCTCCACCTTGATCATAATTCAGACTGTAATCAACCAGGATCAGAAAATTCTTTTCAGGTTGTCTCACTGTCTACTGACTTCCAGTTTTCATATTCTCCTTCATTCTCCATACACGTTACTTGCACTTCACGGCATTGTGCACAGAGAGAGAACTCAATGCAAGTTGAATGCTTACCAGAATGGAACATTCTGACATTGCAGAAAAACACGTTCAGCTTGAGGTGTTTCAAAAAGGCATGCATCAAATGATCAGAAAGTGGTTAGAAGAGATTCAACGCTTTGATGTGGACTCGAATAAGCAAAATTAAATGTTTGCTCCTTTCATGGTGACCATGTCCCATTGCAAACAGCCTGGTATTTTTCCTGTTATCAGTTCACCTCTCTACTTTGGCTTTGTATGTTTTTTAACTGCATGGCACTCAAAGACTGCCGTCTTTGTGGGCGAGGAGGGACACATGCCCAAAGTGGGACAACTCCTGTTCCAGGAGAGCTAGAAGTTGCTCAAGACCAATGTTTCTGATGAGGACAGTAAAACTGCAACCAAAATACTCCACATTCAGGGTATTCATTGTCTCTAGGACTAAGCTAACATTCTAAGAAAGGACAAAGTTGCCAATACCAGTTGTATAGGCTATCCTCAAATTTCAAATGAACAATATGATCAAAGAGAATAGAAGTGTTGGATTTTTCTTTGAAAGGAAGGGCAAAGTGCCTTCAGCTCCTCACCAGTATGTGTGGTTAGGTGAACTCTTTCTCTTGAAGAGCTCATAAATAATGTTCATTCTTCTCCCATCCTGGTCAGTTCCATTGCTTTTACTTATCTCATTGTCTGTCAGTGCACACTCCTGGAGGCAGACCTAGATCTGCCTGACTCATCCTTGAGTCTCCAGTATCCAGCACATGCCAGACTTAATACATTGCATAATGACTTATAAAGTTGATGGAGAAAGAGAAATGCCTGGCAAAAATCATGACTGGTAACTGGCCCCCCACCCCACCCTACCGCCACCCCCAGGTCATAGAGAAGACCTCAAGTTTCACGGAAGGAACCCCTCACACTAAGAATGAAACAAACCTTATCTGCTGGGGGAAGCCTTTTGATGGGATGATAAAATTTTTCAAAGATGAAGCTATTTTCCAGCACTGTAAAAGCTGTAAAAGCTTGTAAAAGCACTATAAAATTTCTTAGATTATTTTTCCCGTTTTTTTGATTTCTGAACAAAAGAGAGCATATTTTAAAAACCAGCAATCTTCTTTAGTGCAAGATTAAATATAATATGTATATCTGTTTGACATGTATAGTATTTTTAAAATATAAAAGGATACTATTTTTAAATGTTCTTTTCACTTTTCGTTACATTTGAATAATCTTAATTTTTATTTTTATTGAAACATTATTAACATGTAACATTATATTGCTTTCATGTGAATAACATAATGATGCAATATTTGTGTGTATTGTGAAATAATCACCACAGTAAGTCTAGTTAATATCCATCACCATACATAATTGCAAACTTTTCTCTTATGAGCAAAGCTTTGAAGATCTATTCTCTTAGCAGCTTTCAAATATGTCATATAGTATTATTAAGTATAGTTGTCATGTTATGCATTTCTTCTCCTTGAATAACTTATTTTATAACTGGAAGTTTGTACCTTTTGACCACTTTCATCCATTACACACACACACGTACTCACACTCACATGTGTGCAGACACACACACCATCTCCCACCAGCCTGTTACATGTAACCATGCACTCGGACGTTTTCTCTTTTTATAAAACAGTCCACATATAGATGAAGTCATGTGGTACTTGTCTTTTTCTGACTGACTGGACTTTCCTTAGTATAGTGCCCTGAAGTTTCTTTTTTTCATGACTGAATAACATTATTTTTGTATGTGTGTCCGTGTGTGTATCAGTAAAAGGGAACGAAGTACTGATGAGTATGACAACATGGCAGTGTTTGTTACCACCTTTACTTTATCCACTTATTCTTCAGTTGGAGGACACGTAAATTGTTTCCTTTTCTTGTCTATTATGAATCACACTACAATGAATGTGAAAGTACATATATCTTTTTGAGTTAATGTTTTAGTTTTCTTTGAATAAATACCCACAAGTGGGATTGGATCATATGGTAGTTCTATTGTTAATGTGCTAGTGGAACACTGTATAGTTTTTCATGGTGAATGCACCAATTTACCCTCCTACCAACAACGCACAAGGATTCCCTTTTTTCCACATTTTCAAAGAAGTTTATTTTTTAATTATGTAATATTCATTGGGAAGTATTTTTATTTTGAATCTGAATTTTTTTATTACCTTTTTGTTTCTAAATTGGGCTTCTTTTCATTTTATAGAAGTCCCTTGAGTTTTTCTTGCTAGGCCAGTTTAGTGCTGGTGAGTTCCTTTAACTTTTGTCTGTAAGACTGATCATTCCTTCAATTCTGAATGATTTAATCATATGCTTCTTCCCACCATCTCTTGAGCCCAACTATCGTGTTTTCAGTCCAGGTCTTTAACTCTATGATTTCTATCTATTTGGAACTTTCTTGCCTTTATCTTTGTTGTAGTTCTCATTTTGTTCATCCATTGTTCTAATTTTGGTAAGCATCATTAAGTCTGCTCCTTTGAAATCATCCTAAGCTTATTTGCTTAATTCTGTTATGGTTAGATATTTCCTCGGGATTTTGTTTTGATCCGTTATTTAGAATATGTTCATCTCTCTTCATCTTGTTTGATGTTCTGTGTTTTAACTCCATAGTTTAGACGAAACAACTTTCTTTACCACCCCTGTGTTAGGATTGCAGTTTGCAAAGTATAGGCCTAGGATGACGGCTCAGGAAGCTGGACTGTTTCTGTGTAGGATGAAACCTCTGTACCCGTCAGGATGACTGGAGCTCTAGAGCAAACACAGAGCAGCAGCCCAGACCAGCCTACAATGGGAGGCTAGATGGGAGTCAAGGCAGCTCTAAGCAAGACGTTTGCTGCTGAAGAATGTCAAAGGCTCATGCTTCGTAGAGCCTGCAGCTGCTTGAGCTGACATAGAGCTCTGTAACCACACTTACCTCGAGGCAAGTCCCACAGTCAGAGCTTTCCCAGTAACCTCAGACTAAAAGTGACCTCTCAGCCGCAACCACATTTGGATCTCAGCAGGGTTTGCTGCAAATATTTGCCCCAGAGACTTGGACAGAATGGCCTGGGAGTGGTGGGCATGTGCTATAGGCAAGCTAGAGTCCCAATAATGGCCACAAGCAAAGATGGAGCAGAAGTTTCAAGGGCTCAGGCTCTGTGGAGGAGACTTAGAAATCTCGCAAACTTCCTGGAGGGAGCTGTTCCACATTTGCCTCCACCTAGTTTCACAAACAGATATTTTCCTGAAGATGTGTTTTAGCCCCTTGTACCTAGGGCTTGCAGGCTGTGGTTACAGGCCTCTACCTTTAGTGAGTGCTACCGCAGTAGTCAAGAGAACTGTCCAGTGGTCACAAGCACCACTATGCAGAGCAGTGGGTTATTCCATCCTCCACCCCTGAATCCTTGATTGATTTCAGTAAATATGGTACCACCATGCCAGTGTCACCCAGTCAAAAGAGAACGTAGAGAGTGCACCCCACAGTATCTATATATTTACTGGGAATCTATCCCTCTTTCTTATTTTTCCTGCTGAAATTATAGTTTCAACAAATGAAAATCCTTCAGTTAAGTCTGGGTACACTTCATCTCTCAGCTCCCTGCTTTCCCTCCAGGGATCGCTGCTCCCAGAGTCCTGTTACTCTCCAAAGGCAAGTCCCTATGTTTCCACACCCGGACGAGTGCTCTTCAATCTCTGGTGCACTTACCAGGTGCTGGCGCACCCAATGTGGAAGTGAGTCCTTCAGTCTCTAGGATGAGGCTCCATATCTTGGGTGGCTCTCCCAATCTGGGTTGAAGTACCCAGGTGACCTCCTGGCAAGACTGTGTCTTAGTCTTTCTTACCCTTTCCAATGTTTTCTATCACTTTTCCTTGTGGGTCTGCTGATTCTTCAATCCTCTTACAAAGGCAGTTGGTCTTACATAGATACAGGTTTGTTTGTGGGGAGAATGTGAGCTCACCATCCTGCTATTCCCCCATCTTGGAATCCCCTCTTCTAATGTATTTTTAAATATCACCTTGATCATCTCATCATTGCCTGCCTCCTCACAAATAACTTAGAATACAGTTTATGCATCTGATATATAAATTTAACATTAAACAATTTCTCTATGCCTTGTTTTGAATTTGCAGAACATTTGACAAAGCTCCTAAGAGGATTTTGCAAGTATCAATATATGGTCCTAGTTTTCCACCATTGAATAGTCATCAGGAAGATTTCTACCTGGTGTTTGACAAAAGAAAGTCAATGGTAAATCCCTAGATAGAAAGTCCCCTTTCCACCTCTGTATTTCATACAAATTCATGTTCTCACAGGAGGGATTTGCTGCACCACCCAAGTCTTCCTAAGTCAGAGGCACCCCAGTTTGACATCTACTTTCTATTATCACCGGTTGGATCCCTTATGTCCTTGCTTTCCTCCCATTCATAAAACATGTACCTATCTGCCTAGGAGAATGGAGAAGCGGTAGGAATGTTTCAGGCACCAATTGGAAATGCACACATGGCGATGTAGAGTAAGTGGAAGCAGAACATGTCATGAAAGCTAAATCTGGGACAAGAGAGGAGAGTGGATGCATTTCACAGTCTTAGTAGAAGATTTCTAGATACAGGTGGCAGCAGCAAATTGCCTGTCAGGAAATTCACTTCATAACGAGGCCAGCCATGTAGAACGGCCACGGCGTCACAAGGGCTCCGCTGCTGGCCCGCATCTTTGGGGCTCCGAGTCAGGCGGCAGGAATGACAGTCCTGTGTTCCCCAGCAACAGTCATGTCCCTGGGGGCTGGGGGGGGGCAGGCAACAGGGTTAATGCCACCAGGCATCCCTTCATGCTGCCACCGCCGAGCCATCAGTCAAACAGGAGAATAAAAAAGGGGGAAGGGAACTGAAGGGAGGCAGGGGGCGGTGTAGGAGAAAAGAAAATGGGGAACAGAGAATCCATTTATCTTCAGGATCTTTCTGTCATCTTCGGTTAACAGTCTAGGAGTATGTAACAAGCAGAAGGACAGAGGATGGAATAATGCTGGGTTTGTCTGTGCTGTTGCTGTGTTTTCCTCATCTGGGTGCTCTCTGATGCCCACAAAATCATCGCACTCTTCTTCAAATTTACTCACACACATGTGTGTACATGCACACACACCAACATACACATGTACATGTCCCAGTGTCTTACTTGTGGTTATTCATCTCCATGCTTAAAACTGAAATGACAACTGGGAGGCTCCGTCATAGTCAATAGGCTGAACTCCTTTCTTGCCATTTAGCTCCTGGGTAAGAAACAAATTGCCTGAACTGCAAGACAGCATGACTCCCAAAGTCAAGATGAATTGGAAGCCCCTCCCTGATGAGGAGAACCCACTTTTCCTCCTTGAGCCCCTGTTACCTTCCTGATAGGTGAGCCCACATTGCGAGCATGGGCAGGCATTGTGTCATGTCCGTGGTGTCCCCTGAGAGACTTTCAAAGATGGTCCCAGCACCCAGGCATCGATGTTGGTGTGATCATGCCGAGGCAGGATGCTAGGTCAACTTCAGGACAGAGCGGCCAGCTAGAGGGCAATCTGGCTTCAAGCCAGGTGGGACCCAGGGACTGAGTTGAATAACAAAAATCTTCACTGAATAGGGGAGTTTCCAGCTGAAGAAAAAGAAGAACTCAGTGATGTAAATTCAGGTAAACATCCAACATGATAGCATCTCCATGATGTCAGAACTTACGCCGTGGAGAGTGACAATGGAGACATGAGTTTTGAAAAACATTTCTAAAGAAGTTGGAAGAGATCAGAAACAGCAGAAATTACTTCAGGACGCCTGGAGTCAAACTCCTTGACAGAATCATCTTTGACCCCTTCAAGGCGCCTGGTAAAAGGGAGACTCCCAAGAAAACTTTTCACTAAAAGAGCAGAAGGCTGCAGAATGAGTGTCATGTTCTGATGAAAGCTTATACCTGCCTGTCGAGAGCCCAGTCATCTTGCACTCTTAAGCATGTTTTCTAAACTCGTGTCCTGGGGAAGCAGAAGGCAGTTCTCAGGTTCACTGAGCTAGAACAGCATTCTGAATCAAACAGACCTGAGCTCCCTGAAAGACGTATGTACTTGGCAAGAACACCACCTTGAGTTCAGACAGAAAGCACATCTGTGCCTCATTGATAATGTAATAACCTACATTACAGTTTTGGCCAAAAGCACCTGTGCACAGCCCAGAAAGTCAGCCCAGGGCAACCATTCTGATGGAGGTGATATTAACAGCTCTCATTAAACTGATGACTAAAACAGTGCCCGGTAGCACTGCTACAGTGAGACTTCTGTCTGAATTTCTTTGACAGGTTCCTATTTTGGGAGTTCATAACTCAGCCATAGAAATTTGCTTTGCATTGAACTGAACCTCAAAAGAAAACTATCATGGCGTAAAAAGAGTTCGACTCTTAGAGCTATAAAATGATGTGAGTTGTTCATTCGCTTCTGTGCATGTTCAGCTTTGCACCATATGGAGTTATTGTTTTCCTTTCTTTGTCTGGACAATGGAAATAGAAGACTGGGAGGATGGAGGGTTTATTTCTGAGCTGACCCAGGGACAAGTGGAATGTCAACTTTTATGTGTACCAGCAATGCTAAGAGTTCAGTTATGATGGGAAGTGATACTTGCATGCCAATCAATTATCCTAGGTATCACCTATACTTTCTGATTACTGTTAACTGTCCAAAATGAGGACGAATTCCTCAGACTCCACCTGGGACTTAATTAGGTCACATAGAGTTAGATCTTGCTCACTTTTAATGCAACTCCTTTCTTTGATGAAGGCAAGACCCAAAGACATGCATTTCACTAAGCGTAATTTGAAAGGATTCTGTCATCTAAATTCTATCCAATTTAGAATGTAGAACTACTATTCTTCCAAAAGTATCAAGGATTATGTCTATGGGAGATTGCTTTAAAAATACAGGCAGATCACTTTCTAGTTTCTGCTCTTCTCACAAGTATTGCATGGAAAGAGAATGGTCATCACTGTCATCAGCATCCTTTCTCCACACACAATAGAAATTCATGAAGGTATAGAACAGGTCATGCTTAAAAGTATTCAATAGCTTCCTACTGGACTTTAAATCAATACCCTAATCATAGCCCAAGAGGGTGGTATGTGTGACTGGTCCCTGAAGGACTTTGTGACCTCATGTCAGAACTCCTTTTCCAAGCTCTCCACACTCCACTTATACTTTACTTTTTCCAGTTTCTCAACTGCCCCAGTCTTCTTGCTTCATCTCAGAGAATGCATTTAAGAACCCTTTGCCTGTAATGCTTTTCTTCCCACACTTGCAATAGCTGGTTTCTTCATCTTTCCCAACTTAAAGGTCCCGTCCTCTTGTCTGCTCCATTTGAAGTAGATACATCTCCCGACAGTCTCCATCTTGGCCCCTTGTTGATTTCTTTTAAAAAACGTAAAACAATTATTGATTTACTCATATGTTCACACTTGTCCTTTGTGTGCCCATCTAAAAGCATAATTCATGAGGGGAGGGACCTTTGTCACCATACAAGTGTCAGCATATAGTAAGTGCTCAGTTAACAACTGTTGAATAAATTGAGAATTTATAAAGATTTGTATGTAAGATGATGCATAGTTTAATTTTTTATTGATTGACCTAGTACCCTTACTCACTTTGTAATACCCATGAAAGTATCTTTCCTTCTCAATCTTTATGTAAAGTCACATTTTGCAGGAAGTTAGATGTCAGTCTTTAAAATTTGAAGGTTAAAGAAATTCTGATCTTTTATATCTTGTTCCTCTTTACAGCATTATAGGTAGTACCTATTTTCAGTGAAGAGGGTTTGGAGCTAAAAAGAGACACATGCCTGTTGAACTTCTAGGAGTCAGATTCTTGACTTGTTTTGAGCTCTGGAACCTGAAATAATAAATTCAGTATATGTCAAGGAATAAGAGTCCTGTGAGACAATAGCTAAGAACTGTATGCCCAACATCAGATGAATGAATCAGGAAGATATGGTACATATATACAATGGAATACTACGCAGCCCTTAGAAGAGATGAAACCCTGTCATTTGAATCAACATAGATGGAACTAGAGGGAATGACGCTAAGTGAAACAAGTCAAAAGAAGAAAGATTGATACCAGATGACCTCACTCACAGGTGGAATGTGAAGAGTTCTATGAGAATCACTTATTCATATTTTTATAACAGCACCTATTCATCTTTCTATAACATTTTCCAGTGCAACTAGTGATTAAACACAATCTAGCAAATGATAAGGTTAATGGTGATGATGATGGTAATGGTGTCTAGGAGTATTTGCTCACTGTCTCAGGCACTGTACTAAGCATTTCATTTATATAAATATAGCATAGTATAGAATAATGGATTTAAATAAATAAAATATCATATATTTCAATTTCTTTGTAAGTATCTAGCATAGTATACCTCGTTCATATAGTAACAATGACGTTTAAGAAGTGCACCTGTGAACTTCCGTGGCTAAGATGCAGACCAGGTAGAGCCTACAGACCCAGACCTGGGTTCAAAACCCAGAGCAAGAGGTGAAAACAGAGAAACAAACGCTAGCAGAGCAGTAGCAAGACTCCACAGTTAATAAAAACATTGGGGACCCAGTCTCAAACTTTCTGATGCTAAATCAGTATACTCACTGTCTCAGGGTTAGCCTGAGGCATAGACAAAACAAGTAGTTAAGAATTAACCACCATGATTCTCCAGTTGAGTTCTTTATGTACTAAATGTTGATGTTTTTGAATGATAGGCGCTAAAATTTCTTAGAAGATTGCATCTTCCTATTAAAAGTAGTGATGCAGTTCAGGAAAGTTGTAATTGTCCAGAATAGCTTTCTTTGAATTATTTTAGCACATTGTTTGCTCTCTACTACTTGCTGAAATGTGGTTTACTGCATAAAAAATGATTTAGATGAAATAAGAAGAGTGTTTCACGGGGATGGCAAATTACTCTTAAGTCTGTTTCCTTACCAGGCAAAGTGGGAAATAAACTACCTAAGAGTCTGAGACAACTCAGATCACATACAACCAACATCTAGTGCCTATGGAGAAAGGGTTCAGCATTAGCTGCTGCTGTGGTTATTATCTGTATCCTAATAATATTATTAATAGCAATTTTGATGTAAGGGAAGCTCTAGGCAACTGGAAGTTTTGTTGTTTCTGAATGAAGACTGGGCAAGCTAGCGTGTATTGAGAGTAGGCGAGCACAGGCGAGGTAGCAGAGGATTCAAAACAAGCCTCACCATTCTGTGATTCTGCTTACAGTGGGACAGCCATCACCTCTCTGAGTTTGGGGTTACTTATCTATAAAATAAAAATAATAGCCACTCTTCCTACCTCAAATGTTGTCAAAGAGTCAAATGATATATACATGTATCTAAAAAGGCTTTAAATAATCATAATGGGGGATGTTAGCTATTGTTTTCACACAAGTTCCACTTATCCAGCTGTTGTTTCAATTCTATCAGTGTTTCTCAAGCCTGGCTGCACATTCAAACCACTGGAAAATTCTAAAAATCCAGGTGCTCAGTCACTCAAGACTAATAAACTCAGGATCTCCAGGAATGGGACCCACAGTCAATACTATGTTTTATCTCCCTACCCCAAGTAATTCCATATCCAGCCAAGTTGAATAAAGGGTTTCTCAAACTTGCTCAGTGATAAAGAGACTTGGCGTCCCTTCAGACCTACAGAACCAGCCTTCCCCGGAAAGGGGCTGGGAGTTAAAGCAAGTACCCTAGCCACCTCTGCTCAGTGGGTGATTATGAAAAATACTGTGTTGAATCACATCCTGAGAGCTGGAAGGGAAGTTGTTTACAGTTTTCATACTTGATTCATCTCTGAACCATGTGATACTTTATGAATCCCATGAAAGGAAGGCAAATGTATTTTAAGTATCTGAACAATAAATAATGCAGCCATTAACTATTTACCTTTGTGTAAGAATCACTAGCCCCTTTTTAGCTCATAAAATTGTCATTGACAGATAGGATTTGCAATGTTTTGAAACTTTTCTGGATTAAACAATTAGAATATCAAGAAATACTTTGAAAGATTTCTTTCACTTAAGAATAAATGGAGTGTGCCCTCGTAACTTATGTAGCTGAGACAGCTGGGGTGTGGACCATATGAAGTCTGAGGACCCAGGTTTGTGACCTAGAGAAAGGGAGGTTGGGGGGACAAAAATAAAACAAAAATATAGATGCCTCTTCCTCTGCACCCTCCCTCCCTTCCTTCCTTCCTTCCTACCTTCCTTCCTTCCTTCCTTCTTTACTTCTTATAAAAAAAAAAAAAAAGACTGTGACATGCCCTGTTTGTCACCCAGGGCAGGGACAGGGAGGACAGCAACTAAAATGAACAACCAAATAAATAAAATGCTTTTTCTTCCTCTCTCTTCCTTCCTGCCTGTC
Organism: Solenodon paradoxus; assembly: GCA_004363575.1. Taxonomy (NCBI): domain Eukaryota; kingdom Metazoa; phylum Chordata; class Mammalia; order Eulipotyphla; family Solenodontidae; genus Solenodon; species Solenodon paradoxus. Next base: position 2,468,335 of record RJWH01000015.1, read on the forward strand.
GCCTGCCTACCTTCATTCCTGCTATTGTTCCTTCCTCTTAAAAAGATAATAATAAATGTTTGAATATTCTGAAATCAAATAATAAACTTGACTTAGGGTATGCACACTGGGGATGGGACAGACATAACTAATCCACACGCACCCCCAAAAAAGAGATACTGTGCAGCTCGAGAAAACCTGTTTTGACTTTTGGCTCTCACCGGGAAAGTTAGGCAGAGCAGGTTTGATATAAATAACATACACACAAGCTACATGAAAAGTGGCAAATGTGAAGGGAAAATAATTAATCAACAACTGACATCCAACTTGCAAATCTCAGCTCAATGTTGTGCATGGCAGCAGATACTTGCACTGCTTTCCATTCTGAAAGCCCCTTACTGTCAAAACCATTTCTCTGCCAGTTCCTGCTGACCAGCTGAACCTTGTCTTTGAAAAGTGAAAGCCCAGCTTCATTTTCTCTGCGGTCACATCCATTGACCTGGTCAAGGTAGCTACCTCTAAAAATGTTCCTCCTTCATACTTCCTGTCCTGTTTAAGCCCAGTCTTTGCCCCAGCTCTGTTTGAACCTTAAATACCGTCAGTATTTAGAGATTACGTTTTAATTAATTGTAAGCTTGTTAAGAAGAAAGGTAATGAAAACTGATTTAAATAAATTTGTATGTTCAAAATATTTACATTTCCTTCTAAATAACTTTGTAAGTTACTTTCAAACATTGCTAGACAAAGCATTGAGGAATATGATGCCGAATTTTACCTTTGTAAACTATACACTTGCTCCAGTGGAATCCATCATGACTTGTTCGTTCCTTAGCATCTGCCTTTATGTTTGCAAAGTGCTTTCACAGAGACAGTCACTGTAGCCTACCTTTTTGTGGTATGGTAATCACATATTAGTGCTTCACTTATTTTTATTGGATAGAAGTTCTTACAATTAATGCCAGGGGGTGTTATAAATGCTTGGTAACAGACCTGAGCCCCAGTCTTGTGCTTAGTCAGCACACATCATCCTTTGAAGAATACAGCCATGAGCAGCCTCAGGTGTGCACCCAACTCCAAGACATGCCCTTTGCTTCTTTAGGATATATATATGTATACTTTTTGCATTTTGTCATGCTTTGTTGAATTATAATGAAACCGTGTGTTGGAGGAGAGGGGATGTTGCTGATGGCCTCAACTCATTGTCAGCCCATTCCCAATGCTTGTGTCTTCCAGCTCTCACAATCTTTAACTCTAGAGTACACTTGATTTGTCCCTAATGAGTATTTGATACAGAATGCATTACAAATACAATGTATAATCATGTTCAGAGGATGCCAGTTGCATCAGTTTGCTAGGACTGCAACAGTAGAGTACCACAGGCAGGTGTCTTAGGCAACAGAAATCTATTGTGTCATGGTTCTGGAAGCTAGAAATCCCAAACCAAGGTATTAGTAGGGTTGGCTCCTTTTGAGGACTGTGAGGGAATGATCTGCTACAGGCATCTCTCCTTGGCTCGTTGATGATCATCTTCAGGTTTACATAGAGTTCGCCATGGGTGCATATCTCTGTGTCCAAATATCCCCCACTTATAAGGATACCAGTTATATCAGATTCTGCTGACCCTAATGAACTAATTTATTGCCTCTCTTTCCAAATAAATTCACATTCTGAAGTTAGAACTTCACTAATATGAACTTGGGGTAAGGAGCAGAGTTCAACCCAGAGTACCTGTATGACATGATTATTTTTTAAATGTTCACATATCATAAAATGATGGCTGAGAAATGAACATTGGCTTGTGGGAAAAGGCTGAGCTGTAATGATATTCTTTGTAATAAACTTTTGCTGCTATATCTGTACTCTATTCTGCAAGTAGTAGGTATCTCCTACAGTTGAGAAAAAGATCACAAGTTAACTATAGCTCTTTGCCTGTTCTACAGTTGTTATCTGATGAACATTGAACTTCTGATTATATAGGATGGACAGTGCTCCTGAGAGTCAAACTCTAAAACAAAAGTTATGCTCCAAGGGGCGGAATTTCTCTTTTGATGACTGGACAAGCAAGAAGATGATCAGACCAGTTATTCCCTGGTATAGGTGGGGACATGGCGGCCTGGAGAAGAGAAGCAAGGTGGTCAAAGCCACCAAACTAATTAGTAGTAGACCTTGAACTAGAACCTGGACTCCCCAACTCATAATTTCAAGTTCTTGCATATCACACAATCTATCCTCCATGCCAGACGTTCCCATTTACCCCATCTATCAAAATTACTCTTTGTTTACAAGCAACAACTGACTTTACTTACCACATTTAAAAAAGAGAAAGTTGAACTAATCCTAATAAATTTACTATGTGATTATAATGTTGGTGCCAGTGAGCAGGATCAGAATTCCAGGTTACTCTTTTGGTCATTGTTTCTCAAGAAGGCTTTCAACCTGAAGAAAGCATGGGTGTCAAATGTGAAAGGTTTCTTTACCCTTCATATACAACTTTTTAGCAAAAACTTACCTTATATGCCATAGTTATAAGTACATGTTCCAATGCAGACAAAAAATTTTGTCTGAGTTGTCAAACTTGCAGCAGATAGCGATTATTTTTGAGAAGAGAAGAAAGGAAAAGTCTTTACTCTCTGTTCTATTAGGTCTTTATTTAATGCATCACTACTGCGATTTGAGGTAGGCGTTTTAGAAACCACATACCTAATTTGGCCAGGTGTGGAATTTTTTTTTTCTAAGGTAAAATGGAGGCAGGGATGAAGGTGAGCAGGCAGGCAGGTAGGAAGAGAGAGGAGAAAGAAGAGTCCTTATTCATTTACATGTAGTTCCCCCTGGCCCGAGGCAAGAACCTGGGTCTTTTGGATGTATGTGGCCTGTACCAGTCAGAGCAGGGACTCATCCACAAGGCCAGCCGCATGCCTAAATATTTGCTTTTAATGTGCTCTCTTTTGATACTTATTAATGTGACACATAAACTATCTGTGTGTGCTTTATGGAGAAATGCCATATGTATTAATTTTTAATTTAAGGTTCTATAAAAAACTTGTGTTTTAGTCAAAGGAAGATTGTTTAAAAATTTTCCTTTAGCTTTCTTACAAGTCAGTGGGATTTTTGTTTGTTTCGCTTCTTTTTAGGGTTATTAAATTGGGTTAAACTATGTTAAACTAGTTAAAAACTAGGTTTGGGGTTTGTTTTTTTTTTGAGCTTAAATATGCTGGTGGATGATTCAGCTCTGCAGAGTGGTCTCAGAACAGAGGGTGATCTGAGATGCAGGCCGTTCATGCCGAGTGAACGCTGATTCTAGAACATTAAACTTATCATGTTAAATTGATTTCTGGATGTTTCTCTGTGGAAGTCTTGGAATAGTCCTCCCCTTCCTTTTCTCAAGCCAAAAACCTCTGAAACAGAACAATTCAATTTCAGTGTGTGGAAAACCTACACTCAGCGAAGCAAACACAGGGCTCAGATAGTTTTTTGGAATTTTTTGAGGGGGTAGGAGGCTGGGGGTGAATAGGATAGTGACCTTGTGGTGACTTTTTCGTATTACTAAAAATATCTGAATTTCGATGTAAATGTTCTGAGATGTATTTACAAGCTTTGCTGCTGAGGAGTATTTGCAAGCTTTGTTTTAAAGTCAGAGACCCTCCAGAGCACAGCCTGTGTGTGTGCCATGGTGATTGTGTTATATGTTAAGTATTTGGAAGGCGCCCCAAGGAGGCCTCAGGAAGCAGTTACTGCCTCTCGACTTATCATCCTGAAGGCGATTTGTTTTAAAGTTGATAATCCCTAGAGCTGCAAGAGTGTCCCACGTCTGCCCAGAATTGAAAACAGATTCCCATTAAGAGCCTTACATCAGTGCTGTGGATTCATTCGATCTGAGTCAGAGAGGAAGTCGGAGAACATTCGAATGTATGGCCAGATAACAGCACAGCAGCTCCCATGGAGGCTCAAGACTGCTGGGTATGTAGACTGTTCATTTTTCTAATTTTAAGCATTTTTCTTTCAGGAAATGCCCTTCTGACATTTAGGCAGGATTCCTTGGGAGGGGACTATTGTATGACAGGTATAAAGTAAACTCGCTTGGGGATTTTCAACGCTACCAATGAATGGATCAGAATTCCGAGAGGCTCAAAAGCCTCCATTTCTCTGTAATTCCTCTGCCAGGTTCTGCCATTGTTGTGACGTGTCATTTACATAAGATAAATTTATATAATTATGTAGATATTGAAATATAAGTCATCCCTCCCATCTCCCCGCAGGACTCTGAAAAGGTTTTGTAAGCCAAGAAACATATTACTGTTAAAAAGTCAGAGTTCTTCCACCCTCTGCTTATCTTTGAAATTATTTGAAAATATTTCCGCACATGCTAAGAATGAAAGATGTAACTCTGTACTTCATATTGCAAGCCTCAGGGGATCGAAACTATCTGATTAACTATTTAGCATTTAATATCCTACTGAAGTTTTCTTCTCAGCTTGCTGAACAACTTGGTGTCTGTCTTCTCTGCGGAAGCAGAACAGTACAGCATGTGAAGTCCTTTTCCTTTTTAATTAAGGAGATTAAATTTGTTCATTAAAAATGATAAAAGGAAAGAGCAGGGGAGAGCGGTTATGAACAAAGGTCTGAGGATCCCGGTCCGTGAGGCCTCTTTGCTCCTTCTGGTTTCTTCTCCAGTGGTAGATTGGGATTCAGGGATTGGCGCCCTCTCGATTTCTTCCAGAAGTCTCTTCTGCTCCCTGTCTTCTCTGGGGAACTAAGGGCAGTGCTGGATTTAGTGATACCCAATAAATAAGTGTGGGGTAAAAACAGAATCATGAAAGGTACTGTTAGAAGAAATGTCATTTGGGGTATATTGAGCTGGTGAGCTCTGCTTGGGTAAATTTCCACCCACCTCCTTGGTAAGGCTGATCCTCCACCCCAAATTAGAGAACTCAAGGTGAAGGATAATGGAGAGAAAAATGCTAGGGTGTCAGAACAACCTTGTATAACAGGGCAGAATCCATAGTGACAGTATTAATAAGGTAAAGAGATCTGACACGAGTCTTAAGTAACAACCATGCCCTACACGCATGTTCCAGAGTCCAAAGAAAGCTGGAATGGAGAAAGTGAACAAACACAGCTGGCCCCTTTCCCTCCAACCCAGTGCAGATGTGCTTATCAAATATGTTCCGACAGCACAAAGCCTGTTCTTGTTACAAGCGCTGCCCCTAGTTTCAGAAACAATACGTTCAGAGCAGCCCAGTTGGCAGGTAAGAGTTTCAGTCCAAATGCCAAAATGCTGTTCCCTCTTGACTGGTTGCCCACAGTTCTTGAAAGAGGGAAGGTTTTTCAGATGCCAGAAATTGACTGCAAACTGTGTCATGGGACTATGCCCTCTTAATCCCAGCAAGACAGAGGCTTCCTTTTAGAAAAGGAAGCACATTCGGGTTTTGTGCGGGAGGGTGCAAAGAGATGTATTGATCAACGCAGACAGAAAGGGGAATTACCAAGGCTGAGAAACCTCGTTTCTGTCCTATCTAAAGAGACTAGCAAGTCAGTCTTGAATCTGTAGGAACAGTTCCAAATCAGATCAGCTTTCTTTTAAAGAGATGATTTAACTTGACTAACCTACTTAATCTCAACCCAAGAGGTTTGGGAGAAAATAAAAGCCAACTGGCAGAAACTTCCAGGGTGAAATCTATGTTATAAGTGTAACTACCATTATTTCAAGTAAAATCCACCTCCAGAAAGCTTTCTGCCAATTTTTGAATAACAAAGTAAGTCATCATTTGGGTCCCTATTCCCCTTTCCTGCCCCATATTTGAACATCAGGAACTTAGGGATATACCCCAGCTCATTAAGGAACTATGGCCTCATGCTAATTCACAGTCTCATTGCTCTCTATTTTTGTAAGCCATTGTTTGGAATTCAGAACACATTATCCCCCAGAAACGAGGTTAGGCTCCATGTTCAACTCCAGAATACAAATTTATCCCAAAATATGGAGAATTTGTTCTAACTTTCTGAAAATGGACAGAAAGAACTTCTATCACTTTGTTGAATGGCATTGGAGAATAAATTTTACAATGAACAATAATAATGCTTTTGAGAGCACTTTAATATCCTTAAGAATTATGTCTGGGGCTTGCTCCTCTCTTGATGTGAACTCCAGCCACCTATCCTAGGTGTTTTTTCTCCTGTTATTCCTTCAAATGATATTGGAGATTGCAGTACTTGCAAATTATTTGCATGGACTTTCCCACTTGCCTGGAATGTCTCCATCCCCTTCTGATTCCTGGGAAACTCTTGACCAGCTCAGACCTTAACACAGTTAAACCTATTCTGTGGAGCCCAACATCTCTCCTCCCATTAAAGATAATCTCGTACACAACTTCAAGTTGTTTCTCCATTGAGTTTATAAAGTGCCAAAGACCCTAGTTAAAAAATGTTCTAATAAAAGTTAAAATTTCCCTCCTCACATCTTCTGTACTTCTATAACACTTGACAAGTATCACTATGTGTTAATATCCATCACATTTGGGGAATGCCCTTGTGCCTCAGGCAGCTAAGATAATGATATGGGGACCGCATGAAACCCCAGGATCTGAGTTTGAGACTCAGGGTTGGAACTGAAAAACTAACAACAAACAACTAAATAAATAAGGATGCTCCTTCCTCCCTTCCATGTTTCTTCCTCCTCTCATTCTTTTCTTCTTCATTAAAAAAAATTCATATTATATTGCGTTTTTTTTAATTTTACATGTCCACCCCTTCTCTTGACTAAGAATCCCTAAAAGACAGGTATTTCCTCAGAACTTATTTTAATGTTTGAATAGAGTAAACAATTAATAAAATAATGAATAGATGGAAATGTGATTAGATGAATAGATGGATGAATGTAGGCATGATTATCAGTATAAATATGAATACATTTACAGATGAGTGGAGGAATGATTGGATGGATGGATGGATGGGTGAATAAGTAACTGCTAGAGGAAAAGATAGTTTATTTAGAGAAGGATAGCGAGTTATTATAGAAACTGCTATGGAATTCTGAATGAGATTTTTAGACAGTTTTAAGAGCGTGATATTACAGGATGAGCCTGTTATTTTACTTCTACTCTCATAAGGGAGTAAAAATAGTAGAAAAAGAATGGAAATTGACTAAGACTGCTTGGATTCTAACTGCAATGCTCTGCTTTCTAGTTGTGTAGCAAGTAGACACAAAGGAAGAGGAAGAGAAGAGAACTTGTTTTGTTGGAAAAAATATACTCCTGGGATTATAAAAAAAGTAGTGTTAAATTAAAAAATGTATGTGTTGGGAGGAACAACCAAAAGTAAAATAAACAAACAAATAAAAAATGCTTCCTTCTCCTTTTCCTTCCTCCCTTCCCTAGGGGGGGAAAAACACTTCTTCCTCCTCTCCCTTCCTTCTTCTCTTTAAAATAAATGATAAAAATAAATTTTAAAAGTGCACTACTATTTATTCCTAACCCCCCCCCCAAATTGCCTTGTGTAATTTTCTTTCTTATTTTTAAGAGGAAGGAAAGGAGGGAGGAAGAAAGGAAGGAAAAGGAAAGGAAGGAGGAGAGAGGGGGAATAAGGATGTTTTGATTTATTTGTTCATTCCTGGTTGTTTCCTCCAGGCCCTGGGATGGAAACCCATGTCCTTGGGCTTTACATGGTCTGCACCTCAGCCACTGACTTGGCGCCTAAGCTACTGGGACTTAACTGCCTTGTGCAATGTCAAATAATTTGCATGAGAGAGAACCTAACTGGGATGTTTGGGGCCATTTTTAGCCCAGGTATTCTGACCCCAAGTCTGCATACTTCACACCTTGTGTATCTGTAGCCAGTATGGCAATTTTAACAAACCCAGTGGCTAACTCCGTCACTGTGGTCAACAGAACTGGAAAGTCCAGTTTGATGAACATCCGTAAGGATATAGTTTTCAAAATAGAATTTTAACATCTAAAAAGTTAAATTGGTAGCATTTCATAGTGTGGAGGGACATTTGATTCATTATGTCCATATCAACCAGCTGATTATGCAGTTTCCAGGAAAAGTCGGCCTCAGAGTCACTGGTCAGAGTCTCTGGAGACAGACACAGGGTTGGGGTCAGATGATCTTAACTGCCCACACAGCACAACAGTGGCAGAAGGACATCATCTCTATTCCAGAAAATGTCCAGGGATTTCTAAAACATATTTGTTCTGAAATTCTGTCAACACTGCAGTAGCTTTCCAAATATGAGAGACATTCATGCTATCTTTTTATAAAAAAAGAAAAATTACTTTTGACCTTTTTAAAAAAGTAACAAAACACAGTCTTTGAGCTCTCTTTGTATGTTTCCTAGATTGCATTGACAGACCCATGTTCTAGAATAATTCCACTTCAATTACACAGAATTCTAACCCTTAACTCTCCTTCAAATTACTTGAGCCATTTAATTCCATTTTCTCCTATAAAAAATAAAGACTTGTTCAAATAGATAACACATTTTAAAAACTTCAGAAAGTCTGATGCAAGGAATGTTAGCTATGAGAAAGCATGTAAGTTCTGCCCTTCCTACCTGTTTGAACTATTTAATATAAGCATTTCAATGATTAGTAATCTCACTAAGCAAGGACTATAAAGTTTTCTAATTCAAGGGGTAAGTTATTCCTGTTGTAAACCTTCACATACTGCACTGATGTTTTAGGGCATGGTTTTTTGGATTGAAAGACAGATAAGTTTGTTGTATAAGTTGCCAGAAGTTTTGCTTGCCTCCAATATATCCACTCAGTGACTCAGCTGAGTCCCTACCTTTATCTCAAGAGAATAGGAAAAATTCACGTGACACCTAATATCATAAAAATCAGTAGGAGACCCAGACTCTTCCTCCTTGGATGGCACTACTGGGTCCAGAAAAGAAGGAGACAAAGAAAGAATGGGTAGTAAGTGGATTGCCTTGGCCTTTGTCTAATTTTTTTTCTTCCCTCATTACAGCTTGCCTGGAGAATCTCTTACCCAAAAAAAAAACCCCATTCATATAAAATTCAACCCCCTTTGTAACATTTTTTAATTTCTTCAGGTGTCCTGGAAATAAATATTAAATTAAATTAAATTTTAATTCAATTTAAGTTCTGAATAAAAGGCTTTACACAAATCCAAATAAAAAGAGCTTAACTATCTAAAACTAGGTCAGATGGAAAAACGCACTTTCAAGTATCCAAAACAATCCCATCATTTGAAAAAAATCTTGCAAGTTCTATAAATATCTAAAAGAAAATAAAAATTAAGTTAGATGTGTTCCTAAAGGAACTGATTTTTTTTTAATTTTCAATTGAGGTAATATTAGTTTAAAGCAGTTATAAGCTTTAGGAGTGAAGGTCTGCTCTTCTTCAAATGTATGCCGCCATATCGTGCCCAGCACCAACATCTTCATAGCATTCACCACTGTCCACCTCTTCTGCTCTCTGATCCAGCCTCCCCACTTCCCTTCTAGTAATCTCAGCTCTCCAAGTCCAAGGTCAGGGTTATTTTTCATTTTGTCTGCTATTAGTTTCATTTCTTTATATTTCACATATGAGTGAAAGTATCTGGTATTTTTCTTCTGACTTATTTCACGTAACTTAATACTCTCAAGTTCCATCCATGTATTAAAATGGCAATATTTCACCTATTTTTTAAAACCAGTAGTATTCCATGATGTATCCACATCACCTTATCCAATCATCCATCAAGGACACTGGATTGTTTTCATTTCCATTTACTATTGTAAATAGTACTGCAATGGGCCTATATATGAATATACTGCATATATTTTTTTGAATTCGTGTTTTAATATTCTTCAGATAAATACCTAGAAGTGTAATTGCTGGATCATTCTGTAGCTTTGTTTTTTAATTTTTGTAGCACCTCCATGCTGTTTTCCAAAGTGGCTGCACCACTGTATATTCTCACCCAACAGTGTGTAAGGGTTCCTTTTTCTCCACAACTTGCCAATGCTTGTTGTTGCTAGTCTTTTTCATATAAGCTGTTCTATGTGTGTGATGTGGTGCTATCTCATTGTGGTTTTGATTTACATTTCCCTAATAATATGTAGCTACAACATTTTTTCATGTACCTTTTGGCCATCTATACGTCTTCTTTGGAGAAGTGTTTATTCCATCCTTCTGCTCATTTGTTGATGGGGTTATTTGTTTGGGTTTTTGTCATTGTACTTGAATTGTTTGAGTTCTTTATATATCTTGGATATTAACCCTTTGTTGATCTATGATGTACAACTATTTTCTCCCATAAAAAATATTTGGCTATCTTTAGTTCTCATAATACTTTCTTGCACTGTGTAGAAGCTTTTGAGTTTGATTTGTTAATTTTTGCTTTTATTTCCTTTTCTATCGGAGTCAAGTCCCCAAAGACTTCTCTAAGGCCAATGTCATGGAGCATCTGGCCTAACTTTTCTTCTATGCACTTTATAATTTCTATATTTATATCCAAATCTATAATCCATTCTGAATTAATTTTTTTTCTTTGGTCTTAAAGAGTGATCTAGTTTCATTCTTTTTGCCTGTGACTATCCAGTTTTCCCAACATCAGTTGTTGAAAAGACTTGGTTTTCTCTATTGTATACTCTTGGCTCCTTTGTCAGAAATTGACTGTTCATGTATGCATGAGTTAATGTCTCTGGTTTTTTTAAGGAAAGACTAGGAATGGAGGTGAGTAGGCATCAGGCAGGAAAAAAGAGGAGGAAGAAGCATTTTATTTCATCTTTATTTAAGTGTTCACATTGGTTGTTTCCCTCAGACCCAGGAGCAAACTCGGAGCCTTGGGATGTATGTGGACTGTTCTCCTTTGAAGGTGACTAGCCTAACTGCAATTCCACCAGGATGTGCCTGTATGAGTTTATTTCTAGTCTCTCAATTCTAAGCCGTTGATCTATTTGTTTCTCTTCCACCATCTTGGAATCACCTCCAGGAATTGATCTTTTTTTTTTTATAATTCCATATATATAGAGATATATAATTTTTTATAATTCCAAGATGCCAAAAATAATATAGGATACTACATAGTCCAGGTTAGCAGATGAAGGCTGAAATTGAAGCAAACCATTCACTGGACAAATGAACTTTGGGGAAACTCCTCTTCATGAGGCAAAACCACTAAGAAACTGGTTTCCAGCCAACTAGCTTCCTGGCAGGGTGAATGTATCAACAGGATGGTATTTAATATAAATCTCCCAGTCCAGTAGCACAGAGTAGACCCTTAATAATACTTTGTTAAATGAATACTGGATCACTCTGGACTAACTTAGGCAAGCCAATTTAGCTATCTTTTTAGATTCTGGTTGACATCTTAGTATGAGTTATTTCTCAGATTACGTGAAAACAGTGTTCCCTAGTATTTTATCAAAAGGTAATATTAGAACTCTGAGAATTAAACGAGATCATGTTTACCCTTCCATCCATTCACTTGTTCACTTAAAAATATTGGTCATTTTCACTGCATCAGGTAGTATTCTCGTGCTTAGAAGTAGAGGTGAACAAAGTAGATAAGGACTCTGCCTCCATGAAAATTATGTTTTTCCACAAAGCACTCAGGATGTAAGTCCTGTTGTTACCTAGTACTGAACTCCTTTCCTGGTGGGCAGTGAAGCACCCTGGAAAAAACGCACACTGTGGAAGTCAGACTGATACCCACTTGAGTCCAACCTCCACTCTTTGCCCCTGAGCTTCCTGGGAAAACTTTCTGAGGCACAGTATCTGTGTGTAAACCGAGGATAACAATACCTATCTCTCAGGGATTCTGCGAAAATGAAATGTGACAGAGTGAGTGTAAAGTATCTAGCATACTATCTGACACATAGTTAGTCTTCAATAAATGATAAGCCTTTATTATCTGAATAAAGAAATTGATTTTTTAAGCGCTGAGAAAGGATATAGTGAGATAAGAAGAGTTGAAAAGCAATTGCTTCTTCAGAGCATATTTTACAGAAGTGATGCCTTGTCAGTTGTTGTTCAGATAGAATGTTGACCTGGAGGGTACTGAAAGTTCTCCAAGACAGAAAAAGTATGTCTCATTGAATATAGCAGATTGAACTTACATTCTGTGTTCCCACTCCCTCTTCAAACTCTTGGTAAAATGGAAATAGGAGCGGGGTGGGGGGATATTTAAAGTAAAACCACGGAACAATAATTATTGGGAGGAAGGTTTATAGTAGAAATAAGACATGCAAACAAATGCTGAGAAGATTGAGACACCCTGGTGGTTTAGCAGTTAGGCTGACCACCAACTCCAGCAGGTACAAGCCAAATAGGTCCCAGGGACCCAGGTTCACATCCAGGGGCCGGGAGGACAGTCCAGATAAACAACTAAATAAATAAGTCATCTTCTTCTCTCTTCCTGTCTGCCTGAAGCAACAAAATTTTAAAAAAGAAATCAACAGTGAAATAATAAAATTTTCCAGAAATGAAAGACATGAATTTCCTAATTAGAAAGGCCCACCCAGCAGCATAGACAATAACGCACCTCATTGTGAAAATTCAAAACACTAGGGATTACGAAGAGCTTCTGGAAAGAAAAAACAAAGTGACATAAAGCATAGGAATCTGAATGATACTCACTTCTCAATAGGAACATTAGAAGCCAGGAAACAATTACTTCCAAATCCTGAGTTGCAAATGACTTCTGATCTAGAAACTAAGTGTGGGGATGGTTGAAAACATTTAAGGGGTCAAAACATTTATGTCACTTACACCCCTTCTAGCAACCTCCTAGAAGACATATTTCACCAAAATGAGGAGTTCCAAAGAGAGTACCCTCCCCAACAAAGAAATGTAGCTGTCTGATATGCCAATGGGTTCTACCAAATTGTGAAATGTTTTATATTCTGTCAGAAAGTTTGAAACAAAAAAATGGACAGCTATTGTAGAAAAGTAAACAAATTTATAAAGAAGACTTCAGGAAGGAAAAATAAGGAAAGATGATTATACTATATAATGTGACTCAGTTGTGACCAATATTTACTTAATCACAACATGGGAAGCACTAAGTATTAATAGAATAATAAATTAGAATATAAATGTGGCCGTGGAGGTCACTACTCAGATGTCTCTTCAAAGAGCTACCTGCTTTGGGGAGTGTATTCCCCTTCAGGACCCACTGCTGTGTTCATGGGAAGACTCTCTTCCAGGCTCCCCACCAGTAACTGAGCTCAGAAGGTCTACAGCATTGCTGCTCAGTACTGTAGGTCTTCTCCAAAGCATAGTCTTTATTCATCAACCTGACCTTGAGTTTCTCAGCATTGCCCTGCAGTCTAAGGGTCTTTTTAACTTCCACACCCCTTTACTGTATCAGATCAGTCCCTTTTTCCTTCCTGAGCATCTGCCCAGTAAATCTTGTGCATTCCTAATTCTGCCTTCATTTTTGATTCTCAGAAGATTCAAGCTAACACACTTACTATACTGGAAGGATAGACAAAGGGAAATGGGGTGGGGGGAGTGGCAGGAGGAAATGCTAAATGTTTTGATTTTAGGAAGTCAGTAAATAATGTCTATATGTCTGTAATGGATAGAAAACAAAGCTAGTACAATAAGAACACGATTTAGAAATGAGGAGGACCACACCAGAAACAAAGAAACAATTGAAAGAGCTTAGAGAGGCTATGCTGAGATGAAGGAGGGAACTCTGTGGGTGAGGGAGGAGGGTAAATGTCTTGAGTACTATTTGATCTAATGCGTTTTCTTATTAAGCTCTGCCTACAATTATGATGATAAAAATCATGTATCTATATACATTATATTAAATATAAGAATGATAACATACATCTATATATTAAGTATGACTATATCTTCAGTATTTTAAATATATATAAGTATATCCTTCTATAAATCTGTAATTAATATAGATATATATCTATAGTTATCTGTTAAAATAAAAACATATCTAATCAAATATCTTTAAATGTATACTTCAAACAAATGTAAAAGCATAAATGTATGTTATATATTTAAAGATGATCTGGACTGTGGTGAGGAGTCAGATATGGGGCCTCCTTCTTGATTCCCCCTCCCCAGTCCACAGCCCAACCCTCGCCCCAGCCCACCTCTCCCCTCCTGAGAAACTAACTATAGCCTCTGCCTCTAAGCATAACTCTGCAAAAGGACACACCTACAGGGAGGTTAGGGTGACACTCATGTGTCCCAAGGACCAGCTGCTTCCCAGATTTCTCTGGAGACCCCACTGCAGAAGGCATGTGCGTAAGTGTATGCAGCTACGTCCACATTCGCTCCCTTATTCTGAGACATCAGCAGCTGGTTAAAATAGTCAAATGCTTTCCTCCTGGATGACTGACTGAACAGAATAAAGAGGAGGGAGATTTAAGGAAGAAAGAGAAGATTGCAAAGCAGCTCTTTCTTCCCCACGCCCCCCCTCGCCCCACAACCCCCTGCAGCTGTGACTACTGCCCTGCAGCCACCTGGGCCTGAGACAGCTGTCACAGGGCCCCTGGCTCCTGACACATGCGTCCTCCCATGGAGCTCAGGCTGGCGGAATGCAGGCAGGGGCACTGTGGGGAGGTGTGTGCGTGAGCAGGAGGCGTCGGGGGAGGTGGGGGGATGTGTGTGGTGGTCTGTTTGGGGTGTACATGTACATGTATGCATGTCGAGGTGGGGTGTGCGGGCTACGTGTGGCGTGTCTGTGTATATCTATGGGGGAGTAGTATGTGTGTTTGGTGTGTGTGCATGTGCATGGGGTGAGTGTGTGTGAGGTATGTAATTAGGGGGTGATGTCTGTGTGGAGAGGTGGTATATGCATGTGGGGGTATGTCCATGGGGGGTGTGGGGGCAGTGTATGCATGTTTATACACACTAGACAAACATCACATCTCACCTCCAAAGTTCTTAGTTCTTCCCTACTTGGTCAGAAGTATGTGTATCAGTTACCTGGGTCTCACACTGGGCCAATCAAGAGCTTTCCTCATGTATGACTGTCTTGAAATTGATGAAGCAATACAGGAAACACTGAATTATTTAAGAAGGAAAATCATTTATGTAGATATAGATACAGATATGGATATAGATTTTAACAGTATGTGCCATGTTTATTAGGAGAAACTCAGAGAGCCAGAGAGAGTCTCTCTGTGGGCAGTGAAGCTACCGAAATGCAGTAAATATTGGGTACCCCAAGGGAACTCCCCAATACCTGCCCATAGGCCTTCAAGTTAGCTACATTGACAGATCAGCAGCATAGCATTTCTTCAGGCCAAGAATAAAACTCATCTCAATTGCCAATATCAGTACAGAACTTACTAGAAGAATGTTTATGGCAAGAACCAATAGGAAGATTATTTTTTTATTATTTGTCCATTATATAAAAGCAATGCATGTTCAATGGTATAAAATTAGAACTTAGAAAGTACGAGGGGCCCATTGCACAACACACGGGCACCCAGGATTTGCCTTGTGATCTTTCAGTCATGTTTTCAAAGTCCTTTCCAGGCCTTTGAAATCTTATTTTATGCATAATTTTATATCCTGTTTTTCCACTTAAAATTTCATCAAATGCATTTTCTTATACCATTAAAAACTCTTTTTAAGCATTTTTGGAGAAGTCTGTGTAATATTCCTGCTTATGGATATAGCATACTTTGCCCACTCACTTTTTATTGTTGGATTTTTTAAATTATTTCAAGATTTTCAAGTTGGAAGTAATGTTGAGATGAACTTTCAGCACATAAATCTTTGTCCTCATTTCAGATTATTTCCTCAGAATAGATTCCCAGAAATGGAGCTGCTCAGTCAAGTGGTATAAACATTTTTAGGGTGAAGTAAATCTCTTTTTAGACAGATTGTAAAAAGTTTGTTTAACATTTAATAATATTCAGATTTTCAGACAAAAATTTATAAACCAAAAAGGGTATGCTTCTGGTTCAAATTAAGATATTATTTCTTACACCACTGCGGCCATTCACTGCCTCTTCCTATCACAGCCTCTCATTCACTTCCAAAGGTAGACGTTATTCTAAATTTTCGTATTCTCTTATATTCATAGCAGGTATTTTTAAGGATCACAACATAAAGTTTATAGGTTCTTTCTCAAAGAGTATGAGACAGAGAGAGAAAGAGAGAGAGCCGGGGGTGGGGGGAGAGAGAAGACAGAGAGATTGACTTGTTTAGCCTTGATATAATCCTGGAGTAATTTTCTGAAGAAATAGAAGGTAAAATACATAGTTTTGTATCCAACTCATATAGTATTATGGGATGCCTATGGGAATAAGGTCAACATGTACGTACACTGTCGTAAGTGATTCGACCTCCATCTCCCCCACTCAGGCTTCCCCTCACTCTCCATGCCCCCATCATAGGAATCAGACACATTGTTCAGCCTCCTAAAGGTCTGAGAAGGGCTGAACATGAATCCAGTCTCCAACATTTGCCATCTGTGCCCTAGAAAAGCTGCCCATCCAATTCCAAAGTCCCGATTCTTCACCTGGAACATAGGGTGAGGTTAATACCTCACAGGTGTGGCCTGGGTGAAGTGGGACAGGCACCCAGCACACTGCCAGCTATATAAAGCTACCTTAGAGTGTGGACTCTGGGTGTTTGGGGGCCCAGGGGAAGCTTTTTGCCTGAGTGGTAGTGAGAGAGAACCTTTTAGAAAGTTTTGCCTGGGCCTTGGTACTGTCATTACACTTGTTTTTCCAAAAGCAGTCAGCGGCTATGTGCTTTTCTCTTTCCATAATCTTCCTTAGATTGCAAAGTGTCTGAAAGGGTTTCCAGTAGGAAACCCCCACACAATGCCTTACTTAATACTTTCCAAGTAAAAATCGTCTAAGCATGCTGCAAACCAGCAATTCTGGGCTTGCTTTTCGTGTGCTCTAACTAAGTAAGCGAAGAGGATGGTTTTCAGTTCAAACCCACCCAGTGGTCATGTGTCTGGATGCAGTTTGTTGACCTATGGTAACCAGGTAACTCAATTCCTTCTCTACTACCAGAATCTCTGGTTATTTGTCTGGAGTGGAGATTGAAAGGGCTTTTAGAGGTTAAAATTCAGTTCTTAGCAGCCCCCTTAGCCATAATCCAATGACAGTCCATGGTTGTTAACTTTCTTTTGAATCTCTTTGCATATATGATTCTTTATGTCCTGTCTCTAAAGAGAGCACATATTCACATTCACGGAAAATGTTTATAAACAAGGAATCAAGAAATTTGAGATCTTCCTGAAGCCAATTCATAGACTCTCCAGGAAGAAATTCTGAGCTTTTTAAGGAACTGAGAGGCAGAGGCATCCAGGGACGTGCCCACAGTCACAACAAATATTTAGCAGAAGCTGAACTACAACCCCAGCCTCCTATCACCCAGTATCCTGTGCCACCCTGTCTTCTCCCCATGTGCTCTGTTAGATGGCAGCATGCTGTCCCATGACTTGCAGGTCAGGTCCAGGGGTGTCATATATCAGGGATGGGACTTGAGTGCCAATGCTGGTCTTGCTCTGCATCTCTGATGACCTTCAGGAGGAAGTTCCAGAGTGGACTCCCAACAGCACCTTAGGAAGTCTGTTCCTAATGGCTTCGTAAGAATCAGTGGCATGACTGTGGGCTGCTAATTTGATTCAGTGTGATCCTTCATCCACCACCAACATCCACAGTGTGGCCTGGGTCAGTTTTCCTGAAGTCCTGGGAATGAAGGATTTCGGGGACAAGTATTTAAAATCTGGTGGCATGTTACCATTAATGTTCTTCTGTTATGATTCTGGTGGCGCCCAGTGGTTCCTGCTCTCCTCCCTTCTAGATGTGATTCAGATCCTTTCCAGGATACTTTGGGGGTAAGCACACCCCCCCACCACATGGACAGGGTCTCCCTTCTTAGCCCTCCAGTCATCAGAGACAGTGACTTGCTATTCTTGAGCTGTTGCTTTCATTCTGTATTAAATCTATGCTAATGCTTTTCTCGAATGTCTGCATTTCAAATTATTTTATCTAAGGTCTGTTTTCCAGGCAGAATGTGACTTTCTTTCCCCCTTTGTGTGCCTGTGTGCATGTAATTAGTGAGGGTGTTTAAGAGTGTGCATGTTAGTGTGTGCATGTGTTTATTTCTCTGTTGTTTGCAACAACTCCCAGTTGGTGATCATTTGTAAATTTAGTTAATGAGCATTTAACACATTCCCTTTGATGAAGCTGTTGAATCTGGGCTCCACACTGGCATCCCACCAGACATCTCCCCCTCTCCCAAGCGTTTGTGTTCACCTATCCTTAACTGCTTAGTTATGGCTTCTTGTTTGTTGGCACAATAGCAAAGTAACCTTTAGCCTTCTCTGAAAAATGTAAGGCTTCAGTTTTATCAGAAAATACTTAAATCTGTATTCAAAGCCAGTCCATTTTATTGATGTGCCTTCATTTCTGCTGAGCAAAATATACTGCCGACTGAACTTTCCGTGGTCACCCTGGCTTGTACTGAATGTGGCAGGGACACATAGGCTCTAGTTGTGGGCTTTTGCAAGAACAAATACCAAACTCAAAACCTGGGGACCTCAGCTGTCAGAGAGTTTTCCTGGATTTAATTATAACTTGATCTCTGAAGAAGACGTGTGTGTCAAGTGTGCTTTTCAATCACTTAGAGGAAGCAAAGTAAGTGGCAGAGTTACCCCAGGATTCGCCTGTGAGATGAGCCCTCATTACCGTCCCCCACAGTAGAGGATCATGGGAGAAGTCACATTCAACCCTGTCACAGAAACAGTCGGTCTGCAAAGGTACAGACTTAAAAAGAAACAGTGCTCAGATGTCTACGATCAATTATTTAAAGCTCAATATAATTAAAAATAGAAAAATCAGCCAAGGGAAAGGATTGAAATATATAGATTCATCTCTGCATGAAACAGGAAGCAATTGCCCAGCTTAGAAACTCCTCCCACTGCTTTATTTCTCATCTACCATCAAGGTGATCCTGACTCACCTTTCCCTTACTTCACCAATGATATTTCAGCTCTTCAATTTGCTGCCTCTCAGCAAATCCCATGCCAACCCCAGAGTAGATACAAACATGAACAACACACACACACACACACACACACACACACACACACACACACACACACACACACACACACACACACAGAGCTTGGGACCATCAGCTAATATCCTGGTAGCAATGAGATTAAGATTTCTACCCGGGTTTTCAGTAACTGGCCCAAAAGTGTGTATTTCTAAATGTGAACGCGGCATGTTGCCCAAATCACTTGCATCAAAGCTCTAGCTATCAAGTGAATACAGACCAGAGAGATAGCACCTGCCAGCCTTTAGGTAGCAGTGAGATAGCTGACTCTCACACAGTGTGCAGCTTTTCTATTTCACAGTGCAAAGGAAAGGCAGTGTCATGGATTGTTTGGATGAATTCTCAAGCCAGATCACCGACTTAATCCATAAGATGAAGTGCATTTTGTACTTGGAATTAATAGTAGGCAAGAAAAGAGGAGGCAGGGAGCTGCTGGTGTTGACACAGGGAGGGGTGGGATGGCTAAGCTGATGCAAATACAGCCATTGGGCCAGTCATGTGATCCTAACCAATCCTACCTGATTCCAAAGGCTTCGCAGTCTCAAGTCGAGAACCTCTAACCTCATTTTTGTCACTGTTTTCCTTTCCTGTTGACTTTGGGGTAAAAGGCGGTGATGTGAGTAGAGGAAAGGGCCTGCCCTGCATGCATCTGCAGGTCTGCTGGGTGGATTTTTGTCTGGGTGAGGGTACCACGGAGGTTTCAGTGTAGCCAGTGATAATCTTTGCCATTGTCCAGATAAACTTAAAGAGACAACTTTTTAGCAAAGATTTCTTTTTTAACACGATTAGGCTTGGAGACATAAGTAATGGTTACTGACAAGGTTACTGAATTTAGAAAACATTTGAAAACTAGGAACCAAAAGAAAAAAAAGCCCAATGTGTATTTTATGTTGGAGAATGGGGGTTAGAGATACTATTTCCTTTAATATATAACCAGACAGTGATTTGATTTCTATCCTGCCTACAAATACTCGTTATATAGCAACTGTGAATGCAAATAAAAGCTTTGAATTCTGTGAGGAAAGTCTTAAGTTTTAATCCGATGCTTAGTTCTTAGCTGTGATTACAACCAACACCCTTCGCTTTAGTCTCTAATTCCAGTTACATGGTAAGAATTTCTCTTCTCTCTCCCAGTTAAGCACTAGATATTAGTTTAAAAGTTATTATTAGAGATTTCCATATGTTTAATGATAGAAGTGAAAAGGAATCTTGTCTCGGGAGACTGTCTCTTTTCTTTATGTTATCTGATTACCACCATTCCTGAAATTTTCCTTTCATATTACTTGCGATGTCACAGCCACATAGTCCAAAAATGATTATAATGTTGCTATTTTTTATAAAGTACAGACTAATAAGGATAACTTTTTATGGTGTTGATTCTTTGTGTTGGTGTTTTCGAATATTGTTCGATCCATGCCCGCACTTTTTCCAAGATTTCCCATGTCAAAGAGTAAATATCATAAAATCACTTGTAAATGATGTCACTTTTTGGCCCGGACATACTAGCTCCCATTGGGAATTGTTGAGAATATCTTTAAGTAAGTGGTCTGACTTATGTGGTCAGATCTGGGAGCCACGTCACCAACAGGATCTGCCTCCCAAACACTCCTCTGTTCACTGGAAATATCGGTAAGATGGTGTCACACTTTGGGGAGCACAATGGGCTATTTTTCAGTGTCTTCAATATGAAATAAACCTGAATTTCTGCAATTTAAGAGCCATACAAGGAAAGCAAAGCTCGGACTATTTTCTCTACTTCTCTGGATTAAAGTTCAAGATAGTTTAAGTCATGTTTAGCAAAATGCAGATTATATCTGAAAAGGAAAAAAAAATGTTTAACTTGCTAAGAAATGCCAAAGCTCTTGATATGGCTGAGAGCCAATGAATTTCTTCTCTGGCATGTCATGTTTTATCTTTCATTTTTCCCACTTACATGAATTATGACCTAGCTGGACCAAGAATATCCAAGCTACTTAGATTTCTCAATGATGAGCACA
This sequence comes from Solenodon paradoxus, assembly GCA_004363575.1. NCBI lineage: Eukaryota > Metazoa > Chordata > Mammalia > Eulipotyphla > Solenodontidae > Solenodon > Solenodon paradoxus. The sequence goes on from RJWH01000015.1 coordinate 2,489,318, forward strand.
TGCTAAGTATGGAAAATTTGGTTCTCAGTCAATACACAAAGAAGCTGCAAAAGCAAAGAGATCAACAGTAAAAACATACAATATAGCAGGATTTCTCCTAAGGTAGGTCTTATGACAGTATCTGTGTTGAATCAACTGAGCTGACACCGTCAAATTTTGCTGAGTATAAGGTCTTGAAAGACCTACTCAGCACGTTCTAGTAGAGTAGTGGTTTAGTCCTCTGCCTCTGGGCCAGAATGCAATCCATATACATACTGAGGACCTGGATTCATGTCCCAGGGCTGGGGGAACAACCAAGATGAACAACTAAATGAAAAGGAATTAATTACTTAAAAAAAGACCCACTCAATAAAGAATTGAGCCACTTGGACCATATCTAGTCCCAGTGTTACTTATCTTAAAACCTACCTCTCCTTTTCCAAGCCAGTTCTCCAAGATATGGGGACCAAGAGGCCACGTACCTGCACGCTCTCTGCCCTCGGTTTCACCAACTAGAAGAGACATCTATCATTTCCCCTGGCCAGCTCCATTCTCTCTTTTCTGGTAACAGCACTGAGCTTTCATCTGCACCCCACTGTAGCCCACTCTAAGTCTAAGTGGTCTAGCAAAACAATCATCATGTCCAGCTCTAGGGTTTGCCCTGTGATGCAGACCTGACCACACATAAGAGCATCACACTCCCATGCTGAGTTCAGGTGAAGTCAGACGAATCAGAGTTGATATTATTGGAACAATGATAAAAGAGGTGCTTTCTTCAGTAGATTCTGGGGTGACTGATTTAAGCCTAGAGCTGCTCTGACCATCCTCCCATCATGTAGGAATGCTTTCCTGGGGTTAAATCAGCACAGAGAATAGAAGAACTTAGATAAAGACAGATACAGAGATACAGACCTCCAAAGATATCCCTGAACACCTGGATCTGCTCCCAATATTTCAGTTATGGGGGCCATTATATTCTCCTTGGGTTAGTCAATATGAACAGGATCACATGCAACAAAGAGATTCTACACACAGTCAGCAGCCCAGGTCTCAGCCTTTCCTCTTCCTGCTGCTGTGTTTTCTCCTCTTTCACATTAATCCCAGACTGCTCCCATTCACATCAGAGCCCGGACATTGGTCACCTAGGCCTTCAGCTTCCAGAACACCCAAGGAGAAATAAGAGCACAGCTTTGTCAACTGCCGAAGGAACCTTCAAGGTGTGAATTTGGGGGAAACACAGGAGGCTGGAGGGGCATGGATATAACTGAAGAAGCAGCTCTCCGAGGCTGGGTTTGGAGAAAAGGAGGGGCTAAGGCAATTCTAACTGTTGAAGAAAGGGGTACAAGACCCAACAGCAGTGCCAGTACTGATCAGCGCATGTGATAATGATGATGACAACAATGACACATGAATTGGGGGAAATTGTTGACATTGACACCCTTTAGAGATTTTACAAAACTAAATGTGAACAGAGAAAACCTAAAAATTTGGCTTGACTATGCAGTCAAACTAATTACAGTCATTTATGTGGAATGTTTCCATTTATGCTTAGTTACCATGAGACATAATAATGATTACGTACTTCATTAAGTATGTGTCAGATTAATTTAATTTCTTAGATCTTACTTGATGGCATCTATAAACATGATACATTTGTACTCTGGCTCTTCGATTTGTTTGTAACACATACAAATTGGTCATCACCCTACAACTTGAAAAGAAAATTACAATGTGGAAGCACTAATACTCGAGGTTGATAAACTGATAAATAAACAGCACTGTTGCTATAGTTTCCTTATCAACAGGGAGGCCTCACCATCATATCTTGGGCATTAGGGCCCAGAGAAAATCAAGCAGTGGATAATTTGTCCATACTTGTTTGACGAAAGTCAGTTGAAATGTAATACCAGAGGCACACCCTAGTGGAACAGGGGTTGGGCGCAGTCCACATACATCCCAAGGTCCCTGGTTCGCATCCCAGGAACAGTGGGAACCACCAAGATCAACAGCTAAATAAAATACAGTGCTTCTTCCTCCTTTCTCTTTCTACCTGCTTTTGGTTATCCTCCTGCCTGCATGTTTCCCTTTGAAAAAAGGAAAGAAATGGAATATCAGGAATAGCTTTATCAGGGTGAGAGGTTAATTCACAGGAGGCACATAGTGGAGGGGAAGTTCAGAGACTCAAGTGAAGCAAGCCTACTTTCATCAGCTTCTCAGAATTTCAGTATTCAGGTATATAAAGTGGGATCATAATTCCTACCTCATGGAATTGATTTGACGATGACATGAGAAGGTACCGAGTTGTTCAATAAATGCTAGCTGTTATCATCTTTAGAAAAATGTGGTATTCATTCTGAAGGAAGTCTCCGAAAGGAATCGCAAGAGTAATCTTGGTGTCTCTGTCCAAATGATGTTTACAGGAGAATTGTGGTTCACTACATGAATATGAGCCTCAAACTGCTGCATATTAGTTTAAACCACATGAAGTTCTTTTTATAGCTCAAAAATGGACCAATATTGGCAATTTCGTCCCGTTTAGCCTCATGTAAGTAGTGGAAGTTACTTGCCTTGTATCTGCCCATCTCCAGTGCCTCCAGATTCTGACATTCACCCATTCTGATGAGGTAGGCCAAGCTTTCTCCAAGAATGCTAAGCAAAGCAGGAGTTCAAGGAAGAAAAACAAGAGAGATAGACAGGAAATATGTGACCGATCTATTGCGTGTTGGAAGGCTCTTTAAAATCTAACGAAAGCCAAAAAAAAAAGGGCCAAGAATAAGAAAGCCACCACTTAGGGGACAAGATATTTATTGTAATTGTTATTCTTATTGCTGCTGATCTCCTGTGGGGCAGCCATGGAGGGGCGGGGGTGGGGGGGTTGCGACTGGTAATAAGGTCAAAGGAGGAGAGTTGAAAACTCCAGACTTGGGGAAAGAAGAAAAGTTGAGAACCAAGAAAAACAGATACTGGTGTTTAAAAGAATTTTTTATGTTCTTCCTGAAAAAGAACACCTCACATCTTTAACACTAGTGGTAAAACATGGAGCAGAGGGTGGGGTGGGGTGTACTGAATATGGAACAGGAAGGAACTGCCTTGGTAAAATGTACTTAATGAAGTGTTTTTAAGTGTTGCTTGAGATTAGAAGTTAGACAGAGCTGTCTTCTCTGATGATCTTTTCATGGAATCAGGCAACTGGAAGAGAGAGTTCAGTCTGATTTTCTGCCTCAGGGAGCTATAACCAAGCTATCCAATTTGAATGGTTATCCAATGCATGTGTTTTAAAGGTTTTAAACCCCATTTTGCCCTGAGCTCTGGGCTTGCCAATCACCTACCACAGACAAAGGGGGCACTCCCATCTACCCCAGGCCTCCATTTGCTTTCTCCTAGGATATGGGCTAACAGAGCTTTCCACAAAAACAGAATTTTCTTTGGTGTGTGGCTGTTATTACATATATTAGCCACACATTGTCATCCATCACTTCTGAGCGCATTGGCCCGTGGGCTCTACAGCTCAAATACAGCCCAGAGATGCCTCTGCAGTGAAGAGCTGTGAAGGACATCTGCCCAAAAGGCTGGGCGTCATGGGCACTCAATCCCTCGGGACCCGGCTGGAGTCTGACCTACTTTGGGAGCTTGTTCCTCTCTCCAGCAAACCAGCATCAAGCAGAGCAACAGAGGAAAATCATGTGTGAATTTCAGCAAACACAGGCTCTGTGCCAGGCTGGAAAAGTCAACAGCAGTCCAGAGAGAGAAGTCAGATCCACCATGATCTATAATCATCTGGAAGGATGCAGTAAACCTGGAGATCAGTCCCCACAGAGTGGTCACAGAGCACCCGGCAACTCCCAGGTGGTGATCCAAACCCTGTAAGGGTCAATGGTGCTGGCAGCGACCCTCTCATGTGCTTAGAACCTGGTCTTGCCTCAAACTGGCTCCTTGCAGCAAGAAGTCAGCTGCCTACGAAAGATTCCTGATTGGTCTTACAATTCTTTGGTAAATAGTTGGAGAAGTGTCCTTGAACACTGCTTTTCTCCCCCTCACAATGGAAGCGCAGTGACTGTCTTGCCAGGGTGCCAGAAAAGTCTCGGTATTCCCTGCGTGGCCAAACCCTGGGCTGCACTGTGACCAGCACTTTCCACCAAGGCTGGCACCCCTGCTCTTTGCACAGCTGCTCTCTCCAGGCAGTGGGGTGCTGGAGCCCCATAGGGGGCTAGTCCCAGGGGGAGGGGGACTTGAGACTGCTCCTTCATGCTGCTGATGCTAGAAGCTAAATTTTCTTTCTTCTAAAGAGGAAGGAAGCAGGCAGGAATGAAGGCAAGTAGGCAGGCAGGCAGAAGGGAAAGGAGGAAGAAGCACTTAAAATGGATTTGTCAGTTTTGGTAGTTTCTCCCCAACACACCAAACACACACATCTCACCCCTCACCCCGCTTTTGGGTCAGAACCTGGGTCCTTGGGCTTCATGTGAACACTCCAAAGCCACAGACTTAACGCCTGAGTCACCAGGATGCACCATGATCCACGTGTTCTAAACTCTGCATGCCAATCACCTGTCCAGGAGGCTCAGGAATTCAAATCCCGGCAGAAACCATGACCACTTGGTACCCCAGATCCTTGCCAATGGTGCTGTCACACAGGCCTTACCTACCTGTGCCAGTCATCCTGGGAAGGGAAGGGAAGGTTCTCTTCTCTTATCAGAACTGAGGAACTGTTTGCTATTTGTATACCCATAGAGCATTAAGATTCATTGAGGAGCAAAAGGAAGCAGAGAAATCATCCCTGGCCTAATTTGGATGGCTGAATGTTTCAGGGGAAATATCCTGTGAATTGCAATTGGGCCCTTGGCAAGGTTCTGAGGAGGCCAGGGGGAGTCTTGGCCTCTGAAAGGCACAGTGTGTGGGTGTCTGGCACACCAAGCTGGCCTTGTCAGACAACAGTGCTTGTGTGGCACTGGGGATCACCGTTTGTGGAGTGGCGTGTTTAGATTTTGCACAGAGAAATGCAGTTCCACGGCCACATACTCCTTTGCAGATGTGTTGTTGGCCCCACCACCACAGAGATAAGAGGAATGAAGACACACATGCAGGAAGCAGTCACAGGGTTGGTGATCAAATGGAGTCCAGTGACAGAATCCAGGAGTGGCTGAGAGCAGACTTCAGGGTCAGAGTGGTTCAAATCCTGGCTCCTTCCTTTACTTGCTCTGAGCCCCTGGACGAAGGTGCTAACCCCTCTGTCGGGGTGGGTAATAGATGAGATGAGATGAGATCCAAATAGGGATGATAATAATCAATCCTTTTTCACCAGGAAGTTGGAATATTAACAATTAGAAAAACACTTACTTAGAACCCTGCCTAAAACAAATTATGATGCACCCTGATAGAGCAGTGGTTTGGTCAGCTGCCTTCTGCTGGTGAAGTTCACATACAGCCCAAGGACCAGGGTCTCTGTACTGGGACTAGTAGGAACAACCAGATGAACAAGTAAGAAATAAAATAAATACAGTGCTTCTTCTTCCTCTCTCTTCCTCTGCTTGCCTTCATTCCTGCCTGCACCTTTCCATATGTGTGTGTGTGTGTGTGTGTGTGTGTGTATAAATAAATAAAACTGAGTACTTGAAATAGGGCTATTGCTATTGATTTTTATTATTATTCTTGCACAGAAAGGACCATGAGGCATGGAATTGTTAATCCTCCTCAATTTAAATAATACCTGATGAATACCAGTGCTGAGATGTGAACTTCAGTTTTATCAAATCCAAAACCCTTACTCATAATAGGGAAAGAGGGTGAAGCAATAATTAGTGGCTTAAAATTTTCAATTGCCCTTATATTTTATTTGGTGGGGAAAATCACCTGGAAAAAGCACAGTTTCTTTCCAAAATAGTTCAGTGCTCAGTACTGCGTTCCAGTCTCTAGCCTCAACTCTATGCTACATATTGACATTAACCTTTTCTAATGAATGGGGATTAAAAGCTACTAGCACAGCCATTTTACTAAAATTCATAGAATCTGGTTCCCAGTTTTGAAATAGGCAAAAAAAAAATTTCGTAAATGTCTCTTAAGTTCTTTGTATGATAAGGCACGCTTTTGCGCGTGCACACACACACACACACAGGCACACTTTTCCCTCTCTCCCCTCTGATCCTTCCCTCCCTCCCCCCAATACCTCACTCTCTGTCTCTGTCTCTCTCTGTCTTTCTCTCTCTGTCTCTCTCTCTCACCCCCTCTCCCTTGTTCCCAATTTTGCTTCATCCTCAAAATTCTGATACTCTCCTTCACAGGAACTGAAGTAAACAAATCAACAATCAAGGCATTTTTTTTGAGCAGAATAGATCCATTATTCATTGGGTGAGCGGATTCCAGACTCTGATTTCTGTTCTTAACTCAGCGTCTTCTCTTTTGGAGACAGGGAGAAATGGAGAAAAACTGAAATAAACAATCTTACTAACAAGAATTCTGGCAACCTCTTTTTGAGTACTGCTGGGCTGGATAGTGGTCCCACAGAGCAAAGAGGCATTTTCTCAGTGACCTGTGGGATGTTCAGGTTAAACTTGTGGACAGCACAGAGGTGGAGGTCGGCAGAAGCGTAATTCCCTACCTGAAGAAGTGCCATCAGCTGAGGAATAGCACAAAATAGTTCCCAGTATGTCTTTCTCCTTCAGCCCCAGCCTGCACATCAGACGTTCACCTAGTGGGTGGGGACAAATGCTGTATTGCCCACACCTTGGCTCTCAGTGAAATCACTCATTTCTGACAGTCTGTGTTCCATTTTTGGCACTAGGGCAAGAAAATTCTTATAATCTCCCTCTAAGAATTGGGAAACCAATCACTTAGAATTTGTCCCTAAAAAATGTATTTTAAAGTTCCATTTTATTCTAATGTCACATATTGTAGGTACTGACTCTATCAAGTCATATCTTAGTTACCATTAAACACCATTGAGAATCCTAATTACTTTAAAGGAGAGAATACTGGTTAAAAAGTAACTCTCTAAAGTACATCCTGATGGCCTAGTCGCCTAGGACACCCTGGGAGCAGTCTCACAAGGTCCCAGGTTCAAGACTCAGTTCCGGGGTGGGGGTACAACCAATGTGAGCAACTAAATAAAAATAGATAAAAGTTCTTCATTCACCTCTCTCTTCCCACCTGCCTACTTGCCTTCATTCCTGCCTGTACCTTTCCTTTAAAAAAAAAAAGTAACTATAGAATGTCTGCATATTTCTATATATATTTTTAGGGTAATAATAACAACATCTATTTAGCATTTAACATATTCTTGGGCACTTTCCTCCAATAGCTCACATGGTTCTGTGAGTGAGATGGTATTCATCGATTCATTTTATAGATGAAAAAACTGAAAGGCTCCGTGGAGTTGAGTAATTGCCCCAAAGACAGTTAGCTTTGAATGCTGCGCCGTCTGCTCTGAAGGAGAACACGGGACCTTGAATGGCTCTACAGACACAGTGCAGCGCAGTGTTGAAAATTGGTGGCAGACTGGAGTATTACAAGCAGGAGTCATTGCATGGAGGGGACTAGCGAGCATCTCGAGCAGTTTCCTAATCTGCTCTGATTGTGTCTGATTTCAAGATGGAAGGAATTTAGCACAACAGCAAAGGCACACATTTCCAGCCTCAAGAAAGCAAAAGTCAAGAGTCAAAGGTCTGCAGCTGTGAATGCTTTGCCTCTGTGCAGGGTTAACCTGAGGGAAGAAAGAGCTTCAGGGAAGAGAATTTCTTTGTTGCTACATTCTTAAAATTTCTAGCATTTCCACTTGGCCAGAGCAGTTCCTCCAGAGGTGGGAGGAAACTTCTGGAAGAGTACACCGATAAGGGTCTGTAATGTGAGCTAGAGTTCATTGAGCTCAGATAGGAAGACTCTGGACCATGCCCGAGTCACTGACCTCACAGAACAACAAAGGAGAGTCCCCATGGAGAGTCACACCATCTCCCTCACTCAGGAAGCCATTTTTTGTCCTTCGTTTGTTTATTTTCCCGAGGAAAGACAGGCTGAAAGAACAGCTTACACCAAAGGCTTCATGTTCAAAGGCACTTTCTGGGTTTATAGATTAAGCAAAATTTGATTGCAACAAATGACACTTTAAGATAAGAGCAATGATACTTTAAAGCTAGAATTGTCAAATTTAAAACAAAACGAAACAAAAAATACGATGTCTAGTTGAATTTGAATATCAGATAGATAATGAATAATTTTTTAGTACTTGCATGCCCCATGCAAAATTTGGGAGATACATATATGTGTGTGGACATGTGTGTGTATATACACACACATGCATGTATATGTGTATCTATATGTATGTATGCTGTGTATGTGTATGTGCATATATAGAGATAGATATAGATTTATCCTGAAAAAATTGCTCATATTTTATCCAACAACCCTACTGAATCATCGATGTAGCACAGTAGCACTATCTTTGGTATAAATTAGTACATCTAGACTATATGTAATAATACTTTATTAAATATTTGAAAGTTGTTAAGAGAGTAAATCTTAAAAGTCCTCATTGTAAGATTTTTAAAAAGTTTTTGAACATGTCCTGGTGGAGTAGCTGTTAGGTCAATTGCCTCCAAAGGAGTAAGCCATATACCCCTGGGTTTGAGTCCCAGTTCCAGAGGGGAAACAACCAGTATGAAAACTAGATAAAATAAAATAATAATGCTTCCTCCTTTCTCTTCCTTCCTGCCTGCCTTCTCGACTTCATTCCTGCCTGCACCTTCCCCTTAAAAATAAGTTTTGTGACTATGTATGGAGATGGACTTTACCTGGAATTATTTTAGTGATCATTCACAATATATAAATATAAATCATCATGTTGTCCACCTGAAGTGAATCTAATGTTAAATGTCAGCTATATCTCAATTCTAAAAAATTAGTATATGGGTCTAATTTATAAGTTTTAAGGAAAATAGCACTCTAAAGGAAACAGAATAAAATACAATGAACTATTGACTTGAAAAAATTTTATCATATTTTAGTTGGCAATTTGTATTTTAAATAATTCTGTAAATTTGCTATTAAAGAACCAAGAGCTAATCATATTTTCTCTTGAGTTGAAATATCATTTAAGTCATTCATAAATCAAAGCACATAAAATTTTGCAGCCATTTAAAATAAGTTGTAACTATACATTATATATTAATAAATATATATATAAATGGTTAGATGTTGAAGGAGGAAATTCAACAAATACCTGTTGAATACTCATTCTGTGTCAGACACTGCTGACGGTGTTTGGGAACATCAGGGAAAAAAGTGAACTTCTCTGTCCCCTTGAGCCTTACCTTGCATAGGTTTTACGAGGATGTCTGAATTTTAAACTATAGCCAATTCCAGGAGGCTTAGTAATATTTTATGGGGCAAACTGACATGATAAAGATTTCTCTTTCAGAATTTCGACTTTAGAGATAAATATTTACTTTTCAACATTTACTGGTGTTATAAATTATATATTCAGATACTATTTCTAAACTTTAAAAAGTTCTCCTGAGCTTTATGCCTAAAAATGATGTAAACTTAAGATTCGGGGTGAAAGGTCACTCTGAATTAGGAGACAAAAGAAAGAAAACAGTAATGCAGGATGTTATCTTTAGTTACAAAGTCTCAACACTAAAATCAGAATAAATTTATAGGATACCTCTCCCCTTCTTCGCCAACATTTGGGTAGAATGTTGTCAAGATGTCGGGGAGAAAATGAAATTTTAAGTTCCTAAAGCCTGTTTCCATTGATGCATGGATATCAGTTCAGCAGCACATTGTAGTTCTTATTCTACACTTGAGAGGTAGTAAATTGCTTTTGGGTAAAAATGAATTAACTCTTTCCTGTGACTACATTACCATAACATGCTGTCAGAAATGATTTAGTAAACTGAATATGGAAAGTTAAAACCTTAATATAGCTTCAAGAAATAAATTGATTAATGTGTCCTTTTTTCATTAGTCTGATCAGATTCATTTCACAGCTTCTGTTGTCTATCTCTGCAAACTCAAGGTTGGAAGGACATTAAAGGTTATACTTAGTCTGAACTTCCTACTCCCATCAGATGGTTATCTCCCTCTATATGTCCTCATAAAGTCATTGAACATTTTTAGGTGCCCTTGAATAAGTTACAAGGTATGGGATTTTTTCTTAAAAAAAACAAAACTCTTATTCCAAGGTCTGAGATATCCTGTTCCTTTCATTTAGAGAAGGAAATAAGATCAAGCTAGAGTTTCAAAAATCTAAAGCTCTATAAAGAAGTATTCTCTGTATCTTTTATTTGAAAAAAGAAAAGGAGCTAGTAAAACCCTTCCTTTTCAGTAATATGCCAGTTCTATATCTAAACCACCTAACTTTCTATATCTAAATAACAACTATATCTAAAAACAAGTAACAGAATTATCATGTGCCAAATATTGTGCTAAGTCATTTTATCATTTCCTGATTAATTCAGAATGTTTAATTCAAATGTATTTAATTTGTATAAGACTCTTAAAAAGCTGGAATATTGGTTAATAAATATAGTTGAATGAGATATAGATTGGCAATTTGAAATTAAGTACTTTACCTTCTCATTGGACAGCACCTTTGAAAGGATAAAATCCATTTTGCTAATTTTCTAGAATCTACCCCAATACTTGTGTCATAAAGTCAGAGTTAGAAGTGTTAGATTAACGTTGTTACTATGACTTTATGTCCTTACTCTCAAAATCATGTCTCCATACTGCAGAAGTGTTCTATATCTGTATGTCTAGATATGCCTAGACCTACTTATCTATCAATGGAAACAAATCATTGTAACTCCTAGTTTGACCATGAATAAGGTAAAGGATATGTATGTGTTTGATTCCAGGCACCTCTGGACTTTAAACTTGGTTAGCAAACAAAAGCATGACTCCACTCAACAGCAGGAGAGCATGTGTCCGTCTCAAGCACGGATGAAACGTTCTCTAGGATACCACCATATGTTGAGTCATAAAAAGACAATACGGAAGGACTGAAATTATATTAATTTTTTTTTCAGAACATGAAGGAACTCAATTATAAAGGAAAATTTGTGTATTTATAAACATAGGAAAATTAAATAGCATGGTTCTAAACTATCGCCGGATCAAAGAAGAATTCATAAAGAAAACTAGAAAATATTTTGAGATGAAATAAAACAATGCAACATATTCAAACTTATGGGATGCAACAAAAGTTTTACTTAGAAAATAACAGAACTGTAAGTGCTTATATTAAAAAAAAAGAAAGATCTCAAATCAAAAACTAAATCTTCCATCTTAAGAAGTTAGAAAAATAAAGGCAAATTAAACCCAAAGCAATCAAAAAGGATAAAAATTTAAAACTGGCACAGAAATGAAATAAAAAAGCAAAAGAGAAGATTAGTGAAACTAAAATTCAATTATTTGATAGGATCTAAAAAACTGATAATTTTTTACTAGCCCAATTAAAAAAATAGTATAAATACAAATAATTAAACTTAGGAACAAAAGACTTCACCAATGACCTTCCAGAAATTTTAATTAATTAATTAAATAAATAAATAAAATGACAAATTTCTAGAAAGAAAGCAGTTCCTGAAACTGACTCAGAAACAAATAGAAAACCTCATTAGGCCTATAACAAGCAAAGATATTAAAATGGTAATTTTAAAACTTTGCATAAAAACCAAGACTAGATTATTTCACTGGTGAATTTGACAAAATATTCTAAAAATTAATATCAGCTCTTCACAAACTCTTTCAAAAAAGTCAAAGAACACTTCCCAACTCATTCTAAACTCAATAAATAAGGCTAGAATTATCCTGATAATCAAAACAAAAGACATTGCAAGAAAAAGAACCTACAGACTAATAGCACTTATATTCATCTCTTCTATGTACAAACACAAAAATCATCAGCAACTTTCTGACAAACTGAATCCAGTAATATAGAAAAAAGCTTCTATGTCATGACAGGTGGGATTTATCTCAGGAACACAAAGTTGGCTTACAATCAAAATCAATTAATGTAATATGTTAAAGAATAAAAGACAAAAACATATATTCATCTTAGTAGACATTGAAAAAGCATTTGACAAAATTCAACACCCTTTCATGATTCAAAAAAAAGTAACAGCTGGTTAGAAGGAAAGAAGTGAATTTCCTTAACCTGACAAAAGATACTTACAAAAAATAAAAACACCCAAAATATACTTTATGGTAAAAGGCTGTATGCTTTTTCCCATTAATCGGGTGCAAAGTAAAGATGTCCACTCTCATCACTTACGTTTAAAATTTTGCTCAAAGTTGCAACCAAGACAATTATGCCAGAAACTGAAATAATAAAAAATAAAATTGAAAAAGAAAAAGGAAGTTACTGTACTGCAAATTACATGACTTTGTACAAAGAAAAACTTAAGATATCAGCCAAAAAATATATCAATAATAAATGAGTTCAGCAAGTTTGCAGAATATAAAATCAATCAGGATTAGTGTGTGTGTGTGTGTGTGTGTGTGTGTTTAAAGGAAAGGTACAGGCAGGAATGAAGGCGCAGAGACAGGCAGGCAGGAAGAGAGAGGAGGAATATGCACTTTATTTATTTTATTTGATTGTTCATTTTAGTCCTCATCCTAGTCCCAGGTCTTGAACCGGAGTTCTTGGGATATGTGGCCTGCACTTTCAGCGAAGGCAGCTGATTAAACCACTACCCTACCAGGGAGTGCCTCAATCAATTTTTGTACACTAGAAAATGTTCTGGAAATGAAATAAAAGCAAATTCATTTACAATTGCATCAAAAAGAATAAAATACAAAGGTATAAATTTAATAGAAGTGCAAGATTTATACACTGAACACTACAAAACATTGTTGAAAGAAATTCAAGATCTAATTAAATGAGAAAGCATGTCACATTCATGAATTGGAAGGCAGAATATTTGTAATACAGCAGTACCCCCGCCCCCCAATTGATCAAGAGATTCAACAAATTTCTATCAGTGGACCCAGAATGTTCAAAAATAATCCTGAAAAAATAAGAACAATGTTGGACTATTCACAATACCTAATTGTAAAGTTTACTTCAAAGCTACAGTAAGCAAGATATTGTGGTACTGTTACACAGATAGACATATAGATCAATGGACTAGAATTGAGAGCTCAGAAATAAACTTTAACATGTATTGTCAATTGATTTTTGATGAAGCTATCAAGACAATCCAATAGGGGAGAGAAAAGTCATTTCAATAAACAGTGCCGGGACAACTGAATGTCCATATACAAAAGAACAAACTTGGACTCGTTCCTCACACCATACACAAAAATTAACTCAGATGGATCCTAAGTGTACTTATGGAACTCTTACAATAATATATAGGTATAAATCTTTGTTGCCCCGATCAGAGAATAACTCTTTAAATATGGCACCAAATTTACAAGTGACAATAGAAAATATGTATAAATTGAACTACATAAAAATTGGAAATTTTTGGCATGCCCTGGTGGAGCAGGGATTGACCACAGTCCACATATATCCTGAGGTCCTGGGTTTGTGTCCCAGGACTGGCAAAACAATCAAGATGAACAACTAAATAAAAATAAATAAGTGCTTCTTCCTCCTCTCTCTTTCTGCCTGTCTCTGATCACTTTCATTCCTGCCTGTACCATCCCTTTTTTAAAAAAATATCGAAAGCTTTATGGTGTAGGCAATACTATGAGGAAAGTGAAAAGACAACCCACAGAATGTGAGAAGATAGTTGCAAAGTACATTTCTTCTAAGGGGCTTGTTTGCAGAATATATAAGGAGCTATTGCAATTCAATAATAAATATGCAATCCAATTAAATATTAGGCAAAGCATTTCAATAACATTTTCTAAAGATGATATCTAAATGACCAATAAGCACTTCAAAAGGTAAGCAACATCATTTGATTAAAAAAACAAAATCACAGAACACTACTTCATATCTACTGGGATGACTATAATCAAAAGAGAGATAATAATAAGTGTTGATGAGAATATGGAGAAATTTGAATCTTTTTTTTATTGCGGGTAAAATTTAAGATGGTGACACTTTAGAAAAACAGGCAGTACTCAAAGTTAAATGGCCTAGGCTTCCACTTTTAGGGATATAACCAAGAGAAATGAAAAGATATGTCCCCAGAAAAACTTGCTCATGAATAATCATAACAGTAGTATTGATACTAGTCAAAAGGTGAAACAACTCATTTGTCCTTCAACTTACGAATGGATAGATAATATGTATATATCTATTCAATAAAATATTATTAGTAATAAGAAGAAATGAAGTACTGATATGCTACAGCATTTATCAAAGGATAACCTTTGAAAATATTTTGCTAAATAAAATAAGTCAGTCACAAAACACCACATATTTTAGGATTCTTTTTTTATGAAATATCCTCGGTAGACATTTGTTTTTATAGCTTCCTCTCCCTAGAAGCACAGACAAGTCCCCTAGGACTGAGTCAGGGGTAGACATTCTCCAACCCTCCACTCCCTCTAAGATTTAGGCTGTTAAATATATCACTCAGCAGCCCACTCAGACCATTTCTTCCAGCAGGCAATTATTGTGTGTCCCAAGCTGAGACCTAAGTCCTTTTACCGTCTCACATCCAGAGGATTCCTTACTGGGCATTTTCTATTTATTTGACACTGAGTCAGTAATGGGAGCGAGTTACTGTAAGAGGAGCCTTAATATTTTGAAAATCAATTATAATGTTTTGTTTAAAATGTGGTGGTAACCTCATAGTCTACAAGGTCAAATTGGATAATTTTCCCCTACAGATTAAATAGCCTGATGTTTGTGCCTTCACATTTCTTTGGTCTTTATCTTGATATCAATGCGTCTTAGTCATTCCATGTGGGTTACCTTATTTTCACTCAGACCTAAAAGGGTCTCTAGACCATTGCTTCCTACAGAGTACTATAACTTTTTCATAGTCCTAGTTTAGCAACTTGAAGCCCATCTATTTTATTTCTGAGTTTGTAACTATGTTCTAAATCATTGAGATTGCCAAAAGTCTGACTTCTATAAAAATGAAACATAATGATTTTACTGTTTTCTTAGACCATGGAATCATCCATTAAATACTGAATTAGGTAGTTTCTGTCATAAGTCAAGTTTAAAGGAATAAATTTAAGAAATGTTATCCAAGCTAAAACATGGATGCAATGGTTCTCAGATTGTCATTCTTGAAACAGTGTCATTAGCATGAACTGGGAGCGTGTTAGAAAAGCGGATTCTCAGATCCATCCCAAACTTAACTGAATTAGGCATGCTGAGAGTTTCCAGAATATTCTGATGCAGGATGCAGCTTAAAAACCACTAGTCTAGTATGTATACAAAAATGGGACAAAAAGTATGTTTAATCTGAGTTCTCTAAGGCCTAAATAATGGACATCACTACTGAAAGTAGTATTTGGATTAAAATAACCATACCCTTGTCTTGTTTTGTTGTATTTTCCTAAAGAAAGCAATGGCAGTAGGAATGGTCTGAGTTCATTTAATGGCATCACAAGAAATCAGTTCACTCAGTCTCAGAAGCCGTTTGCACCTAAGGATTAGGAGAACTTCATCCTGGCCATAGGAATTGGTCAGTACCTCTAGGGACTCACTCTGAATAATGTACTCAAGTACATGTGTGCTGATGATGTGATCTAGATATTTTTAAACATATACTCAAGGACTGTCCACTTGCCACATCCTCAGCACAGCCCTCATAGGAAACAGGGGAGGAAGTTGGGAGCCCCACCCTAAAAGAGCTTACAGTATGATGAGCTGGCAAGCTCATTAAATAATGACATCCTCCTCAAAGAAAAAATTTATGAACCAAGTAATGGTTGCCCCAAAGCATCATCCATTTCATTGTATTTACTCCTATTCCAGCCGTTGCTGATCTCAGGCTGCAAAAGAAGGTATATGATTTGTCCTGAGAATCCAGCCCCACCAGAACAACCAGTAATCTCTCATATGTTGTTAATGGACAAATGGTTTTGAATCAGGTTGTTGTGTTTGTTTTGGGGGGGGCTTAGTCTCTTTTTTAACTTTATTTTATTTTGGTGGGAAGAGAATCACTTGACTAATAGAATTTTGTTTAATTGGTCCCTTAGCTCAGGGTTTGATGACTTTTTAGCTAAAGTTTAACAAATTTACTTTATTTTCCCTGAAATAATCCAGCTAACTGTAAATGTTAAAAGTGCATAGAGCACTGAAGAGGAGCCATGATATCAGAATTTCTGTGATAATATAAGGATTTAAAGAAAATGTAGAAAAGACACAGCCCAAATGCCCGGAGATTTAGTTTAGTGTGGGGATAACAAGATATACAGGCAACCATAGTAATCAGTAATCTATCTTTTATTTCTTTCTTCGCTACATATATATATATATATATATATATATTTATATAAATCTGTCTTTTCCTCTGGGTTCCAGGTATCCCTCTCTCTCTCTCTGTGTCATGTGTCGCTTGTGTGTACACGCACACGCACACATGCATACATGTGTGGATATATATTGCACCTCGTACAAAATATAATAATGGCATTTACCATAATAAAAGAAAATTGTAGGGAAGCAAAAATATATCATAATTGCTAATAATATGGCACTTCTGAGAACTTACTCTGTCATGGGCCTTGGGAAAAAAAATACCTTCATGTATTCTATCTGTTGTTCACCCAAAACTTATTTTCTGCTTTTCTTTTTTGCTCTTCATTTTCTCATGTCTAGAAAATGGAATTGATCCTTTTTGTTTGCAAGATTCTCTTCCTCTCAGTGGCCCCATCAGAAACAGATTGGTGCTTGTAGTTATGCTAACTTGGAAAAGAGAGAAAATGTGGAACACTGATTGAGAAATGAAGGTTATTATAATAAAAAACAAGAGATGTTGTAAACACACAACATCCTCTAAAGTGAACTTCACAAGACCTCCTTGCCTTTTCAGTGGCAAAGGCTAAGCAATGGTCTCCTGGCCTTGCCCTCTGTGAGTTACGGAAAGGTCTTTGCTTATAAATCCCCAGAGCTGAAGGTCATGCTAAGGACTTGCCAGACGGACTTACTTACTCTAGGATCAGAAGCAAGACCTCAGTTAATCTCAGTTACACTAGTGTTGCATATTTCCCGCCTCCACCCACATCCACTCACTGCTTTTGGCTCCACATTGCTCAGGCTGACTCTGCCCACTGGGCAAAACAGACTGGCAGATGATCATTCCTCTGGACAACCTAAGCTTGTATATCAGGTTGGGATGCTGTCAGAATAAATGTAGTTATCCTCATGCCATAGTAGACTAAGAGTCATTTTTCTATAAGGAAGAGGACAGGTCATCTATCCTTTTATTAAAAGGCTTAGGGCATGGAGGTCAACTGTAAATTTGGGCAAGTGACCTTTGCCTGCCTGCTGGGTGAATCAGAGCTCTGAACACACGTCTACTACATACAAATATACTTTTCTTTCATGGGCAAGAGAGAAGAAGAATTGACCAGTTTTGAGTGATTATTATTCCTGTCTCCACTTAAACAGTAAGTCCAGAGATGTTTAGTAAGGATATACTATGTTCAAGGCATTGTACTGTGGAAATGCTAAAAACTCTGTCAAAGAGTTTAGAATCCAGCCAAGGATTAAATATATACACTAGCATAGTAAGTACGTAGTAAGATCTTGACCTCTAGAATCAGAGAAATGTGAGTTCAAATTTTTGCTCTGTCTCTTAAATAAATAATGCTATAACAATTGGAAATTCTAGGTAGGGGGGAAAAAAAAAGGAATGAACCTTGAGCCACACATCATACCTTACATAAAGGCTAACTGAAAATAAATCATAATCCCAATATAAAATCATAAATTAGAAAATTTTCTAGAGGAAAACAGGAGAATTTTTATGGTTTTGCTAGACAATGATTCCTTAGTTAAACAACAAAATAAAACAAAAATATCTACGTAAGAATAAATGGATAAGTTAGACTTAATAAAAAGAAAAAGTTTTCCTTTGAAAGACACTAGAAAATGAAGAAATAACCACAAACTGGAAGAAAATATTTGCAAAGTACATATCTAATAAAGAACTTAGATCCAGAATATATAGTCAGAGATAATAATAAACAATAGGAAAATAAGAAGAAGAAAAAGAAAACAGCCCAATATTTTAAATGGGCAAGAGATTAAACTGAACACATGAAAAGATACTCAACATCATTAGTCATTAGAGAAATACAAAAGAAAACAGTAAGCTACGTCTAGATGCCTATTAAAATGACTTTCATAAAATCTGGTAATTCCAAGGTTGGCAAGGTTGTGGAGCAAGGGAAGTCCCACACATTACTTATTGGAATGAAAAATAGTGCAGACATTTCAGAAAAGCCGTTTGGCAATTTCTTGTAAAATTAAATATATGCTCACCCTATGATACAGCAATCCTACTCCTAGATATTTGCTCAAGATATATACCAAGTGAAATAAAAGCCTACATTCACACAAGATCTATCCATGAATGCTTCTAAGTGGCTCTCTTTATAATAAGCAAAAACTGGGAAATACCCAAGCATGCATCAATTGGTTAATGAGTAAACTATGGTACATCTACAGCATGGAATAATACTCAGCAGTAAAAAAGGAAGAAACTGCTAATACATGCAACAATGTGGGTCAACAACAAATGCTAAATGAAAGGATCCAGACTCAAAGAACTACATGCTACGTTCTCCCATTTAATGACATTTGAGAAAAGCAAAACAGTAAGGACAGGAGTCAGATCAGCATTTTTTTTAAGTCCTAGGATGTAGGGGAGGAGTTGACCACCTCAGGGTTTGAGACAATTCTTTGGGTTGATGAACCTGTCCTGTATCTTGTGATCTGGTAGAAAAAAGAAATAATACTATAGATAGTATACCATTGTCAAAAACTAGGTAATCAAAACAAAACTGCCTGGCACGTGAAACTGAGTGAGTGACCTTACACAAATGTTCTTAACTTATATAAAGATCCATTTCCTCACCTTTAAAGTGAGAAAAAGATAGTAGTAGCACTGCATAAAAATTAAGTTCAGAGAATTACATAGTACAGTACATTGACTAATTTATTGACCATTTACTGGTACCAGGTTGTGGATGTACCTTTATATTTGTGACCTAAGTTGATTCTAAAATCCTTAAGAGATAGTTTGTATTATAATCTTTCTGAGAACAAGGCCTGGCATATAGGAAGTAGTCCATAAGCACTGAATACTGTAATTACTCTTTACTGAGATGCTTTTATGGCCAGGCACTGAGCTAGGCACTAAGAATGGGGGTGGGGGGGTACCATGGAGTTCCTGCCCTCAGGAAGTTCACAGACTAACAGAAAAGAGAGTGAAGCAAACTAGCCATTACTAACCCTTACAATGCAGTGCCTTTGATGATGTAAGCATTGGGTTTGCAGAATAATTCTCTGGGACTGTGGAAGAGGGCACTCTTCCTGAGAGAGGGAGCTACTTCAAAGCCCTTGGGAGGGGATGACATCTGATTGTGTCTTGAAGGACAGTGGCAGTAGCAGTAGTCAGAGATCCATGAGGTATGGAGAGACTGAGAAGAGACACTCCAGATGGTAACCAGGAAAGAAAAACAATAAAGCACTTCCTATCCCCCTTCCCAAAATAGAAACCCACAGGTCTGAGAATTAGTGGCAGAGGAAGGAGACACCAGTTGAGCCGAACCTCAAAACTGGACTTAGATCGTGGAGAAAGGAAAACTGCATTCGCAGAAGTTGGGATGGATGGAAGGTCACATAGCCAACATGATACCTGTTTCTGACATAATTTCCTAATGTTTAGATTTTGGGAAAAGAGCTTTCATAATCTTCTCTATACCATTCCAGTGTCTTAGGATTCATCTTGAAATAACGTATCTTTAGCTCGAATGGAAAATGTCTTGGCTGCAGGTTATCTTCATGCTTACTTGTGAAATCCATGTGAAGATGGTTCAAGAATAGCATAAAGTTATTGAGATTTGTAGCATATTTTTCAATGGCGTGTGCCTCCTGGGGTGTGGCATTTAAATACAGCTAGCACTCTTCTGGATGCAAAATACCACTGCAAAACTGTTCAAAAAATTTCTGGCAAAGAAGGGAAATAAAGGCCAGTATTAGAGGGAGAGTGTGGCATCAAGTGGCTCTTTGTATAAATATGCAAACCTGTGTCGAGACTCTTTGCTCTTCTTCTGTCCCTACCAGCCCTCAACAGGTGACACAAGTTCACTGACATTTGTAGAGCAGATGGGATGTCATTTTCATGGTGTTTCTAATTGACAAGGGCCTTGGGGGCCTTGCACGTGTGGCCACATGCCTGGTTTCGGGTGGGCAGTGGAATTCAAAACTGTTACCTGCTTCTTCTGGCAAAGAAGTGAGCGTTGTAATGGTGTCAACTGACTGGAGACCTTGTGTTAACTCCTAATCAAAGACCTTATTTTGTTGGTTTCATTTCCCTTTGCTTGCCAATCCTTCCTCCCCCTTGCATAGCTCCGAATTTTGGACAGCTTCAACAAGGAAACTTTGTGCCTCTGAAAATTCCCTTTAGTGTAAGCTTCATGTTTTCCTGTCCAGATTTTCATAAGCAATTCAGGTGGCATTAAATTTACACCAGAACCAAGCTTGTGCTTCTCAGAAATAGTCCAAAGAGGAAGCAAAAAAGGATGGGAAGTGGCTCAAGCAGCCCTTCGAACCTACCAGGTATTCTGATCAGAGAGTAAACAACACAAAATCGGAGGACCTGTCCCTGAGCAGCCATAATTTTTGCAATTCTCATTTTCTAAGCCATATGGTGAGTAGATACAGCCTCATATCCTGCAGTGAACACAGGCAATGCCAAAACCACAGCCTCCTGCAGCGTCCAGGAGGGTCGTGCTCTTGAATTAGAGTACTTTTGTTTGTACAAAACAATATGAAAAACATATACTTGGTCAATTTAGAAATGATCTTTTAATCTGTATTGGGTTCCCTTCAATCAGCTTCTTGGAAGAAAACAAACCCCAATTTATTAATCATATTCTATTAGAGAAGACTGGAAAACAATTTATATGGTAATGAGGAATTTAGTAAGCCAGCTGAGTGTATTATTTTGTGTCTGAGTTTAGGGGTTACTTCTAAGACATTCATGGTCATTTCCCTCTTATCAATGGCACACATTTTTATCTTAGGCCCTCAAATACATTTTGAAAATAGTTAACTTTTTATTTTCCTTTTCTCTTCTCCATCCAACATCATTACTGGATTCTTAGCACAAGGGAGGAGCAAGAAAAAGAAGATAGATTTAAAAATACCTTTTGTTCTCTGAAGCCCCAAGCCTATTAATGAAAAGGTTTAGACATTATTTTCTCTAAAAATTAGTTATGATCATTTTCAATGATTTTTTTAAAAGAAAGCAATAGTCCTTCGAACCCCTTAGTTCGAGGGATTAAATAGATAACTATTTATCACTAATGTTGAGTAGAATTGAAATGAAAATTATAATAACCACTATTATCATTAATTTAGTGCTCCCTTTCAGCCAGGTAGATATTTTATTAAGTGTTTTTGCACGTAACAATAAAAAGTATTTAATATTATTTTAATTATTTGCTATGTACTGCTCATTGTGTTCAATTCTTTGCAAAAATCTCTCGTTTATTCTCATCAATACTATGTCATAGACACTATCATTAACCACATTTTATATTTGAAGAAAATGGGATTTAGAGAGTATTTGCTGAGAGTTGAACTAAATATGTCTGAAATCAAAGCCTGTCTGCTCAGCCGCTACTTTAGATCCTTTGATGGATCCTTAAATGGACAGTGTGGTCATACGTCACTTAACAGGGGGTACATTCTGAGAAATGCACCATTAGGCAATTTGATCGTTGTGTGGATGACATAGAATATACTTACACAAAGCTAGCATATATAATAGGCTACATATAAAGACTATCATCATATGTGTGCCTTGTCATTGATCAAAACATAGTTATATGGGCGTAATTGTCTTTTTTCTAATGACTGATCAACTTTATATACAGTCAAGCTTTTTTAAATCAGAGGGACTTTCTAACCTTGTTTGTAGAAGCTTTATAAGCCTGTCAAAATCTCAAAAAATAAGAATAGACAGCCACAGCCCTGAGCATATCTGCCTGCCTGAGTTCTTGTGCTGCCAACCAGTAAAGTTCTTTTCCTCACAATGCTGAGGGTACAGTAATTCTTTTCTTCACTGATTTCCTGGCACTTCAGTGTTTGCAAATTAGAATCAAAACAGAGTCCGAATATGACTTCTGCCCAGCAAAAGGATTTCGTTATTTTTCCAAGTGATTTACTTAAAATAAAATATTCCTGGAGTCAGATCACCATGTTTACTAGTTAATGTTAAGTTTTGCTCTTATCTAGGCTTTTCCCATTGGAAGCAGCTGTTTCTCCCATTTTAGATAGGAGTGGTTGAGTGGAAACGCATCAAAGTCCTCAGTGTGGGGCAGACCAGCCTTGTTATTTTTAATCCACTGAATATGAAGGGAGCTACTCTAGCTGTTTTCAGTCTAGACAGGATATGATGATAATAGCACAAATGAAAGTCCATGTGTTCTAGCCAGGGACAAATTCAGTGCGTACAGGGCATAGATAGATGTCATGCTGTTATTAACATCCAGTAGCACTTGGCCCACTGCAGGGCATGATGCCCAGATTAATTGGCTTGCCCAGAATGTAATATGGTCAGAAGAAAGCTCTCAGGAAACTCTGGACAGTGTGCATTTGAACTCTAAATTTTTCTTCTCATAGGCACTGAGAGTTAGACATTTTATTTTATAGACCACGAGAGTGCGTGGCATTTGACGCCATCAGTTTATGAACTGTTTTGCTGGTTTTTCTTCATAGGTATAAATATTTCTGGGAGAAACCTGCCATCAGAGGTTGAGATGACTCAGGTAGTATTTATTATTGCTTTTCCAAGGTACCCAAGCCCTGGCACAGTCAGAGATTATAGTATTTTCGGAAGAGGTGTGGGTCTGGAGACTATGTTGGTTTACGAGATCAAAGCGAGGTTCTTTATGTCACATCAACTACTGAAATGGAGCTGCCGAGATTGCTGTGCTGAGAAATACTGTCATGTGAGCCTCCAAGAGTCTAATGGCGACCAGACATGGCACCTGGCTGCCATGTAAATTCAGATCTCCATTCTGAATTAGCTGGAAAGGGAAGGACTCAGAAGAAATAGCCAATAGTACAGAGTACCTTCAAAAACAGTGTTTTTCAGTGGAATAGCTCAAAATGAATAGTAAGAAAGGTAGACTCTGTATCCAAGAAAAATCAAGACTGAAACTGCTTGTATTACTGACCAAAAGCTGAATACTTCTCTTGGATGCAATTCCAAGGAACCTGGTCACACATAAGCCAATGATAAAACTGGATGCAATAAGGAACGCTTGTTAATCTATGACACCATGTTTATCATCAAACCTGAAAAATCAGGAAAGTTAAACATTGTGGGTGGATCAAAAGAAGAGTTTCCTGAACATTTGTTATTATTAATGAGGTTAAGGTAATATTGAGAAAACTTTTTTTTAAAGCGAGCTCCTACTTGCTTTTATTGGATGCAGACTCCATTCAGGTTCCATTCCTGAAAAACTGACCACAGTGCATCCCTGTTCCTTTTTGGAAATGCTGCAATATGTAAACCTTTTGCAGCATATTCCACCATTTAACAGTGAAGTATTCAAGAATTATCATAAGTAATGTAAAAGGTTATGCCTTCTGAGACTGTGCTTCCTTGTCTTTCAGTTTCAGGAATTCAGTCCTTCCAATGTTTACAATTATTTACATAAAGAATCTAGAAGTTTAGGACTTAGAATGAAGACTGAGAATTTCTGCCTGTACGTCACATTAGAAACTTGTGGTATAAGACATTGCTATCATAGATTTTAATCCTTGCCGCTCTCATTCATTGAGGGAGTCACTCACTCATTCATTATCAGACTTACTGCACTTCTGTGTCAGACTAACATTGAATTTGGCTCCATCAAGTCTCAAATCTAGAGACAGAAAATTTATAAATAGGTGACATTCTAAATGTATAACTATACAGGATGAAGTCTGGACACAGTAAACATGTGATGTTAGCTGTTACCATTAACTCAACTGATGTTTATCATTAAACAACAGAGTAACAGTATAGAAAATTTTCAAAGACAACTTAAATTCTAATTAAACACTGGCATAGAACACTTAGAGTTTCTTTTCTCACATTTGTACATGCATACCACTAATTTCTCAGAGATAAGTGTGTCATAGGGAGGAAATTTTTTCTTGTGTTATATGTCCTCTGTATTAACAGTTTTATCAGTGCATATTATTCTTTTAATAATATAATTTATTTGACCATTCTTCCTTGGTGGGATAGAAGCATCTTTCCAAATATTCAGCATTCTAGAAAATACAATAAGCTTCTGATCATCTGATTGCATTTCAATAACTTACTAGAATAAATTCCCAGGAAGGAATTTTGATGGATTTTGATGGATTTTGATGGATTAAGATGCATCCTGCCACATTTCTGAGTCTTGTACCAGCTGACAGTGATCATTTTCTTTACATCAGTCACATTTCATTGCCACCTTCATGAGGATACTACCTGATTTCTAGATGGAGAATTGAGGAACAGTAGTCTCATCAAGAATGTATGCATAAACTGTTTCTTATGTGGATTATCTTCCAGATGGCTTAACCCATCCATCATATAAATAACTTCTTCTGGGTGGAAAAGACATTTTCCTGATCAACAGACTTTTAGTACTTCCTGATTCCTTATTCCCTAAGCCTAATTCCTTATTCCCAATTCCTATACCTAAGTACCCACGTTTAGTATGACATGTTACACATGGAAATGACTTCAAATAGCTCTTTTGTATTTATACCCCATTCCTTTTATTTTAGATTTAAGGAAACTAAGGGCCAGAGAGATTATGAATTATTTCAGATCACAAAGTTTGTTGAGAAGGTCTGGAACAAGATTCTCTGCCTAAAATGATTGGTACAGTTGCTAGAAAATATCAAGGGGGGCGGCCCATATAGTAATATTGGAAAGAAAAAGAAAAAATCAGAATGGCCTTTGGGCAGGTATGACCTGAACATTAGTGAAGTGCTCCAAATTTTACTCCCTCCCTCCCTAATGTGCCTCTGGCTTTTTGTATGTTCTTGAGTCTTGCAAGCTGTGGAATTACTTACTCAGCCCAGGAACTATTAGTAGTACATAATTCCCTTTGACAGTAAAATAAGGTTTATCACCCCAGAAACACTGCAACAGAAATTTCTCAAAAATGTAAATTATTATTATCATCACCACCATGTCCTCTGGGATCTTATTCCAGTAGTACTCTCTCTCGCATTTCCAATCTCTCTTTCTCTAATACTTTTTGTGTAACTTACAAATTTGCTGAAATCTTTAACATCCTTAAAAAGATTTCCTCTGATTCATCCATCTTTCTTCCATCACTTTTTTAAAGGAAAGATGCAAGCAGGAGTGAAGGCCAGTAAACAGGCAAGCAGGAAGAGAAAGGAGGAAGAAATATTTATTTATTTTATTTAGCTGTTCATATTGGTTGTTCCTTCCAGCCCAAGTCTTAAACCTTGGTCCTTGGGATGTATGCGAATTATATTCGGTGGCCTTATCTGCTAGGCCACCATAGTGCACCTCTCCCATCATTCTTCATTGCCTTGCAATCTTTTTTCTATTTCTTCCCTTGGAACAGAAATTGCACAGGCTAATTAAGGTGACAGGTGACTCCCAAAATGAGTATTCAGCTGATACTTCGTTAACTTGTCCATAGCATTGGACACTGCTGATCCCTCCTTCCTTCCTGTCATTCTTGCCTTCCTTAAAATTGTGCCATCATGATTCTCCTTCTACCTCTGGGACCTCTCCTACTCAGACATTGCACCATTTCCTATCTTGTTCTCTTGAATACAGGTTTCCCAGATCCTGTCTTTCTTCATTTTCCAATTTCACTTACACCAATGAGTTTTATTCCTTACCACCCATGATAATCACCTGTGACTCTTTCAAAAAGTAAATATACCTGAGAAAAAGGAACACTCGTGCACTGTTAATGGGAAAATGAATTGTTGCAGACACTATGGAGAACAGTATAGAGTTTCCTCAAAAAATTAAAAATAGAACTACCATATGATCCAACAATCCCACTTCTGGGTAAATAGTTAAAGGAAATGAAACTAACACACCAAAGAGACAGCTGCACTCCCATGTTCACTGCAGCATTATTCACAATAACCAGGACATGGAAACAACCTAAGTGTCTGTCCACTGATGAATGTGTAAAGACAATGTAAGATGTATAACCATATGGTTATATATAGATACAGCTCACATTTTCGGTCTACACATATTTGTGTCTATATATTATATATCAATAACCATATCTATCTGTATCTATCTAGCTAATAATGGTATATTACTAAGCCATGATAAACAAGAAAACTCTGCCATTTTTGGACAATATGGGTGGAACTTGAGGGTATTATGCCAAGTACGATATGTGGAATCTAAAATTTCAAAACTCATAGAAACAAAGTAGTAATGAAGTGCCATTTGTGGTGGGGGCTGGGGGAAACAGTGAAGATATGGATTATGGGGAAATGGTCTTGGTTAAACGATGAATAACTTCTGGGAATAAGCATGGTGAGTATAATTAATAGTACTGTATTATATACTTTAAAGTTGCTAACAAAGTAGTTTTCACCACAAAACACGGTTAATTATATGACATGATGGAGGTGTTAGCTAATGCATTAGTAGTAGTCATTTTACAATATGTAAGGATATTGAATCAACATGTTGCAAGCCTTAAACTTACACAATGTCATATCTCAATTATGTCTCAATAAAGAGGGGATGAAAAGAGGCAGAATATTTCAGGAAAAATGATAGACTAAACAAAACAGCGAAGCAGAAAATAGGAAATCAGAGAATGTGGGGCAAAGTAGACAGCCTCCCAGAGTAATCAAGATGAACAAATAGTGTGGGATCAGGCAGGAACCAACAAACTCAGGATAACATACCACCGTTAATAATCTTTGCAACCTCTGTGCCAAGTCTAGTGGGAATAATAATAGGAAGACCAAACATGCACGGGTCAGTTTCTATGTGTCAGGCGTTGTCTGACTGCTTTATGTTTATTTACTTCTCACTGCAACCCTGTGAAAATGTCATGGTTATGACCTACTTTTTGTGTTTGAAGAGAAGAAAGTGAAGTACAGTTGCCCAAATGTACAGAGCTGGGAAAGGGGAGAGGTAGATGCCAGCCCAGTCTTCACTCAACCTCTATCATGTGCTAGCAACCAAATGAGAATGGAGACCACACAAGAGGAAGAGTCCAAGTAATCACTAGAAAAGCAGTAATATTCTTAGCAAAATATAGAACAAGACTGGAAGTCAGGTTGTGTCCTGGGCAGCTGAGTCATGGTCTGGTGTCTCTCAAGTCCTTTGTTGTAGCTCTAACTCCCACATCTTCTTCTGGGGGCTCTTTCTCTTAGAAAGAGATAGAACTTATGCATGGAATCCACCAGGCCCTGGAACGTGGAACCAGGTAACTCAGGTGATTCCTTTCTGACAAGGACTTCCATTGCTTCCCTCAAATTTAAAATGAAAAAATTAAGGCAATCTATACCCTGGACTTCTGTATTTATTAAAGAATCACAGTGAGCCTAATACCTAGCCTCATTTGTTAGTCACTGCTCTGTGTTGTCTCTCTTGGTAACTTCATCAAATAATTTTTGAAAATCTTCTGTATGCAAGGTACAGTGCTAATCCCTGGAGTTTTAACAGCCCAGGAAGATTTCCTAGATGAATCTGATTCCACTTGAAAGGATGTTCAGGCCAGCATGATTTATAGTACAACGGTCAGAATGCAAGAGTGAGAGCTTCCAGTCAGAAGAGGAGTGAGTTCAGTATGATGGAAGTGTGGGGAGTGAACTAGAGTGACCAGGAAAGGAAGGATTCGGGATCAGCCCACACTAATCTCCTGAGTTCCAAGTTATCTATGTGAAGTGTGGCTGTGATTATTCCATTTTAATGACAGTTAAAATTCCACACAGATCTAACGGGACTCAGCATTTCCCCTTCACACCTCCCTCTACTCTGCATTCTCTGCTCAGTGAGTGGCACTGCCACTGCCTGGATGCACCGTTGGAAACCTGAGAATCAGCCTCAAATCCTGAATCTTTCCCTTCCCACAGCTCCCCGATCCCAGTCCTTCCAAATCCGCTTCCAAATGTTCTCAAGTTCTTCTCCTCCACTCCAAATCCATAGCTATTGCTTTAGTCATGGTGGTCCTCATCCCAGTTGTTAGCTGCAGAAAAATGAATCTGGTTTGTTTCATGAAACAGAGGCTTTATTAAGAAGTATAGACCCTTCACAATTTGGGAGAGGAAGATTGAAGAAATAGACTCAGGGCTAAGCTTTCAAACTACAATTAGATAATGTGACTAACTATCCCAGTTAGACTATGTATAAGGGCTTATTCAGAATGAGAGTTTTCAGGACGACAACTATAACAATCCTGAGCAAAACAGTATAGCAGATCCCTTCAATCTGCAAACCACCTCCAGAGCTGAGTCATTAGGAACTCACTGGTGCCTCTGTCGCTGTCAGGCAGCCCTTAAATCTTGAACCCATGCTACAGAATCATGATGCCTCTGCTTCCATCTGTGCAGCCCAGCTGTGCACTGAGTCTCTATATGAGCTAAAGCCTTATACGCAAATGTATCAAGTTAGTAGAACCTAAATTACCTCTTTCATCACAGCTTCCAGGAAATCCTAAGAAATGTAATCTTTATCTTCCAGCTCCTGCATATAGAAAGAAATCAGAATGGGTGTTGGGAGTAAAAGTCAAAGGTATTTGTCATAGTGTTTGTAAACTCTGGCTGGTATTAGTAGTTTCTTCAATATCATCTAACTTCTTTTTCCCATCCGTCTAATAAAGATCTCAGGTCACAAGATGGACTGGTAACGAAATTCTTTCTTTGACCAAAGTGATCTGGGGGTAGGAGTTCATGATCTAAGGTTCTCCCCCTACCACCACTCTTGTCACTTGGGGATAGGCTACAAAGATTTTTGCAGAGGAAAGGGAAAGAAAGGGTGGTGTTTAGGTTTCTGACATCTATAGATTGCTGAAAAAGGGGTGGAATGTTCCAGAACCAGGGGACAACACCTACTCTCAGTCCTAATTTGTTCTAGAACACAGCTGTGTTGGTGCAGAAGAGTGGGGATTGATGTGTTGACCTCTGTCTCTTCTTTGCCTCCATTTTCTTTGGCTAGTTCCCATAGTTCTCCACACACACATTCCAGAACCACAGTGTAGCTGCCATCATTTTCTAATCTATGGTTGTAAAATCCTTTATTCTCTGTAACCTATCCAGTTACACAGCACTGGTGATTCCGAAAATTAAGCACAACTGAACTATATGTTAGCATTTTGAGGGAGTAGCCCAGCCCCTGGTGACAAAAGCATTATTCTTAAAAGTTGCATTGTCTCCTGGCTCTGGTGCTAAGCCAGCAGCAGGTGTGTGGACCAGGTAAAAGTCTAAGGACTGGGGTTCTTGACCTGGGACAAAGGAGAGTTGGGGGGCAACCAAAACAAATAAATAAGTAAAAATGTTTCCTAAATCTGACAGTTTAACACTTCCTTGCTTAAAACCTTCCATGCTACTTACGTCACACATAATTGATAAGTAGAATAAAAATGTATCACGTCTTCACTTCTACTTTGATTCCTTGATTGGAAGAGAAAAGGGAAGAATGATTGAAGATCCTGACATAGAAGGAATAAAGAACTTGAGATAGAATTTGGAATAAAATACCTGTGCTTCATTTGTCTTCCAGGCCACCTACCCATTGCAAATGCTTCCTATCACTAATGCTTCCTATCGCTAACATTCTGCACAATCTTTATACTGTTTCAGTTTTCCAGGCTTTTCCTTCTGCCTGGAAGTCTTTAATTTAAATCACTTTGTGAACTCATCTCATTTTCCTACAGTTGGCCTTTCTCTCCTCTGCGCACCTTTTTGTTGTGTATATGTGATAACTAATTACTTTTATATTGGTCTTATTAGATTAACTGCTCCAGAAAACTAATTCTGTCTTTTTTTTTTTTCCGGTCCTTAACATGTCAGACATAATCCACACTCAGCATTCAGTACATGATGAATGAACAAACAAATGAAGAATGGACAGAACAAAATCTAATTTGAGATAGTAGGAAAAAAACAAGTGAGAAGTATGGAATAGTATCAAACAGGGAAATATAGTCTAAATTGAGTGATTTATTTCAGAATTACTAATATCTTATTCTCAGGCTTATCAATAACAGAACTGTACATGAAATCTTTTATGACACTTTGACCAACTTTTAAAATATTATTTTCTGATGTCACCTAGACATTCTCTCATTTCTCTAATTTTAAGTTCTATCCTATAGTCCAAAAGTACATCTGGCCCAGGCTGGAATGAATCATCATGAATTGTGATTAGTTGGTAGATTAAAGTAGATTTATTTATAATTTGCCAGTGAATGACTGATTTGTCCCTTTGCTAACATTCAGCATTAGACTCTTCATTTTGCTTGCCAGTAATTATCATAGAAAGAAATAAAAATTTTATACTGGTGTTTTATTGTTTTAGTTTGATCAGTAAAGAATAGCTCTTTTTTTTTTTTTTTAAGACTTCTTGCCATATTGACTACTATAAAAATTCTTCAGCAAAGGAAGATTTGTATTTTTCATCTTTTTGTCCCCTTTCATGTGTGTTCTCCTTAGACCAGGAAACTGACATCTCAGCCCAGAAAGACTTAAGCCAGATGTTAGTCCACTGGCTGAAAGATGGATTTCCTGCCCCAATAGGTGACCTCTGAAAGCAAAATAGGCTTTTTCTTAATGGATAGACTGTCCAGATGACCTCATTTCTAGAACAGAGGTCCTTTGTGAAGTGTCTCTTTGCTGTTGGAATCAACATCATCTAATTTTTGAGAACATTCATTAGATAACAAGTAACTAGCACCTAGTTTCATTTAAGCCACAGGAAAAATTACGCCTAGATAATCTATTTTTGTTCTTTTAAAAATAATTGTGTTCATCAAGAGGGAAATGGTGCAGAAAATCTGGTGCCTGCTTACCCTTATTAATATTTCTTTTCGATTTCAAACCTCATTCAGGCCAGCCCTAACCACAGAAGCAGAGTGTGTTATGTGCTTCCTCAAACAGGGAGTTGTTTCAGTAAGCTAACCAAAGCACTATTTAAAGAAGTAACAGTGACCCCAATGTCCTGTCACTCAAACCTCTGTCTCCCCATGTGAGAAGCTCACTGAGACAGTCCCATAGTGCCATCTCTTTTGCTGAGTTTTTCACCAAGTTCATTTATTTATAACTTCAAGCATAGAGAGCAACTCAGAAAAACTGAGATAACGAGTCTTTGTGCACGTGTGCGTGCGCGTGCGTGTGTGCACCCAGTCTCTGAGTGTGTCACAGGAAATGCAATTTGAAAGAAAGTAGCCAAGAGAGGAAAATGGCCTTGAATGACTTGGGGGAGACTATAAGTCTCACTATCCATGGAAAGGAGGCAGTTAGGTTGCGTGAGAAGGAAGACATATGTTTCTGAGATTTTAAAATGATAGAATTTTATAGCTGAAGGGCAAGTTGATGGTTTGTTTTTTGGGTTTTTTTCCAGGAACTGGCATGGGAGTGTCTAATTTTTGAATAGCTGGCAGACAAATTTTACTAGCATAAAAAAATCTTGCTCTTTGTGATCCAAAACGTTGGCTCCTCCAGAAAGGACGTAGATCAGGATAAAACAGAGGCCACAAAGTTCACATTAGACTGCACAGTGCATGTAAGACTCAAATCTCTTCCTCAACTAATTTATATACTAAGTCTGTGAGTCCTTATCAGTTACTTATAACTGGTAAATAAGATATCACACTCTCCTTTGTTTTAATGAATCAACACGTGTTTTCCACAGAATGTTATACTCAGCTCAGTCCCCCTTTTTAAAAATAATCGTAAACAAATGTCATTCATCATAAATTACTTTTGTCCTTGCTATTTAACCAAGGTATTCGGAACAGTACTTCAACACTAGATAAGATTATAGTAATCTTCTTATGACTAGTGAGATTAATTCCCCCTTGGAGTCATTTATTTATTTATTTATTAATATTGAGGGAACATTTGTTTGTAACACTATGTAAGTTTTAGGAGTGCAGTTTCATGCTTCTTCAAATGTATGATACTATACTATTCTCACTACCCAAATTCTAATAACCCTTCACCACTGTCCATTGGATCCCTCTACTTTTCACTCCTACCTCTATTCCTTTCCCCTCTGATAATCTTTGCCTTTCTTTCAAGAGTCTAAGGGTTAGTTTTTGTTTTGTGCTGTCTACTTACTTTGTTTCTTTATATTCCATATATGACTAAAATTATTCAGCATATATCTTTCTCCTTCTGACTTATTTCACTCAGCTTAATCCCTTCTAGTTCCATTCATGTTGTCATAAATGGCAAGAGTTCATCTTTCTTTTATAACAGAATCATATTCCGTGGTGTGTATATACCACTTTATCCAATCACCTGTTGATGATGGACATTTATGTTTGCATTTTTTGGCTATTGTAATAGTGCTGCAGTGAAGATGGGGTGTATACACCTGTTTAAATATATTTTCATATTCCTCAGACAGACCTAGAAATAGAATTGCTGGATAATATAGTTATTTTTTAACTTTTTGAGAAACCTTCATATGGTTTTCCACAGAGACTGCACCACTGATGTTTCCACCAACGGTGTGAGAGGGTTCCTTTTTCTCCACAACTTTGCCAACACTTGTTCTCGGTCATTCTACAGATATGAGATGCTATCTCCTTGTGGTTTTGTATTTCCCTAACATGTGATGAGGAGCATTTTTTTCACGTCTCTGTTGACCATCTGTTTGTGTTTGGCAAAGTATCTATTCAGATCTTCTGTCCCTGTTTTGACTGGGTTTTGTGTGTGTGTGGTTGTGTTGTATGAGTTCTTACAGATATTTTCGATATTAACCCCTTATGGGGTGTATGATGTGCAAATATTTCTGCCATCCATTTGTCTGCCTTTTTGTTCTGATAATTTCTTTCACTGTGCAGAAGTTTTTAGTTATTTTTCAGAGGAAGGAAGCAGGTAGGAACCAAGAAAGAGAGAGGGGGAAGGAGCACTTATCTTTTCATTTACTCATTTTAGTGGTTTCTCCCTCCCCCACTGTCCTGGGTCTGGAACTCAAGTCCTAGAGACTACACCCCTCAGAGCCACAGGCTTAATGCCTGGGCATGGCAAAGAAATTTTCAGTTTGATGTTGTCCCGTTTGCTTAGTTTTGCTTTTGTTTCCCTTGCCTTTGGAGTCAAGTGCCCAAAGTCATCTTTAAGAGAGATGCAGTACACATCTCTGTGCTCAGGTGGCTGAGACAGCTGTGGTGCGCATCGTAGAAAACCCAAGGACCTGCGTTTGTGAGGGGGTGGAAGTAGCGGGTAAGGGAGTAGGACCAATATAAACAAATAAACAGAAGTGCCTGGTCCTTCCTTTTTCTCTTTTTAAACAAAGAAGACCTAAATCATGAAATGTATTGCCATATTTTGTTCTTTGTATTTTATGGTTTCAGGTCTTATGTTCAAGTCTTTAATCTATTTTGAATCAATTTTTGTGTATGATATTGAGAAGTGATCTAGTTTCTTCTTTTTTTTTTTTGCATTTGGCTGTCCAGTTTTCCCAACACCATTTATTGAAGAGACTTTACTTTCTCTGTTTTATGCTCTTCGATCTTTGATTGTAAATTAGTTGTCCACGTATCTGTGGATTTCTAGGTTCTTATTTTTTCCATTGATCTATGTGTCTGTATTTATTCTAGGATCATATTCTTTTAATTAGGAAGAATGATACCTCCACTTTTCTACCTTTTTCTCTTGATTGCTTTGACCATTCGGGGTTTGGATTAATTTTATAAGTGAGATTTTTTTTCCTTCTTTTTCCCACTCACCCCAACCCGGGGTCTTCAGACCTGGTCACAGAGCTATACGTGGCCTGTGCCTTACCTGCTAAGCCAGAGGATACATCAGAACATTCTCTTTTATGTTCATAATATAATAGTACCTCAAAGAAGCTGAGCGGTTTTAACCGTATCTTCGAAATTTAATGAAATTTTTTTTCCACAAGTATGCTTAAGTAACAGAGAGAACCAAGCAGGCATTCTTACAAAGTTTATAAAATAAGTAAGATTGATGAAGCAGTTTGCCTAGTTGATGATACATCCCAGTTGTGCTTTTTAAACATTTCCTTGCATAATTTGGAAACGTTTAAGATAATTGTTGGTGTCTTTAGCACACTCCTTTTCCTTTTTTTCTTACCCTCTCCTAAGCTGAAAAAATAAATAGCAGGTAGTATGTGATTCCAAAGATCATTTCCTCTCCATGTGTCCAGTTTAATTCCTAAATTGCTCTCAAATACCCTCACAGTTCTCCACAGGAGAAAGTGCTCTCAGCTTAATTCAGAACTAATTTTATGGGGAGTCGAAGTCTTTTGGTTTTTTGCTTTAAACATTGTGAATTCCATGTTGGCAGCTCACCAGATATTTTTTTCATCGTCTCTATAATATGGATCATTGAATAGTTCAGAATCTTTGTATTTCAGAATAACTAATGTCTTTAGCAATTAACTAGTCCGACCTAAGTATGTAAAATGAAGTATCGGTAGGGGTATTACTATCTAATGGAATCATTCCCTGGCAGAACCTGTGTTCATATAGCATCAACACAGATGCAGACCTAACTGGTAAGGCTGGTAGCATTGCTTATCAGAATGAAAGAGGAGATTTCAGAGAAAATGATTTATCTCCTTGCATCCTCATTTGGCTTGTTTACCTTCTCTCTCAAGACTTTAAATATCTTCACTTTGTTTAAATTTCTCTTTAGTTTGCCCTTAGCTCTTTTCTCATCTCCTTGCCAAATGCTCCACAATGAAGAGGCTTTTAAACAGATAATGTTTTATATAGCATGGGCTTGGCTCACCTTTTAAGACATTTATGAAAAAAAAATATATAATTGTCAAGTGGAAAAATATTTTAGCATTTCTTGAAGTTAGTTCCCAGGGAGCCTTGTGGAATGCCCTAAATTGGGGTGCCACAGAGAATTGTTTATAGTAGGCAAAAAGTAAGTGAGTTGATCTACTTTAATTGCTCAATTTCTGATGGCAGAACAGTAAAAGATAAATTGGACTATTTATAACATTTCAGATTTAATCTTTGCTTAATCTTATATTTTTTTCTACAAAAAATGTGCTGTCTTTAAAAAAAAAAACAAATAAGTGTCTAAATGATGCAGTGTTCCTAAAATATGTGCTATTGTTATGAATAAAATATTTTAATTCCAATATTTAATTACCTTCCCTTTAAAAAAAAGTGTGTTTTGGTTTTTTTAAGGAAAGGTGCAGGCAGGAAGGCAAGAAGAGAGAGGAAGAGAAAGCACTTTATTTTATTTTTATTTGGTTGTTTGCATTGGTTGCTCTCCCTGGACCAGGAATGCAAACCTGGGTCCTTGGTGTATATATGGACTCCACTCATCTGAAGACAGCTGACCTAATTGCTGCCCCGCCAGGCCATGCCCATAAATCCCATCTAAATTTTAAATAAAAAATATTTTTAGCTGTCAAGTACAATGTCTGACAGAATAGATTTTTGTACATAATAGTGTTATTGCCATCATTGACCTTTACTATCAAAACAGAATATTCGAGTCACCTTAGGCTGCCAGAGGTAGCCTCCCAAGTTCATTACTCAGCAACCACATTCCAGGGCTAGGAATGACTCCTTTGTGCAATCCAAGAGACTGGGGTATGAACAAGGAAATTTCCTGCTTATACATATCACTGCAAGGTGCAGGTGGGTAGGGGAAAGAAATAGCGAGGGAAGGGAAAGGGGGAAAAGTTAGTAACTCTTGGAGAAATTGCCCACGTCTGATCGGAACTCAGATAGTGACAGTGAAAATTCAAACGCAGCTCTGCCCTGATCTGGTATTGGTACTATTTCTACTACCAAACTCTACCTTTACTGCCAAGCAACATACGAATTACTTTTCATAGAATGGAATGATGATCTAAATAGACTACAGGCAACACCCTGCAACTTCTAGACTAGTGGCTTTTAAACTTTGTAATACTGACTCACACTAAGAATCATGTTTTACAAAGCAAGCCGGTATTTGCATTTATATGTGTGGCACGCATTTATTTCCAATGTGATTGAGCTTAATTTTCAAGAAATAACACTAAGTTAGGTATTTATCAATATTTACTCTCCAATGTATTCTGATAGCTTTCTTTTCATTCATTGCAATGAATGTTTATTAGGATCCACAATCATTTTCAGGGCTTTACTAGCTTCCTGGGAACTCCTCTTCTAGATCCTTTGCTTTCCTTGGAATTTATTCACTAAAGAGATATAACAACTCCAGTGAGCTGGAGGAGACCCCCTGACAGAAAGGGAAAAGGCTTCCTTCCTACCTTCTGTATGTAAATCTTTAATGGCGCATCTACACTAGCCTACAGGCAGAGCTTTGTGAGAATCAAATGAAGATAGATGAAAGAACTTTTTACATAATCAAGTCATCTGATTGAAGCTGTACTCTTTGGGCTGATCATTCCAGTTTTCTGGAGCCCATCTCTTCATCTGTAAAATGAGGAATTTGACACAGATCACTTCGAAGGCTCTTGCCCAACCCCGTGGAATATAATTCTATTATAAAAAGCTCTTTGTAAATGAACTCTGAAATAGTATGATGATGAATAATGATAATGTTGATCATTGTTCTTTAACATTTTGTTAAAAGGTCTCTGAAAGAATTTTTGGAAATAAGGACTGACACGAACAAAAGGAAATTATGTCTCATGTTCAGAAGTAATCAGATTCAGCTTGAGTAAACGCATCACAAAAATGAGTAAAGAAGTTCAGCTTCATTTAGAACATGGTCAACAAAATTAGACATATTCAAGAAGTAGGAAATTTATTGCTTTCAAGTGTCATATTTATATAGACAGAGAAAAAGTATAGATATCAATATTTTAAAAAATGCATATTATTTATGTCATTTCTCTTTCCACTTATGAGGAAAATCAGAAAAAAAGGAGCATAAATATCTAGGGTAGATCGATTTTTATAAGTGACAAAATGCTGGAGAAAGCTTAATTGTATTGATTTTTTCCTTTTTTTTTTTTTTTTAAGGGAAGGTGCAGGCAGGAATGAAGGTAAGTAGGCAGACAGACAGGAAGAGAGAGTAGGAAGCACTTTTTTTTTGTTTAGCTGCTCACATTGGTTCCCCTGGGCCAGGTCTTGAACCTGAGATTTTGGGATTCATGTGGGGCTACTTCCAGGTGTATAGACCGCTAGGCCACCAGGATGTACCCCTAATTGTACTGACCTTCATATGCATGTATGAGTTGTTGCTGAAAAGCCCCTATCTTTAGATGACTCTGAAACATACTACCTCTGAGAAGGTGGGTGGCAATTAGTGTGAGTTGCCTCATTTTGGATGGAGAAACATCAGCCCAGAAAGGTTAAATGTTTTGCCCCCAGGGGATTGGGTGAGTCAAGAAGAATCATGATTGGTGCTGGAAAATCAACCCTAACTCAGCCCCCACCACCGTTTTCTGCTCCACTCCTCACTAAATCACTTACCCGACTGTCTTTGTGCTAAGAACTACATGCCCCTGGGCAGCACAGTTTGTGGTTATTTTCTGGAATTTCATTAAGTACCACATGGCTAATAAACTAAAATTCTTAAATATGCCAGTGAAGCCAACTGTAGAGGGTTATTTTATCATCCTCCATCATTTTCTTATTTTCATGTCTTTCAAGATGTAAGAAGACAAAGAACAGTAGTAATGAAAAGCCCACTATGGTTATAACTGAATTTATTTGGAGTCTCAGCTTCTTAGAGCCCCTTCTGGCCTAATCTTCTACCAGTCAGAAAAAATTAGCTTTCTTTCTCTTATGGACTCAGTGGCCAGTAGTCTGTATTTTCACACAATGCCTCCTTACTCTCCAGGAAAAACTTTCTCACTTTTCCTTTCCTTTCAAAAATATTGTCATGGAGGGTTATACTTCTAATTTAATTATTTTTGAAAAGATTTTTAATTTTGAACTTTCCTCTAAGACTATTCATCCATTTGTATTTTTAGGTGCTCCCAGGAATTAATGCTCAAGGAATTAATGTTCAAGGGCTTGCTATGATCTACCCTTCTATGTAGATGCAAAAACCAAGAGGGGAGGCCTCAGTAACAAGCAAACGCTCTTTCCCGGGGGCACCCCACCTGCTTTTCTGTCCCTGTCAACTCTTTAACATAGGGGCAGCTTCCTTGGGCTTTCTTAACTGTTTCACAAAGTGATCAATCTCCAAATCCAATGTGACAGGTATTGTCATCTCCCAGGGAAAAAGTTCTCTGAGTGCTTTTTAAAGAATCACAAAAGGAGAAAACTCTCTACAGGACTATTTCCCTCATTAAATAAATCTGTCATGGATCTTGCCCTTGGAAAAATACACACAGGGCCCCAAGTGCATATTGGCCAAATGGCTACAACCATAGCATTCAGTTTTGAAATGACCATTCTCTATGTCCTGAACGTTAAAGCAAGCATTAAAACCATTACAAATTAAAGCGCATTTCCTCTGACTCGCTGACTTCCCTAGCAATTCATGGCACTGCGGGCACCCGGGAACCAAAATCTCGCCACTTATAAAAATGACAAACAGTGGCTCGTGCCCAAGCGCTCACACTTGTTTTCCCACCCAGTCTTGGCGGACAGAGGCAGCTGTTAATTCCTTAGGTCGTTTGACTTCACCAGGGGCGAGGCGTGGGTTATGAACACACTGACCACTTGTGAACGCTTTCGGCAGGAGTAGCTTCAAGATGAACTTTCTGGAGTTTTTGCGACCAAAAATGTCTGAATAGCGTGACTGGGAACTCGTGCAGGCGAGAGACTGCAGCGGCAGCTCTTTCAACAGGCGATTTGTTCTCGTCGTGGCTCATTTCCATGCAAAGAGCCTGACATCAGAGCACCTTTTGTTGCTAAACGCTTTCTTTAGCATCGAGGGGAGAGAGTCATGTGGACCTGGAAGAGCTCATTTTGAAGAGAGGGGTCCCGGAGTTGCTCCCAAGTCCCAGAGGCACCGCGGTCACCCCTGCGGGGCCCCGGCCCAGACCTGTGGGAAGAAATGAGTCGCGTGCCTTAGTTCGTTGGTTCCCGGCACAGGAAGGAACGCCTTTGCAGTGGCTTTAATTGCTTCTGGGCTGCCAGCCTTCCCCGCCGTGAAACTCCGTGGTGCGAACTTTGCCTCCTGCTCCCGGGTTGCCCGGCCGAGCCGGGTGGGAAAGTTTCTAGAGTTGTCAGACCCGCCACCCGCCGCCACCTAGAGCCCGGGCGCGGGCGCCGGTGCAGGGCCCCCAGCGAGATCGCCAGGGCATGCGGCGCGGGGGCGCGGCGCGGTGACGCGGCGGGCGGGCGGGGACCGGCCGCGCTCAGTGCGGGGCCAGGGCGCCCGGGGGAACCGGACACACAGCCCGCGCGCGGGACACGGCCATGGAGGATGCGGGAGCCGCGGGAGCCGCGGGAGCCGCGGGCCCGACGCCGGAGCCCGACGCCGCGCCGGAGCCGGAGGCGGACGCGGGCCTGTCCGAGGGCTTCTCCCGACTGTGGACGGATGTGATGGGCATCCTGGTGAGTTACCTGGAGCCCGAGAGCGGGGAGGGCGGGTCGCCGGCAGGCGGAGCCGAGCAGCCCCACTGCGCCCGGGCCTCGCTGGGCCCTCGCCGAGTTGGCCAGACGGGCTCCTCGGAGTCGCCCACCTCTGGCTCTAGTTCTTTGGGGGTTAAATACACACGGTATAGGATTTCAAACCCTAATTAAAAAATGACCAGCCACAGATCACATCAAAGATATATTTTTTAAACAACCGGGCCTGATATTCAGCAGTTTAATTTGGAACACCTGCTGAGAAGTTGGGGCAGAAAAGACTAGAAAGAGTCCTTCAAAGAGTAGATATAAATAAATAGTCTTTGCTGATGTACTTTCACAGTGGGATTTGGGAAGAGGCTGATGTTACTGATGTTTATCTCTTCACCATTTGTTGTCTGGCCACGAGAGAAAAGCCAGCACCAGAAAGTCAACTCCCACTGTTTGCAGTTTTTCAACTTGTAGATTGATGAGATCATTGTCGTTACTTGTTTGGGACTGAAAACAATAAGGATTATTTTGTAATCTACATTGTCATGTGTTTTGAAATGTCCAGTCGCGTTTAAAAACCGGCGGAGGATTTGATTTAATTTCTGAAACAGTTCTGCACGGAGGATGAAGCTTTAACTTGCTCAGGTTTCAAAGCCTGGGAGAATTAGTAGAGGTGCTTTGGAGCTGTAAATTGGCAGGTTGACTAGCAATCAGATGGGTGGGGGTTATTGCAGTCAAACATCTTAATCTACACATCGAGTGTCAGTTTAGTTTAATCAGTTAAAGATTTGGAATTGATAATGGAGTAAGAACATTGGAAAGGGCTCTCGGTTTACTTGGGAATCTTATTTTCCTAATAGGTGCAGTTTTTAGAAACAAAACAAAACAAAACAACGACTCCTCCTTGGAAATGATGAGCAACATCTCATTTTTTAGCACAGTAATTAAGCTCTAGGACTTTGGAGTGAGTTAGCCCGAGTCAACGTCCAGTTTCTCCCAATGACCTTGTCCACAGTGCTCAGCCCCGGCTGTTTTCAGTTTCATCACCTGAAGAATAAGTCAAGGAAAACTGGCATCTTAGGTTTTCTGGAATTTAGCTAACTTAATGTATGCTGGTGTTCTGCATGCTGCCTGGCATAGAGTAGGTGCTCAGTAAATCTCTGTCTGTTTGTTTGTTTGTTTTTCCCCTGCAAATAGTTTTGGGTCTTACCTTTCCACACACCCTAGCTGAAATTTCAGTTATACCATTTTCAAGTGTGCATTGGTATCTGATTATTCCTGTGTAGAGAAAACCAGGGGAATTTGTCAAAGATTTATGCCTGTTTGTCTCACTCTCCAATGTTTGTTAAATTTATTCATTTAAAAATTCTGCCTTTGAATTTTCTAAACATTTCTGAGGAATATGCTCCTTCTGTAAAATTACAACAAACCCAATAAACATTTTGTTTAATTTTTAAAGGAAAGGTGCAGACAGGAATGAAAGTGAGTAGGCAGGCAGACTGGAATAGAGAGGTAGAAGAAGCACTTTATGTTTTATTCACTTTGGTTACTCCCTCTGGCCCTAGGCTTTGAACCTGGGGCCTTGGGACATATGTGAGACTGCTCTCAGGTATACTTACTAGACCCAAAGTCACCAGGGTGCTCCCCACCCCACCCCTTTTAAATATTTTAAAGTTGTGCCATGTTGATAGATTGTTCATCAAGCAGGAAGTTTATCTTGTTATTTCTTGCTTAGCTCTCGCTCTGTAAATTTTCAGTCCCTGCAAAAGTTGGTTTGATAATATCACATTGCATCCTTTACTAGGGATGGGCTGGGGCTGGTAGAGTTGGGGGCTCACTTAGTAGGCTCAGACTTGTTTTGGAGGGGAGGGTTGACAGGTGACACTTTCTGGAGGGCTGCTTTCCCTTCCCTGGCAGATTCCAGCGCTGTTGGGTCAGCTATAGCAGAGTGTTCTTTGGCTCAGTTCAAAGATGGGGTGGGGCCTCCAGAAGTCAAACCTGTTATTCAAAGGACAGATGCAGGAGGAAAGAAAATATGTACTTCTTACCAACCAATAGTGTGAGGCTGGAGAGGACAGAAAGATTGTCCCAAACAGGTTAGGTTTACTCATAGTTTCCCATCACATATAGTTTATTTTCCTTTAGGGTAAATTTGGGCCTCAGCATGGTTCCTAGTAAAATTCAGATGAAGACACTGCTTACCTCTCCTTTGTACATGTCTATAGGAAGTCATTAGGTTAATAGAAAGATCTTCAGTATGCTCTTATAAAGCTGTCATTCAGGTATTTATAAGAAAATACTTTGGGGCACTATATCAAGATATTGACCTTCTCTGTTCTTACAGAGATAAAAGATGCAGTTTCCGTCATTTTTATTTTTTATTTCGTTTTTTAAAGGGGAAGTATAGGCAACAATGAAGGCAAGTAGACAGGCAGGCAGGAACAGAGAGGAAGAAGCATTTTACGTATTTTTATTTAGTTCATCTTGGTTGTTACCCATGGCCTTGGTGGCAAACCTGGGTCCTTGGCATGTATGTGGACTGCGCCAGCTGGAAGCTAACCACTTGGCCACCAGGACACACTCATTTTTAAAACAGATTTTACAATCGTCTGTCAGACAGTTGAAGTAATTTGACCAATGGTGCAAAGACCTTGTTACTGATACCCCAATTAGAACATCCCAACTCCCTAAACCTTGCTATATACTCCATAATTAATGATCCCAAGTCAACTTAGCAAAAATGTACTCATGACCAGTATTTTGAGAAAGTGCTATTTGGAAGTTTCTTTTTCAATATTGAACTTGAAGAGGGGAGTAGAAGTGATCGGGGAATTTTATTTCCAGACATCACTGGCCAATTTCAGGCAGAGTTGCTACTTTATTTTTTAGATTCTTCAAAATGTTAAAAATCGAACCTCAGTATCTTAATAGGTTAAGACTTTTAGGTGAATGAGCAGAGTTTCCCTTTTCCAGAACTGAGAGGCACTGGGAATTGTCGCTTGGAAGCTTTGTTGGTTCTAATAGGTTCCGCACCCAGGCAAGTGTTGCCTCTGAGCCATAGATCTCAGTGAATATAGGATGATTGTTTAGTTCCTTAGACATATTTTGCATTAAAATTAATTCAGTTCTACATATTTTAGCACCAACTAGTTGCCTTTAGAGAATTGCTAACCAAATGCTTGCTTAGAGAAGAGATAATAGCTTAATTAATGCCATTCACATGTCTGATCCCTGATAGAATGTGTGAGTGTTAAGTTAATATGTAAATAGGTAATGTAATTAAAAGAAAAGGAACTTATACAATCATTATGGATTTTGAGAACCTGAAAGGCTCTGTCAGTATTTTACTCATTTTTCTAACTCTGGTGCTTGGGACTTATTAGATGCTGAGAACATGGTTTTATTGAAAGAAAAAAGTATGTGCTTTTTAAATGTGGGAGTCACATCCAAATACAGTTCTGTAAAGACTCAGATACCTGATATAATGGGGTACAATTATGAAGACAATAAATTGTTCATGCTGAAGCACCCACTTGGGCAGTTTCATCATACTTACTAAAATATTGGCACTTCCACTGGAAACAGTAATGGTAAATTGCAAAATGTGTGTAAACTGTGCAATTAAAGCATGGTGATCTTGTGAAATGTGCTAGTCTGTTCTCAAACTCCAAAACATGTGGTCGGCCTGTGTTTTCACAGTATATTACCTTTCATGATGCCATGCTTAGACTTCTGCTCATAAGTGCAAAATGTGCTAGAATCCTGTGTCCTCTTTTAACTTTTTATTGAAGAGACAACATTCCTTTTCATTTATTTTTTTCTTTTGGTGTGGGAGGTTAGTTGTTATTAAGAATAGGAATAGCTAAGTTATTAGATACAGTTAAATATGGGTAAATCATTTTTTCAGCACTGATTATT
The DNA here is from genome assembly GCA_004363575.1 of Solenodon paradoxus. NCBI lineage: Eukaryota > Metazoa > Chordata > Mammalia > Eulipotyphla > Solenodontidae > Solenodon > Solenodon paradoxus. The sequence continues at coordinate 2,533,001 of RJWH01000015.1, forward strand.
CATTTGATAGTGATTGTTCTTAATTCCCCACCCCCCAGTACCCTTTAAAATTGAGCCAGGCCTTTCAAGCTACTTGCTAATGGGGAAGGAGAGGAAGGGAGTTAGTAAGTGCCTATTGTTTGCAAGATCCTGCAAGGTGCACCTCCCCAAACCTTAAATTTCCCGTTTCCCTCCTCCCCTCTGTTCCTACAATTTACACTCATTTCCTAGTAATGCTTAGAAGAATATCCCAGACCTTCTTCAACTCTGATTCCTGTGCAAGCTACAGAGAAGTGGATGCAACGTAGGCTTCTGTCCCCACAACTGTTGGGTTTATTTACTGAAGTTCTGGTTACTTACTGAAGTTCTTTTTTAAAAAAGACTCCTTTGCTTTTTAGTTTTGGGCCAAGTGTGGGAGAGGGCAGATGTGAGGTTCCTAGAGGTTTGTAAAATGGAAACTCATTTACAGGCAGTAATTTGCCTATTACTTAGGAGGTACCTAAAGCTGGTCAGGGTTAAGGCCATCAAGCTGATGACTTAATTTTAGGTCCTGGAATTTGAGTCAGCCCCAGTTTCAAATATTCTGACTTCATCTTATTTTTACGTTCCTATTAGCCAGCTGAAAGCATTAGGACTTCTGTAAGTGGAGAAGTTGCAGGTGATACAGCAGGAGGGACTGAAGAGACCTTGGAATTCAGCCCTCAACGCCCTCATTTAGAGAGGGAGGAACGGGAGGACTGGAGGTCCCAGAGCTTGGACCAGAACTTAGGTCCCTCAATTGTCAATTCTTCCCAAAGACAAAAGTTAAGTCTTTCATAACTCTGTCAGGGAGGTCGGGGTTGGGGGAGTCGCTATTTTTTTTTACTGTCAAAAGACTCCTGTGCTGACTCAACTTTTCGTGAACCCCTACTCCTCCCTTTGTGCCTTTCTTTTCCGTTCTCATTCTGCCTTGTACCTTTCCCTTTTCCACCTGACAGTTACTCGCATCCTGATTTTTCATTGCTTAGATGACCTCCTGTGCTAGAATGCAGCTACATGGTGCAGGAGACCCGAGCTGTGCTGGGCCTGCACACACTTACTTCGCTTGATTTTGAGAAATGCCCCCATTTACAGTGGAGAAGTAAACACGTCCTAAATGACATAAATAATGAACTGTAGCTGAAATTTGGATTCTATGTTATTTTCCATGAAATGAACACCCATTTGAAATGAGCACCCATAGTACATTCTTAAATACATCTATTGAAACATTTATTGTCGGTCACAATCTTTTTTCTTCAGTTTTGTCCTAAGTTCTAATGACACATACCCCTGGCTTCCAGAAAGGCATGTTTTTAGAGGACAAGCAGAGCCACCACCTCTCTGGTAAATTCCCAGCCCCACAGCGTGGTGGTCAGAGCACCCCAAGGTGGCAGGAGTTGTGCGAGCAGGGGGCACGGATCAGCCCACAGACCCTGGAAGGCCAGGTCCCAGGAATAGTCTGGGATGTGGGCCTGACACTGAGTGGTTTTCCCAGACTGATGCTCTCCTGTGAAGTGTAGGGACGAAAGAAGGAAGGGCCTGTGAGCAGCGCCAAGTGGAACAAAGATGGGAGGACAGAGACTTGAGTCCTGTGAGGTCTCTAGTGCTGGCCTCTGTGCAGACGCCGGTGAGTGGCAGAGTTTACACCAGCGTGTGGCAGGGTGGCTTCTGTGTTTCAGAAAAGTAACTTGTTGGCGATGAGTTTTAAAGAAGGAGACACCTAGTGATCCAGACAAGAGAAGGTGAGAGCCTGGACTCACTGTTTCTGAAGCTTTAGTTATCTGTCGTCTGGCCTCCATGAGGCCTGATATTTGACTCAGTATCTGTAAGTAATCAAGGCTTGCTCCAGGGTAACTTTCTTTTGATACTTCTTTTCAGCTTAAGAGTAGCCTGGGATCATTCAAGAGGTTTTTAGAGATGTTATTTGTCTTTTGTATTTTTTTCTTTAATAAAAAATAACTGTCTAGAGACACATTGACCTACCTGTCTGTACCTGTGGTTCCTTCAAGAGTGGAACTTTCCTAACAATACACACACAATGATCTTCTTTAATTCTGTCTTTTAAAAACTAATTCTAAAGGACAGTAGATTCGAGGGAAGTATTCAGTCAAGCAGATTGATTCATAAGCAAATCTGTAGCTCAATTCTGTAAAGACATAAAATAAGAAAACCTGGAGCTATCAGTTTGCTCTGTGTTCTTTTGAGATTGCTGTCCGCTTTGGACAACCATCATAATTCCACTTCCATCTGTGATATGTTTATCTGCATTGACATATTGCTGTCATATGGTAGAAATGGTATTGATATCAAATTAGCAAATTTAAATGAACAGAGACTAAAACTCTAGGAATTAACAACACATTTTAATACCAATGAGTACAGACTGACTAAGACTATAAAGTTATAGAAACCTTCCAACTAATTGTGAGGTAAAATGTATTTGTCATTTTTCAGATGGCATTCCTGTTTATTAATGTATTCAACTCGGGTAATAAGACCTGAAAATGGTGGTAAGCTTTGCTTCTAGCCAGCTGTCGAATGTTTGTTCCCTACTATGTTTCACTGGGTAGCATTAAATCTTTATGAGGTGACACTCCTAGTGATAACCTCTTTTTTGAATCTTTTCTTATGCATCAAGTCATGTCATTCAGGAGACTCTTTCAGGAGACTGAGACCCCAGCAGATGGTAACTCTGAGACGCAGGAGGCGAAAGCTTGATAATGTGATCGTTTTCCCTCTGTCATTAGATTTTCTTTTCTGGTGGGGCTCTCTGGTCTCACACCTTTCTAAGACGATAGCTGAGAATATGAATATGTTTGTATTTATGATGAATGATCTTTTGACTATTGTTCAGAGTCCAGAGATACACTGCAGTGCCTTGGGATGCCTGTGATAATTTGATTTATAGTTGATCTTGGTGCTTCATTACCCTGTTTGTTTTACAATAAATAGTGAGTTAGGAATGGTCAGTAACTAGTGAGAGAGGTCAGGAATGGTGGTGGCTTTATCCTCTCTTCTGGCTTGCAAATAATGAATTAAAAGTGGAAATAAAGTGCATGTAATTATAATTTTAGCTAAATTGCCAGTGAGAAGCAAAATAAAAAAAATCTTAGTATGTGTCCTAAGCCATATTTACTGGAAAAATTTATCCTGGTTGATTTTTGTTGGCTTTAATATGTTTGCCTAAGATTTGCTTTCAACCAACACTTTTTTTTTTCCCTAGAGCTTGAAACTTACGCTTTTTTATGTCTTAAAAAAGTCATGTTTTGATATTAAGTTACTTGAAAAAGAAAGGAATATTTTAGTTTAAGAATAAGTATCGTTGCTCTAGGCTTAAATCTATTTTCAGAAGACTTTAAGGACCTCACTTACAAACCAACAGCAATTGTATGCTTTTTTCTTTTTTGAAAATAAACAGGGTTAAATTTATTTTTTAATTGAAGTAACAGTGAGATGCTCCTACATACTTTTAACAGTGGTCAGAATCAGAAATACTGACAGCATCAAAAACTAATTAAGATGTGTAGCGACAGAAGCTCTCCTCTGTTACAGCCACTTTGCAGCACCACTGAGTGATTTCTTGCACTGCTTAAACCCACCCTTAGTATATAATCCTGCAATCTTTGGTACCCAAAGGAGTTGAAAACTTATTTCACACAAAAACCTGCACACATATTTATAGCACCGTTATTCAAAATCTGGAAGCAAAGAAGTGTCCTTCAGTGGTCAAGGGACAAATAAACTATGGTTCATTCAGACAATGGAATATTATTCAGTGCTAACAAGAAATGAGCTATCAAGTCATCAGAAGTCATTAAGGGGTGTGCTTGGTGCCTTACGTGTTGTTCGGCAGCCCTGGCCTGGCCTGGAGTTTGAGACCCCAGGCGGGGGCGGGGTGGGCAAATGTAATGAATAACTAAATTAATTAATGAAATGCTTCTTTCTCCTCTCTTCCTTCTCTGCCTCCCATCCTTTTTTTATTTTTTATTTATTTTTTATTTATTTTTTTTTTTAAGTCATTAAGGAACCTTAAACACATTGTTTCTTTTTTTTAAGTGAACAATGCTAATCTAAACAGGCTTTTTTGATTCTGACTATATGACATTCTGGAAAAGGCAAAAACTATGGAGAAGTAAAAAGAGTAAAGACAGTTAGAAAATCAGACAAACAGGCAAAGAAACACTTCAGGTTGCCCGAGGATAAGAAAAGAGGAAGGGAAGACTAGGCAGAACACTGCAGATTCTATGACAGTAGATGCATGTCATTATAAACTTGTACTTTCCCTCAGAATGTAGGATGCTAAAAGTGAACTCATAATGATTATGGTATGTCAGCCTAAAGACTCCAGAGGTAATTTAAAAGGACAAACTACATTTATTTAGGATCAAGAATTGGAATTTTAGGTACACAGATTTAGGTAGAAACCTAAACCATGCCCCAAGGGAGTGATAAAATTGGGTATTTTTAATGGTGGAAAGAGCAAGATGAGGTTAGTGGTTAAAGATAAGTGTTGTTTAGTGTTAACAAGCTTGGCTATACATAATTGATAACTGAATCTCTAGAAAGGATGAAAAGGGAACTGATTGATTCTGTCCTGTGTCTGAGAGTCCCTATCTTTAGTTCTTGTGACCTGGGTGACTTCTCAAACAATTGTTTGTTTGATGATTTCTTAAATGTTTTAAAGTGCTTTTGACAGAGTCCAAAGATCTCTGGTCCAGTGCAAAGGTCTTTCCACCCAGTTCAAAAGAGACAGATAATGCAATTTCTCTGTAATGACTCCCAGCTCCACTTTAAAATGGCACCACAGATGTCAACTTTTCACGATGTGTCCATTTAGGTTCATCAGTTGTTGATGGATACAAAGTAGTTTTTTAACACTTGCAAGAATTTTTTCCATTTTAGTAGACACTGGGTGTCTCACAAATTTCACACACTTCCAGGAGATAATGTCAAATCACACAGATTAAGGACTAGCCCCACTGGACTGTTTCTACTTCAAATGCCAATTCTGGAACCAGGTTGTTAACCTGTGCTTCTGACCAATTAGCTGTAAATCAGAGGTACCCCACAACCCTTTTTTTGGGTATGATTAATCTGTTAGAGCCACTCACAAAACTCAGGGAACAGATTTATCTTCTAGATTAACCATTTTATTAGTCGACTGTTGGTTTATATGAAAGACTATAACTCAGGAACAGCCAGATAGAAGAGATGCATAGGGCAAGTCGGTGGGAAGCGGGCAGAATTCCATGCTGTCTATGGGCACATCGGCCTCCTTGAATCTCAGTGTGTTCACCAACCTGGAAGCTCCTGGCCCCATCCTTTTGAATCAGAGGCTTCATTGCATAAGCATGCTTAATGAAATATTGATTGAAGGTGACTGAGCTCAATCTCCAGTTCCCCTCTCCTTGGAGGTGGGAGGAAAGGGGTGAGACTAAAAGTCTCTCCAATCACTAGGTCTTACTGGTGACCATCCCCATTCCTAGGCTATCTGGTGACCCCACCCTGTGTCACTTAACATTAACAAATTCTGGAAATTCAAAGGAATGACAAAAGATACTCCTATCACTTGGGAAATTCTAAGGGTATTTGGAGCTCTGTGCCAGGAGCTGGATGAAGACTAAATATATGTTATTATAAGTTATAATATCACCATAGGGATATTAATGCTGGGGAAGGCTATATGTGTGTGACGCTGGGCGATACATGGGCAATCTCTATACTGTTCCCTCAATTTTGTTTTGAATCTTAAATTTCCTCCCCCAAAATGAAGTCTTATAAAAAAAAGTAGCAGTTTTTTTTGAAAAGTTTTAAATGAGAGAAGGGTAGCTTTAGGCTATGAATTAGGTCATTTAGAAACAAAATTAATTAAACCTCTCAGAAAACAGAAAGGTTATTTTGTACAGCAAAGGAAGTGCAGACTTTCAGGGTTCAAATCTGGTCTTCACCGTTTAGTGGACGTGTGACCTGGGTAATTGCCATAACCATTTGTGCCTCAGTTTCCTCATCTAAAATGAGTAGATAGCCATTCGGGTCATCAGGTTCTGGATTCAGGTTACATGTTAGGAAATAGGTATATTTTGTTGTTTTTTAAAGGAAAGGTACATGCAATAATGAAGGCAAGTAGACAGGCAGGCAGGAAGAGAGGAGCAAGAAGCACTTTATTTTATTTAGTTGTTGGTTGTGGTTGCCCCATTTCATGTGCCCCCCCTCCACCCCCCTGCCATATTGAACCGGGGACCTTGGAATGTATGTGGACTATGTCTGGTGTGCTAAACTGCTAGGCCACCAGGATATGCCAGCCTGAGCCACTGTTTCTGTTAGGGTTGCAAATCATTCATTCTGAAGCCTGGTCTTCATTAGGGGTCTTTAGACTCCAAGAATTTATGAAAGTATCACATGATAGTGTCCCCACCAGAGCCCAAAGCCACTTACTAACACATTTTCATTATGAATATGGTAGATCATGGGATTCATTGTGGTTAGAGGAAGAATTAAAAACTTCTAATGAATACATTTTCCATTGGCATAAATTTTCAAAGAATACAATAACTATTGCACAAAATGCAATCTCTTTGGGAAAAAAATGATTACAACGCTTGTCTGGGTAGTAAATTGTAGAATGTTCTTGGTTCTCTTCAAGGAGTTCTATAGCCCGTGCGAGTGTGGGCTGTAGGGCTGTGAGAGTCAGTGAAGGAAGTCCTCCAAAGAACCTGTTGACAGCTCAATTTTCAAGCTCCTTTGGTTTACAAAGCAAGAGTTGATTCTATGCTGTAGCTCTTCCTGCATGATTACAAAGAAGGTGTACTTCTGGTGCAACCTGGTGGAGTAGCACTTAGGCAGATCACCTCAGAGGAATGCAGGCCACAAACCCCTGAGTTCAAGTCCTGGGTGGACCTTGGAGGAACAACCGGTGTGGACAACTAAATAAAAATAAAGTAAAATGCCTTCCTCCTCTCTCCTCCTGCCTGCCTGTCTGCTCCCCTTCATTCCTACCTTCACCTTTCCTTTATATGTGTGTGTGTGTGTGTGTTTTTCCATTTTTTAAAGTAACAGTCCAGTGAGCCTGACACATGTAACATTAAAAAAAACAGATGCCTAAAGTACAATTTATTGACTATTACTAATGGTTTAAGAAGGAGTGAGTTAAATTTAAAGGAAAAAAAACGTTATCTCCCAAAATTTTAAAAAGTATTTTTGGCACATCCTGGTGACTTAGCAGTTAAGTTTGCCAGGTGCAGTGGACATACATCCCAAGGACCCAGGTTCATGTCCTGGGGCCGGGGTCAACGACCTAGCTGAACAAGGAAATAAAATAAATTAAAATGCTTCTTCCTCCTCTCCCTGCCTACTCACCTTCATTCCTGCCTGCATTTTTGTTTTTAAAGAAAATATATTCCAGAGTCCAGCTATATGCCCAGTTGGACGCAGTGACCTCCGTCACAACAGAGACCCTGCTGCAACATTAGCATGAGTTTCTCTGCAACAGCAAGACTTATTTTGACTTGGACCTCCCTAGGACAAGGGGAGATATTGTGTCACTACTCCTGCCCCCATTCCTCTTGCTCAGTCATTTTTCTACCAAAACAACTACTGAGCTTCACCAACCCTAGCTGCCAAGACGTTGCATAATTCAGTGCTTACTTATCTTGACCCAACTAGCAAAATCAAGATGCAAACACATCTTGCTTTGGCTTGTTCATTTGGTCTTTGGCTGACCCTCTGGAATCATCTGTAACCCACTGCCCTTAAGGAACTGTTGCCCTGGATTTTCCTCTTTATCTGTAAGGACTTGAAACTGCACACCCTCCAACTTGTCTGCAAGTAAACCCACTGGTATACAACAGTAGGTTTATGTGTCTTAAAAAATCTTGATCCTTAAAAAAGGCAGACTAATTATAAAACCACAATGCTTTGCAGCTTGAAGAACTTTTTGGCTGATCACAGGCAAGTTTGCCTTTCCCAGCGTTGTAGAATGGGCCTTCTGGGTCTCCACACCAGAAGAACAAACTGAAAGTCACAAGGACTAAAGGTCTGCTGTTCTAGTGCCCCAGGTAAATGGTGACAATGACACACCAGGTGCCTGTGCTTCTCTGTGCCTCTTTGACACAGGAGGCTGCAAGTTTTGAGTGTTTGCCACACTGATCCACTTTATGAGATCTCAGATCCCAGGGACAAGGCAGCCTGAATGGAAAAGCGGGGAAATCAGACTGTATGTCACTTTCTAGATTTACCCCCAAACTGCTCAAAGACTAGCAGAGCCCACATCCACCTGGGTCAGGTCAACTTCAGAGGTTATTTGCAAACATTTGCAATGATATAAGCTCCGTGTTTCACCTGTTTTCTGGCCGGTGGGGGGTGAACTGAGAAACCTAAAATTTTCAGAAGCCAAAATCAAGCAGCAGTTGTTGAGTAATGGGTATTAAAATATAGGCAATGGAATGTTTGAGAAGAGAATCAGGATCAGGAACCCTAATTACTTATATGACTAACCAACAGGACTGAGTTTAGGAACCCTAATTACTTATATGACTAACCAGCAGGACTGAGTTTCCAGTAGCTGGAAGGGCATTAAACCAGCCCATATGTGTTAAGACACTGTGAAGGGCAGGGTATTATACAAATGCAAATATTATCATCTAATCTTTAGAGAAGTACTTCTCAGAGTTAGGGGTGTGAACTGCTAAAAATCCCTTTGATGTTTAAGGAGAGTCTTAGTTCTGTTTGTCTTCCCTCCGGGTTTCTATGGAGGTTCTTCCACCATGGAAGCCATCCTGCCTACTACAGACACAAGAATTCATAGTCCTTCAGGGAGGCGACAAGCTGAAGACTTCTTTGCTGTAGACTGTGGGGATTACTATTTGACGTAGCGTTCTGCTGAAACAGTACAGAATTCTTTGCTAATGTTAATGTTTACATCAAGTAGATTTTACTGTATCTTTCATGTATCATATTTGAATCATTTGACACTTATTTACTCTAATGCTCGTGCTATAGCCCCGATTTCATAATATCCTAATCAAGGCAAATCACTACCGTGTACCAGTGTTATGAGATGCTTTCAGCGAGTTACCACGTGTGTGCCACATGTTACGTAAGTCGGACAACGTGCTGCAGCTTTAAAGAGGTAATGACCATGCCCCAGTGGACTATATCGAATGCTGCACTTTTGTGGAAACTTCATGGCTGTTAGGCTTGTTTATAAAACCTTTTTAACCAAAATGATATCGGGCAGAAAGCCTGGCTGACCTAGTAACAGTACAAAGAGAATAATAAAGTCAGCAGCTGGTATTTATTGATTGTGTATAATGTGCCAGACAATCCACCTAGTCCTTTCTATGCCTTATCTCATTCCATTGTCCAGTAACCTTGTGAGCTGGTGGTCTGTGTTGTGGGTGCCCCTAATGAAAATATGTTGAAGTCTTAACCCCCCGTCCTTAATATCTCAGAATGTAACTCTATTTGGAAGTGGGATCTTTGTAGATTTAATCAGGTTAAGACTATGTGACCTCTGAGGAGTTTTGGTGACAGCCATAGACCTAGAGTTGTCCTGCCTACAGAGTTTGGGCTCCCCTTTGGATTCTCTGTTCTCGATCCCTCCCACCCAGTAAGGGTGATGAATTATGGTATTCCATAAGGACAATGCTAGGGAAGGGAAGACACTTACAAATGGAAATGCTAATCTCTGCTTAAGACCCCTCCTGGTACCACTTGACAGCCCTGAAGGCTGTGGGAAAGACTGCTGGCATCTTAGCTATAATGCAAGATTTGGGACATCAGAAATCACTGCTGGGTTGCTACGTGTTAAAGTAAAAGTAAGAGAATCGGGAGAAAGTGGAAATAATTCATAATGTGTTATCGGTTTCTGTGGATCATTTACTAGGTGCTTTAATTAATATCGTATGAGATACTCATTATCAAAGGTTTGTATCCCTGAATAATTTTAATCCCCATCATTGGTTCAGAACAAAAACTTTCAGAGAAATAACTTTGTAAATTAAAATAAAAATGGATAGTTACAAAAATCAAATTTCTTAGCTCATCTGTAACCCATCCGCCCTCATTCCTACACTACATTACCAATGATTATTTTTTCCAACTCGGGCTCAATGATTCAAGCCCAAACCTTCATCTCATTTCCCTTCGGAGACTATTACACAGCCCAACAGACATCCTATTAAGGAACTTCTGATTTGTAGACAAAAAGGTAAGTTATTAAGTTGAGATCAAGAAGGAAGATGATTCATAGCCCTAAAGGAAAAGGGCCCCAGAAGATTTCAGAGTGCGCCCACCTCTTTGGGAGACATACTCGCCCCAGAAAGTCAGTGGGGCAGCTGGACCAGTAATTCGGAATCAAATTCACCAAGGGGTTAAAAAGGGGCATCGACACCCAATTAGGGTGGGAGTTAAAAATGTAAAGTTGGCTGTTTTGAGCACAGAGTTTATGATTCAATATTCAAGAAGGTCGTATAATTAGAAATTGCTATAGTTGGATCAGGAAATGACTCAAGACCAAAAGGAAGATTTCTGTCCATGCAGGGTCCCGAGAGAAAGCTGCGGCCAGTGGCTCTGCCTCAGACAGGCTGGCCAACGTGGAGCTGAGGGAGCACAAGGAGAGTGAGCACCCTTAGCGGGAGTTCCACCAGCAGGAGCCATTCATTGCCTGAGTAAAAGTGAAACACAAAACTATCAAAATTACAAAATAAAGGACAGTCCCTAATGTCAATATTACAAAATAAAGAGCAGTCCCTAATTAGCAAAGTACTTTTCTCCAAGTGTTTCGCTCTGTCCCATTGTGACAGAGTAGGCTCCTGACTGTCACACTTCATTGTCATATGACTTACAGTCCCAGACTGTTTTTTCATAAGAGGTCTCTTGACTTTGCAAATTTATCCTTCTCTTCTCCATATGTCCTTAGGAGACCTGTATGCCATTTTTTTTTTTTTTTTTTTTTTTTTTTCTGTTAGATCAAACTCTGTTTTTGAAAATGTTTTGCTGACACCCTTTGGGTGGGTGCAGAGCTCCCTACAAAGAGGCTATGAATTCTCCCATGAGTTCTTGCCCCTGTTCTCTATCCCATGACTGCATTTCTTCATGGGATTTCAAGTGATATGTTTTCATTTTCCTTATACACCTTTTTTAATCTGCTGCTCTTTGGTGGTATGACTCAGTTAAAGGGAATTTTCTTTTTTTTTAAAGGAAAGGTACAGGCAGGAATGAAGATGAGCACACAGGCAGGCAGGCAGAGAGAGGAAGGAAGAGGATTTTATTTAGTTGTTCATATTGGTTGCCCCCAACCCACCAACTGAAATGTGAACCCCTGTTCTTGGGATGTACATGGACTGTGCTGGTCAGAAGCAGCAGACCCAACTGCGACTCCACCTGGGCATGCCTTGCTTTTTTGTTGTTGTCATTGTTTTAATTGTTCTCTACATTAAATTTCTGTTTTAAATATGTTATTGCCGTAGCATTGCTGCATTGTAGTGTTATGTAGACTTAGTGTGCATCATCGTATAAGGGGGCCTTCAAGGAGAGAAAGGGTAAGGAAGAAATTTGGGGAGCAGTATTTGGGGAAAAGAAGGCCTATGCTAAGGAAGTTAGCAGGGAGGTAGAAGTGTAAGAAAGTACTGGCTACTTGGAAAGCATGAAGCTTCAGATAGAACAAGAAGTACACGTGGAGTCCAATTTGAAGTAAGTTTGACCAGCATTTAACTTGGAGGTTCAGCTTTGTCATTTCTAAAAAGTAAAAGAAAATAGGACTTATTTTAAAATAACTTCTTACTTGGGTAAATTCTCATCTTCCTTTCTTACTTTTTTTTTTTTTTTTTTACCCCTGGTCATGTATCCCGATCCCAGGTCCATGGCCTTCGCAGTTTGTGCCTTAGCCACTTGATCTGTGGGGTGAGGGAAGGGGATTTGTCTTTTTTTTAAGGAAAGGTGCAGGTGGGAATGAAGGCGAGTAGACCTGCAGGCAGGAAGAGAGGAGGGAGAAGCACTGTATTTATTTTAGTTGTTTATCTCGGTTGTTCCCCTTGGCCCCAGGACACAAACCTGGGATCCTTGGGAAGCACGTGAGCTGCACCAGTGGACGGTGGTGTGCAAACCGCTACTTCAGGGCGTGCCTGTCATTTTTATATGGGTTTGCATGGATTTTTGAATTAGTGGGTGACTTTTAATCTGAATTCTGAGTGCTAGGATTTATTATACTGCCTTATCATTGTCTATGGCTCCTCATTTTTTATTGCAAATCCTGTGAGAGATTACATTCTGAAGCATACAGAAACTACGTATTCTTTGTGGAGAAGACTGATGGGATAGAGTTCTTTCGAATTATGTGCATAAAGGATGGCATTTTCTTTACTTGTGCTACTTTAAAAAGTATTCATCACTTAATACTTTAAATCACCACCTTGAATTCAATGTGAAAAAAAGCCAGGGAATAAATGTTGTATGATGTTATATGGTCTCTATTTCTGCAGTCTCTTCTGCAAGCTGTCAACTCCTGGGAGACTGAGTCAGCCATCTAGGCACTAGATTTAAATAGTATGGTTGGCCTGCTCTGGTGGCTTAGTGGATAAGTCTGCGACCATCAACTGGTATAGTCCACACACATCCCAAGGACCCGGGTTCACCACAGGGCTGAGGGCAACAACCAAGATGAACAACTAAATGAAAAAATAAATAAGATGCGTGTTCCTCCTCTCTCTGCTTGCCTTCTTGCCTGCCTGCTTGCCTTTATTCCTGCCTGCACATTTCCTTTAAAATAAATAAGTAAATAATAAATAAATAAATAAAAATTAAATAGTGTGGTCAAGGAAGGAGCTGAAAATGGGGCAGATAAATGGATATCATATAGAGAGAGCAGTTTGGAAGCAGAGAGAACATCAGCCTCAAAGCCCCCAAGATGAGAATGAACTTGGTTACTTCTAGGAACAGAATCGATGCTCAAATTCTTATTACCTGGCGAACCTGAATGACTTGAGATTGGGTTTCAGAGACAGACCAGATGACAAAGACCATAGTCAGGGCTTTGTTTTTCAGGATGACTTGAAGCCATTGGAGCTTTTCACTTGATTTATGTTTTTAAAGATCACTGACTGAACAATGGATTATAATGAGGTGACCATGGGTTGGATCATGTTGTCAAACCAGAGTTTGGGAGAAGTGGACGGATGTGAATAGACTGTGGAAGGAAGTAGACCCTCCAAATCTAGTCTGGACATGAACAGAACAGAGAGAATTGAGCCAAAATTAGTCTTAGGTGTTTTGCCTGATCGTCTAAGGAGGTTCAGGTTGTAAGGGCCAGAGTAAGGAGTCAAGATAAACCCGATGCCATTAAACTAACTGACAGAATTAAAAAGTGCCCAGCAAACCGATTGCTGTGACATTGTCTTTCCCATAAGAAGTTGACTTGGGAAATTTAATTAGAACCAGAAGGCTGAGCCCTCTGTACTGAGCTGTGCATGTTCCCCCTGCAGGGAAGCCTCTCGAATTCTCATCTCTTCCTGAAGGGACCTCATTGCTTGCTCCTTCAGCCTGGGGCATGTGACCTGTGCTGCATAGCAGGGGCTCAGGGCCCAGGCCCTCCCAACAGCAGTGGTGCAGGTTTGCAGGCTAGCACAGGAAGGAGGAGGTAAGCTGACGGAGGGAATAGATTTGCAATACGTGTTTCAGAGAAACGTTGGTCTGAGCAATTTCTTCAAGGTAGAATGGGATGAGAGAGGGAGAGGGTAGGGACTGGCATCAATCATGCCGCATCTCAGTGAGTGAAAGCAGATGATGGGCTTTTGGTAACAGGAGCACAGCAGACTAGTGGCCTTCCTGTAGGTACATGTTAGCTACTTTTGTGTACTTGTGACTCAAGTTCACTTGAATCAGCTTTCTTGAAGTTTCTGAGGGCATTTGATTAGTTAGAAAACAACTGAAATGTTTCGTGTTCCATGACCCTGTGTTGCCTTCTAAAATGAGAAGTATTTTCATAATCTGATTGTTCTTGTGAGGAAGCTCAGTGACAAAAGCTGTAAAGTCTCCATTGTAACATGTCACTCAGCTGGGATCGCCAGTGCTCACGGACCACAGAGGCAGATGGGACTGTTCCCAGTGGTTTCAGAGAACCAGACCCTCACATCAGCCCCGGTGTGGGTGCCAGGAGCCACTGCGTGGAAATCCCAGGGAAGAACTTTTCTCCTGTGCTGCTATCTCTAGTTGACATAAACAATGGCACACATGCAGTTTCCGCTACTTAGAAGTAGGATTCCAAATAATATTTAGTGAAGCTTTGTGTTTCAAAAGCTCACTGGGGGGATAATTGTGTCAGACTTAATTAAATGCCTCAAAAATCTCTAATACCTCTGTGTTACTGTTCCTAAAATTAAATACTTACAGACAGAGGCATCCCAGGGCTTTGTTTAGATAATTAATTCTCGAATTTTGGTACTTAGTAAAACTAGCTGAGATTTATCGAGTACTTACTGGGTGGCAGCCTCTGTGCTAAATGCTGCCCGTGGGTTAGCTCTTTCATCTGCACACAGTCCTAGGAGATGAGATGGAGGTTCTTCCATAATCACCCGCTGTTAGAAGCCAGGCTGAGTGAGGTTATCTGTCCAAGGTCACACAGTGCTGTAACTGGGACACAAACCCCAGAATTCTGGCTCCATAGACCCTATTGATTCCCACTCTTCAGTGTTTACATCAACCTTTATTACATTCCAAATATTCCCCTTTCCTAAGAGCAGCTCTGGAACCATGGGCATGTGGCAATGTCCGTGACGCCCAGGGGCTGGCGAGCTGTTCAGTCTGGCTGCATCAGGATCTGACCCCATCCGTCCTTCTGTGTGACTTCCTGTTGAGGTAGGTGGACAGGACAATGACCAGGGTGGAGAAAGGGGAGAGTTTTCTACAGTGGTGCATAATGAACAGAAATGCCTTCAGCCTCCCTGGAGCCTGAGTGTATTAAGACACAGGAAGAGGAAAAAAATACATGCATCCAAGTCCTGTATTTGACATTTTGAGCTACAAGTAAGGTATCGGGCTTTATAATTTAATAAGCAGTTAAGCTTAGCTAACATTTGTTATATACCCAACTGATGGCCTCCTATACTTGTGGACTGGGGACGCCTGGGACCCCAGAAGCCTTGAGACTCCCCTGGCCCACAGGAGAATTTCCAGGGTCAAGCACAAACATGAGATGAGATGGGTAGGGTTGATGTGATCAAAGGGATGGGTGTGCGGGAGGGCAGTTACTTACTCTATTTTCCTTTGTTTTCTTTCTTAGTGTAAGTGCCGTGCTCTTGGTGTGCGTGTTTATTCTTACGTGTAGCTGTGTAGCTGACTTGGGGGTGAGGTGGGAGGAGGCTCTCACTTCAATAAACATTGAGTGTCTGCCAGGTCCAGGGGGTCCTGCTCTGGAATTTAATCTCTAGCCAGGTGGGCACACACCTAAGCAAACTAGTTCTAGGCTGTAGAGCATTTTGACCTTTGCCTAGGGAATGACCTCCGGAGTGATGTATGTCTTGGTTTTTTGTTTTAGTTGTTCTTTCTTAAAATGAAAAGAGAAGAGAACACCTCAGTCCTTGCATAGATCCTCCATTCAGTCAAACCACCCTTGTTCTTGCCTGTTACATCCTAGCCACCTTAGCCATCGCTCAGTCCGCCTTGTTAGTTTTGCTGCTGCCAAAAACTTGCTCAGCAGAGACTGCACTTGGATGTGCAGGGACACAGAACAAAGCACTCTGCTGCTGTTTACATCCCTGGCCCAGCCACCCATTTTCTGTGCAGCCATCAGGATTTCCTCAGGAACTTTCCCGGTGAAGGGCGGGCCAGGGCTAACCAGGATGTGCTGACCGCAGCCCCCCAGCCTCCGCAGCCCTGCACTAGGTCATGGATCTGGATCCACCCTTCCTAGACTAGGTTTCAAGGCCATTGCTGGCCCCATTCCTTTTTCCCATGCTGTGCTCACACACAGCGCTGGGTGAAGCGCTTAGAAGGAGGGCACCGTCTTAGCTCCCGTCAAGCTGCGTCATGTTACAGAGCCTCGCTTTCCCACGGGCCCTTGGGTTGGTCTCTCTAGGGCAGCTGTCTCAGCTGTGGGTCCGGCCTCAGGAAGAAATGATCGATCGGACGATGTGCCAGTTTTCTTGGCCTGGCCAAGCACCTGGGCATGTGTTTCCTTCTGTGCGGTTGAGTGAATAATTCAGCGGCACTTCCAGTGCAGCTCAGGGGTACTCTGAACTAACACTCAGTTTTACTTCAAAATATAATGGGAGGGGAGACCTTTCATGAAAGGCCTTAGTATATTGCTTGGTAATTGAATAAGCGGTTAAGGTTTGCTAACGTTGATGAAAGCCCATGCATTTGGGTGGTGAAGTCTGATTTGGAGTAGACAGGCATGAATTTGAAGCCCGAGTCTGCTCTTCATTAGCCACATGACAGTGGAGATGTTTGTTGCTTCCAGTGCACCCTCAGTGGTACCACACGCTTAGTACCACCTGCATTAAGTTCTGTGTGTTTTCAATGAAATTGCCTAGGAGAATGCCTGACATGATACAGCTCTATGGAGCACCATTAATGTTAATATCGTCCCTAACTCTCATCCTCTCATCCTTTCAACCTCCCATGTACACACACACACACACACACACACACACACACACACACACACACACGTGTGCGCGTGCACGCACACGCAAAGCAGATTCTGTTTTCAGTTTATTCTCCAAACTTGATCACATGGAACAAAAGCACATCATTTAAAAGACATTTATAAGATGTATGAAGCTGCACGCAGTCTTTTAGTCTGAAAGATAAGGTTTCATTCAGTTGTTGAGCTTTTATTAAACGCCTGCCTGTGCTACCTTCCGTAGGCAGTGCAAAGAATTACTTACGGATGCTTTGCATTTAAGATGCACAGACACTGGCCTGGCAGGGCTAACACGTGCTGGGGGGAATACCTGGATGAGCAGATAGGAAGCAATAATGGACACCTGCATGGTGGAGCGCCTGCATAAACGTTAAGGGAATGCAGAGCACAGGAGGGGCCTGCCTTTAGACAGATCCTCCTGCTGTGACAAGGAAATACCATTTCAGAAGCTCTGTTTATCATGTGCTTGGCTTCTCTTTTTTGTTTTTCACTTGTATAGTAGTATCTGTTTCAAACACTGAAACTGTTTTTACTTGAATGAAGATGATTTCATAATAATGCAGCAAAGTTTTGAAGCTATACCAAAGAGGATGGGACGTGACATTCCATAATGTTGTATGTGACAATGGCAATTTGATGAGAACAATTGTTTGCTGAGTCCTGGGTGCCAGACGCTGTTCTGAATGCTCTTACACAGATGATCTCATTTATCCAGCACTATGTTCTGTGAGCAGGTACTCTTTCTAAGACACAAGGAAATTTAAATTTGATGACTTGCTTCTTTGAGGTCACATCCTAGATCTCAACTACAGCACCATACTGGTTCTTCCTTTTCTTTGAAAAAAAGGGAATGGAATTTAAGAAAACTCAACATGTCAACAAAGCCTATACAAAAACACATAGCATATTTTGTTAATAACAGAGCATTTTTCTTGAAGTGGAAGCTTGGAAGGGTGTTTGAGGCCTGGAAGCCTGCGTGGATAGATTAAGTGATCTCTCAAATGCTCCCTTCTAGATAAAATATTCTTTGACCTTTCAGGTCTGTGTGTACATCTTTGATTTAAAAGCAAACTATGGAGTATGGACAAAATCCAGTGCAATTCTAAGAAAAAAGTAGATGGCTCACGCCCTGGTGGAATAGCAGTTAAGTCACTCACCTCTGAGCAGTACAGTCCACATACATCCCAAGGACCTACGTTTGTGTCCTGGTGGGGTGGAGACAACCAATGTAAACAAATGAAAATAAAACAAAATGCTTCCTCCTCTCTCTTCCTGCTGCCTGCCTGCCTGCTTGCTTTTATTCCTTCCTGAACCTTCCTTTAAAAAAAACAAACAACAGACCAAGCAGGTGATTATCATTGGAGATTTGAAGATAGTTGGCCAAGATTCTGAAGTAGGAGGAAATTCACAGAAATAATTCGTGGAAAGCTTTGGAATATAAATTTCAGTACTCTAGTCCTTGTGTTACCCACATTTGAACATCATGGGTTGAAATGTTCCCACGTCGGCCTTCTCTTTTTTTTCTCCAGGACCATCTTGATTTTCTCCTGTTAAGTTTCTCTCTGCTTTTGGAGTTGCTTAGGTTTCTTATCTTTTCAAAAGTGTGTTCCAACCTAATAAGATAGTCTCAAATGAGGACTGAAACACATGTTTATATAATACATGAAATTTTTTTTTAAGGTGCAGGTAGGAATGAAGGTAAGTAGGCAGGCAGGTAGGAAGAGAGAGGAGAAAGAAATCATCTTCATTTTGTTTTGTACTAAGTTGTCCACACTGGTTGCTTCTTCCCAGGCCCAAGAATTGAACCCAGGATTATGTGACTTGTTCATTTGGAGGTGATTGACCTAACCTCTGCTCCGCCAAGGCACACTGTATAGATGAAATTAAAAAAAAAAACAAAAAAAAACATTCTGAAGTGTATTTTCAAGTGTCTAAGCTATATCTTTCCTTTCATTTCTCCTTGAATGCCATTATTAGAGTATCAGCTTTAAGGAACTGTATTTTTCAGGAATGACTAATTCTCCTCCTTCCATGTTTTATCTTTTTTATTATTTCTTTAAAAGGAAAGTAATGGAGGCCGAGGCAGGCAGGCAGGAAGTGAGAGGAGGAAGAAATAATTTTTTTAGATTTTGTTTAGTTGTGCAGTTTGGTTGTTCCTGCCAGATACATGTGGTCTACACCAACTGCTATTCCTCCAGGGCACACCCATGTTTTACCTTTCAATGGTTTTGTTGACACAGAGGATGGGAGAGAAGACCTTCATATCTCTAGGTTAATGTTTAGAAAAAAATGAAGTGAGATTGATACTGACTAGTATCTTCTTAGACATTTTCTGAATTATTTCTGTGGAAAATCTTTGTTACGGTTGCTTGTGGGGAGGTGGATGCAAGACGCGACCTCAGTATAGGTGCAGAGCCAGGGAGCCCAATGGGCTCAGGTGCTGGCAGAAAAAGGACAGTCCCTCTGCTTACCTGGTCTCCCAGCACACCTGCTTTCTGAGATCCAGGATCTTTTTGAGATTCTTAATTTGCTATTCTTATGTCCTGGTTTGCTTTTGGAGGTCAAAAGTTCTTATTCTGAGCTATTCATTAATACAACAAATTTTTTTCCTCTCTAGTAGTTATGCACATAACTTATCTAAATGAAATACAAAATTATTTAGAGTTATCAATTTAGGTTATTGATGATCTAAATCTACAGAGTGTCTCCAAATAGTCTTCCCTCATTTTTACAAAATGGGATCCTGAAAATACATTTTTTGATTATGTAAAAGTGTTTAAATTGTGATTACATAAGCACAACATTGCCCTACTATGTATTCAGAAATGCTGTCCTGTAAAAACCTGTTGCCACTACCTTGTTCTTTCACTTTTAAACTTGCAGACTTTTGTTAAGTTCTTGTCTATGTAATTAAATAATTTTCCTTTGGTAGTGGCTGCTTTTGCAATAGTCTGCTTACTCCACTTGACTTTCTCACGTGTATTAAACTAATAAACTACATAAACATAAAAGTGCTAAGTGTTAGAACTGACACCTCTTAGGAGTTTGTTTTTAATAAGCTTATGTAATTAACACCTTGAAATGAATATATTCCATTTGTTTCTTTTGAAACTATACAAAGAGAACAGGATGATACACATACAAAGGTACCACCATAGTTAATGTTAGCTTTGTAAATTGCCATGAAGTCATAGCTGTTTCAGAAGTTAAAACTTGGGAGTTATTTTTAAGTCTGAGAACTGTAAAGCAGATATGTTACTTAGAGAAAAAGAAAGCATAAAGCAGTATATAAATTGTTGACATTCATTTCCCCAAGGGCCTGAGCACAGAGTAGGCACAGTGCTTGTCTGACAGATCATTTTATTTCTTCCATTCACAAAGATCATTTTGTTTATTCCATGGACGACATTTATATTGAAAGTCTTCCAGGCCCTGGATCATGAACGAAGCTCAGAAAAATCCCTGCCCTTTGGGATCTTACACTTTAATTGGGGGAGGGAGATGGAAAAAGACACAAGTAAAAATGCAAACTGTTTTAGATGATGAAAGGCGGTAATAAAAATGAAAAATGGTGGAGATTGGGGTTAAAGATTCTGTGTCAGGAGAGGGAGGCTGTAGTTTTCCATAGGACAGTGTGACCACTGCTGGAGGTGAGGGTGGGTAGCTGTGGAGCAAGTTCAAAGGCAGACTGTGGCTGGTGGGTTTGGAGTGTAAACCAAGGGAGCTGAGTGGTCAAGGACAGTGAACCCGTGAGAAGTGCGAGAGGAGGCAGGACAGAAATAGAGGGGTGCAGATGCGATGGGCCTTTCGGGTCTTGGGGGCACTGTGACCTCTACTCTGAGTGCGAGGACAGCCTCTGTAGGGCTTCTGAACACGGGCAGGATGTGACTGGGGTTCTAGCAGCATCTGCGCCAGCTAGCCGGTGCGTGGGTGTGAGAGGGTAGCTCCATGTGTGATTTCCCAGATGAGCCAGAGCTGTGGAAGGGCTCTGCTCTGTGAGTGGAGAAACAGCTCCTCCTGACTGAATCAACGTTTAAAAAGAAAAAAGCAGCAGCAGCAGCTAGGTGACCATTTAAGAGGCTTGATCGTACTACTTATAATTTTCTTTGCAGGCTTTCCTCCCCAAATATGGCAAATAATTAAAGTTAAAATATTTGTCTTCTCCACATCACAGAGGGGAAAGTGAATTTGCCCTTTTGGTAGGGCAATTGAGAAGCATAAAAAAGTCTGAGTAGGTGGTGGGCATGTTCTAAGTGGCTCATTTCCTTTCATGAGATTTTTTCATTGTAAATGTGAGAGCATAGATGAAAGGGAGGGGATATGTCCCAGCTAACATTGACCCATAAACTTAAACATTACAAGAGTGTGATGATGACTAGATCAAAATGTTAATTCTTTCATGGGATGAATTGCTCTTTCAAAAAAGGGATATGTTAGGTTTTGAAACATTGGATGTCGTGAAAAAAGCCCGTGGTGATGTCAGAAAATTCTCGGTTTAGAGATTAATTGGAAAAATGAATATTTTCATTCATGGAACAATTGGCTTGGTGGAATGATGTAATGATGTGAATTCGTCTTATTATATTTTTAAATTTAAAGAATGGTACAGCCAATGAAGGTAAGTAGGCAGGAAGGCAAGAAGAGGAGAAAGAACCATTTTATTTATTTTTTATTTAGTTGTTCATCTTGGTTGTCCCACTCCCACCCTCACCCTCAACGAGTCCTTGGGATGTTTGTGGACTAAGCCTGCCCGCTGGAGGCTGCAGATTTATCCACTAGGCCAGCAGGCGCGCCCATCTTAGATTTTTTTGTTGTTGTTCTGTTAGACAAAGGATGTCTGTTAAATTTACATGGCAACCCTGTATGAAACATGTAACAAAGCAACTAGTCTCCACTCTCAATTTCCAAGATGTTTTTAATCTACGGTAAGAACAGACTCAAGTGCTCAGGATGTTTTTCAGAGCACTTTCACATTATATTCTTGGCAAACATGAAAGTTTTTATGATAAAAACTGAGCATATTTTGAGGGGAAGTGATGTAGTTAGGAAAAACTTTTCTCCCTCAAAAACTTGAAATAAAATGTTGCCATCATGTGGCATCTAGCATGTTAGACGGCATGTGGCATCTAGCATGTTAGACGCCATGTGGCATCTAGCATGTTAGACGGCATGTGGCATCTAGCATGTTAGACGCCATGTGGCATCTAGCATGTTAGACGGCATGTGGCATCTAGCATGTTAGACGGCATGTGGCATCTAGCATGTTAGACGGCAGGAAGTCCTCGTGCATGTGCTGAAACAAGGAGCTGCCGGGCTGACTTTCTCTAAATCTAACCTCACAGATCGCAATGTGGATCAGGATGAAAGCAGCAGATTTTCCCAACACCCTAACTTCACAAGTGGGCCTTGAGTCCCTAAATGAAATTTTCAGTGCACTGATAGCTGTCATAGGCGTGTCTGAGACACCAAGATGTTGGTCAGAAGAGTAAATTAAGCTAAGCATGGATGAAATGTGCTTCAGGAGGGTTAGGTGTGTAATACAAGGCTGCATTTGGAGCAGTTGGAGCTTTTCCAGGCCGTGGGTGAACTGGCTTCTCCCTGACTTTGGAAAGAAACCACCCCATTGGTGTCACATGAATGAAGTCACATAATGACTGAAAATAGTCTGTAGTAAATAGGAACGACAGGTTTCCCTTCAGTGGATAGATAGCTCCTTGCCATCAAGAGACTATGCATGTTTCTGTGGCCACAGCATTGCCGTTATTTGCTCTTTCACAACGCCTAGGCCAGTCGCATACCAGGTGTGTTTTCTTAGTTGTCTTCCCGACAGGAGTTGAATGAGGAGGATAAGTTTCTGGTGTATTCCATGTCTTTTGTATGTAGTTTCTATTTGCTTCAAAACTCTGAATTGCTTCTTCTGTCAGCCTGTGAGATGAATGTCAGACATTAGTGACCTCAAAGAATTTTCCCTTTAATCTTTTCTTCATTGAAAACTTCCATTGGGGTGTGCCAGGGTGGAGTAGTGGTTGGGTGCAGTCCGTGTGGAATCCATCCTAAGCCCGGGTTTTTGTCCCAAGGCCGGTGGGAACAACCAAGAGGAACAACTAAATACAATAAATAAAAAATACTTCTCCCTCCTCTCTCTTCCTGCCTAGACCTTTCCCTATAAAAATACAACAATAAAACTTCCACTGAATTCCAGCAAGATCTAGGAAACTCTACATGTTCAAAATTATCAGCATCAATTGAAAAATAATTAAAAATAATTCCTATATGTGAAGAGTCCTCATTCCTTTTTTTTCTTACTACACAGCACACCTCTGCATTGACCCTTCAGCCACCTGGGAAGCTTTTCCTCTCGGAAAAGACTTTCTCCTAACTCAGAGGAATTATATTTTCTGTCCCTTCTGCCAGGAACATTTTTCCTCATCCCCTCACCCTGTTCTTCATTTATTGATGTTTCTAATGTTGTATTTTGTGTTTGAATGTCTCACTAGACTGTATTACTGATTTAGGATGGGTAGGGACCAGGACTGTGATTGTAAAAGCCCACCATTATATGGAAAAGTGCTTCATCAGTGGACAGTGTGCCATTGCCTAGTTAAGTCGTTGAATGTTGCGGCCCCTTGGGAAGATCAGTTCTATTGACTTCATTCCTTAGATTTTCCTTAGGTGATTCTAGGCAGCAGGTATTGTAATGTTCTTAGGTAAGGTGGTTATCATACGCCCCAGTTTTGTGATGTGGAATACCCCTTCCATACCTGCTGGTACTCCAGTTGGTCCTGATTTCAACTCTCAAATTTATGGTAAATCTAATGTTAGGTATTGTGGTTGTACCAATGAGTCAGACCAAAGTCCAGCTTTCCAGAACGTTAAAGTCTCCTGGGGGTAGCAGTCATTTAAGTAAAAGTCACTTTTTAAAAGATGTCTTAAGGAACGCTCTGGTATAGTAGAGGATGGGCACAGTTCACATCCATTCCAAGGTCCCAGGTTCTCGTCCTAGGGCCGGGAGGAGCAGCCTGAAAAAGTACCTCTTCCTCGTCTTTCTTCCTCCTTCAATCCTACCTGCACCTTTTCTTTAGAAAAAAAGTCTTAAAATGGAGAATTTCAAGGGTATACAAAAATAGACTATTTTAAAGACTCCAGATTCTAGCCTCACAACAATCAGTCATGACCATCATTCACCTGTGCCTGCATCCACTCCTCTCGCCTCTCCCCATGACTTGGAAGCAAACTTGCAGACATAAGGTTCTTTCGGAATGGGGTGTGTGTCTTATTACATGGATGCAATGGGAAGGTTAGATGCCATGCAAAGTCTGTTGTGAAGGATGGACAGTTGCTGTGGGGCAGCAGGGTGAAAGAAGGGTGTTCCTGTCAGAAGACATAGCATGGTAGCGACAGGAGAGGGGATGATGGGGAGAGCTGCACGTAGTCTGATCTGACAAAATGTGGATGAGCGGTAGAGTCCCGAGAGCCAGTGTAGAAAGGCAGACTGGGTCCAGATAAACAGACTCTTTCTTGTTTTGTAGCCAACAGACCAACACTGCCAATTCTTCACTGAAAGACGTTTATAATTTTCAAGATTTACATTTTGAAAGTTACAGTGGTTATGGAGTATAGAGTAGATGGTAAAGAAGATGACATTGAGAGAGGACGATAGTTGAGAGGCTTTTATCATTGGTCTGAAACACTGTTTGATTTAGAATGGAGAGACATTTTGAGACATTTGATTGCTCCTGGAGAAGAAATGTTACATTAACACTGGCTTTTTTTTTTTAGGGACAGTGCAAGCAGGAATGAAGGGCCAGTAGGCAGACAGGAAGAGAGAGGAGAAAGAAGCAGTTCATTTATTTTTATTGACTTGTATATCTTGGTTGTTTTCCCTGGCCCAGGACATGAACCCAGGTTCTTGTGTTGTATTAGGACTGAGCTTCGGCCAGAGGCAATTGACCAAAGCACTACTCCACCAGGGCTCGCCAGCACTGACTTAAGACATATTAAGGCATATTAAATTTAGTGACTCACTTATATTAGATAAGTGACTCTTTAATCTTTGGGGACAGTCAGACATGGATAAAACTGGTTGATGCCAATCTCTGGAATACTGGAAACCAGATTGAAGCTTTTATGAGCATAGAAAACTCAGTCTGAATCTACAGGAAGAGTAGGCAAAGGCATTTGTCTCCAGCTAAGGAGCTGGAGAAAGAGTTAAGAGTTATCAAAGCACAAGTTAGGGGTATCCAAGTTTTTAGTACTGGGTCATGTGGTCAGAATCCTCAGGTTTGTAAGCCCTGTGAATTTTATTTTCCATGACAACTTTATCATTGCCAGTTCTTAGAAATGTGATATTTTGACATTACCAAGAAAGAGTTTAATCAATTGTTGTATATCAGTAAATAGTTAAAAGCTTGATGCCTATTGTCAGTTTTGATCAGATCACTAGGACTTGCAAATCTCTCTTAACCCTGCCTTTAAGAGGTCTGAGGAAATCAGTTAAGTCTGTTTTCACTGCATGTATTATATAGTACTTCCTCTGCCCAAGTTGTGACAGAATAGAATTTTTATAAAACACATCGCACTCCATTATTGTGCAGGGTTTAACTGACTAACCAGAAATCTCAGAATAGTCCTGAGATTAATATCTTCATTTCTAAAATGCTAAGAATATTATAGATCACTGTTTTTACCCAATCAGATCTTGATTGGTCAAATGCTTGAAAGTGTCTATATCTTCATTCCTGTGTACCAATGGCAGCCAGAGAAAGTGCAAAGTATGATTCATACCCATCAAAATCTGTGAGTCTGGTCTGAAATTGTGTGATTTCATTCCCACCCAACTAGCTTGTTCTGCTGTTCTTTCCAAATCTGTGATTTTATTAAGCTCAGGGCGGTTTAGAAATGAGAAACGAGTTTAGTCTAAAATTGCCATCTGCAAAATCCACATGTCCATTTTGAATGTGAATCTCACTTGAACCTTTTAGAACAGATGGTCACCATTCCTGTCTTTCCCTGCATTTTTAAGTTTTGAAAATTCCTGTTAAAGTTTCCTTTGAGATATTGTAGCAACTGTGTCTTTCAGAGCTTTTGGTTCCAGAAAGACGTTATACTAAACATACAATACTATTAGTAAATCCCTTCAACAAATTTCAGTGACTTAGCCAGGACTGCATTAAAATAAAGACCATACTTTGCTTTTCTGTTTAGTAATAATAAGAATTTATGTTTTTGGTTTTATATTTTAAGTTTAGCACCTAGTTAATATCATAGATGTTCAATAAATATTATTTTGAATTAATGAAATATCCTATTAGGCGTTGATGATTAAAGAGCATAATTTTATAACCTTTGTATTTGACAATCAATAGGATGTCAGACACCAGCACACACTTGCCCCATGAATGATACAGGTGGGGTCTTTTTCATCCCATTGTATTGTAGTTAATCCTCTCCATGACTGGTAAACTGAATGGTTTTTGTTGTTGTTATTTTTTGAAGAGAGGAAAGGAGTCAGGCAGGAAGAGAGAGAGAGAAGAATTATCTGTTGGTTTCATTTTGGTTTTTCCCAGCCCCAGGTCTTGAACCAGGCTCCTGGGCTTTATGATCCACGCCCCAGTCAGCATCTCAGCTTGCCTGTGCCACCAGAACAAACCTAAACTGAGTTTTTGCATATAGTCTGACCTTTTAATATTCCTTCCCAGCAGATAATTAGGGATTACTAGTTCATGCAGAAAATTTTGGTAATAGCATTTTTTGCTAAAAAATATATAAAGCCTTTCATATCCCAAAATCAAGCAGGCTCCATTGGGTCTGAGGGAGAAAGAAGAGAAGAAAAAAAAGCTCCTATGACTTCAAATCCCTCCAACTCCTGATGACATTTCCATAGGAGAGTGGGGCACTAGAGGAGGGAAAAATGTTGGGAGAGTCCTGAGGAGTGTCAATGCTTTAGGTGAGCTGAGAAGAGGGCTGAGAGTTCCAAGGAGACCCACACAGGTCTGGGGCTCTGGAAGAGCCTCCCAAGGGGGTGGACCCCAGGTGCAGTCACTGCATCAGTGACTTTTAAACTGTCACGGATTCACTGGAAGATGTATTTTTAGTTATATGCATACATAACTGAAACAAATGTTCAGGAAATAGTCCCCTTTCTTCATGGGATGTATGCCAACATTTTCTCTTCCGTTCTGTGCTACTCTGTGATATGCTCTGCAATGCTCTTTAAACAAATGCTATTCTCAAATGTCTAAATTTATATTAGGACTCTGGTGCCTTAGTACTGGGTCAACCTGGAAGCTGGACATAACTCAGCAGCAGCCATAGTTTTTAGGCTCTGAAGGTTGGCAGAGGGCGCAGTCCATGTGGTGGCTCCCACATGGGGCCACTGATATGTTACTTACCTTGTGAGCACGAGGCAGCACCCAGACCCACAGCATGTCCAGGTCCTGCAGAACTCTGTCATCTCCTGTGAGTCCTGAGCCACATGCATGTGCCGGTCCATTGGCAGGTGCTCCAGCTTCTCCTGCAGGTCACACATGGCATCAGGGTTGAAGGATGAGAAACTGTGGGTTCTAGTTGCCATCATGATGTTTTAATGGGCTCGGCTGTATCCTCACTCTTTCACATCCGGCTTCCTTCATAACTACCAGTCTGGCTACCCAGTGCTGACTTCAGGGTCAATACCAGGCATGGGGGCAGCATCTGCATAGACTGTTTCACCAACTCCCACATCTTCATCCAGCCTTGACCCCAGACATGATCTGCAAGAGGAATACCACCACGTTTGTTTATCCATTCAAGACTAGTAAAGACCCTAGGATTTATATATATGTATATACATATATATTTTTTTTTTCCTTTCATTTAAAAATGCCTCTTGTATTTTTTTAAAGAGAGAGAAGGAAAGGAAGGGAGAGGCGATAGACACACTATATTTTAAGGATGGAAGGAAGGAAGGAAGGAAAGGAGAAGTGACAAACAATTTTATTTAACTAGTTGTTTATTTTGGTTTTTCGCCCCAGTCCTGAGTTGCAAATATAGGTCCTTGGGTTTTATGTGGTCTGCACTCCAGCATCTCAGTCAACTGAACCACAAAGTTGCACCCTGTTTTTGTATTTTTAATATAAAAAGTTGCATTTGTATATAGATATAAATTTAAATTAGTATGTGCTTATAGTTGTAAGTAAATATATGTTTGTAATGAACTGTATCAAGGAGTTTTCATACCCCAATTAAAAAATATGTTTTCTTCCAAACCTTTGAAAAATACTGCTTGTGAAGCAGTTGCTGAGAGATTGCTGAGAAGAAGAGAATGATCAGTACTGCCTGCTCTGAGGTTATTCATTTTCCAGAAGGGGATTTATGTTTAGTAGAAACCACGAATGCACACATGGTAGTGTAGGGACCACGATCATATTTGCCAAACAAGACTCACATACAGGCTCTGGCAAGTTCTGGGTGTTGCTGGAGAAAAAGGAGTGGAGGCAGTGAACTCAGCCCTCCAGCCACCTGCTCTGTGGATGTGCCCGCAGGCCCTCCCTCACACCAGTATGATCTAATATGACCTTCATATGTGTTTTAGTTCCTATGTGTGAAAAACTGTCCCTGAGGCAAACTCTGTTTCAGCTCAGACATCTGCAAAAATGCTGGGTGTGCTACTGCAGGAAAAAATATTTGAGATCAATGATTATTATAAGTTATTTCTCCAGAATGGTATGGCAGGATAGGATGATAGAGTTTGGTGCAAATAGTGACCCTTCACAACTTCAGTGGGGCCGAACCAGAGAACCAGAGTTTAAAGTCTTTCTTGAGTGGTGTAGCAGTTTCACCTGAAAGGATGCTGAAAGTGTTAATCACCTCAAAATCTTCATACTAGCTAATTAATAATGAGAACACTTTGTGAAGTCATGAAAGAAATTAGACTTCATTGTATTCCAGTCATTTCTTTTCATGGATTTAACTTGAAGGGGACAGATGATACTGCTGGATAGTCCCCATCCTTCTCCAGAACAACAGACAACAGTGTAAATATAACATCATGTGTAGTCTAACGTATATCATATATGTACTTACTGTGGACAGAAAAGGTAGACACAGGGCGTGAATCTGTTTTCCTTAATCTTTTCAACTTTGGGGATTTAGTGCAACACACTGTTTTTCCCTTGGGGCTCTGTCTTTATAGACACATAAAATAGCAGGACCACAAGCTCATTTACATCCATTTGCATGTAATCTGCATAGTGTCATACAGATTACATTGTGTCTCCTGGTGTTTTCAGAGAAGTTTTTTGTTGTTGTTGTTCCTTTTTCTTTTTTCTCCCTTAAGCCTGTCAAGATATTCTAAACCATAAATGACATCTGGAAAGGAAGAGCGAAAATAGCAAAAGTAATGATACACATGTCTCCTGTTTTCATAGTACTTTTTTGTTTTCACATTTTCCAAAGACAGAAATACATTGGGATAAATATCAGAAAACCTGTTAAATCAATTGTTGAAAACAGTGTTTCTTCTCCTTAATGGCAACAGCAGTCCACTCTATCAGAATCATTTGATACAGTGCCCTTTATCTCTCTTTTTTTATGTTGGTTGTATAAAAGAATGAATGTCTGGTATAAATATGCTCTTATGGCTTTACGGGAAGATTTATACACATTTGTCTTCTATTGAATTGGCACCAGTAATGGGACCACAGATTTAATTCATACCTGATAACCTGGATGAAAAGATACCAGGAATTACGAAGCTTTTGAAAAAGAGTTAATGAACCACCTTGAGGTTTGCAACCTGGGAACAAAGAGAGAGCTCCTCAGGTAGCCCACCTTCCCAGTCCTGGGTGGGTGGGCTTTTTGTAACAAAGAGCCTGGAGTAGGTGGTCTGATTTTACAAAAGAGGTTGTGTTCCAGCCCTTTGACTCTGAATACTATCTGGAGATCAAGAGAGGCCACTACTGGGTGATTAAAATGTTAATGTTGCAGGAACTTTAGGGAGTCCTCCTAGGGGCTCCTTCATTACAGCTTCTGTCTGATAGCAGATGGGGAGGGGGGTTGCTACGGCATGGGGAGCAGCAGGGATGGGGGAAGGTGAGAGGTACATTCTTACAGTTTGTTCTGACATACACCTGTGCAAGTTTCTTTTAGACCCAGGGGAGGAGGATCCCAGAGCGATTTTGTCTACAATTCCATACCAAGTTGACATGGACAATCATCTGCAAAGATATTATAAACACATTCTGTAAAAAGAAAAGGAAAGAGATCTTGAAATTGCATGCATCTCTTCTGTTTAAGTCAGGGGTGGGAAAATTGTTGCAGCAAGATAACGTGACACAAACTTTCACAATTTGCTTTAAACAATTCTTTTGAGGAAATAAAAATTTTCCACTTTTCCTACACTCGAACTAATATTGCTTCAGCTTAAGGCATGAAATGAAAGCAGAAAAATAAGAAGTGAAACAGAAAAGACAGATCAAACTCTAGAGCAAAAATTTTTTAAATCTTAAAAGGAGTTTATAAAGGACTGTTTTAGTGTTTTATTTAATTAATTTATATATTTTTAAAGAAAGGTACAGGCAGGAGTGAAGGTGAGATAGGCAGGAAGAGAGAGGAGAAAGAAGAAGCACTTTTTTATTTAGTTGTTCATCTCGGCGGAGTTCATCTCGGCTGCTGTCCGCCACCTCCTGAGCCTGGGTTCTGGGTTCTTGGGTTGTGTGTTGACCGTGTCCAGTGGCCTTACCTGCTAGGCCATGCCTTCAGCATTGAAAAAATTTTAATATAATATATGTAGAGATGTTTTAAAGTCATGCTTAGTGGTTTCTTTGTAACGTAAGTGGCTGTTGACATTAGCACTGTGGGGTGCTGAGTCAGAGATGAATCTTAACACCCCAGAAAGAAAGGTGTACTAGGTGTGGTGTGATCCAGCATCAGCTGCATTGTTTAAATTCCTTACAGGCAAAGGTTGCAAATGTTTTTTAGTAGAAGTAAATAATTGCACTGAGTTAGGTCTGTACTATCTCATGTAAGAACAAGTGGGAGAAAAATGATAGAAGGTTTTCTGATAGTCCCAAGAGAGCAGGGGGTTTTAAATGGCTCAAGAAAATTATCCTGTGGCTGGTGAGTTCCATTTGACTAGGTTAGAAGGGATTCCTTTCTGGGGATGACGGGGCAGGCCCTACATTTAAAAGAACATTCACATTCTTTTATTTTTTTTGCCTTTCTGGGCATTTAAATCATCAAGACTGATGAAAGTCATAATTATGGGGACTTACTGCACATCTAGAAAGTGATTTGGGAAAACTTAGAGGCAGCCGTGTCACCCGGTTCTAAATTATTATCGGCTGAGCACAGAGTGAGGAGTGGATATTGCAGGGTGTGAAATGTTTGCTGTCTTTGGCCTGAGCTGAGCTGAATAGCTGCTTTCTTCCTCCTGGGCAACAGATATCTTTTCCAGGCCCCCAAATTATTGGAGGGTTTAGAGTGATTGGGAGTAGGGGTTAGAGATTTCAACCTTTTCATTTATAGGAAAAGAGGCTTGATCAACAGTTTGGAAACTTTAGAACAGAAGTGAATAAACAAAAGAAGTAATTTGAACAAAACTATATAAATAATTGCTTTTTACTTCCTTTTTTTGGAGGTGCCCTTGATTAGTCTGCGAAAACAATGATTGTGTTAAATCGTACAGACTGTACACATGAAAGCTGGTTATTTTTGAGAAGCCAGAATTCAAGGTTGGAGGAGCGCGCTGGCCTGGACAGTACAACTCTTAAGAACTTCTGAGAGAGGGGTGGAGTTGGGGAGAGAAGAGAGAGATAATTGAGATTAATTTCCATTAAGAGCAGCAAGATGTAGGAAAGTGTGAAGTTATAACGCCTCCAGCAAGTTCTCTCAGTTCTTAGAAGATGTGGATTTTGTATGGCAGGTATGTTTCCTTTCCTGGATGGATGAAGGCAGAAGTTTCTTGATGAGGATAGCATCATATACTCAAGAGACTAAGATAACTCTAAAGAGCCCAGGATTGGCTAGGGCCCCTACTTGTGTGAGAGTGGATCTGGGTGATAACTCACACAAATGGGTTCTCAGCTAAAGTTGTTGCACTTCCTGTTCCTTCCATCTTTCAACACACTGGAGGAAGCTAAGAAAACAGGAGGTCTTAAGAACGGTGAATTATCAGCAAATATCCCATTAATGGAGGGAGACTCCCAGACGTTAAAGGTAACCCAGGTCCCATGGTCCTAGGAACTACCCAGGTGCTTCCTCACTGGTCCAGGCGGGCTATGAACTCAGCCCTTTCCTGAGTAGACACTGCTCTGAGTCTGAGTCAGTAGCTGGCAGTCAGAACAGATGTTACCAGGGAGAACTCTTCTGCCCTCACTCATTCTTAAAGTTTCTTCTAGAACTTTCCTTCCGTTCCCCTCGTCTTGGGTCGAAGGTAGTGGTGTAGGGGAGGGCTGCTCTCAGGGGAAAGCTTTGCTGTGGGGACCTCTGGGCCTCCCCACCTGCAGGCCTCACCTCCCTTGATGACCAAGCTGAGTGAAGGGGCCCAAATCCAGGCTGGTAAGTTTGAGGTTTATTTTGTACAATGGATGACGACAGGGTGGTATGGGTCTCTGGGGAGAGATACCCAGTCAGATCTCTGTGGAACAAGGTCGCTTTGCAGGCACGGTCAGAGGTACATTAGACAAAATGGGGAAGGAGCCAGAAAAACCAGGTGGGAGTAGATTTTCATGTGTTAGCCCATGGGGCAAGTGCTGTGGGGCTGAGACGAGTCAGGACAAACCTGCGAATAAGCTGATTTATCACGCTGTATTCAGGAACCTCGCCTTAACATATTCTGGCCTGGCTCCCTTCCTCCCAGCAGTGATTTTGGTTTCTGGTAGTTTTCTTTACTGAAGGCTGACCTCATCTCTGCATCTCTTCAGCTGCAGATCTTCATCCTGACCAGTGTTATTTCCCTACAGGAGCCTTGACAATGAACTTTGACAAGGAGAGGGTCGGCTCCGACCCCCTCTGCTGTGTCGATCCATCCATATCGTCTCAGATGGGCAGACCTCAGTGAGGGAATGTGTTTTGCCCAGATATGTTCAAATGCTGAGATATCTTACTGTTCTTGTAAGAGTCCTTCTTGTCCCTAGTACCATGATGGTGACTTTGAGCCACATGTAGAGCCTTTAACTGATGGGAAAGGAAGAATCTTTTCCTAAAATACCGTTTCTTTGAATTTGTTTCTCCACTCCCTTAGTTCCTTAAAACCTGCAAATGCAGAAGTGGGGTAGTGATGATCATTGCTCTGAGTCAGGCCTTCTTGAAGTCTTCAGAAGAAAGTCCTTTGTAGAACTCGATTCACAAACCCGCTTGCATCTAAGGTGGCTTTGCAGTGGTAGATGTGTTGCTGTGCAGTTAATTACCCGACTGGCCTGGCAGGTGGTCTGTCAGGTGCAAAGTGTGCGTGCATCTTTTAGACGGCTTTTCAGAGTTTTCCATGCTTGTCTTGGTAAGGTCATTTATTCTTACCAAGGAAAGAACAGAGGTTCGAGTGAATGAATGAATGAATAGAAGACATGATGCAGGCACAAATGTATGCAGCATTTCTGGGTCCTATATGGGTGTGAGACATGTATGCAGGAATCAGCTCTCCTGAAGGAAGACTACAGTCTGGAACATTATCTTGCAGTGAATATCACGAGTTAGATGTATTGGCCCTGAGAGAGAAGGTCTAGGGTTTCGCATTACCTCATGGTGAGATAGGCACTATTATTATTCCAGTGTTTTCAGAGATCAAGAAATAGGCAGCAGAGGTGGATGTCAATTTAGGATTGTTCAGAGCAGCTACTGGACACTTGTCTAGTGAAATGACAGACATGTTCCCTTATTTAAGTAAATTTGTAACATGTACATTTGCATCTATATTTGGAATGATTCATGAAAGGTTTTCCACTTTTCTGAGGGGCTCACAAGAGGGTCTGCTCAGGTATGTTCCAGATTCAAGATTCCCCGTTGATCCCCCAGTTCTCTGGTGCCAATGAGAATGCCTGAGAGGGGGTTCCTGGCATCTGGTTGCATAAAACAAGTCCTGATGGTGTAGCCAGGGCCCCCTCTTGGGCTTTAGGGTTGCCTTACTGTGGCTATTTCCCTGAGGGCTGCTGAACCCTGCCAGAGAGACAGAGGTGTGAGTGTAAGATCTTGGTTTTGGCACCAGACTGTCTGGGTTGGCAGCCTGGCTCTTTTCTTGTCCGTCCTGAAATCCTGGGACAAATTCTTTGAGCAACTGTGTGTCCATCTCTGAGGAGAGGAGGTCCTGTGTTCAAGGGCTGCCTGAGGATTAGGACATGTCTGCTGTAAAACTTAGCCTGGCACATGTTCACCAGTTAATAAATATCGGCAATTTTTACTATAAATGCTGCAGAGAAAGAGATCAAGGACAGTGAGCTTTTGTAGGTGGATTGACCGCCATTGTTCTTTTTCTGTTTCTTCTTCCCTCCCTCCTCACCCTCAGGATGGCTCCCTGGGAAATATTGATGACCTGGCACAACAGTATGCAGATTATTACAATACCTGTTTCTCTGATGTGTGCGAGAGGATGGAGGAGCTGCGGAAACGGCGGGTCTCTCAGGACCTGGATGTGGTGAGTGGGGGACATGGGGAATATAATTCTGCCAAGCTGGGCTGCTCCTGTTCCAACATCCCCTCCGTGGGTCTTCCAATGGCCCTCCTTGTGACTGGAGCATCATTTTTCAGGCTGTTGCACTAGTTTGGGGTGAAATATTCACATCTGTAAAGATCAACCTAGTTCTTTTGTGATGTCAAATTGAATGACTATTGAGCAGAACAATATGCGCATATCTTTGCAAATCCCGTCCAGCCATTCATCATTTATCCATCCATCCACCCATCTATCCATCCATTCATCCATCCATTCATCCATCCACCCATCCATTTATTCATCCATCCATCCATCCATCCATCCATCCATCCATCCATCCCATCCGTTCATCCACCCATCCATCCATTCATCCATTCATCCATCCATTTCATCCATCTGTCCATCCATCCATCCATCCATCCATCCATCCATCCATCCCCTAGCCCCAGGTCTTGAACCAAGGTTCGTCGGTGACTTACACCTTAGCCTCCTGAGCTGCCTGAGCCACAGGGGTGCACCATTTTTAATTTTTTAATGTAAGAAAGAAGGATGTTTCTGTGGTTCCAGTGTATTCTACAAATTTATAAACTATAAAGTCCAAAGGATGTTTGTGCTCTTTCTTGCCTTCTTTCTTTCCTTTTAATGTTTTTAGGTAAAATTTAAAGAAGCAAAAGGCCACTTTAATCTCTCACTTAGCAATAGCTAAGTTGCTCTTTTAGCAGATCTCCCTTCAGTGGTTTTTGGGGCATTTTTACATCAGCAATAATAGTTCTTGCTTTTGTATATGACATTTTATTATTGTTCTTCTGTGTCATTAAGATATCTTGTAATAACTGTATTTTCATGGCTCTCATCTTCTCTTACTCAGGTGCATTGAAATACATGTAACTGTTTTGTAAAGGCCTTTATGTGTTTGATAAATGAAGTATTTGCCCTTGCATGTGATGAACAATAAATAAATAGGTTGGGTGTTCACTGTGTAATCTGTGTGTGCACTAGTGTTTCCATGTGTGCATTGGTATATAAAATATCTTACCAATATCTGCATTTAATTAATTACATTTGCTATCTGTATTTTGGTTGGATTTATTTTGGCTCTGTGATTTTCAAATTGTTTTGTTTCACTCTGCTCACCTCCAGTCTGAGGAATCCTCCATGTCTCCCATCCAGACCAACTGCTTTGAACCTTTTTTTAATATATTATGGGGCTATGTGAATCTGTTTTGAATAACTGAGTCCTTCTGCTTTTAAAATTGCTCATCCATTTGAATTTTTTCTTTAAAAAATTTCTATAAATCTACTCAGGGAAGGAATGGGAAAAATAATTAAACTAGGAAGAGATGGTGATGATGATGATGATTAAGGGAGAAAGGAAAGAGAGAGAAGGAAGGAAGGGAGGGGGCAAGGAAGGAAGGAAAGGATGAAGGAAAGAAGGAAGGAAGGAAAAGAAGAAAGAAGGGATAGAGGAAGGAGGTAAGGAAGGAAGGAAGGAACTGGAAGAAGAAGCACTTTTATTTATTTGTGTATTTTTTGTTGTCTCCCCTGACCCCAGGTCAGGAACCTGAGTTTTTAGACTTTACACAGTCTATACTCCAGCCACTGACTCAGTTAGCCTGAGTCACCAGGGCATGCCAGATTATTTTTTAAATTTATAGTTTCATTTAAGTTACAAGGGACCTATATATAAAGAACCCAATAGTTTAGGTACCACTGTTATGTATTCTTTCAGTGGAAACAATCTACTTCCATCATAAGTAAGACACTAGCATTCTTCCATCATAAGTAAGACACACGCTTTAATTTCTTTCCATACTTCAATCTAAGAAAGATTCCTTAAGTCAGGAGTAACATTATATGATGGCTGTCAAATAATTATTGATTCTCCTTCCTTTTGGTTCAGTGAGTTAGTAGTCAGCAGGGGTGGAGGTTAGTATAATAGAGTTGATTGAGGCTGAAAAGCACCAGTTGGGGGCAGGAGGCCATTGTGGAGGGAGCCTGACACCGTGGCCCAGGCAGACACATGGTCATCCTCAGTGCCTTTAACTTTGTGCCCTCGCATGTCGAAAGTGGGGTTATTTTTTTCCTTTTTAAGAAAGTAACCTCATGTGACAAAAGATTCCCTCGCTCCATTAAAATTAATTAGGCTTGCCTGTTGGGGCACAGTTAATGAAAAAAGACTCTCCTTTGGGCAAGATTGTAGCAGAACAACTTAATATGCAATGACTTTTTGACTATTGCAATTTTGACCTTGGATGATGTTCTGGGAGCATGCTTTGTGGCCTTCTTGTCTACTTCACCATGCCAGGAAATGTTTGTTGTGAATTGGTTGATGATCCTTAATATAACACTCATCAAATTCTACTGGTTAAGAGTTGGGGTAACCACAGTCATCCCATGGTGCTTCGAACCTTGGAAGGCAGCTTCTAGGCAGGAAAGGAAACCTGCCTGGTAGTGGGATAAGTCACGCCTTCCCACTTAGACAGATGGGCCTACTTTGGTGCGCTCTGTTCCAGAGCTGCAAAAGACAGTCTGGGGAAAAAAAAACACCACATGAGCTTAATTAATTCTCATCAAAGGTGCAAGAATGTGGTGGTGGGTAAAATTGATGGGAGTTGATTCGAGCCAGGCTGGAAACTGTTCATCATTTAGACTATAGTTAGTGATAAAAGTAGATCCAAATCAACATATTTAAGCTCTTTCTGTGAAATTTCAGGCCAGTGGCTGCAGTACAGAGGAGTTCGCTAACTGCAGAAGACCAGGCTAGATGCCACGTGTTTCCCACGCCAGTACACAACACAGATGCCTAGAATGCGTTCCGTGTGTTTTAACTATCTCCCAGACTCTGCATGCAGCTCTGACAACTTCGAAAGTTCCCTCATGGTGGATGGAGTTCCAATAAGAACACATTTTCTTGAAAAGCTGTAACTTTCAACCCACAACATTCTCTTTCGTTGTATCAGATTTCAGCTGTATTTCTAGACTTTTCAACCTGCCTTTGAACAAGTAGACAGACTTGTTCTCTGCGCAGCTGTTAGAACAGCTTCTGGTCTAAGGACCTTGTAGCTGACAACTTTCTGCGTCAGCAAGCAACCCTGTCAAAGCTGAATGTGAGATGACTGAGAAGAATTCATCAAAGCGCTAAGAGGGAAATGGTAAAACTAGGGGTCAAAGCCTTTTCATAGGGGAAAAAGTCGAATTACTTTGGTTGTACCTGCTGTAGGGAAAGTCACTTAAAGGACAGCCTTGAATAGGGAGTGTTTTGGGTGGTGGGTTGAATCATTTATGACTGTTTCATTTCAGATTTGATGGGTGAATGTTGATCATTGAGAGAAGAGTCTATAAATAGAAGAGGCATTTAGAGACTGTGTTTAGAAAAAGAGCCGAAAGATACAGGAGAACTAACTAAAAAGTTACCTGGCCCATAGAGATACTTGACATAACCCTGAAAAATAAAAGGTTTTGATCATTATGCGAGTGGATAACTTTCTGGATACCACGCTACTTCTCCAGAACCTAAACACCCAACTACATCACTTGATGTAAAGCGTTCTGGGAACCAGGTAGAGAAGGCGCTGGAAAAGAGTACAGATAGATCATTCAACAGTATAAGCAGGATGCTGATTGAAATAAATAACTATGGTGAGAGTCTTTATTTAGCATCCGTGGGCTCTGGAGGAACAGTGCGTTTAGACTGCAGCCCTCGCCTCTGCTGGGGATTGGGACGTCGGTGCTTCGAAGCAGCAGCGAATTGCCCATATTTCCACATTTGGCACATCCCTGAGCACTGTGGGTGTTTTTGGCTGGGAGAAGCTACATTAGGAAATGCCAGCAGCTGTCCAAGTCCTTAATGGGCCCATCTCTAGTGATGCTAAGGCTGACATCTGTCAAAGGGACTCTGTGGCCAGGAAAGGGACACACAGAAGGCAGCTTCTTATTATTGACTATATCAGTTCCCTCAGCAGCTCTAAGGTTGAATTGGCTTGGACGATGGCAGGAGACATGCTTCTGTTACTGTGGAACAGCTCAGCACCTAAGGGTCCTACCTTCAGCAGGACCCTTGACGAGGCAGGCTGAAGTCAAATTGTTGTCACATCTGTGTGTGCGCCTGGACATGGGAACCCAGGTGGAGATTCACCCAGGTTTTAAGAGCCAGGAGCTTAAATAATGTTGCATGTTGTTCATACTGCATATTGCATGTTGTTTTCAGTAAAAAGTTCATTTCGCTGAGGTTCTTCACAGGCTTGACAAGTAAACAAATTAACATTAGGCATGACTAGTAAGAGAAAAGCCCAGGTTTAATAATGACTTATTCATGGAGAATTTAGATGGTGGTAAATTCTGAGGCTGCTGGAGCAGACCCATATTTATATCCTGAGTGGAGACATGAAGGTCTCAGGGGAAAGCAGAGGGGGTCTCTATGAGGCAAGGAGGAATAACTCATCCTTACTCTTATTCTAAAAGTAAAGATAGTTTCTCTTTATTCTTCTAGAGTATAGGGACAAAAGACCATTCCTGGACTAGAAGGGTAGAGGCCCAGGGGTAGCAGAGGGCTTCTTTGATTAAGGAAAGGACTAGAGGTTCCGAAGAATAGAACCTCTGGGCTTGTCTTCCACTGTCCTTACTCTTCATGTCAGAGTGGGGCATGCGTAAGATATCAATAGAGAGAGACTTGGATGTCTCTTTTAGCTCCATCAATATTATAACAAAGAAATGGGGTAACAGAACCATTGCCAATGGTGTAACAATCATTCTGGGGTATAATTATTGTTCCTTGCATTTTAAGATATTTCTGGAAAAGCAGAGATAGTTTAAAAGTGTGTCTGTCATGACTAGTGGTAACTCTTAGGGTTTTTCAAACCGTACCAAATCCTCCCCGCAAGCCCAAGTAGGAGTCTGAGCCTCTGGGCCTTGTGAAGTAGGCGAGATGGTGTGGTGTGAGCCACACTCATCAGAAGAGGCTGGGGAATCAGAGACTTGGGTTTCTGTTCTGCCTGTTTTACCTAGCTGTCAAGTGGTATAAGCTCTCAAAGCCCCAGTTTCCCCTTCTATAAAATGGGGGTAAAATGTCTCATTTAATCTTCACAGAAGATTCACTTCACAGCTATAAAGTACCCAGTATATCGACATAAGTGGACTATACTTGGTTCTTTCTTTTCCCTCCCTCCTATTCTTAGTTCAAATCCCTAATAGTAACACTGTGAGCACTGTGAGAGTATCTGTTTTTCATACTTCATTAATATCTTTTCTTTCTTTTTTTTTTTTTTTTTTTTAAGTAAAGGTGAAGGCAGGAAGAGAAAGGAGGAAGAAGTATTTTTGTTTCATTTAGTTTTTCACACTGGTTAACCCCTCAACCCCCCACCCCAACCTGGGACTCAAACTCAGGATATGTGGCCTTTGCTACTTCAGATGCTATTAAACTAACCGCAGCTCCACCAGGGTTTGCCATACTTTATTGATATCTATTCACATGAGGGCAGAGGATTTTGGTCTGTTTTGTTTTTAGCTTTGTTTGGGGGAAATTTCAAACATATAAATAGTGTAATAGTAAACTTCCTTTGCCTCTTAGCTGATTTCAACAATTACAGGCATTTTGCCATTCTCATTTATGACCATGCCTATTTGTTTATTATTCTTATTTAAAGCTTCTCTGTTAAGTACATTTACACATTGAAATGCACAAATCCTACTGTAGGGATTTGTCATGTGGACATTCCCATGTCATCCACACCCCAGTATGTTTAGCACACAGCCACGCCCAGCAGAGTTCCCGGATGTCCTTTCCCAGTAAATCCTGGTGAGGACAGGGAATTCGGTGGCTCTGTTTTGGTCACTTCTGTATTCCGGCATAGAGAACAGGGCATGGCACATAGTAGCAGCTCACTTTTTTTTGCTGAGTTCATTTATGCATGTTATTATTTAAAAATACTTGATGATGTAACTGAGACTTGCCCTTCCAGAAAACAGATGAAAGATATTTTTTCCCTCCTCAAGCAGGTAACTATTTAGTGAGGGCATCAGACAGATACTTCAAATGCTGTGCAGGCATGTGGAAGAGAGCCCCGACCCAGTTAGAAGAGTTCAAAGACTTCTGGGAGGCGATGCTCCCCACGCCAACGCTTACAGTATTGACCTGGTCGGAGAATGGGCCTGAGGGGTGCACAGACTAACTGAAGGCAGAGGACACAGTTTGTGTAAAAGCCAACAATTGAGAGAGACTGGAACTTCACGGGCTTTTGGGGGACATTAACTGGGACTGGAACTTAAAATAGAAGTGATGTAGGAAAAAAAAGCTAGGTGCTGTTCTTTCTCAGGTTCTTGGATTATTAACGATGCAAAAAGATAGAATCGAATACTTTTCTGACTCATCCCCATTCATAAGACCAAAACAAAAGCGTTGCCGTGTCACAGTCTTGACCAGCAGGATCAAGGTGAACTTCGTCTTCACAGAGATGTACAGTCGCAGCCCAGACTCTGTGGGGTTTGTTTTGTTTTGTTTTGTTTCATTGATTACTCTTCTTTTGTTATTTGTTAGAGACAGGCAGACACGTGAAAAACAAAATTCCTGTATCTTTGAGCATCCTGAATATTCAAAACAATGATCAGGAAAGTGAGGTTACCCCCATTTCTGTGCCCCAGTCACTGGTCACTTCGTCACCAATGCCCCAGGGACCCCGGCATCTCCAGGAGCACAGAAACGCGGCGCAGGCCTCCACTGAATTTATGTAAGAATGTGAACTTGTCTTTGAGTTTAAATATTTAACTGCTAGAGCCCAGGGGCTGCTGGGAGGGCATTTGTGTTTGCTTTGTTTCATTTTGTCTTTACTGACATTATTCTCTGGCTTTGGGCTACTGTTGATTTGCAGATTGCAATCAGAAACAGTGGGCATCAGACAGGACTCTGAACTACATTCTGCTGTGGGATTCACACTCTCGATGTCAAAATACACTGAGGCATTATGTCTTAAGCCAGATGGTAATACAGCTCTGTGCTCTGGCTCCTCGCAGACAAAGTCGCGTTTGTAGTCAAATGGAGTCAGCATTTTTTGTACATTGCACCGAGTCAACATGGACATAAACAGATCTCTTGGCTTCCACATTTGATGTTGGCATCCCTTACCTCTCATAATTAAGCAGCTTTTTATTAAGCCTACAATTAATTTAGGTGTGCTTCCATCCTCTTGCACACCTTTACAGGCTGCTTACACAATTCAGGAGCAGACAGATGAGACATGTTCAGTGTGATATGATTGTGAGTTTTTGAGGTCCTTGTCGGATTTTTCAAATAAGACTCAACAACTTCAGCTTCTTTTTCTGTCTTTGCTCCTGAGCATTTAGAGATGACTGGGTTTTATTTGTTTGTTTGTTTTTTATAAACTACTATCCCTGGGGGACCAAAAAACCAAAATAGCATTCTGCTTTAAATAAAAATGTTTCCAGAAAGAGAAAAGAGTCTAAGCCTTACTATTGTTTTCATTTACATACAACAGACTATTCCTAAATGTTAATCAAGTTGACTGTAATTGGGGAGAAAAGCCAAGGAAGGAAAGTGAAAGAGATCACTTTGATGGCAGAATCTGGACTTCCAGGGAAAGGGAG
Source organism: Solenodon paradoxus (assembly GCA_004363575.1). Classification (NCBI taxonomy): domain Eukaryota; kingdom Metazoa; phylum Chordata; class Mammalia; order Eulipotyphla; family Solenodontidae; genus Solenodon; species Solenodon paradoxus. Next base: position 2,574,859 of record RJWH01000015.1, read on the forward strand.
GGACCTCACCTTTCAGCAGTTAAGTGAGATCTAGGCCAGACCTAGAATAAGCCAGATTACTAAAATGAGTGTGGTCTCAATGTTTACATTTAGCAATTAAATACTTTTAATGTGCAAGATTACAGTGTAGTTTATTTGTGCTAATCACAATCTAATTATGGGCTATTTTTAACATGTTGATTTGTAGCACACTAGAGGCAGAATGGCCTTGATGTGAGACAAGATTTAAGGAACGTGATGAATTTTTGCTTTTATTTTCTGGCCCAAAGAGTGTGGGTTTCTGTAGTTGCATCTATAATGTTATTTCATGATAATGTCATTCATGATAATGTCATTCATGATTATGTCAAAAGTGAAAGGTTTTTTCTGAGCTCCACAAAGAGAGAAAGTCAGTTACACAAAAAGTCGAATAGCCAGGGCTTTATTGGGGTTTGCGCACCTGGGCGAAGTTCCCAAGTGCGCAGAAGAGGGCTGGGGAAGTCGCGCTCAAACAAAGGGAAGCGCGCTCTTTAAGCAAAGGAATTTCGCGGGCTTCCTACGTCGCGATTGGGGATTGGTTCTGTGAATCCAGGTATGGGGGTTCCATCCCTTTTTCTGACGTCAGCCACCTTTTTCCCAGGCATGGCCCTCGTCCCGTCCTTCTGGACCAGCCTAACAAAAAGGTCTAAATTTGAGGCCCTGGTGAAGATTCAGTGGCCAAGATCAAGTGCCTACCTGCCTTCCAAGGCCTCATTTGCAGAATGGCAAGGGTTGGGTGTCTGGAATGGGAACAGGTGGCTATGAGCAGGGACCATGTAGGAAGTTACCTGGGCAAGACTGTGAGCCCTCAGACACATACTCCAGACATTTGCCTCCTGACACATGGGTCCAGTCCATATTTTAGACTTTCCAGTTCCTGTGCTCTGAAGTGACTAAGGACAGAAAGAATTGGGTCCTGGAACAATGAGTATGATGAATGAACCTTCTCTGGCCACCTCTTAGTAAAAAATCCTTACACCCATTCAACAGCAGTTTGTGATTTGGAGCTCACTTTTCTTTCACTTTGGAAGCTTTGAGAATTTTAAGTAGAAGAAAGCAAGATGGTAAAATGTTGGGCTACTTGGATGCAGTTGTTCTGTTATTCTTAGTGGTACTTTTCTGCCATTCCTTGTCTGAAAGGACACAAACTAATTTGGTGACTTTGGAAAATATAGCTCATTACTCCCAAGAGCTCAGTCACTGCTTTTCCTTTAATTAGTCTGACTGTATTACTCTAATGCACCCCAACAAACACAAATCTTAACCTGTGTGTTAGAAATGGAGACTTAATTTAGCAACTGTAGTAATGTTAGGAGTTAAGGTGGTCAGGATATGCCAGTTTCTCTGTCTCTATTCTGAGACTTGTGCATAACTCATTCACTTACAAGCGATAGTTTGAGAGAGTTTCTGCCATTATTTAGAGTATGAAGGTGTTCTAAGTTTGTACTGCAGTCATGCAGTCCATCTCATGGGCCCAGCAGAAGCTGATGAAACTTAATAAAAAATAAATCAAGGGCAAGTCCAAACCAGATTGGAAGCACATCATGAATACGTGTGAGCATCTGGATGTGTTGTGGGGGTGTATGCTGTTTTTAAATGTGTGTGACAACAGAGACAGGACTTCTTAACAAAGATGCCAAGAGGAAGACAGATTTCCAGCTGTGATTTCAAAGGGTATTTTGTTGTATGCATATGTCCTTTCTCCTTGGGGCTGTGGGTTTCACTTCTAGAAATTCTGTTGATCTTTTATCTCTTGAATTTGTTTTGGTATTTTATCTGGACTTCTTGACATCACTTAATTCATAAAGATTAAACCTCTATTTCTAATGAAGAGTTTTAGCTGCAGGAAAAATTTGATATACAGTAATAGTCTTTATCGATCTTTCAAATGCAAGTGATCTTGTAATAGCTATCAATTAAGCTATTCTGCATCATTGGTTATCAGTGTCACTTAGTGTGTGTAAAACTTGGGGTACCTTATCCACCTCGGTAACTAGACAGCTGCCAATAACCAGAAAGTTAGGGTAGATTATAAGAGGCCATAATAATAATAATTATGCTGATAGTTATCACAATAATGACATTCACATCTACTACCTTATCTAGTTCTTTCAATAACTGTATGAGAAGATATTAGAAAGTTTATGGTTTGGGTTGGGCAGAGGCAGAATTAATTCTCCCAAAAGGGGCATTTTCCCTGTTGGGGAAGTCCCAGGCCTCAGCTCCCACTGCCGGATGTTCGTTCTTTGCCTTGGGCTTCCAACTTGGGCATTGTCTGAAGAAGGATGACAATGATTTTATCATTCGGCTTTATCATTCAGTTAGATAGTCCTAAAGGTTAAATAACAATGTTTGTAGAGTCTTTGGAGAATCTCTTGAGATCAGTGAGTATTTGTAGTAAATATTGTTATTTGTATTGGAAACACTTACTTATTGATGGGTAATAATCATAAAAGTAGGTCTTGTTAAAAGCTAGTAAATATCAGAGATGGGCTTGAAGCAAGGAGGCCAGTGTTAAATTTCTGAAATCCCCCAACACTCACTAGCCTGGCCTTTCACTTAGGAGATTCCTTAGAGCCCCTTAACAGGGAATAAATCTTAATTTATAGAATCATATATGTGTCAAACAGGATAAAAGTGTAATATCATAAAATATAAGATAATATAAAATTTTTTTTATCATACAAATGACAGTGATGCACTCATAAAAAATGAGAAAAAAAAATAGTCCCATAAAATTCTTTAAAATAAAAACATTCTAGGCTAATTTAGTTCTAAACAGCTAGGTTTGAACCTGGAATTCCACATTATTTTTTAATTCATTCTCCTTTTGCTTCTCTTCATCTGTTTCTTCTTTCTCTCTTTGCAGACGCACAAATATACACTCATACATATACAGTCATGCAGATATTTTACCCACGGCAAATTAGAAACAGTAAATTGTTGACAGGTTGTTAGGGACAGTCATGTCATAGTGATAAAAAAATGTTAGCAAATGAAGAGACAGAATATTTATAAATAAATTTTTTAAGAAGGTAAAGTAAGTAAACTTTCTCTATCAGAAGATTCTACTCCTAGTCAACCTCTGCCTTGCTTTTAAAATCCAAGATTTATTTTGCTTTGATTTTATCAGTTCATTTGCATTGTTTTTTTGCATTCCAAATATAGGTGAAATCATCCAGTATTTGTCTTTCTCCTTCTGACTCACCTCGCTCAGCAAAATAAGCTGTAGTTCCTGTCAGGTTTTTACGAATAGCAAGATTTCACCTTTTTTAAATGACCAAATAGTATTCCTTTATGTGTGTATATGTATATATGTATACACATATCCCCCCACACTTCCCATCTTAGGTAGTTTCAATATCTGGCTACATGTAAATAGTTCTGTGATAAGCATAAGGGTACACATATCTATTCAAGTTAGTTTTTTCATATTCTCTGGGTAGAAACTTGAAAGTGAAATTACTATATTGTGTGGTAGTTCTATTTTAATTTTTTTGAGAAATCTCTATACTATTTTCCAGAACAGCTGTACCAATCTACACCATCGTCAGCTGTGTTATGAGGGTTCCTTTTCTCTCCACGTCGTCACTAGTAGTTGTTTCTTATCTATTTGATATAGGTCCTTCTCATTCTTGTAAGGTGCTGTTTCCTTGTGGCTTTGATGTACATTTCTCTGATAAAAAGTATTAAAGAATACTTTTCCAGTCTGTTGGCCATCTGTGTGTCCTCTTTGGGGAGATGTCTGCTGAGATCCTCTGCCCATTTTTGATTGGCTTTTGTTGTTGATTACACCGAGTTGTGTAAGTTCTTCATATGTCTTGGATATTAATGCCTTGTCAAATTTGTGATATGCAGATGTCTTTCCCATTCAGTAGGGTGTCTTTTTGTTCTATTGATAGTTTCTTTTGTTGTACAAAATGTTTTTGATTTGATATGATCCCACTTGTGAGATAGAATATTTAACAAATAGGTAGAAGAACTTCAAAGAACTCAACCAGCTAGGAGTATTTAGAGCAAGGGCAAACCCCTTGACATACTTTGTAGATTCTGTGGGCAATTCTGGATTTGAAAGAATCTCTTAAGTTGTATTTCCTGCACTGTTACAGAACACAAGGGATAATAAACTTTAGAAAAAGTCTATTCAAGAAGGTAAAATAAAATAAAGATATTTTATATTTTTACTTGAAATTTTTTCTTGAAAGCTGTATGTCTAGCAAAATAAGCCAAATTAGATGGTTCTAGAATACTGTAATTTTGGTGTATTATGTAATGATCATTCTAGACATGGCTAAATGATGGAATATAGTATATTACCTGAAAGGGAATGCCATGAGCAGGTAGAATCAGCAAAGTTAATAATGTTTACTGTTTTCTGGTGTGTTTCAGTAATTTACTTACTTAATATCTTAGGGAAGTTATTAGTAACAGACATTATAAACCTCACTTTAGGAAGCTCATACTGCAAAGAAAAAGATTGTCAAGGATAAAATTATCTTCATCTTATGTGGGTGATAAACATCTGCTTCCAACAAACTAGCGCCTCATCAGTTCACATGGAGATCCAGCCAACATTTAAATGATAGAAAAGGTTAAAGGTATGATGCATGTTGGTTGAAAAACATCCTTGAACTGGTCTGAGGAACAGACCCTCAGTCTATGGTCCAGATTCTGCAACATCAAATCAAGGGCAAGACTGCTTTTTGAGTAATTGGGACAAGAACTTGAACAATTGCTAAACTTATCTTGTGCCATAATCTGGACCAACAGAAGTAAATGATTAAAGTTTGGGTAAGTTTACCTGGCTCTAGTTATAAGGTCACTTAGAGTAAGAATAATACTGCCAAATATAGTAGTAACCAAGATTTTATATCTATCTATCTATATATAGATATGGATCTATATTTTGAAACAGATATCTTTTCATTAAGCAAGACAGCTGATTGTATTCTTTATAAACATTTATTGAATACCTAGCACATGAAAGCACATAGTAAATGTCATCTCCCTTCAGAACACTCTCATAGAGCCTTTTAATAAAGTATCTTTTAAAAATTGAGATATAATCCATAGAACCTAAAATTCACTCTTTTAAGTGTACAGTTTGGTGTCCATATATTCATAGGGCTGTGCAATCTTCAACACAATTGAATTCTGGATCCAGAAGTAGTGTGAATCATGTTTTCATCTTCTGTAGTGAATGTGTAATAAACATATTTTCACTACTGTACCTCTTGTTAGAGTGCTTCACAGCATGTAGTAGATGATCCATAATGTGGAGTGAATGAATCACTGTGTGTTTTGGAGACATTCAGATTTCTTCTATTTTTTGAATAGAGGAAAAGAGCCAGAGGAGGAAGAAGCATTTTTAAGGAAGGAAAAGGAGGAGTAAGCAGTTTGTTTTACTTTTGATTGTTTCCTCCAAACCTGGATCCTGAACTCTTGTCCATTGGCTTTTCATGGTCTACACCCCAGACACAGACTTAGTGCCTGAGCCACGAGGGCAAGCTGACATTTAAAATGTGAGACTCTTATTATCCTGGTTTTAAAATAAGCATAGATAGCAAAGTCTTTTAAGCAAGAAAGTTTGGGGAAGTATTATTCTGGAAGAAAAGTTGCCTTTATTACAGAGTAAACTCACAGACTAATAGATACATAAAATATGTTAAGAGGTTGACATTTCTAATTAGAAGAGAAAAGAAGTATATCTGATAACAAAAGTCTCTTCATGCTTTAAAGTTTGCTTCTATAAACCTATTTTTTAGTATAGTTCTAAAGGATAGACTGCTGTTTTAAAGTGGATATTCAAATGTAAAATCTGAGATCCTATGGGGATAATCTTCATAAAACTGGAGCACAATAGAAAAATGCATGCGATACTCCAGGCTTTTTCTTTTTAGTATATATATTTTTTATTTTTAATTGATTTTATTGAAGCATACTGCATTATACCATTATATAGATTTAAGGTGTGAGTCATAGTGATTCCATGTCTATATGTAATAAACTAAGTTCACCACCACTATTTCAGTTCTTCCTTCACTGTGCAGTTTATCCCCTCAATACAGTTTACCTACCTTCTCTCACCCCTTCTCTTCCTGCAACCACTAATTTGCTTTTATTGGCTAAAAGGCTATTTTTGTTTGGTTTGATGCATTGTGTGCTCAATTTCTCTATATACCGCATGTGAGTTATGTCATTTGATGTTTGTCTTTCTCCGTTGCCTTATCTTGGAGGCATAATTCCCTGAGTCCACCCGGGTTGCTGCAAATGGCAGGGTTTCATCTCTTTGGCTGACTAGTCCTCCACTGTGTATTTGTACCGCATCTTCTTTATCCACTCTTCTTTTAGGCCTTCCAAACGAATTTGCTGTTGCCCATAGTGTGTTTCTTTGTACCCTCTCTGCCATTGGCTTTTCTGTTCCACCTGGTAGTCACTCAAAGGCAGCAACTTCCTTTTTCTTTCTTTCAACTGAGTATGTCATCACTCACATGGAGATGCAGAATAGCAGTAAAAGTAAAATGCAGCTGCCGGACCCAGGTGGAGCCCAGGAAAGAATTCCCACTCCTTCTTAGGTGAGGAAGAGATGCTTGAGTCTGTTCAGAAGGCAACAGAATGGAAAGTCTTCAGTTTATAGACCTTCTTACAAATGAGCAGATGCTCTGATAGGGGCGCTCGCCTTCTCCTGTCTCCTGCCTCTCCTCCTCGCTCTGTTTTCCTCTTTGCACTGCACACCCTGGTCTTGGGGCAGTTTCCTGCCTGCTTCATAGGCCTGCCTGTTCCTGCATGTGATTCCCTCTGTGTGTGCTCTCGTGTGCGTGTATGTATACACAGGTTGGGGGAGAGTGTGTGTGAGTGAGTGTGTGTTCATGTGTATAAATGTGGGGGTGTGTGCCCACATGCAAGATGAGGGTGGAAGGGGAGGAGGAAGGAGAGGAGGCATATAGAAGGAAAGGGAGAGATCTCAGCAGGTAGTGGTTGCTAGGGTTGTAGAAAATATAAGGAGAGGGGACAAGCAAGGAGGAAGGAGAGCAGAGAAAATGCACTTTCTGCCCATGTCAGCTCTTATTTATTACACCCATTCTGTATCGCACCTATGAACACCAGAGAGAACTGGGACTAGAGTAAGAAAAGGGAGGCACTTTTATACCAGTACCACCAGGGGGCTGCATAAGAGGTTTCATACCTACGTGACCACAAGATTATCCTTCAAATTGTAAAACCAGGCAACAAAAGATGGAGATTCCTTATAGGTTTAATAAAGCTGAACTGTTGGAAGCAGCCACAGCGTGTGCATCAAATGACAAGTCTGATCACTAGCAGTCACCTTCACCACAGACCATACAGCACACATTCTGAGCCTGACGTGAACACTCACGCAGTCCCCATCAAGAAGTTTCCTGTGGAAAACCTCCTGGTGTGTGTCATTTGGAGACTGTGAATGCACTTATGTTATACTAACAGTGAGTTTGGAGGTGTTTTATAGAATAATCCTGTGCATCTACACCACATGAAGTAGCTAAAATATTAAGATGGTTGTGTTTTTGTTGTAATAGAAAGGCGATGTTGTGAAAAGCAGTGGTCATGGATTTTTTTTTTGCGTATCAATAATCACTTTATTTTAAAATTTTTATTATAGTAATTATTCTACATATTAAAGTAACTACTATGTACGGGTTCCCCATTCCTCAGATAATGTTAGCACACCCTGTCCTCCACCAAATTACCATGTGTTCTTCCCCACTGTCCAGTGGGCTCCGCCACCATCTGCCCCCTCCCTCCCCATTCCCTGTTGGTGACCTCAGTTCTGTTGCAAGTGTCCTCAGTGTTGTTTTTGTTTCATCAGTTCCTTTGTTTTGTCTGTTCATGTTCCACCTATCTTTCTTCTTTTGATGTATTTCACTCAGCATAATCCCCTCTAGATCCATTCATGGATATTTTTAATGGTTGCATATTTAAATCACAAAATACATTACTTATAATCAAGAATAAAAGTTTCTTATCTCAGAAAGTCCTTAAAATTCTCTCAATCAGGTCTCTTAAGACAAGGGCCAGACCTCCCTATAAACCTGTGAACCATATTACCAGCACTGCTTTTTCTCTGTCAGATAACCTTAATTATAAATCGCATACAAAGCCATATTCCATGGTCAGTGGACACTCATGTGGTAATAAATAACTACACTGTTTTAGAGGTAATAGGTGTTCTAAAATGGGTTAGCTAGTAGGGCACCTCATTTCAGATGAATATAATGCAGCATGGTGTCACAAACTTCCCGGGAGTGCAGTGTGAAGTTGAGCTCCACATCTGTGATACAGACAGAGATCTGTATTTTTATTTAAACAATTTCATGAATTCGACTTAAATAGATAATCCTGTGATTCAGTCACTAAATATTGATTGAACACTTGGTGCCCTGGGGACCAAGAAAAGCGCAATGTAATTTTTCCCCTACTAAATGAACACACATGAAGTAGTAGAGGGCAAGATTGTATATGATATCTCATTATCATTTGCGTTGTCAGCATTTATTAGGACTTCCCCATGTGCAAGGCTGTATCTAGAACTACAGGATGAAAAAATGCCACTTGGACTTTCAGTATTTTATATAAAATTTGATGCAATTAATATGAAACAGAAAATCCTTTTAAAATTCCCATTTGTTAAAGAAGCGTGTACATATCTGACTTGTCACATCATCTCAAGATGTTTAAGAGGGTTACATTTTTGCTAATAGAAGAATCGCTTTGGCTAGATTTTGATTTAAGGGATGAGAAAATCACAGTTCACTTGAATAAGTAGTGTTTCACATCCATTGTTTGTGCTTCCCGTGATTTCAATTTATACTTCACTTTCTGCTTGCAGCAGTCTTAAGTGTCCACCTAGTTGGTGGCACTGGAGGTTGGGATTCTTCTAATTCTTCTCACATGAATGAAAGGAGGGAGGAATGATAACGTAAAGAATTATGTAAAAGGGTACAGTGAAGTGTTCAGTGTTTGTTTTTTTTTTAAGGAAAGGTGCAGGCAGGAATGAAGGTGAGCAGTCAGGCAGGTAGGAAGAGAGGAGGAAGAAGCATTTATTTATTTTAGTTAGTTGTCTATCCTGGTTGTTCACTGGCCCTGGATCTCCAACATGGGTCCTTGGGATGTATGTGAACTATGTCCAGAGACTTAACTGCTAAGCCACCAAGGTGTGCCTGTTAGTTTTTAAACTTAAAATTTGTACTGTAGTTAGTTCAGTTTGCAGAGTACCCAAAAGCCCTAATACAATACGATGAAGTATATAGGGAAGGAATCACAGGAAAAATCATTGCTGCAAGGGAAAGCATTTCTTAAAGAAAGCAGCTCAGTGATTCTGAATCATACTAAAGTTAGAATGATGAGACTTTAGGGAAATGTTACCATTTTGAAAATTGTGAACCTGTTGTGTGGGTATTGATTTCTTACTAAGTGCATAAAATTTGGACTATAATTTTCGTGGTTGGTATTTCTTTAGTATTTAATTTGAATCCTGACTGACTGAGCTGGAGTAACTTGGAGACTAAGTTGCACCTACATTGGGGATGCATGGACGACACCAGTTAAATAGTCTGCATTAGTTATGTTTGTAGGAGGAACCACGTCTCAATTTTGATGAGAGCACGAGAGCTCTGTTCTTGGGAAGTTTGCCTTACCAGTAGTACATTCAGTCATGGGGGGAGGAGGTGCAGGTCGAGGGCTGTTTCTGCCATCTAGATTACAGTTAGCAAGAGTCTGAACAAAGATACTAGACGTAGAAGTGGAAATAGTAAAGTTTCCTACCTCATGGGGTAAGAATGCAAGAAACATTTTGCTGGTGGAATTTAGAACTTGATGAAATCTGTGAAGCTATGGGAAGGTCGGTGTGATTATTAACAGGTGAAGGAGAAGGAGCTGGAGATAGGCAGCTCACTTTATGATATGTAGAGATTGGTATTGCATGTTGTTGTTGTGGAAGAGGAGGTTCTGTTCCGACATTCTTGTGGATTTAAGAATGGTGACTCATATTAGAAAAGTGGCTGGAGACAGACTGATCCTGAGGTTTATTTATCATTATCTTTTTAGCACCTAGCTGGATGTATGGTCTTAAATGAATGGGTCAGTGGGAGAGGAATGGAGTCAGTGACTATAGGAAATTCATTCAAGAAGCTTGAACTTTGTTTCTGAAGGAGTGTATTCAATGAATGAATAGGTAACTAACCAACACGCTTCCCTCTCTCCCTGCCCCACTCATCCTCCCTCTCACTTCCCTCCCCTCCCTCCTTTCTTCCCCCCACCCTTCTTCATGGGAAGGATTCCTCTTTGTTTCTTTTTTAATTGTAGTAGTTATTCTACATATTAAAATAACCTCATATGTCTAGGTTCCCCATTCCTTAGATATATGTCGACAGATCCTGTAGGTGTTCTTCCTCATTGTTCAGTGGGCTCCACCACCATTTACCCCCCCTCACCCCTCCCACCACCGCCACCCCGACCCCATTCCATATTGGTAACCTCAACCATGGGAAGATCGTATTTATATGCCAAAAGGAAAAGAAAAGAATGATAAAGAAGAATAACAATTAAGAAGGAAAAATAAATGCATGGCAAACTGCTACTCCTTTTAATGAAATTTGAGGTGACAGTGGGGTGGGGGGGAACCATGGTTGAAGAAGTATGACGTTCCCTCTTTGGAGACTGAAAAGTAGCTGAAGTTTAGGTGACTTGTGATCCTTCTTTTGTCAAAACAAAGTCATCCCACAAGGTATGTTTTTCTCCTTTTGTCAGTATAATATTTACTAAAGCAAGAGGCAATTATGAAGGAAATAGAAGCAGCACACAAATAATAGGTTTGAGACCTCATACATGGTTGGCATCAGGCTCAGTCAGAAGGGATGTAGTGGGAAGAATTTCTAGAGTGTTCTTGCATATATCTTTCATGTGGACATTTTGTTGGATGCAAATGGTTTTAGTAGATAATTGACTGTGAGACACTCAGGCTATAGAGCTGACTGGTTCAGGGAGTGTTTAGGAGGCAGACTTTCCTACTTAGCAGGTATGTGACCTCGAACCAGCCCTTAATCCCTCTGAGCTTCAGTATCTTTTTAAAAAATGAGATAAACATATTCCCCAGCCCACCGTTTAAGGTTGCAGTGAGAACTCTAATTTATAAAGATATATTCAACAAATGTTTACTGAGCATGTTTTTGTACACAGGTTCCAGGCACTGGTGAGTCTAGGGTGAAATGCCTGCCCTCATGGAGCTTATGTTCTCCTGGTCCAGGAACTGTTGATGTATTTCTCAGAAGTTAATATTTAAGTGCTCAGCATAATACCTGCCCATGCTTAATCAAAGTGAGAAAATATCATTGACATCACAGAAAATGAACTGTTTTCTCAGCTTTAGGATGACAAATAGGTGGGATTTTTATTGGCAAAGAAATTTAGAAATTGGTATTAAATATTTTTAGTTTGGGAGAGAAAATCAGTAGTATTGGTGAATGCATGTCGGCTAAACCATTTGCATGTTGACAGTTAGTTAGTGATAATCATTTGTGTGCTGAGGAAATTTGTGATTATGATAAAAGGGCCTGGGTTCTGTGACTTCAGAGACTGAGCTTCTTTTTTTCCTCCTATTAATTAGTAAGTATGAGCAACGAATATGTCTTTTCTGAACTTCTAGTTTTAACAGGTTTTTCTTTCAAGGGCCCCCTTTTGTGTCATGATGGGGAGAAAACAAGATCGATAAAGCAGTATTTGAAGAAAATAATTAATTTTGTAGGAAATAGACTACAAAATTGTTTTCTTTGAAAGTGAAGATGAGGTGCAACCTGCTGGAGTAGCAGTTGGGTCCACTGCCTCAAGCTGAGCATAGTCCACATATATCCCTAGGACCTGGGTTCACGTCCTGGGTCTGGGGGGAGCAACCACGATGAATAACTAAAGAAAAATAAAATAAAATACTTCTTCCTCCTCTCTCTTACTGCCTAAATGCCTTCATTCCTGACTGTACCTTTCCTTAAAAAAAAAAAAAAAAAAAAAAGTGAGATTGCTTTAAATCCAAGGAGAATCACTGTCCTAGTTTGACTCAGTCATTTGATCTGATCAGTTTTGTGGTCTTAGAACATAGATATGAGAGAAAATACCTATATGCCCCTGCAAAACTTTAGGCACTTAAACATTGATGGCAATCAGCTGAGAGGCAGCAGGACACAGGTCACCAAAGGGCTATCACGCCAGTGTATGAATTAGAGAAGGCAGAACTGGGACAGTGCTTCTGTTATTGAAGGAAGGCAGTCATTCTGGGCAGCTCCCTACAAATCTCTTAGCCGGAGGCAATTCATAAACCCACCCACTCATTCATGTCTTCCCTTTAGCAAAAGGAGGCTTTCTAAAGAGGGCATGAGTAACCTGTCCCTATTCATTACAGATAAACCTCTTATTTTTCCTGAAGCCCGAGAAGCATTGTGTAATTATAGTCTGGGGCAGTAGAGAGGATCCCGCACTAAAACCTACAGCCAGCCAGGCACTTGGCTTAACTGGCCAAGCAAGTGTCGCCAGGCTTCAGAGATTCGGACCTTGGTATTTACAGGTTCTGGGGCACCCCAGAAGCCTTTTCAGGGTTCCCCCCCACCCCAACAGCCCACCAGCAGTGTGACTCACTCTCCTACCTGGAAATGACCTCTGGGCAGACACAAAGAGGTACCTCCCTCTCCCCTCCGCCTCCACCCCCAAATTGCTTGTTTTCCAAAGCTTAGATGAAACAAAGCAAGCATTTTGAGTTTTCTGTTAAAATTTGGCACTGGATGTAACTTGTTCTGTTTTTTTAAAGGAAAGGTACTGACAGGAATGAAATAGAGCAGACAAAGAAGAGGCATTTTTTCAAAATTTTATTTAATTGTTCATCTTGGTTATTCCCCCCAGTCCTGGACACGAACCCTGGTCCTTAGGATGCATGTGGACTACGTTTGGCAGATTTAACTATTAAGCTACCAGGGTACAGTGTAACTAGTTTGTTTTTTTTAACATGTCCTTTGCATCCTGTTCTGTAATCCCCACCATTTGTATGCTCTCCTTGAGGTATTCTCCATGAAAGAGGAATGGTTTTCTAACACTATGCAAAAGCAAACACTCTAGGTTTTGCTCAACTGGTTGATAGTTTTAAAAATAGCTCTTGAATTTTGCAACGTGGCATGTGCCATGTGTGAGCTCCCGGACAACACGTGCTACATTTCATAGCCCCCTTCACAAGTGTTACCTAATTAAACTGCATAGTATCTGACAGGTGGCAGGCTCCTCGGTGGCTTACAGGAGAGGGAGCTTCTGTGCATACACCACCAGCTCCGAACAGTGTCTATGTCTTGGGGTCATGTTGCCTCCAGAGAGAATGCGTTCTCATTTGATTGCAGTAGAAATAGTTAGATAATCCCAGGTGTTCCCTAGGACATCACATAATTCGTTACCACCCTGAGCAACTTCAGATTTTTGCCAGATAAGGCCAGTGATTGAAGGAGAGATCAGAATTTGAATACAAGAAGCGCTGGTCTGGCTTCATGGCAAGGATTTACTGGGGAGGCTCAGATCTTCGACAGGCAGTTAAATACGGAAAAGCAGCAGGTGATGGGGGTCCTCAAGATAGAGTAGTGGGGTAGGAGGCCATGTTAGGAGGCTGTGAGCAGCCAGTATTGGGATGTCTATGGGCAGGTGGAAGGGACTCAACCACCAGTCTGCCCATGGGGTACAGTCGAAAGCATATCCTGGGAGAAGACCAGGATTATTGCGCAGTTGCTAGAACAAAGCCTTGGAAGGAAGAAAGTGATGAAAACAAAACACTTAGGTATATAGGCCAAGGAGTAGAGAGAGGGACCAGGACAGAAGCTAAAGGTAGGCTGGTTATTGGCACTGGGAAGTTACTAGAGCTATTCACATCTTACGCCCAGAATCTTCTGCCTCTTCACTCATGTGCTCTCAGAAAAGATTCTGAATTTCACTGTACCTCAGTCTCCTTGTTGGTAAAATGGAAATTGTAAAATTCCCTACTTCATAGGGTTTTTAGAAAATGAAATAATTTATGTCAAGTGCCTGGAAAATGGAATGTGGCATCAAGCAAGCACGTGATAAAGGTTGGCAATAATGGGAGTAAGTAACGATGATAATAATCATGTGGATAATGGTGAACTTGCTGATGATGACGATGAATCAGAAAGTACTGCCAACAGTGCCTGCTCCTCAAGGCAGAACTGGCCCGGGACATTCAATCAACTTACAGGGGGCGAGCCTATGGCTGCCCGCAGGAGGGGAGTGGGCGGCAGTGTGACAACCAGCCTGGTGGTTCTGGTGAGCACTCAGGAATTACCAGGTCCTCCCAAGGATCGCGTGGCTGTTCTTTCTCTCGTTATTTGGTAACACTTCAGTGTAGGGAATTGAATTAGTTCTTGGTTCCATTTTTTAAATGTGTATCATTTGAACATAGCTGCTTCAGAGGATTTTTAAGAAAATAATGATTGGCATTTATGTATTCCCAAACCACTCATTCCGTCTCCCCCTGAGTTACTTAGTCAGGATAAACAAAGACAAATGGAAGTGTGTGTGATCCTTAAAAAAAATGATCGACACATGTTGTAGGAGAATAAATAGAGAGCTTACCATGGATTCCATCCTTCCGTGGACGTGTTTCTCTCAGTGTTTGACTTTACTGCTCATCAGACTGCCTTATGCTTTCGATCAAATGATGTAATGTCAATACCCGGGGATTAAAAACATAATAAAGATTTTAATTCAGTTTATGAAAGTTTGTTGATTTCTAACTGTGTGCAAGGCACTAGGCTTTCCATCCCTCCACTTCCAGGCTCCTCTACTACCTTTCTTCCTTTTTTTAAAAAAAGATTTTCATTTAAAGGAAAGGAATGAAAGTGAGTAAACCGGCAGACAGGAATCGAGGAAAGAACACTGCATTTATTTTTATTTACTTGTTCACACTGGTTGTTCCTCCCCTTCTGGAACTCAAATCTGGGAGTACCTGGCCTGCATTCCTTCAGAGGTGATGCACCTAACTGCTACTCCACCAGGCTGCACCTTCTCTGTTGACTTTCATTCATTTATTCTTCTAACAGGTATTTTTTAGATAATCCTTACCAGGCACTTTGTTAGGTCTTAGGATTTGTTTTTTTTTAAAGGGAAGGTGTAGGCAAGAATGAAGGTGAGTAGGCAGGCAGGCAGAAAGAGAGAAGGGGAAGGAGCATTTTGTTATTTTATTTAGTTGTTCATCATGGCTGTTCCCCTGGTTCTTGAACCCCAGTCCTTGAGGTGTGTGTCAACTAAGAAGCCACAGACTTAACCGCTAAGCTGCCGGCATGTACCTGGTCTTGGGATGTTGATGGTGAGCAGCCTCTCCCCAGAAACTCACAGTGACGTTTGAGTTTGAATCTAAAGAATCACAGTGTGTGTGGTTAAGAGCTACGATAGAGTGCCTGAGAATTTTAGGGGGTCAGAGAAGGCTCATGGGAAGGTGGCTTCTTTAGTTTTCCTAAAGTTCCATGAAGAATATTCATTAACTTTTATGCTTCACATCCTGACTTCAACATCTTCTACAAGTTGAGGTAGTCAGTCTTTTTTTCCAACATAGACCCTATCCCTTCGCATCTCTTACTGATTCAGATTTTCTCAAGTCGTGTGTTACTCACCTCAGATATTTGGGTATCACTCTACAAATACTTTATGGTAAATAGTGAAGATTCCTCTCCATTTCCAAAGATCACTTTCTTTTCTCTAGAAAAAGGAAGGTGCTCAGAGAGACTTTTTATAGTAGCTTTTGAAATACTTATGTATAACATTCAAAATTTTAGATGGTGCATCTCTTTTTAGCTTGGGATTTCATGATGAGGGCAAACACTGATCTTTGGGTTCTTTTGTCAGATTTTATGGGATAAATAGGAAATTTAAGTGTTTGAACTTTGATTATGCATAAGTTGTTTTAGGGCTTGATAGGAAAGATGTGAGTGATTGAGAAAAATACCACATCACTGTAGGAGTTGCATTTTTTTTTTTTTTTTTTTTTTGAAAAAAAGGTGGATCTGACTTTACCAAGGCTTTTTATTCCTCTGCTAATTCTTTAAGTAACAATCTTATCTCTAGGTTCATTTCGGCCTTTTAAGAGTCAGGCCTCCTATCCTGTTTCCCAGGCACACGGATCATTGTATTTGGACTCACTACTTTTACCCATCCTGAAAGAAATGAGGAAGGGGCAGCCCATCTGCTTTCTGCCCTTAGAGACTAGGTCCTAATGTGTTTCCTGTTTGTACCCTTCTAAGGTTTTTGTTTATATGCTTTCCCTGAGGAGAAGAATGCTGTCTGCTGAAGGGATTGGCCTTTATTTGTGCACATCCAAATTTTCTATGCACGTGATGCACATTATCTTACATGAAATTACTGCTTTCTAATGAACCCCCTAGTGATATCTAGGTGATTGAAGGCTAGTTAAAAGGCGACAAGAATACACTTCCAGTTCTTTCTTTCCATGCTACATATAGAAAAGACAATTTTGCCAGGAAAGGTTAAGAAAAAGGGAGAGTAAAGCAGAACTTCTGCAAGGGAAAAGTCAATAAATTATTGGTGTTTCAGAATTTTTCATAGTGTAATTAATAAGAATAAGGTGCTATGCTATGTTGAATAATGTATCTTTAAATGACAAATGTTCCTCAAAGAATTAAATGTAGCAAAGAAGATGGTAATCATGTGAGATTTAAAAGAATGAAGATAGACCTTCTATAGCTTGGATATTCTGCTCCCTGTGATGATATGGATCCTGGTAGCATTTTATGTATATGTGTAAACTTTGAACTCTAAATATGACTCTATAGAAGGAATAACAGTAGGAAAAATATGCTTTAAAAAGAAGTAATACATGCACATTGTAGGAAAAAATATAAAATACAGAAAAGTCTAAAAAAGAAAAGTGGTGTCATTATGCATGAACTTCAACACCCCAGGCCCCCTGCATTGGCTCACTTTTTCCCAGGCTTCTGTCCATACATATATTCATCAAGCGTTGTATGCCCACCGAGAGTCTGGCATTCTGCTGGGTCCTGGGATATACAAGGAACAGACATACCACATTTCTTGTTCCAGTTTACATTCTCTGTATGTACACTCATGTGCCCAGATACAGAGATAAGCTGTGTGTATACAGCATGCTTGCTTTTATTCCTTAGCTTTCTTTTCTTTTCTTTTTTAAAGGAAAGGTGCAGGTAGGCATGAAGGAGAACAGGCAGGCAGATGGGAAAAAAGAGGAGGAAGAAGCATTTTTAAAATTCTGATTTATCTCTTCATACTGGTTGTCTTCCCAAGGTCCTGGGATTGGAACCCAGGGGTATGTGGTTTGCATGCCTTCAGAGGCAGTTGTCCTAACCACTACTCCACCAGGGCATACCATTCCTTAGCTTTCTGTGAAGAACACTTTGCCCTTGTTAAAGTATTATGATTTTTTAATGTTTATGTACACTTATCTTGTGAATATACCATAATTTAAGTAGCTTCCAATTTAAGTTATTTAGGCATTTCCCAATTTTGTGTTACTATAAAAATAAATCACTATGACTATCTTTAAATGCACATCTTCACCTTCATTTCTTACTGTGAATCCTTAGGGAAGATTATAAGATATGAGTTTGGCAGGCAGAAAAGTAGAAACACTTGAAAGATTAGGGAAAGGTGCAGACAGGAATGAAGGTAAGCAGAGGAAGGCAGTCAGGAAGAGAGAAGAAGAAGAAGCACTTTTGTTGTTCATCTTGGCTGTTCCCCGAGGCCCCAGGACGTGAACCCCCGTCCTTGCGATGCACGTGGACTGCACTGGCTGAAGGCAGCTGATCAAACCACTGCCCCACCAGGGCACCACTGCCAACACGTGTTTTGAAAATGTGGTATAGTGTGTACTTTTACTAGGTATATATCAGTGACCCAATTTAAATTTCATGCTTCTGAGTATTTAATAGTATCAGAGGAAAACAACTACCAGTTTGGTGAAAAGTACTCATGCAGTGTTTTTAAATTATATTTCCTAACAACATACTTTTTTGTTTTTAAGGAAGGGTGTAGGCAGGAATGAAGACAAGTAGGCAGGCAGGCAGAGAGAGAAGAAAGAGGCATTTATTTATTTTTTATTTAGTTGTTCATCCTCGTTTCCCCGACCCCAGCTCTTAAACCTGGATCCGTGGGATGTTTGTGGACTACACTTGTTGACCCACAAGCCACCAAGGTGCACCAGCATATATATATATATATATATTTTTTTTTTTTCTTAAAGTCATATCCCATTTGTCTATCTAAAGTAGCATTTTTCTTATTTATCAGTATTCTTTTTACATTACAACATTTAGTCTGTTATCACAAATGTGGCAAATTTTTCCTAGGTGGAGAATATGCATTCCCCCACCCTCCCCCAAATTCTACATGCAACAAACCATGAGAAGGAAAAGGGGGAGGAGACCCTCCTCTTAGTAACAACCAAGAAATATATTAGTTCCATAGACACGGCAACCTTTAGTGCCTGAGCGATGAGTCACGCAGGGCACACATGTGAGCCAGTGGAGTAAACGTGTGGGTCAAATCGTACTCCACCTTCTCCCCAGCCCTCCAGTTACAGTCATGGTGCACGGAATTTCATTCGTTTCCAGCAAATGAGCACTATCTCTCTGTACCTCTGTGTGCATGCAGATAACATTTTACAGTTGTCGAAAGAAAAGTTGGACCTCATGATTGTGAAACGAGATCCTAACAAACAACTGACATTCTGAACAAGAGGATAGATTTATGTTTAAACCAGAGTAAACTCTGCAACAAGGTAATAATTTTGAGTAATGAAGCACCATTGCTATAGCAACCATTGAAGAAACAGATAAATCGCAGTAATTTCAACATGGCACTTTAGCCATTCAGTAAATGGGTATTTTAAATATCATTTGCTTTTGAACTTAGTTCAATAATTTATAGAGTAAGTTATTCAAAGATTAATGCTTAGGAGGGAGGAAAATCACTGCAAGAACAGAAACATATCATTTATGTATATTGCACTGGTAGCTGTTCTGCCTGTGTTTCCACTACAAACCTCATTTTTTTACGCATTTATAATAAATGCAACAGAAAAAATTTATCCTGGGATAAAATTTGGCATTTGTCTCAACTTTATGAATTACAGTTTTTATTTGTTCTTACTTTCCTTTTTTAAAGTACTGTAGCACTTTTCCATGTGATTATAAATGTTTCACACCATTAGTAACATTAATTCAAATGTTCATTTATTTAGATGTGAAAGTTTCTGGCTGATGATTTTAGAATGCTCTGAATTGGCATTGATCCTGAAACTCTTTAAGACGATTACACAACTTTTAAAGACGGCTTGGAAATATGATTCAAAAAGTGAGAAAGAAGGATAGTTAAGTGTCATGATAGTGCCATTTGATCTTACAGCTATGAAGACAACAGTAATTGCGTTAAATTCTGACAAAAATGTGAACCACTTTATTAGAGGGTTCCTTTAAATTTGGCTTTTCCAGTTTGGTGGGGCTAAATGATTTTTGTAAAACCCATTTTCAGACACTCCATCGCTTACTAATCAGTTCAGCTGTTATTTATATGATAATATGGAGCTTTTTTTTCTTTTTAATGTTCTTGATTATCTGTTTTTCTTACTTAGCCTTGAGTTCCTGAAGATCAGTGACTATTTATACTCCCATTTTCCATCATGTCATCTAAGTATAGAGCTGATACTTAAGAAACATCCGTTGAGTAAATAATGAGAATCTAAGTGTTCAGTTATAGGCTGCCTCCAACTGCTGAAGGTTATCCCTTCCAAAACATCCGAGTCATTGGGTTAGGACTTGTTCATTTTTCCATAAAAATATAATGTAAAAGGGAAATTATCCCATGAACGCCTATTTAATTTCCAGTGATTACACGTCAGCACAAGTAATAGAAGACAGCAATCAGACAGACGTCTGAACCCGTTACTGAAAGAACCCCCAGCTCAGGCAGCAGAAAGGCTTCTTTCCGGTGTTTGTGCTCCAGTCTTCCAATGATGTGGATTCCACGCATTGTTAGCAATTTCTTGATTATCCCTTCCAGAGCACTGGAGACCAGGCCAGATTCAGATGTGATGCCGTCTCTAGCCATCCCTTCCACCTCCAGACCACTGAATCCCAGCCTAGCTCTGAGCAGCCTTGTCAGGAACAGCAGCTCCCAAAGTGTGGTTTCCCAGCCAGCAGCATGGACATCATTTGGAAACTTGGCAGAAAGGCAAATTAGTAGGATCCCACCTGATTCATACTGAATCTGTGTTGAATGAACCTGCCTGCTGATTGCACTGTGCTAAGTTTGAGGATCCCTGTGGTAGGACAGGTATTTGGAGTGTGGTCCAAGGGTGATTCTTTGGGACAGAAGGCACAAAGGTGACATGCATTTTATAGTAGCCAGCTGTCCAGTACCCTGCTGCTGCTGTTCCATAACCATGGAGCTACAGGAAGAGGTTCAAGGTTCAAGTTTAGTTCAAGGTGCCCTGGTAAGATGTGCTGGTGGCGGGGCCCAGGGACCCTCTGGCGGGTTCAGTGCAGCCAAGCTAGCTTCAGAGCTTCCTCAGTATTCTGCGGTACTTAAAGTGAAAAACCCCCAGTCTGTTTCATTTTCTTAAGAGATGTCACTGTGATGTTACGTCCTTGAATATAAATTACACCGAGTATATCAGTGGTTGTTTAAATGGCTGAAACAATTTTTTTTCAATTAGATGAGTAAACTTCCTCACCTAACTGATCTAAAATTCCTTATAATAAGCAGCAAGAGTTTTAAGAGCTCATCATGAAATGTCGATATAGGATGGTTTTTAGTCATTTTGAGCCTATGACCTGCTTTTTGAAAAGTTATTCTCAAGTAAATAATTTCAAGATTCCTTAAAAAATTTTTGATTTTAAAGTTTTATGCCAATTCGCTATTTAATATTTTCACTAATATTCTGGTTTAATTTATAACCCGGTATCTTATTTTAAAACGTAATGACTGTTTTCTCACCTCCAGTCCTCCCCATTGGTCCCCAGTGTGCTGGATGCTGTCATTATCTGTGGACCACCATGGAAAACCGCCCTTTACGTGTTTGTATTTCCCTTCCCTTCTCTAAATAAACAGTCCAAGTTCCTCCAGTTGATCCTGTTTATATGATCCCATTTCCAGACACCATTCTAAGTAAAGGTTCTCCTGCTTGTCATTATGCCCTGGAAACTGTGTCATCTAGGGCCACGCACAGCTGCTCAGATGCTGTCTGCCTGACAGAGGAGCCTTGGGCCTGTGATACAGACATTAAATGCAGCGATTCCCATCAGGGTCTTTAGAGGTCACTAGACTATAAGGTCCATGCAGACGGTACCGATCCTTTTCACTGTTTTATCCCTGTGGATAGAACAAGGCCTAGCATATGGTTTGTGCTTAGTAAATATTCTTAAAATTAAGGACTGTTTAGATGACAGAGGAGATGGATTCAAACAAGAAGTAAAAGTAAGTGGGCCCATTTATTTGCTTCATACCATTGTCAAATGTTAATCAGCCCCAGTCAGCAGATAGATGCACTCAGAGGATTGCTAGGTGAGAGCTGAGTCCGCATCACTCTCACTGCACTGAAGCTGCATAGACAGTATAGATGTGGCGACACTCTCGAGAGTGGCCGGCTGTCGTGGTGCCACCCCTGGAAGTGCAGGGCCATGTGTACGTGCCCATAGCCAGGTCTTGCTAGAAAGCGAAAAATGGAAGTTTATAATTTGTTTGATTCTTGCTGAAGGCTAGTTAAAATGACACAGTGCCTTTTATAATGTACGTTTCTATGACGTGACACTCGTGTTTGGTTTTGTTCATAGTAGAAGCTGCATCTCTTTTGCTGACTTAGTGAAATGACCCGTTGTCACATCACGGACTTGGTCTTGGTCTTATTCCTATCGGTATGCAGGAGGCTTGGTAGGCGATATGTGCTCAACATTGCTAAAGTTGTCATCTAAAAGATCTAGAACATACTTTTAAAAAACAGTTCAAAATTAAAGAAGTGTACTATCTTATTTGACACGAGGTATGAGGCACCAAGCCTGATGCTCTTAGATTCCCATCATCCCTGAATTTAAGCAGTTTATCTAGCAGTTTAATTTGCATTGACTCCCGTGTGTGTTGCCACAGTCATCTTTCCAAGATGGCAGAACTCACCCTGCTCTCGCTTCAGGCTGAGTTCTGCCCCTGACCTGGGTCCTCCACTGCTCCTTTAGGGGTCCAGTAGGGAACTGTGCACTTAGGGATGTCCCCTTGATAGTTCCTTCTGTTTTCACCAGGGGATCTTGTTCCTACCTCCAGTTTTGCAGAACATTGGTGGCTTTATGAACAAATGAGTTTTACAGGGACATTACTCATGATATTGTTTAGTGTAATGTAGTATCCACTCTGCCGGAAGCCAGAGACATTCTTGCTAGCAGGAATAGCTGTGTATCTTGTGAATAACTTAAAACATAAAAGTATGGCTAGCACTAATACTGTCACTGATTATGTTTCCTTCTTTTATTTAAGCCTTAGAAAGTGTTGTCCAAAATGTGCAGTCCATTTCTAGTACAGGATCCTCTGACCCATATTTCAGGAAATAACCTAATTCTTTTACTAGTTTTACTATATAGTCTTGACCCCCACCCTCTCCAGTCATTTATGTCATATCCATTCTTTCTTTAATTTCACTTTATCATGTAACATTGAATGTAAGTTTCATAAGCCCTCTTAATCATTTTTTGGGAGTATGGTGAGGTCTAAATAAATTTGTAACTAATGCTTGTAGAATATAGACTAATGCAACAGGAAGACTCAGTTATTTTACTATAGCGGATAAATGGCCAGGGAAAATTGTTGCTTTAGGTTTCTATATCATTGATGCTTCTAGAAATGTGCTGATACATTGAAGCTTCTCGAAATTTACTTACATGTCAATTATGGATAGGTTTTAAGACTGCAGCATTCAATTGTGGAAGTTTTTCCTCCTTGGAGCCATACTTTGATAGATGGAGTGAGAGTATTTTTCCATTCATTTTCACTCATTTGAAAAAAATTCATATGCCAGGTCATGAGCCTATGGGAGCCTGAAATATGTCGAACATTTCCTGTTTTACCTATAAGCCATTTGGGTGAAAAAAGATGTGAAAATGCGTAGGGGTGAAGTTAGAACATGTCACCTCTGTGTCCTAATCACACCACTTTCTTTTTTGTTCTTATAGCTCTAAGTTGTTGATGTTTTTGAACATATTTACTGAATTACTTTTGCAATATCACTCTGTAACTCAAAAGTAAACCTTAAATCAAGACATGAAGATATATGTCCCAATTAGTGAAATTGCAAAAAAAATGTAATAGAATAAAAGTCAGAATTACTGGTAAAGTATCTAATTCAAACAGATAAAACCAATAAATACTCAGGAAGCTCTTTTGTTGTCCAGTGTCTCTACAGGCTTTGGAAAGTAACACTTTTCTGCTATCTCTTTAGCCCTCCAGCTGTTGCCCAGTGTCTAAGAAATGAACATAAATATTCTTTGACGAATTCTATGTGTGTGTGCACACACATGCTCACAGTGAATCTCTGTTAATAGTGCAGTTACAGTCTAGTTGAAGGAATAAGGTACAAATAAGTGAGTAGGACACTCTGGTGGCTCAAGTGTTAAGTCCGCAGCGGTGGTAGTGTAGTCCACAGAAACCTGATCCAGGGCTGAGGGGAACAGCCAAAATGAACAACTGAGTAAATACAAATGCATCTTGCTTTCAGTGGGCCTGCCTGCCTACTTTCTTACCTTCATCCCTGCCTGACTCATTTCTTTAAAAAAAAAAAAAAAGTAAGTGGAAGAGTGTAACAGTTTCACTTAACAAGTAAATGATGTAGTTGGTGATTGCTATGACCACACTTAGACATATCATTTAAGGCACAGGTGGGCAAGGAAGTGACTTGCAGTTAGATCTAAAGAATGAGTAGGTTTTGGTTGGACGGGAAGGACATTCTAGACTGGATGTGCAAAAGTGAAATCCAGGACAGCTTACACCAGGACAGTGGACACCTGGCACCCATTCTCTACTGTCCCATACCACGCATACCACATCATACCACACCATACCTTACCATACCATACTGTCCCATCCCATTCCATGGTCCGAAGATCCCACTAGAGTGGGGACAGGACTAGAACTCAGTTCTTTTAGCCTGTGGTTAATTGTACGTGGTGGTTTGGGTGCCGATGCTGCGAAGGATCATAAAGTAGTTGACATCTGGGAATCAAATGGGTTGGCTAGATGCAAGAAAACTCGTGAAAGAAGAAGCACTAATTCCTGGCAGCTGACTTGATGGATGGCGAGAAAACGCCCAAGAAAACATTGCAGTTTAAACCCTGGTAAAATGAGCAGATGCCCACTGGTGACTGGGGTAGAGTATTCAGTACGACTGGGAGTACCCTTTGCCAACTAGGACATACCACAGCTTCAAGTGTTCTTGTAAAGTGATAGATACCACATAAGTTTAGAATCTACCACACAGCAACTTTCCCCAGCACTTGAGAGCTTGGTTCCCTCCTATCATGGAACATGTCAGTAATAGCATGTGGTGTTTTCTTTCTAGGCTGAATGTAGCCTGTCATGCTGTCTTCTGGCTGGTTTCACCTCCTGCAGCCAGTGTGGAGGAGAACTTGGAGCCTAAGCTGAGCTTGTGGGCACCTGATGTTCTTTCTCTGCTTTTGGAGCAGGAGAGGGATTTTGCCCTCTTAATTTTCCAGCTGTAAAGTTCATTTGGCTTCAAGCATTGGCAGCTTCAACGAGGAAGAGGTGTGGATTTCCACAAGAAGGTGGAAACAAAGTTGGAGTGGAGATAAGGATATGATATTTGTTTTTCCACGTCCTTATTCTACCCTGAGTGGGATTTGGACTCTGGTATGTTAGACAGTGGGGTAGAGCACTGACGGTGAAAAGGTAACCATTTGGGGTCAGAGCCCTAGTTTTTCGTTTGACTCACATCCTGTCAGTGTGACTGCCAACATGTGTGCCTGTGTATATGTGTTTGCACACATGCACAGGCAGGTGGAGACACACACATGTTCACAAGTGTTGGTTTTGGTTTTGACAAACCATTGATTTCATCTTGAGCATTTGTTCTTTTTTTGCTTCTATTTTTGACATAATAAACATGTAGCGAATTATTGTTTCCAGAAACTGTCCATCTTGACAAGAAATGGATTTGAGGTTTTCTCCTCCAGTAATTATTTTGTCATTTGATTCCTTAAAAAAGCACACATACACACAACTATACAAAACTATAGGTTAGTACTTTTCAACCAAAATATGAATATGAGATTATTTCTGAAACCATCCTAATCCTTCACTATTAGCCATAAAATTCTTTCACAGTTTTCTGTGACACTAGTTATTAAAATCTTTTGACTTGCCTTGATGGCTCAGGTGTTAAGCTTGAGACTGGGGCCTGGACCATGTAAAACCCAAGGACCCAGGTTCATGACCCAGGGCCGGGGTGACCAACCAAAAAAGTAAATAAGCAACTAAGAGCTTTCTCCTCCCCTTCCTTCCTTTTTCCCTTCCTCTCTAAATTATTTTTGTTTAGCATCTCCAGAGCTTTAATATGTCTTAAGATGTTTAGTTTAACTGTTGGGATACAAGTAATATTATTGTATTTAATTTGGAGGGACTTTTATTACTTTTTTTAAAGTAGTATATGCTTAGATAATATGTTGAAAATTGAGAAATATGGTAGCCTTTGCAGAAGTAATCACTGGTGTGTCAGAATCCTTTTAGATTTTTTCTCATACATTTATCAAAACATTCATATAATTTAAAAACTTGGCACCCCTTGGTGGCGTAAGGTTTAGTTCACTGGGCATAGTCCACATACATCCCAAGGTCCTCACTTCAAGATCTGGAGTCTGGGGAAGCAACCAAGATGAACAGCTAAGTAAAATACTTTTTCTTCCTTTCTCTTCCTGCCTGCCCATTTACGTGTCTTCCTTCTCGCTCCTATACCTTTTCTTTAAAAAACCGGTAACAACCACAACAAAGATGTAGGGAATCTAGAGATTGTGTTTTTAAGCTGATCTATTGTTAGAAGAAAATAGTGAAGATAATGCAAGCCAGGTTTGTATAAAAGTGCAAAGAGAATAGAAACATAGGTAGCTGCTGTTACTGTTTGATTTATATTCTCTCAGACTTTTATGCATGCACAGATACGTACATACACACGTCTTTATAGTTTGACTTAATTTTCATGCTGCACTTTATTAAGTTAGGAAAGATTCCTCAAGCAATTGTAATGCTTTGACATTTGTAATTTTTTAAATTTTATTGAAAAAACATTGCCTTATAGCATCATATAGGTGTAAGGTGTGCATCATTGTAAATTAGTATCTCTATATAATGCATTAAATTTACCATCACAAATCCAGTTTTGCCACACCATATAATTGACACTAATACCTGATTTGTGCCTCCCCATTTTCCCCGCCCATGTCATGCTTACCTAAGGTATTTATATGTGTCTTAATGATGAATAGTTTAATCTATATAGCAGATCCCATGCATCCACTTCTCTTTTTTAATTTATTAAAACAATGTAACTGTGTGATAATGCCCCATTTACAGCGATAGATTCAGTTTCAGCCCCAATGTTATGTGGCTCTCTGGATGGTTCATATTGAACATGGACTGTATTATGGAGTTAGTTATTCCTCACTAAATATTACCTAGAACACACTGCCACATGCAAAGTCAAAGATCATAAGCAAAAATGTATTAGGATAATATGTTTATAGTTGAGAAACTATAGTGAGTACTTTTCTAGTGAACTTGTTGGTTGTGTTTAATTTTGAATGCGTGTTTTCTTGTTCTTTTTCAACATTTAGATGGAATATCTAAATTTGCTGACCATGGTTTCTTTTTCTGTATTGACCTTAGAAAGTCTTCCAGTGCTGGGAAAGTCACATTTTTTTGTGATTGAAACTTTTGCTCACGATTGAGCCTTATTCAGGACTTAAGAAACCCTGATAGCTAAACTTCAATATTAGAAATTGTGGTATTTCATGATACTTGAGGTCTCGGATTTTTTTCAGAGTAAAATGGGTGGAGCAGAATTATGGGTGAAGGTATAGAAGAAACAGATTTGACCATCAGTAGACAGTTGCTGAAACTGAAGAATAAGAACTTCGGAGTTACATTTATATATTTGAACTTTTCTATAATTCCAAGTTCGAAACAAGAGGGATAATAATTTACTTTAAAATATTGCAACATTTCAGTCTTTAAATGATAGGTTCAGACTGAAATCTGTTGCCATGATAAACTACTTGAGCGAACTAATTAAAAATCACTAAAGAATCCTGGTATTGTTATGAGTGAATGGTCTCATCTCATTCTACGTTTTGAAGCCTTTGAACTCCCCTCTCCTTGGTAGTCACCATGCCAGACTGTAATTTGCAGGGGGGACCATAATGGAACCTCCCATATGAGTCTTTCTTTACTTTGTGACTGACATTCCTCCCACCGAGAGATGGAGGCTGTGTATTCTGTTGCATCAGTGCTGAGGCTGTGCTAAAAGGTAACCCAGCTTCTGTCTGGCTTACCCTCAAAACCCAACATTTTGCTCTAGGAAGATAAAGCAGCTACTGAGAGCAGCCATGTATACATAGATGTCCCTACATCTATATGTAGGGAGAGCCTGCTCGGTCCCAGCTCGTAGCCAGCATCAGCCTCCAGGTGTTAGTGCGCAGGCTTTCCAGTGCTTACCTTCCCAGTCATCAAGTCACCCCCAGCCTTTGCATCTTCCTGGCGGAGGCCCCAATGCCATAGAGCAGAGACAAGCCTTTTCTGCTATCCTTTTTCTTGTGCAGAGAATCTGTGAGCATAATAAAATGTTTCTTGGTTTATGTGACAAAGTTTGGGGTGATTTGTTACACAGCAGTAATAACTGGTACAATCAGCATATATTTCTGAGGCAGAGAAGAATCTTAATTCCCTTTCCTGTAGTGTGCCCCAAAGATACATATGCACTCAGTAATTGTTTTGGGCACTCAAATTTTTTGCTGTTTCCTTTAACAAAATGATTTCTAAATCAGGAGTTACATTGTAGACATCAGCTGTTTGCTGAATAAAGTAGTCTCTGTTTGAGCAGTCAGGTGAATGTTTAATTCTTTTAACTCCAGCTTTCCTCTTTGCTAGAGATCCATGGCTTCCCTTTCCTCATTGCAATGCTTGAGCGGGAGCAGAGAAAGCGGTGCCTAATTTGGAGCCTGGAGAGGGAATGTAGTTATTTTCTCATACATTTATAAAAGTATGCATGCAATTTAAAAACTTATAGGGAATCTATCAATTATGTTTCTAAGTTGATCTTATATTGTTAGAAGAAAATAACGAAGGTAATACAAGCAGGTTTGCATGAAACTGCAAAGGGGTTAGAAGAAGCCTGATGAGAGTTTCTGCTTCTTTATTATGTAAGCAACACTTTGACGCACACATAGCTGATATTCCTCCTGTCTAGTTCCATCATACTCTTCCAATCGCGTTATGAAATGAAAAAAATAATTTAGAGATGAAAAGAATAAAAAGTTGTCCAGCACTTCTTTCTCACATGTTTACAACACATATGCCAAGACTTATTTCATGCTGTGCACACAGGTGTTTTATCCAAGTGTGTATCAGAACAGCTGCTGGCTTTAACTCTGTCGTATTCATATTTCGGACTCAGTGATGGGTCCACAAGGTTTTGCTGTACTTTATATATTTTACATGTTTAAATATTTCATAATATTCACACATACATGATAGTAATTATACTCTACGTTTGTTGTTGATTTTATGTGGCATCCATTAAGGTCATAATAATGGAATGTTGTCAATAATCCATTCTCTTTTCTGTCCTAACATCATGTAAGTCTCTAACTTAGTGCATAATTTTATAACTTTATCCTCAAATGTGTAATAATTTTACTTTAGGATGGGTTTGCTCTAAAAACTCCTCTTAATGATGGCAGTATTTCCTTGAGAGATGAAATTAACAAAATTTACTCTGAAAAATATTGTGTCGTATTTTGGGAAATAAACTCTAAGGGCACGGTGCCCTAGTGCCCTGGTGGTCTAGTGCACGTGGGAGCAGTCCCACATTCATCCCAAGGTCCTGGGTTCAAGATCAGGGACTGGGGGGAATAACCAAAGTGAACAAATAAATACTGTATTAAAAAAAAAAAAAAAACCCAACAGCAACTCAATATAATTTTATAAGATCTCTTGTTTATTGTTCCTGATAAAACAGGTTTGTTACTGACAAATTCCAATGTATATATTATACATCAAACTATACTATATGTACATATTTATTATACATCAAACCCCATTTCCTACAAAAACTAAAGTACTCAAATGTTTCATTAAGTAACAAAATAACATTATACATCAAACTAATAGATATCAAACTACATCCCCAATTTCCTAAAAGTGGCTAAATCACAGTCCAATGTCTGTTATGAAGTAATAGAACTAACATGTGTAGATGAATTATTTAGAATGTCACTTTCTGATCATCCTGATCATCGGAGATTTACTAAAATTAACAGATGCCTGCTTCGTATGCACGAAGACGTTCATTTTGCATGATATACTGTAAACAGACAAACAGTGCTCTCAATAAATAAAATTTATTTTAAAATGCACGTAAAATAGACAATAAAAGCAGGGGATTTCCTAACCTTACCTATTGAGGTAAAAACTTAGTGCTTGAATAAAAGGTAAGAATGAAGAGAGGGAAGAGTTTAATTTTTTTAGTCATTTTGTTGATGGTTATAGATGGAGGTGAACTGAAATTGGGTGTTAAAGGGGCAATTTCAGAGCAAATTTCAGAGAAACAAATAGAATTCAATCATCGTTCTGAGCCTTCCAGACAAGTCTTTGAATGGGAAGGCAGGAAGACATCGCACTGTACCTTTGCTTACCCTCTGTCATTTAAATTTGTAAATTACTCTGTGATGCCAAGAAGTTAGGTATCAGCACATCATGACTGGTCTTTAAGCACCAGGAACCTCTGAAATACCGGTCCCCTTTGGTGAGTACACAAAAGTCTGATGTCCTTGGGATGCAACTCAGACGTTTTCTGTACATTGTTTTTGTAAAAATGGTTTATCAAGTTTGGGACAGAAATATAAATTTGTCCACTTTGAACAAAGATAGCAATAAAAACCTGGAGGATGTTGACTAAAGAGAAATTTAGTGGGTTCTTCACTCCAATCTGTGTTCATAACAAATCAGGCCGTGACAAGCCCTGAGTGGGTTGCCGGGCCACTAAAACATGTTTCTCTTTTCAGTGTGCTTGCTGAGAATTGCCCCATTTACAGGTGTGTTCACCCCAGTACAATCATTATATATTTATTCTCTGTATTGAATTCTTGTGTTTTACATTTCTTCTTTCTTTCTTTCTTTTTTTTTTTTTTTTTTAAGGAAAGGTACAGGCAGGAATGAAGGTGTGCAGAGGCAGACAGGAAGAGCGAGGAGGAAGCATTTATTTATTTTATTTAGTTGTTCATCTTGGTTGCTCCCGTCAGTCCTGGGTGGGGAACCTGGGACCTGGCGATGTATGTGGACTGCGCCCAATTTATTTTATAAATGAAAAAATTTATATTTTTAAATGTGCTCTGAAGTAAACTTATTTCAGTATTTCAATGCTAAGTTTAAAAAATACTGGTCTAGTTTTATAATTATAGCAATAATGAATGGGCATGACTTAAGCAAGTCAACAATTGGTTGCAAGTGAAAATTCATAATTTCAGATGATCCGTCCCTATTTCCTAGATGTTAGTGTAGACTCACAAAACAATCTTAGTGTAATGCATGTATAGAGAACATAGTAAGGTTATTGGAAAACTCGTAATGAACCTGAGATTTCAAACTTGTGTAATGTTAGTGATATTGCTCCTTTCACTAAAACCACCTTTCACTCGCTTCATGACTTGGTAACCAGCCAGGGACCACCCTGGACTATGGGCCACACTTGGCTGAGAACCTCGCCTCGCCACCCATAATGCCCATTTAGCTTTAGAATTATTCTCTACTTATGAAAGATCACTGTAGTACACTGTTTACAACTATAACTTATATCCCCATAGCATAGCAAACTTGTATCATTTTCCTACTTTGCTGCCAAAGTTTATTTCAATTATTTTCATCTCAGGGAACTGGTTTGTCTTTTTTCTTTAAAAGGGAACACAGGGTTGTGTTGTGGTTTGTTTGTTTTTTTTAAACTATAACATGACAGTGTTATACTACATGGTGTTATTTCTAAAATACTTTTATTTGGTTCCTCTGCCTCTTCTTTATGGCTTAATGCTTTTTCCATGAATTTTTAATGCCATGCATTTATTTCATCTATTAACTGGATGCAGAGTGTTTATGTTTAAATTTTCAGCAAGGCCAATTCATTTGTGTTATAGGAGCATGGTGATTTTTTGGACTGCAAGAGACTATCAACTTGGCTGCCTACCTCTAGCTACTTACAACCAGACCTACCTTACTAAATGCCCTAGATCATCGTTATTGAAAAATAAACTGAATCCAAATAGGTTGCACTAAATTTTATGTACAAGTGTGGATCTAATTACATCCAAAGAAATATTTGTTTGTTCTCTTCAGTTGGATTGGGGAGTGTGTCTTTTGCAGTAAAATGGTCAGCGGTGTCATGTGGCAAAGTTTGGAAAAGCAGTTTTCAAGGCTGGAGCTCTCATTGAAAAATATGTTAGTGTTTCCAGAAAATCCATTTATCTCCACCATCTCCTCCCACTGTACCCTGACGTTTCCCAAATCCCCGCGTCTCTTCTTACACATCTATTTGTCTTTCTGGTGTGTGCCACGTTTGGAAGTCTCATTAAACCAGCATCTGTTCTGTTTTAGGAGAAACCTGATGCCAGTCCCACGTCACTTCAGCTGCGGTCCCAGATCGAAGTAAGCACAATGACTTTAAGCATCTATTTTTGCTCCAGCCTTTTTAAAAAGTGATATTCTGTACAAATCGCATGAAGCCACTGCTCTGCCTGCATTGACGCTGTGAATCTTCTCTCCTAGGAGTCACTCGGCTTCTGTAGCGCCGTATCAACACCAGAAGTGGAAAGAAAGTAAGTTTCCCTGACTCCGTCCAGGATCAGAATTTCTAAGAAGGTATCTTTTAGGTTCATTCTGATGGAAGTCATCTGGGCGTCCTGCTATGTGTGTGCACTGGTGCTTGATGTCACTTTCCTTACATGGGGTGGTGTGTGTGTTCACATACATGCAGGTCATTAGGGGTGTTTTGTGGAGGCGGTCCACATACAGCAATCTGTCTGAGTGTTTCTGGGTTTGCATCCTCATATTAATTCACTAATAAACTGTGTTATGTTTGAAAAAAAGAAAAAATGTTTTGTAATTAAAATGGTGATGCCTAAGGATTCTGCAAAGAGTTATTCCTTTCATACTGCTTATTGTGAGTGAGCCTTTAAAAAGGTATCTGGAAATGAGCAAGGAGAAAGGGTAACTCAACCAAAATGCCTTTCCTTCTTTTTACATTCTGTTTTTTTTTTTTTAATATGTGATGAAAGTTACAAAGAGCCAAATTACAAAAATGAAGTGCATTCTAGAATAAAGTAAGGATCAAAAGTACCCTCCCCTGTACCTCACTTTGGTAGGTGCTCTGAAAATAAGAATAATTGTTTGTCATAGAAGATGGCAAATGCACAATAACCTTTCCTGTCAGAGGTGATATTTTTAATTCTTTATCCTAACTTAAATCCTATAATTGTTATTTTCATGGAAGATAATTCTATGTTATATTTTGTATTTCCAGTATTTCTTTTAGGCGACTTAAAAAAAAAACAAAAAGCACAACACATTTTTTTTTACAAACTTTCCCTTTTCTACTTTAGTCATCATAATTATGCTAGAATGTTCTGTTTAAGATCGTTTGAAGTAAAGACGTTTCAAGAACGTCCACATCTCCAAACAGACACTTCCCTTGGCACAGAGCCACTTAAACTGTTTCATGCCAAGAGAGGCATAGACGTGGTTTAGGGATAAAATATTTCTGGAATGAGAAGCACACGTTGCGAGAGCGTGTGTGCGCTTCACAGCACGGCTCTGCCTAATCCAGCCACGTGTGCGTGCTGCTGGCACAGAGCGGCTTCTGGAGGGAAGGCCGCATTGCCAGAGCTCCAGTGCTCAACTGAAGTCTTCGGCAGCTCTGGTTCAGGACTGGGGACACGGTGGGGTGACGGGCAAATGAAAACCTTGGCCACTGCCCACTCAAGGTCAGAGGATAAGCGTGCTGTTAACACCAAGTTCTTCAGTTTAGTGGCTTGAATCCTCCCAGGAGCTTGGTGGTGCAGAGGATGAAACTCTGACAAAAGATTGGAGCAGACACTGATTCTGCAATTGCAGGCACTGTGATGCTGCCGAGCTGAGTGTGGGCAGAAGCGCTGAGAGAATGGGCGGCAGGGTCTCCTGAGTGACTTTGAGGTCTGGATGGTAGGACTCAGCTCGGAACTGAGGTGCTCCCTCAGCATCTGTGAGTCCTTCAGGAAACAAGAACTGTTTGTCTTTCCTCCTCAGAGGAAGTGACTCACCAAATCCGTACTAATCTTAGGCTGGTGTTTCTTCTTCCCCTCAATTGTGGGCAGTCATTCTTTCCTTGTTTATGTCCTTCACTTAGTAAAATGTAGAATGACGCTTGTGGCCGAGGGAGACTGAAAGCCTCCTCTGAGGAAAACAAAAACAGACATGCACACACAAACAAAACTGCTGGCAACCACCAACCTCTCCTGTAGTACAGCCAGTTTGCTTCAGTTCTTTAAATGGTTTACTAAAACATACCTGTTTCTAAATAGCTCAAACCTTTTATTTATTCCATTTTATCCTTCATTTCTCTATTAATGACTTTTGAAAACTATGGTACTCCTTAAATTTTTTTTTTTTAAGTTGAGGCAACTTTGTTTTACAGTGTAAGTTTAGGTGTGCAAGTTCAGTATTCATCAAATATGTGTTAACACACCCTGCCCGCCACCACATTTCCCATGGTCCTCCACCACTGTCTATTGGACCCCACCACCTCGTAACAACTTAATTCAGTTGTCAATGTCCAAACACTAGTCTTTGTTTTTTCTTTTCGATTGCTTAGTTTCTTCATGAAGTGAGATCATCAATTATTTGTCTTTCTCCTTCTGACTTATTTTACTTGTCATAATCCCCTCTAGTTCCATCATTATGGTCACAAATGTCAGAATTTCATCCTTTTTTTGGCTATGTGGTACTTAGGGCTCTGTGTGTGTGTGAGTGTGTGTGTGTGTGTGTGTGTGCACGTGTGCACATGTACATGTACGTACCTCATGTCATCTTTATCCATTTATTTGTGGAATGGGCACTGAGGTTGTTTCCATTTCTTGGTTATTGTGAAGAACGCATGAGGTTATACATACCTCTTTGTATTAGTGTTTTTGTGGGGTTTTTTGGGTAAATACCTAGAAGTAAGATAACAGGATCATGTGGAATTTCCATTCTCAATGTTTTGAGGAATCTGCTTTCTATAATGGTTGTACCAATTTATATTCCCACCAACTGTGTAAAAGAGTTCCCTTTTTTTCTACATTCTCATCCCGTTTTTTCTACATTCTCGTCAACACTTGTTTCCAGTCTTTTGGATAATCGCCAAGGTGCTAGGTGATATGTCATTTTTTTTTTTTTATTTGCATGTCTCTAGTAACAAGAGATGAAGAACATCTTTTCATGTGCCCTGTTTCATGTGCCATCTCTGTGCCTTTGCTGGAGAAAAGTTCCTTTAGATCTTCTGCCCCTTTTTTGATTGGATTGTTTATGTTTTTCTGTTGTTGAGTTGTAGGAGTTCTTTATATATTTCGCATATTAAGCCTTTGTCAGGTGTATGTTGTACAAATGTCTTCCCCCATTCAGTAGGACGTCTTTTTGTTTGGTGGTAGTTGCTTTCAGTGTGCTGAAGCTGTATAGCCTGATATAGTCCTAATTTGTTTATTTAAGTTTTTGTTTCTCATGTTGCTGGAGGTGAGTCTCTAATCTATGTTTTTTATGGTTTCTTATATCCAGTGTCTAATCCATTTTGAATGAATTTATTCCATTTTGTCCTTCATTTATCCATTAACGATTTCTGAAAATCAGTACTTTTTTTTCTTTAAAAAAGTTTTGGAAAAATTTGAACTTAGAAAAAACTTGCAAGAATCATGCCATTAACTCCCATGTAGCTTCCATTTAGACTCACCATTTTACATACACTTGCTCTCCTACATACACGTGCGCACGTACGTCACATTTATGTGAGTATATTGTAGATATCAGGAACCTTTATTCCTAAGTACTTAAGCATAGTGTCTCAAGGACAAGAACATTCTCTTATAAAACCACCATGCAATTACCAAATATAGAAAATTTAGTAGTTATTTTTCTAATCTATAGTTCATATTCAAGTTTTCTCAAACTGTCCCAGTAATATTTCTTATAACACTTTTTTCCAAATCCAATACTTCAAAAAAATAATCATTCTTGGTGCACACACCCTTATGCTTCAGGTAGCTGAGATCACTGGGTTGTGGACAAAGTAAAACCCAGGGACACAGGTTTGTGACTCAGGGTCAGGAAAGGAAAACTGAAATTAACAAACAAAAATATCTCTCTTTCCTCCCTCCTTCCTTCCCTCCCTCCCTTCCTTCCTCTCTTTAAAAAACAACACAAAACAAAATACATTTACTTGTCTTGTGTCTTACTAAATTTGATCTGTAAGGATTTTTTGACTTTTATGGTATTGATATTTCTAAAGAGCGTAAGCTGGTTCTTTGGTCAGTTTCCTCTCTGGGTTTCTTTGAAGGGTCAGGTAATGCATATTTTGCTGTTGTGTTCTCAGTGCATTGCATCGTGATATCTGTTTTTCCATTATCGGTGATACTAATTTTAGGTGATCTGTCAGGTTTCTCCTGAGAAGTTCCATTTTTTTCTGTTATTAATACAAATTCTGTGGGGGAAGGTAAGCACCTTCATTATCAAACTTTTACCTAATAGTCTCAGATTCATTTAATAACTTGCTGTAATGTAACTTGCTGTGATGGCTGCCAAATGGTGATAATTAGTCTTAAATTGATCATTACTTTTGATTAAGTGTTTCAAAAAAGTTTTAAAATATATATGTATATATGTGTGTGTGTAGGTCGATGTATACATATACACATATATGTATGTATATATAATATGAGGTTCCACTCTGGACCCTCTAGGTCAGATTATAGTATGAGTAGGTTTGACACAGTATTTATGTTAAATTGTTTGTATTATGAACCTGAAAATACGCACACTTCGAAATGCAAAACGCTGCTATTCTTCAGATGCAGAGGCGGTGCATCTCTGTGAGCCCTGGTAGGTTACCTAGCCAAACCAGATGGTCGTGTCCTGTCAGCGTCTGCAGTGTGTCTGCCAACCACACTATGCTTCTGAGCCAGCAGTGTTGTTTTTATGAGTAGAAGATTTTTTTCTGCCTTTATTCAGAAGGCAAGAGAACTCAGCCAACAAGTGGACTAATCCTATAGCAGCCTGCCCTTAGAAGCAGAGGCCAGCAAGCCTCCAGGGGTCCAGCAATAGACCCCAGTGGCTCCCACTTTCCAGATTCCTGATGACCCCCCACCCTTTCTGTTCACTGGAAGGTGTGGGCGTTAATTGTGATGCAAATATCTGATTCCTAAAAGGGAAAACAAAACAAAACAACACATTGCTTCTCCCAGTGTTATTTAGCATTTAAACAGGGTTTGAAATTTTTAATTATAGGAATGTAGCTGTAAACAGTGAGACTGAGCAGGTGGGCCTTTAGTGGGAAGACAGCAGTGCAGTACCTGAGGTCCCAGCCAGCACCTGGATACTCTGCCAGGAGAGGTTCCAGCTGACCTGCAGATGGATGGAGTTGGGTGATCTGCACAACACAGAACAGACTCACCTCCCATGGTTGACAAGTTCCCAGTTATCCTTATTTTTCAGCTGCCTGTCTGGTCCCTCCAAATGCTTTCACTGAACATATGATAAAGAAACCTGAGGGGGCATTCATCAAGCTTCTATTTTAACTAGTTATATTAGCTATTGATAAAACATCTATATCACAGCAATCTTGGATTTGTGTCACCTGGCTGAAAAAGTTAGCATTAAATTTCTTGTTACTTACGAGTTAGTCTCAAATATCTTTCTAATTCTTTCTGTTAAGAATGAGTTTTACTCTGAATAATGAAATGTGACAGATAATGGCACAAACAAATACAAGGTCCATTGGAGGCATCCTTGTCACACAGGGAGGTCCAGGTCTGGCCCAGGGCTGAGTCAGCCTTCAAGAATCCAGAGATGCTTCTTATTTTGCCCTGCTGGTTAAAGAGGCTGCTGTATCTTCCCGGTGGGAAGGATAAGCAGATTGAAGGGAAGAAGGCAAGAGGCCAAAAGGCAAAAGATTCATCCTTAGAGAAGCTTTCCTGCAGACCCTGTGCAGACACTCGTGTCTTCATGTTGCTGCCGGCACTCCGGTTTTCTGCACCCAACACTGAGGTGGGTGCACGGCTGTGGTGAGGAAGACAGGCACAAACCACATGCTCCGAGGGAGCGAGACATCATAGGAGAAAAATAAAAGGGACCCAGCCCTGGTCTCTGAGTCGCCATAGTTGTGGGGAGTTTTGGAGAAGTGAACATTTTAACTGACCACCTTGCTGCCCTTTTCCTAAGGAAAGAGGAAGCACAGATGGGCAGGAACCTGGCATTCTTTTCCACAGTAGGTTAATCTCTTATTTGTATGTGTAGACATACAAACAGGAGTATCTGAAAACTCGTTTGATGCCTAACGAATAAGCTATGTGTCAGGATGACTTATTCATTCCTTGGAGGCAGTTGTAGAGTTTTAAATCTAGGTGTGTATCTAGAGAGAAGTAGTTTTTATGGGACTAGAAACTGGAAAAGAACAAGCAGATAGTAATAGGTAATATGAACGGAATGCTTCTGTTGGACCAGGAATTGACCGAGGCACTGCCCTCAACACTGATTCACTTAAAGCTCACAGCTTATGAGGGTCCAGCCGCTTGTTTCCACCTACAGACACAGAAACTGAAGCACAGAGAGCTTTATACGTTTATACAAAGTTTATACAAAGTTACACAACTAATAAGTTCTAGAGCCGGGTTTGGTCCCCAAAGCACCCTTGCTCCTAACCAGGAAGGGCTAATTCCAACGCAGTTATAAATATATTGCTTCTGCGGATAGTTTAGAGGTGCGCAGAGTTCATCACCATTATATATAAAAGACCCACACAACCTGCTCTCCCACGAGTCTCTGGGAAGCAGGAGCCTGAGTTACTCTTTCAGAGAGACGCTGCGGCATAGTTATTTATCTAGAGAGGAAGGAAGGTCCAAAATAAATCTCAACACTTCACCTTCACCAATATTTATAAGCTCTTTTCAACTAAGTTTTTCTCCAGAGTTAAAAATTCACCGATTTAGTTCTACTTTCTTTCATTACCAATGATGACACTTGAACTGTTTTATGGTGAAAAAGTCCAAAACTATATAGCACGATGGAAGGGGAAGATAAATAAAAGGAGGGAAAGTCAATAGAGCAGAGTTTTGTGGCCAAATAAAATGGAGAGAGTTTATGAAGATTCTTTGTGAGCGCTTACTCCGCAGAGGCATCACTTCACTCCCATTTGTCCTGTCTGGCCAGCCAGTTACTCATTGATGGTGTCAGCATTACTTTCCTCCTCCCAGATCTCCACCTTCACCGCCTCTTCCCTCTTTGGTATCAGCACGTGTTTGTGTGTTGCAGTCTTCGCTCAGCTGCTACTCCAGAGCACTTGCCTCGCTCCCTCCTCCCCTCCTCTCCTATGTTCTCTGCCTGCCAGTCCACCTCATCCTTCCGCCTCCTACCCAGGCGGGCCAGAGGCTCCTGAGGGTCGCAGACAGACAGTCTTCTCCTGGGGCACGCTGAGCCTCTGACATTGCCGCTCCACCTGGCAGACCCGTGCTGCTCGTGACACGCTCTTCCCTTTGGCCATGCTTCTCTTTTCCCCTGCTGTCCATGACTTTGTGGGTTTCAGTTTCTCCTCATTTGGTTCCCACAGTTTGCAGTTCCCTTTTTTTCTGCCCACCCCTTACTGTATCCCCTGGGACTTTTATTCCGTCTGCAAGCTCTGCCAGAGTGCTTATGCCATGGCTTTCAAGTGTCTCCTCTGGGCACCCACCTTCAGTCTCAACACTACTTCTGCTTGTCCTAACCGGGCGGTCTGCCTCTTGTAGCCTCTTGCACGATGCCTACACATTTCTGTTCCAGTCACCCCCAGCTGCACATTGCTAGAGCAGAACCCCCCCACCCCATCCTTCTGTCTTCTCTCTCTGACAACCTGCTCCTTGTCACCCTCTCCATCCCCGGGACCACTTTTCTAAATGGCACCCCAGCTTTACAAGCTCTGATACTTTTCTTGATTCCGTGACACCCATTGTCAAATCCTTTCCAATTGCTCTAGCTTTTCTTTTGCTTCCCTTTTTTTCCTCTGAAAGAGCACTGAAAAAAAGACTCATAGATTTGTCTTCCTAAATTACACTAGGCCACACTACCCTGGGGCAATGCTCAGATCCCCTACGTGGCATCCATAAAGTAGGGTTTCTATAGGTTTTCACCATAGTCATCAAAATCTCTCCAGTATAGCTCTAGTCCAGCTGGGGACACTATTTCCCAAAGCCCCCTGGACTGTTTGGAGTTCCTGCCTTGAAAGCATTTTCTTCTGTTGAGTTTTATTTAAGTACTTTTCCTTCAATGCTTTCCCATCCCCTTCATTGGCAATATTCTTTCTCCCTTGGAACCCAACACACCAGATCTGATGACTCTTCATCTTTTGTGATAGGTATTGTCATTATTAGCAACAATATCATAACATTACTTCCTAGGTTATTTCTATGTGTTGGGCACTGTGTTAATATTTTCACTATATGTTGTTATTGAATTTTTTATCAACTCGTTGATACATAATTAGCTTGCCCAAGTTCCAGAGCTAGAGACAAAACCCCTAATCCAGTCTGAGTACCATTACAGTGTTGGGGTTAAGATTCCCAGTCTGGCAACAGACTCTCTGGGTTCAAGTCCAGGCTTTCTTTCATGTCAGTTCTGCAACTTTTGACAGGTGATTTAATCTCTGGGTCTACAGTTTCCACAACTGTAAAATGACAGGGGTAATTAGAGTACTTCACCTCTCTTAATCATTTTTCTGGCACTTGATAAATGTGCAGGACCATGTCTGCTACTGTGGTGAATCCTCTTTGACCAAAGTTCATTCCCTCGCCTGTGAGTCTAGCCAATTGTGTGCTTTCCTCATCCCATCCTGCCCACATGAGCAGGAGCTCCTTAAGGTCAAGAGCTCCCTCTCTTCCTGTCTGGATTGTTTTCAGTGTCCATGACAGTCGTTTGTATCGAGAAGACATTAAGTATTTATATAGCGTTCATTGAATACTGCCAGTTCTTTGAAAGAAAGTTAAAGTTGCTCGTGGCATGCTCTTCCCTTTGGCCACGCTTCTCTCTTCCCCATGCTGTCTGTGATTTTGTGGGTTTCAGTTGTCCCCAGGACTGAAATTACAGAAGATCTATTCTAGTCTCCCCAGCTACATATTGTTTTTTAGGTGCCTGGTCCCAGTTCCAGGGTGAGTGTGTGGAGGCTTCTTCATAGCAACAAGAAATTCTTAGACACCAGTACTGTGTCTGACTGCCACTGTCTACCCAGAGAAAGCACCAGAGGCCACAGGCTATGGGCTCAGTTTCCCATGACCACCCTCAAATGCAGACATCAGGCTGGCAGTTCCCATAACTCCTTCCTCAGGTTTGTTTAATATTCATTGCTGGAGAGGCACACAGAATTCGGGAAACCCATTTACTCCTGAGATCATCGATCAGGAGCAGCCAGATGGAAGAGATGCATAGGACAAGGCGTGGGGAAAGGCAGAGAGCTTCCATGCCCTCTCCAGGTGCACCATGCTCCCCAAATCTCCGCATGTTCACCAGCCCGGAAACTCCGAAGCCCTATCCATATGGAGGCTTTGTTGTATAGGCGTGAGTGATAAAATCACAGACCATTGGTGAAGTCTGATCCAACCTAGGGCCCCTTTCTTCTCTCTGGATTTCAGGGGAAGGGGCTGAAAGTTTCAACTCTCTATTTCTTTTGATTCCCCAGGCTAATGGCCCCATCCTTAGTGCTTCTCAGAAGTCACTGTGCTAGATACCAGAGATACCTTTGTTACTCTCTAGCTTAGGGAATTCCAAGACTTTGAGAACTATGAGCCAGGATCTGTGGATAAAGAATTATGTGTGAGAAATATATTTCAGTCTTCTGAATAACCAAATATTATATCGTTTTCACAAATCACAACATCACATGCACTATGTGTCTGTGTCATTGTAAACTAATAACAGAGCGAAGAATAACTTGCTGCTTGTCAACAGTCACAGTATTAACATTAAAGGACATCCATTCAGAGCATTAAATAAAACAGTGGTGAGAATAGTGCTTCCACAATTCTCCAAACCTACTTCTCAGGGCTGCTCCCCTTTCCCCCACGAGTCCCATTCTTCATTCTGGCTCAGGTCTCCCCAGATTTTTCCTCACCTATTAAAAAAGAACAGGCTGCATAATAGCTCTTCATAAAGGTACAATACAAAAAATACATAATATTTTAACTTCTCCAGAACTTTTAAAACCTGCCACTTTTGGGAAAGTACATTTAACTTATTTTTGGTAACAGTTTTATTAAGATATAATTCACATATCGTACAACTAGCTTACTAAAAGTATGCAATTTTATGATTTTTAATACAGTGCCAGGTTTTTGGCTATCACCACAGTCAGTTTCAGAGTATTTTTGTCAGTTCAGGTAAAAAATCACTGCATCCTATAACTATCACTTTCAAGTCCCCCCAGTTCCTTCACTTTTGAACAACCACTAATCAGATTTCTGTTTCTGTAGACTTGCCTATTCTAGACATTTCTTATAAATGGGGGAAAGTGCGTTTTTGAATGAAAGTGCATTTATTATGGCTCTGTTGAGACTGGGACTTTGAATCCAGTTCTTGATAACTTCATTTCCAGTTCCTTCAAATGTGTCAGGCATTCTCCTTTTATAAGTTCTTTCCTACCTGAGACCTCCTCCCTCTTCCTCAGCAGGCTCCACCTGGGGACTGAGATGAAGGGGAGGGGCTCAACCTCATTCCGGGACCCACCCCCCACCCCTAGAAGCCCCCTGAGAGCAGGGTCAGTCCATAGAACTGAGACTTCTCCTGTGTGACTTGTCTGGGGTTCTCCTGTCTCAGTCTCACTCTGGAAAAGTCAGCATCAGAAACCAACTTACAATGCAATTAGTAATCCTTCTTTCGTAACAGGCCAGATTCAGAGAGAATTGCTGATGAGGGCTATGAGTTTGCAAGGAAATCCAGGTCAGACCATGTCCCTGGGAGTTGAGACAAATGCATCCTGTTTTCACATCCTGTTTTCTGCAGGTTTGTGGGCTGGAAGGGAACACCAGGACATTCCCATAGGGCGAGTGCATGTGTGCACGTGGGCAAGGAGGCACTTGGGGGCACAGCCTTCAGCATAGTCACGAGTTGGACTTGTCCTGGTCCAGTGAATGTGTCCCCACTGGCTTACCACGAAGGGACCATGAGCAGAACCACAGGCAACTTGGGCATTGTGGTCTGGTCCTTCCAGCTCACCAAGGAGGATGTGTAGACAGTGAGCTTAAGTTCTGCTTATGTCTGTGATATGTCATCTGCATCACTCAACTCTTCCACTCGGGCGGGTTTCATTTTCAGATCTGGTCTGAATCCGACCCCACCCTGACCATTTGTGAGGACTGTTCACATAGACCGCTCTGCTATCTACGGTTGACTTCAGTGTCGGGCAGCGTTTGCTCAAATTTTCTGTTGATGTTGTTAGTTCACGCCTTTTATTACAATTAATGACTTGTTCTCTGCTTTGTTAAAATAATCATTCAGACAGTACTTGCCGCTATAGTATTTGTCCAAGTGGCTGACCATCAAAACTCCAGCACAAATTCATCTGAAGGACACTCCCAATGAAGATGACTGATTTTGTTACTCCTGTAGACCCTCTGTGTCTTATGCTTGTTCTTCTTGGGAGCAGGGTAAGACTCTTCCCTTTTCTTAGCAGCACCACAGAGTCTTATGAGAAGATGAAGAGTAGACTCCTTTTGAGTGTTGTACTCAAGGAACCTCCATCCTCCACTCACTTTCCAGCAAAGATCAACCCTTGCTGGTGAGGAGGAATTCTTTTCCTTATCCTGGATCTTGACTTTCACATTTCCTATCGTGTCTGAGGTTTCAGCCTTGAGAGTGGTGGTCTTCCCCAGAAGGGTTTTCCTGACAGTCAGCATCTTGATGTCTCTTGCACTTCACATGGCGAATGGAAAAGACTGTGCTTGAATTTAAGCTCTTTCAGCTGTGGGTTTTAAGTCTCCAAGTCTTGGATCCTAATTGATAAAGTATGCACAGCATAGGCCCTTCCCCATGGTGGGTGTGAAAAACACCTAGCACAGGGCCCAGCAGGATAGATGTTCATGTGTCGTCTGCTCCCTCCAACCCACGTAAAGCAGGTGCTGCCATGGCAATGGCGGTGTGTCTGAGGTCTTAAGCCTCAGTCTCATCAGAGGGTGCCATACACAGAGCGTGCCAATGACTATAGTCATTTTCAAAAGCCATGATGAGCACTGAAATGATGGCAGTCCCACATGAGCTATGCTTTCCTTTTGAGTCCCCCCAAAAGGGGAGGCTAGCAGACAATTTTCATAGACTGTTTGTGTGGTCAGATCTGTGTCTGCACACGTGTGTGCTCTGTTGCACATATTTGAGGGGCTCAACATTCCAGAAGGCAAGGGCTCGGGGTAGGAGCAGCTGTGTGCTAGAATTCTCTACCTCAGCTGTTCTCCGCGGAAAACTCTGTTGCCTTTAGCTCTGTCTGGTGAGTGAGCCTCCAGCTGACCCGGCCACAGCTTGAGTCCAC
The DNA here is from genome assembly GCA_004363575.1 of Solenodon paradoxus. Classification (NCBI taxonomy): domain Eukaryota; kingdom Metazoa; phylum Chordata; class Mammalia; order Eulipotyphla; family Solenodontidae; genus Solenodon; species Solenodon paradoxus. The sequence continues at coordinate 2,619,002 of RJWH01000015.1, forward strand.
ACGCCTGGACTGTGTCCTTTGCAGAGGAAACCCGGGCGCTGTGTGGTGTCAAGAGGCATTTGTATGCAAGGGTGACCGCTGTTTACTGAGCTCCCACAGCAGAGATGAACATAACACCAGGCCAGGGAGAAGCCAGGAGGGAGGCTGGCAGCAAATAGATGGCATTCTTATCCTGGTAGGAAGAAGGGAGGTCTCAGACCTAAGCTCATTGTATAAATCCTCCTGACAAAACAGTAATGGAAAGGGTAGCTTATAGATACAGCAGTGGAGATATAGAAAAACAAATGACTTTCCAAAATGATAAACCTTAAAGGAGGTAGCTCTGTTCAGCCACCAGGCCAGGCCTCTTCCTACACTCCACCTCAAGGACCAGACAAGGACTGAAGCACACAGGAAGGACCAGGACTGAGCACAGTGGCTAATGAGGTTTCATTTCTGGACATTCTTCAGATTTCTGCTGTATGGACAGAGAAGCTAGGCCCTGGAAGGATGAATAGGATAAGGAAGTCAGCTGTCCTTTCACAACCAGAAGACATGACAAAGTATTGTAACACTCTGAATATAATGCAGGGGAAATGCAGGAGGAGGGACAGGAACCCCCTGGATGACAGGTGTATGCTGTGGACCACACCAATTTGGCATCAGAGAGGTATCTTCCAGGGAGCCAGATGTTAAGATGTTAGAACAGGGTTTCCACCACATGCATATACAGGGTTGGTCCCATAGCTCAGGCCAGACTGTTCCTTCTGTGTCATGTGGTGCAGCGTGAAGTCAGCAGGGCCAGCAGTTGGAGCAAAAAGATACAGGAAATTGAGGAAAGGATGAGCTGCCTCCTACAAGTTGGGCAGAAACCCCCATTATCTCTCACCACCTGCTACCAAACCTCCGACCTTGGCAGGAAACCTGCAGGCGCTCCTTCCTCAAGCAAACCACATGCCCAGAACTTGGAGAACTTGACACAACACTCAGGAGGAATGGAGGCTGTGGGCCTAGTGGCTGCCCCATATCACCCCAGTAACATAGGGATATGCATTGACATGTGGCACGTGTCGGCTGTGACAGGGCCTCATGCCCCGCTCTGCCCTTGAAGCATAGGAGGAAAATAGTGACTGCTGGAGAGCTTGTTTTAAAGACTAACAGCCAGGCCCTCCCAGACCTGATGTATTGGATCCTCCATACAGGCAGTCTATAGAACGCCTCCCAGGAGGTTCTTAATTAAGAAGCTAACCTGGTTTTAGGATTCAGTGGGAATGCCAGTTTTTCGTATGCCTCTGCCCTATAGCTCGTCACTGGTGAACCCCTGGCAACTCAGACTGGGGGAGAGCTCGTTTGTCAGCACAGTGGCCCCAGTACTGCCTCCTGGTTTCCCGTCATCAGCGGGTGCTGGTGCATCACCAGATAAAGCCTCAGAGAAGGGGGAAGGATGTGAAACAATCGGAGGCCAAAGTGAGACCAGGCAGCGGAGTCAGAAAGGACAGAGAAGACGTCATCCCATTAGTGAATAATATCCCTGTGACAGGAGGTGAGTGGGTATTTGAAAATGAGAATCTGGAAAGACAAAAGCTTGAGTTCCCATTTTCACAGCATTTGTAACATCAGAAATGTTCATCAGTTGTATCTGAGGAATTAAAGTGAAAAGAGAGGGCTTCAGTGACCGTGGAAAGAACCCAGATTCCTTATATTGCCTGCCAGAAGAAGTAGGACAGGCAGCTCCCACAGTCATGCTTGGACGGTGGCTGGCCACTTGTGTCCAGCATGTAACCAGCGAGGTTACAGTGAGGAGGTACCCTCCATGCTCAAAGCTCCTCCGACTTTGGCCCTTAGAGGTAACTTCACGGACACCTGATTCCCTCAGAGTAGGTGACAAGAGAAAGACTGGCAGCCCCAGGTCCCCCACATCCTTCCCCAGGTCCCTCTCTGTCCAGACAGCACAGCAGCCAATATGGCCGGTGTGGCTTGGGCGACTGTGAATGGGAGCTGCTATTTGTTTCCACTGAGAAAGTTTTGACCCGCTTCCTCTGGAGCTGTCGCCATGGAAACAGACCTAGGTGATGATTGAATGGAGATGTTCCCTCCCATCCCCCCTCTCCCTTTCCCTACCCTGAGGCTAGAGCTCCAAGGACCAGTGCTTTCCTTGCAGGTTCATGCAAATTTGATAAGTCTACCAAAGGCCCAATTTCCACCTATGGCACCCTCTACTGGGATAAAATTATGCCACGCACCCTGTACCAGTTAGTCGCTGTCCAATTCATACTGTCTGGAGCTGGACCTGCAGTACTGAGAGCCAAATGACCTTCCAGAACAACATGCAGATGCTTCCCTGTTGATCCAGCCGGCCTCACATCTCAGCCACATTTCCTCGCAGAAAAGCCTTTCTTGGACCACATGTTTATTACTCAGACACAGCGCATTTTAATGGGGTTGAAATAGATGGGAGGAATAATCTCACTCCGTTTACAGAATAACTAGCAGCCATTAAAAAATGTAAACAAAGCCGTTTACCATTTTGCCCCTTATTTTATTAAAAAAAACTAGCTTTTGTGGTTAAAAATAAAAACCCCAATGTGCTAAAATCCTGTTTTATTTTACTTTGCTTCTGACAGTAATGTAGTCATTCTTAACATATAAAGACCTAAATAAAACTTAAAATTCACAATGAGGCCATAAAAAGAAGACATTCATTTTTACTGTCTGTACCCAAAGTGGAATGAATATTAGGAGGCGTTCCAGACTTTCCTCTTTCTTTAACACCTTAGTTTGCATGCCTCTTGAGGAAGCATCAAAAATCAGAGCATGACCTGGGGCTGTGGACTCCAGTGGGCAAGACACAAGTCCTATTGTATTTTCAGTCAAGACAATGTGAGAAAAGTCCACCCTGCTCGGCCTCTGCACGTTGCGTTGTGCCTGGCGCTGGAACTACAGAGACGGTGCCGCCGAGAGCCTCTTGGCTTCATGAGGCTAGTGTGCTAGTGGGAAGGATCCTGGGATGTGTCAGAGTTCTGAGTGCGGGACAAGGCGCTCCCACGGACACCGGCCTCAGCCCGCCCTCTTGTGTGATGGGCTCCTTTTCAGCCTCTCAGAGTGAAAAACAATGAGATCTATGTGAACATGCCTGGTAAATCTAGACCAATACTTTCTAGAAGCTGGTCATTTTCACTCCTTAACACGGACTCAGTTAGCATTCTGTTCAGTGTGTAACTGAAACCCGACTACAGCGCCGGGGCAAGTGGCTCCTTATCTTTTCATATAGTGAGACGGGTCGATCGTCCCGGTGGGCACAGCTGCTGGATGAATTATCCCTCTCCTCCACTCTCCTTAGTGTGTGCCATTCTTCCTTGTGGTCAGATGACAACTGCTTGGGCATTGTGCCGTGTTGTAGACAGAACAAAGGGGAAGGGCAAAGGGCAAAAGAAGTGAAAATCGAGTCATTCTGTGTTCATTATGAAAACGCCTATTTTCCCAGAGACATCCCACTGTAGAGTTCCACTTCTGTTTTCTGGGCCAGACCCTGACACCTGGCACCTGCTAGCTGCAAGTGAGGGCGTGGAGGTGAGTGTTGTAACAGGGCACACTGACAGAAAAAGCTGAGTTCTCTGAAGAAAAATGATGAGAACCGAAATGGGAGGCTGCTGCGGCCACTCCCTCAGCTGTTCTTATCTTGCAGCACAGTCAGGATCATCTAATTATGCTGTAAAGTCCTGGGAGGTATGGACCTGGTGCCTGCCTTTCGCTTGTCAAGCTGCACAGAGCTTCATTATCTCCCCCAAACCATAAACACCAGTGAGAGACCATCATTGGTTGTTTTTATATGAGCCTGATCAATTGCTGATGCCTTTTTTTATGGACTTACATAAAAAGCAATATTATATACCCTTAGTCTGCCATGGGGGAGAGTCTGAAGATGAGTCAGAGTTTGAAGGCCCTGGGAAGGCATTTATAACGTCTCCGTGATGAGAAGTTATAAATGCTTTTGGTGTCTACGGTGCTGTCAGCCTCAGAGCTGGTGTCCGTGCAGCACCTATTTTAGCAACTTACATGGTTCAGACCCATGAGGCCTCACATGAAGAATAAATATGGTCTGGGCACCCCCTGGTGGAGTAGGGCTTAAGTCAGCTGCCTCCGAAGGACTGCAGTCCATGTATATCCCAAGGACCCAAATTTGTATCCTGGTTCAGGGAGAACATCTAAGGTGAAAAGCTAATTAAAAATACAGTGCTTATTTTCCTTTCTCTTCCTGCATGCCTGCCTACTCACCTTCATTGCTGCCCGCACCTTTCCGTTTAAAAAGATAAAAAATTAATGATATGGCCCAGATGGAGAAGAGAAGACCCACGGAGAGATCTTTGAAAACTTTGGAGGATGATTGCATGTTGTCCCAGATTTTGTTCTCCCTCACTGTGGGCTTGTCCAGCTCTGCACTGGTCTAGACCGGACCTGAGTTTAGCCATGGCCCAGACACAACCAGGCCATGGGCCTCCCTTGTGGGGAGATGGCATTTGGCTACTTTTCAGGCATGAAACTCAAACTTCTGCCAATGTCCTTCCTCGTTAACTTTCGGTACACATTACTCATTGGTGAATGAAAGGACACCGATCTCTTTCAATGCACCTGTGAAGGATTTTTTAGATTCAACAAGGAAGGAACCTGTCCTTGGCCTGGAGAGCTTGTTGGCCACCCTTCGGTACCAGGGAACCAGCCCCTTCCATGTTGAGAAGCTGAAGTATGTCTGAGAAGGACTAAGACTGGACTCTATAGGCAGAGCTGGTTGAAAGCAAAGGCCACTGATTTTAATCACTAGCTTTTCGTTGGTGCTTGCACACGCAGGTGTGTCCGAAACCCCATCCAAGTCATCTCTCGCAGGCACCTTCAGAAAACCTGTGGGGTAGGTAGTGCTGCTGTCTCCATCGTTTTTGTCGCAGAACACTGAGGTTCAGTGGGGCCGAGCAGCTTGGACAAGCTCATAGTCAGTAGATGGCAGAGTTGGGTGCTGAGCTCCAGACCCACATGGCGAGCCACTGGGCTAGGTAGGGGGTCTGAGGAAAATGTTCGCGATAACATCACTCAGGTCCAGATGCCACTCAGCTGCCCATAGAGCTCTATGTTAATTATTATGCTTAATTAGTGGTATATGAGGATTTTTTAATTTAAGGAAAACATAACTTGCTTTTATAAAACTTTTTGAGGGAACTGTTTGGGGGAAGTTAACATTGTTTTTACAAAGTGAGGAGATAGGCTTGATTTGCAGCAAAAAGGATTATGTTTTGATACCTAGAACTTCTATAATAACCAGTAAAATTACCAGGTGATTAAAGAAGCAAGAAGTAAAATGATACACCTACATGAGCTGTCATTTTCTGATTAAGATTGTCCTTTTGACACTTATTGTAGAGAAGGAATAGACTCAAAGTATGATTGAGAAGAGGAAGAGGAATTACTATGTACATCCAAACTATTTAAGGGAAGTTAATGTTAGAAAATAAAAAGGTGATTCAGAAACTGCTGGAGAATAGCACATGTGTATTGTAATGCTCAGTGGATCGGGGATGGTGGATGACTCCTGGCGAAAAATTATAAGAGGTTACATTTATTGGAAACTTACCAAGTGCCAGGCACTGTGCTGAGCTTATTCATCTTTTCCTGTAATTTTCCCGACAGCTCAGGGCACAGGTGGGGCCCCAAACCTGGACAGGATATCCTTCCATCACAGGGTGCATCACACACACACACACACACACACACACACACACACACACACACACATACATGTGCATACACATGCTCATGCTGAGAGATAAGTGAAATTCACAGTGAACCCCACGTGCACATCTTTGGGATGTGGGAGGAAATGAGTCCTCGGAGAAATCCCACGCAGGCATGGGAAAACGTTTGCAGACAGTGGCCCTGGATGGAATCATTTTTCTTTTTCCTCATCAACATTATAGTAAAAGGAACAAAAAGATATTATTTTAGGACCTGCTGTCTATGAATTTAAGACATAAAGGAGGAGAAAACATTAACTACTAAAAAGCCCCTCAACGCCTTTACTTTCTTCCACCTCCCCCCATGTATGCACAATTCAATAGCACAGATGTCTCAGTCCTTTTTCTACACCATGAGGAAAATGCTCCTGGCTTTGCAGAGTTGGCAGGTCCAGGACGATGCAGGAAAGAACCCAGACATAGTCTAAGTCCCAATTCAAACTTCAGCAGAAAAGAAACTGATGAAGAAATGTTATTTCCGGAGACTCAAGGTAAAGGAAGCTTAAAACAGTTTCTTTAAGGATAGGTTTTCCAGTAACATATAACACATGTTTCTTTCTTAGAAATTAGATTATAACAGTTTTTCTTTCTTTCTTTTTTTTTTGGAGCCTTTGGTTATAATGAAGTTTCTGTACAGACCATCAAAACAAGACTATGAAGTCTGTTTTAGGAATTTTGTTACTCTTGGGCATTCATTATAATTTTCAAGTGTGTGCCAGACTAAGTATGTAACAATGAGATAGAGTTCTTTGCCTGGAGGTACCTTAAGCTATTTGTATATAAATAGATATAAGAGGGAAAATGAGCTTGAGCCAAATTATTTGGCTTCCTTTCCTTCACAAGCAGACAGGGGAATCATGAACTAGTAAGGCAAACAAATCCTGATAAGTGTTCTTGAAACACTGAGTGCTGATAAACTCATAGACCATGTTCAGATTTGATGTAAAAACATACTTTGTCTTCACAAGTTCTCCTGAGTATCCGTCCAGTAATTTAGAGAACCGTTATCTAACACAAATTTCTTTCTGTTATGTAAATAAGACACAGTGTAATGAAATGGATGAGTCATTGGACACAGGATCTAGAGATGTGACTTTTAAACCCATAGCGTCACAGCCTAGCACATCATCCGTCTCCGTAATGGCGACCATTATATTCTATGAGCGTTTTCTTTAACAGGTATAATTCTGTACAAATGCAAATAATTTAATCTTGACCTGTGGTAGTTTCTGTTTCTCTGTGGTCTTATGAGGATTTCCACTGTGAAGCAATAAACTCAACTGAAAAGAAGATAAAGCAACCTAGAATTTACCCTCCATGGTATTTGAGGCAGCAATATAATTTGTGAAAACTCAATTTTAACCTTACTAGAAAACAAGTGCTGGCAACGGTATGGTGAGATAGAAGCCAAGAAATGGAAACAATATAAGTGGCCATCCATAGATGACTGGATAAACAAGATGTGGTGTCTCTACCCAGTGGAATGCTGCTCAGCTAAAGAAAAAAAAGAATCTTGTCTTGTGCAACAACATGGCTGGAACTAGAGGGGATTATGCTAAGTGAAGTAAGTCAGAAGGAGAAAGACAAATACTGGATGATTTCCACTCATGTGGAATAAAAAGAAACAAAGGAAATGAATAGACGAAACAAAGGAAATGAATAGACGAAACAAAACAAAAACAAACCCTTGGACTCTGACAACAGGACTGAGGTTACCAGAGGGGAAAGGTGCAAAGTACACAGAGAATCTGATGGAAAGTGGTGGAGGATTGTTAGAAACTTGGTGGTGGGTGTGGTGTAATAGCACATATTTGAAGATGAGTGAAACTGCAGTCCTAAAACCTATACAATATTGTGAAACAATGTTACCCTCCTGCCCAAAAAATTGAATTCTAAGACTAAATATGAAATTCAATGATCGTTAAATACTTAAAGAGATTTTTTAAATGTAGTGTGTTACTTATGGCTTCCTAGTTATCAGAAACCACAAGGTTTCCACCCTTTATCCCGTTGACAGTGAAAATGCTGGCTAGACAAGCTGACAAACCCAAACTACTGCTGTTTTCAGGCCTGTGCGTCTGGCTGAAAGAAGGATGTGTGGTGAGGAGGCGTCTTTGGAACCGAAGTCTGAGCATTAATTTCTTCCACCAGGAGATCAGTAAATGACCCTTTCCACCTGCTGCCATCCAAATTTGGAATTTGGTTACATCATTGATTGTTGCTCTTGCTGGATGAATTTTATAATCAGTCTCAAGGAGAGAGGAGATGGCATTTCGCATCGCTGCCCTGCCAGCTTCTGTTTGCAGGGACAATTCACTGAGTCCAAATTAAACTTCATGTGGTGTCATTTTACCCCTTTGCAAATTGATGAGTTGGGGCGCCTCGTGCTCGTGAAACATTGGCTTGCTATTCTTTGGCCAGTATCTAGGTTATGAGCTGATGAAATTTAAAAAAAAATGAAATCCTCATTTACCTCTGCAAGATGAATAGAGAAACTACAATGCCATCTGCTGACGTCCTAGGGAAATACAAGTGATGGCTTGTAGAAGTCGGCCAGCCTTCTGTAACAAAAAAATGAAAAGTGCAAAAGCCTGAGGATAAATTCTTCAAAATATGTGCTAATTTGAAGAAAGTGGATAAAAATAACAAAACGCAAGCATTTTATAATGGAAAAATGCAATTACATTTTGCGTAACTATGTAGTAGTGGGAACTTATCTTTTTCTGCAGTGTGGGTTCTGGAGTATATTTATGGTATTAGAAATTCCCACTGACAAATTCCATTTGACAAAAGGAATGAAAATATGTTAGAAAAATAGAAATGAGTTTTTGAAGTTACCATGGAGACCAGTTTATATACTTTTTATCAAAATAGGTATAGTCAGGCATGTATTAGAAAGACAACAGGGCCAGCGGTCTCCAGACCTATGTACCATTCCTGGTATAGTTGTCTGACTACTCATGGACTCATGGCCACTTCCTTAGCTTTTGGACATTATACTTTCTTCTAAAATTGTGATTATATTAGATAATAAATAAAATTGCTTACAGCCCAATGAGATGCATTATTCTAAATCAGCCAAAGACTAAAGAAGTGTTTCTTCAGATTATTTTTCCATTTTATCTTTCAGAAAAAGTGAAAGTTCACACCCTTATTATTAACATATTATAGAGTTAGTTTATCAAGAGCTAGTGATATTTAATCTATCTGGTCCTTTGCAATTAGGCCAAGTATTCCTGTTTCTTAAAAGTGAGTATAAAAATAAAAATGGCAGTTCCTTTACTGTAAGTGATCATGTACAGAAACAGGGCGGTTGTGTTGGTGCGGCAGGTCATGACCAACTGATGTCAGGTGGACTGATGCATATTGCTATGACTTTTGGATCAAAATGTAGCAATAAAATTATTTTTTAAAAGTAAGACTCCAAATCTTAGCTTAAATACTATTTTGAAGGATTTTCTGCCTTAAGCCCCAATCACTTGCTAATTCTCTAGTTGGCTATCTGCTGCCATTTTACTTTGCCTGTACTTCTGTGACCCTGAGCTGTGCTGCTTCTCTTCCTGTCCATCTTCTCCCCCGACACTCCATCATCTTTCCCTCCTCCAACTTCTCCCTTTCCCTTCTTCTTCCTACTTCTGCTGATGCTTCTCCATCTTTGCGTGTACTTCTCTGTTCATGTTTGTTGTCCTGCCTACATTTCAAGTCCTGTTCATAATTATCCATGCACCTTACTCATAATAGCATTCACTACATTTTTGCTGAAAGAATTGAAACTTGAAGTGGCTCTTTCATGGACATCTAGCTACTTTTTTGTGTGGGTGAGAGGGAGGAGAGTAGATCCTAGAGGCTAAATCTTGGTAAAATTACATGATAAGGTAGATTTTCCTTGCATTTTCTGTGTTCACACCCCAGTAGTTAGGGGAAATAATTGGGCTTCAAATCTACCTCCTACACATAGCTACTGAGATACTCCCCAGTTTCTGTTCTGAGCTCCTATACTGTCCCCTCATTTACCATAGAAGCCTAGTTAAAAATGGTTCTCTTCTTTCAGACTTGGGTTATGAAGGTGCCAGCAGGGCCTGGGCCTTCTGTTCTCACATGGCAGCCAGCATGTGAGAGTGACACTGCTACTGTACTCAAGAGAGGCAGCTTCTTAAAAATGGCTGTGTATGAGCACACGCCCTGTTCCTCACTCTCATCATCTCCGGCTCTAGAAGCGCTAGTCCGCTGTGAGGCAAGCGGGAGATTCCTGTCAGGTGATTTGTATGTTCTGCCCCTGTTCCCCCGAAGTTTTCCTTGTGACTCAGCTCTGGTCTCTGAACCTTGGTCTTCTGTACATTCTCACACTAAGGAGTATTTTGCTAGATGGCTCCCCGCTCCGCCTCCTTGACTGGTGAATGTGTAGAGAAGGTTCTGTCCACCCCCGAGCATCCCTGCTTCTGTTCTGGCATGGGTTCCCGTTTCCTGGTTTCCCGCGCTTGTCAGCAAGCCCAGGGTGTTGAACTTGCCATCTTGGCTTTGGACCCACCCAGTAAAAGATTATGCTCTGCTTCTTCTCTTCTCATTCTGAGAGAACCAATTTGAACTTTCATTGGTGTCCCTGCCCTCTCAGTTTTAAGTTGGTAGCTGTGTATTTTCTAGAGAAATGATTAGTGAACGGATTCGGAACTGTGTTCACATTTCAGGTTACTTGGGTTTGTCTGTGTCAGCAAATAGGCAGCCAGGGTAGAGTAGGGCTTGGGTCAGATGCCCAGACATGTACTGATTCACTTGGACTCATTTTTTAAAACATTGATTTATTTGCCATCACTTAAATATGTGGCACTCTCATGAAAATGCGCATTTCTGACTTCGCTTTGAACATCAGCAAGATGGATAGTGTGCTTGTCACTTGACACCAACTGATGGGAAGAGCTGCCTCTGGTTGCCCCTCTGTTTGGGGAATTGACCTGGTTCTTGGGGTCCCCCCTTATTTTTCCCACAACTGACCGCTTTAATCATACACTGGCCCGAATGGCATTTGTGGTGCTGGGTCTACATTTTCATTATTATTTGCCTTCTCATGGCCACTTTCACTAGAGCCTCCTCAAGGACACTAGCAATGTGTCGTTAATAGTTCACAGACATGAACTATTAGGAATCATCTGCTGAAGTTCGAGCCCTTCATTTAATATAGGTCTTACCCTGGAGTGAGTCTCTAGTAAATGCTGACAAATGACCCACAAGTGTGTTTCTAGAAAGGCAGCTGATAAAAAGGCCAGTGGTAAAAAGCTTGTAAAATTGTCGCTGACTTTGCTCAGCAGTATGGATGCTGGATCAAACTAGTTAGGCAGATATTTCTCTTTGTTTGTTAAAAATAAGGCTCCCCGGTAATCAACTTGTTTTTCTTTTCTAGGAACCCTCTTCATAAGTCAAACTCAGACGACGGCTCTGTCGGTCAGTACCAACCACTTCTCCTGGTTTAACTATTTAAAATGAATTCTTGCAATACATTATAGAATACATAACTATGTGGAAATACAAAACCGTAAAGAATCCTTTTACCCAGAAATAAGCAGTGTTAAATATTTGAGGTACAGCTTTCTTCTCTTTCTGTATTTGTGGGTTTAAAGAAAACATTTGCGATCTTATTATACATGTTATTTTATAATCTTCTCAACCGAATATGTATGTCATGAGCATTTCCCCACAAGACTGAATATTTTTTTACAGTAAAAATTTTAGGTGCATAATATTTCATCATATCACATGTCATAATGTAATCAGCCAGTCTGGTTGCTGGACATTTAAATTCTTTCCAATTTGTTCTCTGTCACAAAGAGATGATGCTGCTGTAAAAAAAAAAATAGTTATACCTGTCTCTGGGGTGTCCTTAGGCCCAAACCTTCAATTTGGAATTTTTGAATCAAAGATTATACACAATTAGGTGTTATATATTTTATATTTCCTTGATTATAAAATCCAATCTTGCTTTAGTAACATCTTTTCTGTTTGGATCAGAGAGAACTTACCAGGTTATAGTGATTAGGAGCATGGTTATTCAACTCTGGTTTTGATTGGGGTTCAAATCATGACCAACTGAATAGTTACGTCGGGCAAGTCTTGTATCTCTCTAAACCTTGGTTCACTCAACCATTAAGTGGGCCAGTAATACAGCAGATGTTCATTGTGAGAATTAAAGATGCCATTAGAAATATAATTAGTGCTGCATAAATGTTGCTTATTATATTTACGTTTCTAATTGAACCTCTGCACAGAGATATTAAAATGAGAGGCGAGTATAGCTTATAGCCAAAGAAGTACATTGTATTCCCAAATTGCCCAAGGGAAAGGTTGAGTGAGTGTTAGTGCTACTTTTTCACTAGCCTTTCACAGCACCTATTGTTGTTACCTTTAGCCCCAGGACTGAGGGCGCCATCTGGCTTGCTTCAGGATCCTGATTGCAAAGGAGGACTGGGCTCCCCAACACAGGTTCCTTTCCTGGGCCTCTGGAGAGGGGCAGGACTGTTTTGACAGCCGATGCCCTTCCTAACCCAGGAGCAGGGGGTTTTGAAAATTTCTGTTGGCACCAGCCTCTAAACAGTGGAAACCACAGTGCCAGCCCTGCTGCCCTGTTTCCAGCAGCCATGGAGCCACCAGACAGCAAATCGTGACAAAGCTGTGGCTTTGCACCACATCTGCCCGAGAGTATATGCTCCTTTGTTTTGAATCTTTGGGACTACTGCATTTTGTTTTCCATCCTCAACCCCTTTCTCCTTGCTTTTTTTTTTTTTCCCCCTTCCCTCGACCCTGGCTCTCAAACCCAGGTTCTCGGGCTTTACATGGCCTGCACCTTAGCTGCTGAGCCACAGGGGTGCACCTATCTTTGCTATGTAAAAAGTGATCAGACTCCTACTGAATAGTACAACTGTCTAGTACGCAGTGAATTTGTTTTCACTTGCAAATTACCCAGCAGAGTTTGGGAAGGAAGGGAGGGCAAAGGAGGCTCCTGTTGGGAGATGTCACCTCCCAGGATAACGGCCTGCTTCTCTTGTCATTGTGTCCTGGGTAAACCGTTGGTAGGTCGCCAGGTATCCTGAATGCCAGAGGAGAGGCTCACGCCCCACCCCTGCTGGTCACTGGATGCATGTAAGCCCTACGTCCTAGAGAAACAATGTGGGTCAACCCCCCCACACCCTGGAGCCAGTTCTTTTGGCCACTGAGCACGGGACATGTGAACCGTCCTGTTCCCTGCCTTCAATCTGGGATCGTAGACACAAGTCAGGGGTAGATCAACAAGAAGAAGAACGAGACAAAGTAATCGTCTTAAAACATCCTATTTGTGGTTTAGTTGAAATCACTGTGTCTGAGACAAAAGAGGAAAAATTTACCACAAGACAATGAAGAATTTTGACACACTAGTTAAACAAACATCAAAGTGAATATAAAGATGCATGTTTTGCCTGCCTTTTTGATGTTGCTTCATTTCCCATCGTGACCCCATGTACCATTTCTTGCTACTAGGAAATTTGCATTTCTTTTAAACAACTTTATAGGCATTTCCAAGTTTTTCACAAACGGAAAAACTGTTTTTTGGGTTTTTTTTTTTTTTTTTTTCAAAATCAAAGTATTCTTAGAAAAGTCTTCTTTGAATTAGAAGGAAGAGGCTACTTTTGTTATTAATGAATTTATTGCTGTGCCTTTTCTTTCTTTCTTTCTTTCTTTTAAAGGAAAAGGAGATTGGAAGAAGAAAAATAAGTATTTCTGGCAGAACTTCCGAAAGAACCAGAAAGGAATAATGAGGCAGACTTCAAAAGGTACTGCAGCACAGCTGCTGGACAGTAGGTCCTTTCAGCTCAGATGTGAAGAAGCCGGTATGCTCCTCTAAACAGGAGCTGTGCATTAGAATAACTCGCTGCACACGCCCATAAAATGGCCAACCTTTACGACATTCCTCTCGTGCCTTTAGAACCATATCCTAGCATGTGTGGGGTTTAAATCAATGGAAATAAAATAGAAGAGCTGGCAAACCTTTCTTTTCAGAGATCCAAATTGTGAGTTTTCTCAGCCACACCATCAGGAATATCCTTACACTCTGAGCTGTAACCTTAAAGGTCTGAGCAACTGTTGGTTTTGGACCCTCCCCAATGCAAGGCCACTCGGGGGTCCTTGGCAGTCTTCGGTGGCAGGGACAGTTATGGGGTGGTTGCCCTTGGAAACTGTCTAATGGCCTGACATCATGGGAATTTGTCTGAGCCGCTTTGTGTAGGGAGTTCTGCCCTACTCTTGGCTGTGTCTTTTGTTGTTGTTTATATAGTAAGTAAATATGTCATCCCTTTGAGCCACAGTTATTTAATTTATGCCTCCCGGGTTTTCAGAAAAGGAATGGAAACAAAGTGACTTCCAGATTCCAATCTGGCCGGATAAAGTTATCATTAGAGAAATGTTTTTAGTCACCAGTGACACGACTTTTTTTTTTTTTTTTTTGACAAAATCTTCATGTTCTACGCTGTTCAGAAAGCTTCTCCAATTCTTGACACACTTGAAAATGAGGAAAGTATTTGGGACAGCAGACTAGGACACCTGGCTTCCTTGGCAACATTGGGTTACATTTGTAAGCTGTCCTACCTTAAGGGAGTTACGCTCAAATAATTCCAGTTTTTCCTTTTGGAACACACCCAGGACCATTTATAATTTGACATGAATCTTGAGTTCTAGCAATTTCTTTCTTTAGAGAGAAAGAACAGGAGAGAGAGAGAAAGGAAGAGAGGGAAGGAAACCCACAATTCATCAGTTCACGTGGGTTGTTAAAGATCCGACCAACTCCCATCACCTTGTACATCGCTGGCAGTGACAGATAGTCAAATGAATCATAGCAGTGGGATTTCTCCTCACCCAGCACACGCTGTTATTCTTCTCATACAAGTAGATGAGTTGGCGAAGAGAACTTGAGTGGTGTTTCTAGGCTGACTGATTACAGAATGGAAATGAGATAGGGAAACACAGAAGAACATAAATTCCATGTTCGGCCCAGACCGAAATGGGTCCCTACAAGTTCGTAGCTAGACTTTCACTCTGTCCCTCTGCCCCAACGACAAATGAAGCCATACCTGAGCCTCCTAATGACGCCAAAGCTGGGAAGGTATGTATAGAAAAGACAGGGCAGCAGAGAAAGATGAGGACCTGGAATGAGAGCTATTCCCAGTCTGCATATTATCAGCCACTTTCACTGACATATCCTTCCCACACGGTGACCGAAGGCACAGTTAACACGGCTCACATATATTAGAGTTGATGGCAGTCTTGACTGTGCAGAAAATCTCACTTTTGAAGGAAACTGACGCCCGAGTCCCTTTTTTCTCCACTTCTGTTTGCCTTCAGTTTTGAGTTGGAAGTTAATCCCATCACAGTTTGAAAACACATTTGTTTTGTTTTGTTTTGTGGGAGGGAGTGAGAGGAGGAAGAAGCATTTTTATTGATTTATTTGCATATTTAGTTTTGATCTTTTCCCCTGACCCTGAATCTCAAGCCCAGGTCCTGGGACTTTACATGGTCCCTACCCAGCATCTCAGCCTCCTGATCCACAAGGACTTACCCTGGAAACACATTTGTGACAAACTGCTTTAAGATATACACCTGTCTAAAAATATCTTTCTTCCAGTGAACTCAGAATGCCTCACATCTGTGATTTTATTTGTGTTAATCCTCTGGGGAGCTGCAGTCAAGTTGCTTAGTAGTAGCTAGGCTTTCACCAGGCTGCAGGCTTGCTTTTGCAGTCAACTGTGTGTCCTTGTTTTTGTCTGTTTTGGCAAAAAGGGTTTCCTTCTCATTCACATTTCAAGTGGAAGGACACAGTGAAGGAGCCTTGCTGTGTTCGCCTACCGCAGCTGAGTTGCTCAATCTCTACCCCTCTTCTCACTTTGTCAGCTCTCTTCTAAAACTCTTCCACTCGACCTTCCATCGCAAAGCTCTGATCACTTTGGAGTTAGATCCGTATGTTCTTAGAGTCTGTTCCCCAGTAAGATGGGCTCATTGATTTCCTAAAAAGCAGGCCATTACTGGCCCTGTTGCCCCATCAATAATTTACAACATCAGACAATATCCCTCAGTGACATCCTTCTGTAGCCCTGGATGGCAAACTTTCGAGATTGGGCGTTCCATTTTCTCTTTCCTGTTTTCATTCCTGCGGTTCTTTGTCTCTCATCTCTAGGAGAAGATGTGGGTTATGTTGCAAGTGAGATAACAATGAGTGACGAGGAGCGGATTCAGCTGATGATGATGGTCAAGGAGAAGATGATCACCATTGAAGAAGCACTTGCCAGGGTAAGAGAACAGATGTTTGGGTCCCATTTATGAGTAATGGCATTATGTTTAAAAATGTTTAGAGGCTGCTATTGACTGAAGTGTGTATCCCTTGACAAGTTCGTACATTAATTCTAATGCTCAATGCGATGGTCATTGGAAGTGAAGGCTTTGAAAGGTCATTAGGTCATAAGGGTGGAAGCTCATGACTGAGATGAGTGATCTTATAAAAGAGACCCCAGAGACCCTCTTGCCACTCTGCCATGGGAGAACAAGAGTGAAAATGGCCATCTATGGACCAGGAAGCAGGCTCTCCCAAATCCTGACTTTTCCAGCCCCTTGCTCTTAAACTTTTCGGCTTACACAACTGTGAGAAATAAATTTCTGTTGTTTAGAACAAGAATTCTATGGTGGTATAACCTCCCAAGCAGACTAAGATAGGGGCTTCAAAGGGTATAGGAATATATTATTTAAAGTAGTATTTTGATGGTCTCAGATATCCACGTTGTCAGATAAAATATTTCATTTTGCTTACTACAAGTATTCCCATTGTGAGGTGAAATTTCCGTATTATATGGATGTGTGGATAGATTAATGAATGAACAGCAAATGTTTCGATCTGTGGCCATTTAAATGAGGAAGATGATCCTCTGAATGCCATTGCAAAATTCATAAACCTTGTAAAAAGATTGAAAAGAATATAATCAGTGACAGAAACCTGTTGAATAAAAACCAAAGAAAAATTAGATATATTTCAAACATCGTAAACATCAGTTCTATAAGCTGCTTCCACAAACTAAACTTAGACTATTCTAGTGGTTCAGTTTTAGATATACTATAACATTTCATTTTCTTTTGTTTCTAAGTAGATATTAATTGCAGTTTGTTATATCATTTTTCCCTCTCCATTAAATTAGACACTAAAAGAAACCAAATTATCTTTTTAGGACACTGAAGTAGCATATATGATAATGCAATAGTAATTATTAAGGTGGCTTTCGCTTTTTTGTTGCCCAATAAACTGACTGATTCTTGAATTTCTCCATTGAACTGTTTTTGACATAGACAAGTCATATATTAAACTGGTTGAGAAACTGATAAGAAAAAAATCCTTCAAATCACTAAGGAACCATTGAATGAATTATGACTTGACCATTAAGTAGAATCCTGAAGATCTGAAACCTTGAACAGTGACAGGTATATCTGACTCTAAGCCTCAATTATTTTTTTTTAAAGTTTGATGTTGCTGAGATAATGTTAGTAAAACATAAAAGCTTTTGAGCGCAGTGTGGTGCAACAGGGTTTTGTAGACCTGAGGGCTGGGCCACCTCCAGGAGCCAAATGGCCGACTTCTCTGGCGCTGTCCTTTCAGATGAGCCCTGGTGACCCCTGGTCTTCAGTGGACTGGAGTGGCGCTGGGGCAGCCATGGACCAGGTGATGGGGCAAACTGTGTCCATGCTGCTGATCATCTGCATTTACACCTTCATCTTGAGCTAGATCTGCTGCTTCTCCATGCCTTTAGGGACAAAAGGTCCACCATACTTTTTCTCTCGCTGGTTCCAGTTGTTAAAAATGCCATAGTGTTTCGGAAAAGTCCAGTTGAATTCCCAGGAAAAACGTGAAAAATATGGACCTGTTGTGGTTTACCATGGTGAGCAAGGCATTGACTTACTTTCTGGGGAGTGATGATGTACTACTGTTTTCAACCATGAGAATGACAAGCTGGACGCAGAAGATGTCTACAGTCATCTGACAACACGCGTGTGTGGGAAGGGAATAGCAGATGATGTGTCTCATCCAGTTTTCTTGGAGCAGAAGAAGATGTTACAAGTGTCCTTAACATAGGCCACTTCACCCCCACTTTTCCATAGTTAGAAAAGAAACAGAAGGCCCTTCCTGTGACTAAGGTGACGGAGGCACAGACTATGAAAGCAATCGACCCAGACGTCAGGGGTGGGGGACACGAAGGGAAAGAAACAAAGAAATACCTTGGAAGGTGGGGAGAAAACATTTGTTGGAAACTCTTTTTGTGCTCATAACCATAACTGCTAGCTATCACTTACGTGGACAACGCATCAGAGTCCACTCCATAAGAAGGTGGTACAACTAGAGGTTTTGGCCACGCAGCCCGATGGTGCCAGGCTGACTGCTTTTGCCTACTTTCAGATGCAACGAGAGAACCCATCAAAAGATCTCTCAAACAATCCAGAAACACAGACAGAGGGGAAAGATCGATGACCTCCAAATTTCATTAGCATCTACATGTATGGACAGGCATCCTGTGGCAGATGAAAAAACCATGCAAGCAGCCTTAACTGCTAATGCCTGGATGAACTTCGTTTTGATCAGAGACAAAACTCTTCAAGAAAAATGTTATGCAGAGTAGGAAACAGTTTACGGAGATTATCTGCCTTCTTTAATTTATGTCCACCTCAAGGACCTAAATTTACTTGATTGCTGTATAAAAGAAATGTTTAAACTTAAGTCTCATTCAATGACCATGATGAGAATGACCACAACTACTCAGAATGTGACAGGGTCTTCCTACAGGTCTTCAGGTGTGTTAGAGTTCCCATACTCCTCTGGAGACTTGCAGACTCATTGGTTGAATGTCTAGACTTTAAACCCTGACAGTACAATCCAGCCTCATAAAGGAAGTGTGCTTATGTGCCATTTGGAGTTGGGTATATCCCTCCACATCTCCTTGTATGTTCAAATCAAGAATTTGTTCCACTGTGCTTTATTTATATGAATTGTTTCTCAGTGATGGATAGTTTTCCTACTGTGAATATACAGTCATGATTCATCATCCTGAAAACCCAGCTCTCTGTACAAAGATTAAAATGAAAAAGGCTGAAAGGAACTAGTATGTGATGCACCTCTGTATGATGCAAAAGCATTGGAAGAGAATGAAGTTTGTGAAACAGCTCTCAGGGATTATTTAGTGTGTCATTTAAAGATAGCAGACTAGTTTATGATTTTTATATTTTCTTAACTGAATAGTTCCATCAAGTCTAATGGTATTTTAAACATTTTCTGATAGCTTTGTGGATACTTACTATGTGCTTTAAGGAAGTTGAACTCATCAGTTTCAAAAAAAAAAAGGGTGAAGCTAGGTAGTTGGGTATATACTAAATAACTCAAATTCTAGGTGCTAATTTTAATAGCTCCAGGGTGTAGTAAGTTTAGTATATTTAAATTTGGACTAGTTCTGCAAGGTGGTCAGAGATACTTGATAGCCACAAATTATTCATTAGTCTGTGTAATTTTTGTGATGTGTTGGTAAGGATGGGAGGGTAGAGAATACACTCATATTTAAAGTTTTAGGTGAAAGAGAACTCTTGTTTTAGTACAATGCTGTTCAGCAATGATGGCACTATGCTATAGAAAGGTATGTCCTTTGATATTTTAGCTGGAAGCACTCTAGGAAATTGAGAGACATCTATGAGCACAATTTAGCAATCATATTTCCTAAAAACTAGTATGAATATGAATTCTAATGAGTGATCCTGTAACTTGATCTAATTGTTAAATATGTATCTGATTCCCATATGTGTGAAAGTCCAAAATAAAGTCCCTAGGGGATTTTTTTTTTTTTAAGTACATGATGTTTGTCGCTGACTTGACTGATGTTTTGACATTGTGAACCTTTTCTTAATGCCAACTATCTTACATCAGGCTCCATAGAAGCAGAGTCTGAGATGGGAATTCTTGTTCACGTGATTTATTGAAGATCTAAGTGAAGGGGGTAAGCAGGAGAAGCCGAGGAAGAGGCTGGACAGAGATTTGATTTCAGGAGAATTCTAACTTTAGTCTGATTCCACAGGAAGTGGGGACCTCTGGAAGCAAAGTGCCTTATAGGAAGAGTGTCCATCGCATCAGAGAAACGAGACTGAAAGCTGACTAGGAGGGAGCAGTCTTCTAGACATTCTGGGAAGGCAACTCCTGATAGTCACAGATAGTGCTCTAGAGAAGGGTGTAGGCGCAACACAAATACACAGCGATGGGTGTAGACATTTGTAAAGAGAGTTGGGCATCTGGTATACCAGGGCACATGCTTATAAGCTATATATTTGGGAAACTATCTGTATTACTGAGTTATTTCCTTGCAGCAGCTATTATATATCAGTCACGTAATGCCAGACAACTAGAGAGGCTCATGGAGAGAGACCACAGGAGAGGCACAAAGTGATTGTTTTAAAAAATAGGCCCCATGGGGGTGAAATTGGCAAGAATTAATATTAGAGAAGCAGAAAAGAACTTAATCATTGTCTTTAAGTATCTTAAGGATTATAAGCAGTATGTCCTCAGGATGTACTAAAGAATGTTTTATTTTGTTTTAATCCCCACTGAGGACAAAATAAAAGAAAATGAATTAAAATTGCACCTGGAAGGGAATTAGATTAGATATAATAAAATGTTCTTTACAATAAGCACTTATGGAAATAGGGAACATTTTAGAATTTTAGAATCACTCTCCCTAAAGATCCTTCAGATGGAATAAGGATTAACTTCTGAAGATGGTCACTCCTCTTAAGAATATGCCATAGACTTTAACTATGAGAAAACCATGAGAGTAGGGAAAATAGAATGCGAGGAAGTATTTCTTCCTCAGACGCACACACACACACACACACACACACACACACACACACACACAGGAGTTGCTTGCACACAAACACGATTTTAAAATTTCTGGAATGAAACAAAGTATATTTGCGTTAAAATATATAAGTTCTTAAAATCATTGTCTTTCTTGAAATTATATTCATGTCAAACTTCTTTGGGAGTACAGTGGAATATAGAAATATTTCTACATAAATAATAACCAGGTTCATTTGTACCTCAGCTTCTTTAACCATTCATCCATTGAATTTTTTTTTGCCTGTGAAATATACTTTCAAACATTAGAGCTCCTATTTTGTAATTTTTTATTTGCATTTCTGTTTTTTCATTTTAAAATATAACATTTTGAAATAAGAAAGTTAGAAAGCAGGTCAAGTTTGGATAGAACTCAGATTTAATTTTATATCAGAAGAAGCGTAAGTACTCTTGTTTCCCCACTTTCAGTAACAGTGTAAGTGACTTACATCACTGGATAAGTTTCAGGTATGCAGCGCATACCTTTCACATCTGTTGTGAAACAATTGCCACAGTAAGTTCAGTTAGCATTCATTTCATATATATGTTGAAAAGGAAAAGTAAAAAATTTTTTTCGTTGTGAGAGAACTCTTAGGGTTTATTCTCTTAACAACTTTATATACGTTATAGCACGGCGTTCAGCTCTAGCCATCGTACATTAGATTGTATCCTTAGTACTTATTTATCACTGGAAATCTGTTCCTTTTAACCATCTTCTTCCAATTCCCCCTCCCCCTCCCCTTGCCTCTGGTAACCACAGTCTGATCTCTTTCTGAGTATGATTTTTTTTTTTAAAAGATTCCACATATAAAGAGATCCTGTAATAGTTGCCTTTCTCTGTCAGAACTGTTTCACTTACATAATGCCCTTAAGGTCCATCCATGTGTTAACAAATGGCAGGGCTTCCTCATTTTTGTTTTCATTTTTTTCAAAGAGTGTTGTGGGGTTTTTTTCTTTAAAGAGAGGAAGGAAGGAAGGGAGACTAGGAAGAGGTATTTAAAGAGGAAGAAAAGAAGAAGAGGAAGAAACATCTTTATTTAGTTAGTTCATGGTTTTTTGTTGTTGTTGTTGTTTTTCACTTGTTTCTTCACCCAAACCTGGGTCACAAAGCCCAGGCTCTACATGATCCACATGCCAGGGTCTTAACTGACTGAGTCATGAGGGCTTGGTTTTTGTTTTTTCATTGTTGTCTTTTCCCCCAGCCCTAGGTTATAACTGGGTACCATGGTCCACAGCTTCGTTACCTCAGCTGTCTGAGCCACAAGGATACCCCGCCTTTTTTTCAATGGTTGTGTAATCTCTTGTTGCTATTACCTGCTGGGACACATTCTGAGAAATGTGTCTTTAGGCATGTTGTCATTGTACAAATGTCATAGAGCATAACTGCACAGTCCTAGGTGGTGTAGCCCACCACATGACTAGGTTGTATGTTACAGCCATTGGGACACGTTGCACATGTGGTCTGCTGTTGATGGGAGTGTCTTTAAGTGACGCGTTTGTACCTCAGCTTCTTTAACCGTTCGTCCATTGATGGGAAGAAGTGGTGTCCTGGCTTAGCTATTGTGCATAATGCTACTGTGATGTGGGGGAAGCGTGCTCATGGGCCTCAAAGGCAGTGAGGACAGATAGAAGAATCATTTTGTCTGATCAACTAGTTAGGAATTTGTTGGGTGTTATTTTTGTTTTGTTTTCATTAAAGATGAAGCTTCTTCAGTGACTCCTAGGAGTTGGGGCTAAAGGTGACTATAAAAGTTTAACAGGGACTGGAGAACCCCACTTTTCACTATTAGCTGTTCTGATCTTACAGGGAAAATTTAACATTTCAGAAACCAATATATCTGGAAGGAAAGAGCATCCTAATACACATAGCTTTAAACATTAGAACAACATCAATGCACTATTATACTAGAAAGATTGAAATAATGTTAGTACTCTTAATGGCAGAAGTTCAAACACCTGAACTTGGAACTCTCTGACATTCTAAGGGTTATAACAATAATACCATTTCAATAAGTCTATAGCACAGGTACAACGTGCTAAGAGATTTGCTGTCCCCATTTTCAGGTAGAGAAACCGAGGCAGAGAGGGGTTTGGGGGTTAGGTAACTTGCCCAAGGATTTACAGCTGGTATTTAACTCTTCAGCCAGGCTTTTAACCAGTAATACTGTCTGCCTCCCCCCATCTATGCACAGAAAAGAATTTCATAGTGAAAATAATGCTTAGGAAAATTGTTTTCTCCTGGAGAGATATTGTCAGCATGATGGCCTTGTTGCAGCCACAAGCTCCAGTCATTGGACTGTCGTGACACCGTCTCCTGGGCTTCTCGGATCAGATAATTTCTCTTACTGATTTGATTCCTGAATTTTTTGCTTCCATGATTTGATAAATGTCTACAATGCATTTCTGCTTTATAAAAGGATTTTATTGTTCGTCAACAAATATCACAGTAGGATTTGAATGCAGTGACAAATTAATTGCATTATGTACCAGAATGAAATTTCAAACACCTGAATTTCTCACATTTGCCATTCAGGAAGATCCTTCATCTAATTCTGCTAGGTTAAATTTGCTAATTTTCTGTAATACTTCCCTTGTCGCTGTGTTTTTCAGAAAAATAGGAATCTAGTTTCTACACCAAAACTTCAAATGTTTAAATATGCTATAGATATCTTGTTTTCTTCCTCGCATCCACAATGGTCCCCAGTAAATTCCATGACATTTGTTAGGTGGCAACATTGAACTTGGTAGCTTGCAGCTCTAGAACACAAAAAGCAAGTGATTTTAAAGCCTTGGTTTCAGACTTCCACTTGTGTTAAATGTCTGAAATCTGCTGCGTTGTGGCCTTCATGGAAGGAGGATATTAAAAGGTAATTCAGAGGCCAAGCTACAGACAGTTTGTGTTTCGAACTCATTATTGAACTGTAAAAGATGAATTTTGATGTTGGAGGGGAAAATGAACGCTATTTTTGGAACACAGAAGACAAAGGCTCCCTTGTGCCTACTGTTTGATTTAGATGAAAACCCGCAGGGCAGGGTGGGATCTTCCTTTTGGTGTTGGGGACCTTCTCTTTGGCTAGTCACCCACAATGGAGAGAGAAGGTGCCCAGAGCATACTCTCTGCTGTTTGGACAGCACTGGCCAGGATTTCTACTTCAATCTTCCCTTTCCTCTTCTTTCAGCTCAAGGAGTACGAGGCCCAGCACCGGCAGTCAGCTAACTTGGACCCCACTGACTGGCCAGATGGCAGTTACCCGACATTTGATGGCTCATCAAACTGCAATGTGAGTTTATTGCCTCTGAATATCTTGACCACTTCTACTAAAAAGGACAGACAACACAGTTTCAGCTTTGAGATTTCCTTTTGGAGCTCCCAACTGTCACCTGCATCTGATAAGAAATGTCTCTTCTTCCATGTTACTGAGTTTTCTTTACTTGATAGCTGCACCTATAGTCAGAAAAGTGCAATTTATGCTATTTTGCCTGGTTATTACATCTATAAGTACATATAACTTAAAATTTACCATTGTAAACATTGCTCTATGTCCATTCAGTGGCATTAAATACATTCACATTGTGGTGCAGCCATCATCACCATCTGTTTCCAGAACTTATTCATCATCCAGAATGAAATCCCATAACTAGTGAACACTCGCTCCCCTTCCTGCTCGCCCTTTGGCTCCTCAACCATCATTCTGCTTTGTTCTCTCTGTGAATTTAACTATCCTAAGACCCTCATCTAAGTGGAATCATGCAGTCTTTTTCCTTCCATGTCTCTTTTCTTTCTTTTACTTGTAGCACAGTGTTTTCAAGGCTCATCCATGTTGCCACATAAATTAGAACTTCGTTCCTTTTTATGGCTGAATACTATTCCTCTGGTCACAGACACCTGGGTGTTGTCATATTTGGGTGATTGTGAACAGCACACTATAAACTATGGTGCACAAGTATTTCTTTGAATCCCTGCTGTCGAATCTTTTAGGTATATACCTAGGAGTGGAATTTCTGGAGCATATGATACATCTTTAAGGAGCCACAACACTGTTTTCCACAGTGGCTGTGCCATTCTTGACTGCAGTGCAAGGAGGTTTCAATTTCTCCACTTCCTCACCAACATGTTAAAATTTTGCTTTTTTTTTTTCTTTTTTGGTGATAATAGCCATCATAGTGGATATGAAGTGAAATCTCATTGTGGTTTTATTTGCATTTCTCCAGTGATTTGAACATCTTTTTATGTACGTGATCATTTGTCTGTCTTCATTGGAGAAATGTCTATTCTTTCTTTGTTGAGTCTTGAATTGGGTTATTGGTTTTGATGTTGACTGATGAATTGCAGGAGTTCTTTATATATTCTGGATATTGATCCCTTATTAGATACATGATTTATAAACATTCTCTCCCATTCTGTGGCTTGCCTTCTCATAAGCTTGACCATGTTCTTTGAAATGCAAAAGATTTTAATTTTGAAGGTGAATTTAAGTTTTCTTTTATTATGTGTGCTTTGTTGTCATTTTCAAGTTGTTGTCATAGCCATTGTTAGGAAGATAGATGCCCAGTTTTCCCAGAACCATTTGTTGAAAAGACTGTCCTTTGTCCCCTGAATGCTCTTGGTACTCTTTTTAGAAAGTACTTGACCATATATGCCATGGTTTATTTCTGCACTCTCATTTGGTTCCATTTGGTTTATATGTCTTGTCTTTGCAGAGCAATCATACTGTTCGAGGAATGTGGTTAATAGTTATTGCTGATCTGGAAACATAAGCCCTCCAGCTTGGTTCTTGTTTTTCAAATGTTTTGGCTATTCAGGTCCCTAAAAACTCCCTATGAATTTTAGGATAGATTTTGCTGTTTTTGCAAAAATTGCTGTGAGTTTTCAATAGGGATTGCATGGGATCTGTAAATTGATTTTGGATAATATTTTTATTTTAACAATATGAAGTTTTCTAATCCATGAACACAGGACATCTTCCCTTTATACATTTTAAAATTTCTTTGAGCAATTCTTCTGTAGCTTTCAGTGTACAAGTCATGGAAATGCACTTTTTCAAATTTAATTGAAAAGATTATTTTCTTAATTTCCTTTTCAAATTGTTCCTTACTAGTGTATAAAACACAAACTTGAATTTTGCATGGTCATCTTGTATCCTTCCCTTTGCGGAATTTATTTATTTACCACTGTATCTGTGTGTGTGTCTGGAACATATTTAGGGTTTTCTACATATCAGATCATGTCATCTGTGAACAGAGAGAATTTTACTTCTTTTCCAATTTGAATGCCTTTTACTATTCAGACTGTTCTAAGGTGAGCAAAACAGGGCTCCTTAAACTAGGAGCCATAACGGGACCATAGGAATGAGGATTCCAGAGTTTCAGTCAGGCATTTATTTCATGTCGCTCTAATCAAATTGTGTGAGCAAGAGTGGAGAGAGTTGTCTTTTACCATCTATTATGTAGTTGTTCTGCTTACATCTCTGACTCTACCTCTATGTCTCTTGTCTCCTCCTGTCCTTACTCCATAGAGCCAACCATCTTTCTAAAATGTATCTTTTTTTGTTAGTCATGTGTTTCCAAAAAGCCTGATGGCTTTCCAGTTCTTTAATATAAATTGCAAACTTTAGCACACTCCGGACCTTGTGTGATCTGGCTTTTATCAATTTATCTGCTCTTCATTATCACTCTCTACCTCAAGAACCTTCCCTCCAGCCACATTGTACCCTTCAGGAATTACTGAACACGTCTTATACTTTCATAGTCTCTGCTGTAAGCCAGGTAATTTCCTCTACGTAAAATGTCTTCCTCCAAATTTTTCCAGTCAAAAATCTGCATGTCCTTGAAGTGAAACCTGATTGCCACTTCCTCTGTGAAATTCTCTTTAATTTCTTCAAGTACAGGAAGTTTATTGCTCTCTGTTCTGTGCTCTTTTGCTAAACTAGTTTTATACATCAAACCTAGCAGTTTTCTAGAGGATCAGAATTAATTGGATGATTTCCACCTCTTTGGAAAGCGTGAGCTCCTTGAGCAAAAGAGTCATAATGTGTTATCTCTGCGTCTCCAGTCACCGCCCAACTCAGCATACTGAAAAACGTGTAATGAACAAAACTGTATTTGAACGCTTGTCCTTCCTGACTGCTTTAAGAGCATGCGTTGAAACTGAAAATTCAGTCTTTACCATTCTTTCATCTAAGTCACAATTGATGGCTTATCAGAAGCAAATGGACCCGCCCTTACTACTCTCTTGTCCCTGCTTTCCTGACTCAAGTCCCAGCTTTTCATTGTAGCAGGAAAAAACAATTTGTCAGAGGATTGCTCATTTGAGAACCCCTCCTGGTTTGCTGTTGTGTAAAGGAGACTGCGACGTTACCATTTGTAACAGTACATGTGTCATATGCCAGCCAAAAAGCTATGCCATGGATGGGTACCGAAACTCAGGACCGATGTGAGTCAAACCAGCTTGAGGGAGCGCACAGTGGCCCAGTTGTCCACAGTGGGCCCTTCAGTGTCACTCACGGCGCGCTGTCCTGATTAGCAGTTTTGAGTCAAGAGGGAGGTTAGACTGCAGTAAAACCACACATTTAGATGGCAAGCAGAGAGGCATGTCTCATAAAGGAAACAATTCAAATTGAGCACCTTGGGCCTTTGAGCAAGCCACTACGAAAGCATTATTAAGGTTCATTGGACCCCTTTTGGAGGGG
The DNA here is from genome assembly GCA_004363575.1 of Solenodon paradoxus. Lineage (NCBI taxonomy): Eukaryota > Metazoa > Chordata > Mammalia > Eulipotyphla > Solenodontidae > Solenodon > Solenodon paradoxus. Next base: position 2,646,373 of record RJWH01000015.1, read on the forward strand.
AAATGAGGACCATCCTCTTGATACGAATTTTCAGCGTGAAATGGGTGCATCCTCAAAGTCGGACTTCCATTTTTTTTCCTGAGCATTTATTTGTTCATTTAAGGAAGTATCTATGGAACGTTTGCTAAGCTTTTAATAAACTAAATTTATGCAGTCATCCTAGAGGATCAGATTTAATTGTACTTATTTTCACTTCCTTAGAAAGAGCATGTTTGAAAAATATTTGGAAATGTAACAATTTCCTGCCTGTTTGTATGTTAGGAAATCTGCCGTATTTGAGAAATATTTAGTGAACAAAGTTGTATTTGAATGTTCTTCTGTGGTCTTGCGACCACAGACTCAGTCTTTACCTTTCTTTGCATCTAAACAACAAATGATGACTTAGTGAAAGTAAATATACCTTCCTGCTGCGTTTTGTTCCCCTGATTTCCTCAGTCAAGTACCAGCCTAGTGCACTAGGCTTTCAAATTAATTGTGCTAGATATTTGGGTTACAGAAGGAAAGCAGTGGCAGACTGCAGTGCAGAGGTTGAAATCACCCCCACACATGTGCACACAGATTGGAGGTGACTTGTATACACTTATATCTAACGGTTTCTGCAAACAGCTCAAAATTCAGCCTGTTCTAGCAGGAAATCCATCTGCTCTCTCCATTTCCAGTACAATCTTCCTGACACTCTAGTATGACTTCTTTTTTTGCAGAGAGACGTAGGTGAAGGCAGGCTCTCAGCAGCAGAGAGCATTTTCTGAAGCAGCTGCCTATAATTTGCTGGCTGACTTCTGCAAACACCCACGCCCCTGTGACCAGCTATTACATTTCATTACTACAGCCGGCCACCAGAATCCTAATGTATATGATACTCAGCCCTCTTACCCTGATTTGAGTCTGTCCAGGGTTTTTATGGAGACTCAGCAGGAAACCCAAAATATTCCTTCTCAAGTATGCTAGATTTGCCTGTTAGCAAAGTAATTAACTTTAGAGAATTCCCATTGTGTCCTGATTTCAGCCCTGTGGATTAGATGCTTTGATTATTTTTTGTGCAAGGGCCAAGGCTTTTCTGTTTTCTATCGATTCTTGTCTACACTGAAATGCAAATAGCCCACTGGCTGTAGTCGGGAATGTCCAGGCCATGAAAGTTTCAGGGATCATAAGGCCTTTGTCACCAGACCTCAATGCCTATATTGATGCCTGTCATGCATTAGGGGTTCATTTGCATTGATTTCATAGCTTCCCCACCCCCATCCCAACTGACATTAGATAATTGCAAGTTCCTCCACAATAAATCCATATTCACATATGGATTCCAAAAGTGTAAAGTACTAAAGATAGTGACCAGGGGAAGTGAAAAATAGCTTTCTCTTTGTCAGAAGAGACTGTTCTCTGCAGTTTTTCATTACTAACAAACTTTCGTTGTGCTTGCTTAAAACAATTTTTTTTTGGTTGGTCGCATACTAAACTTGATTCCTTGTTAAATGTCTGAATGCTCATTTTCTTATTTTTCATTTTATTTTGGTAAACTTTGTGTTTATTTTGCCTCTTGCAGGGGGAGGTGATAAAAGTTCTTGTTTTAAGCTTTAACTTTGTGCCTTGAGGTTCAGTTTTTACTGGTTAAGAAAATGCTTAAAGAAATTATGCCTCCAATTTACTGAGTCTTGGGAGGTGATAAAAGTTCTTGTTTTAAGCTTTAACTTTGTGCCTTGAGGTTCAGTTTTTACTGGTTAAGAAAATGCTTAAAGAAATTATGCCTCCAATTTACTGAGTCTTACAGTTTGTACTCAAAGTATAAGTTTTAGTAAAACTTACTTTTTGTTTTCACAGAGTTAGGAGGGAAAAATGCTTAAATATTATTTGCTTATTCTCCCCCACCAGGGCTGCCACGACCCTGGATGGCAAACCCAGGTCCCCAGGCTTCACATGGTCGACACCCCGGCCATCTCCACCACCTGAGCCACCAGGGCACCCCCCAGTGCTAAAATAGTCATGAAAATGTTTGCAGTGAAACATCTTTCCCCAAAATGTCAAATTACAGTCTTTTGATTATGATGTTCTTTCAGTTATGGTGATTGTAGATAATGTGGAAAGAAAACGCGCCAGCAGGACAGTAAAGCTCCAGCACTCTTATCAGAGTCCATTGCAAACATCTGTTTGCTGTTTTACGTTCAGTTCAGCTGTTTTACGCCATAACAAAATGTTCCAGAAAAAAAATGAGAATTGTGTTGCTGTTAGCATGGCACTCCTGACTGGGATGAAGCAACTGAGTCAGGCATTTGGGGGAATTATTTTGTAAGGCAAGTCATCGCTTTACATTTGATCATTTTCTTCTTTGAGAGTGGGGAAGTGTTTGTCAAGGAAAGCTTCATGGTGGTAACTCTGGTGTTATAATCATACTTCCTTCTAGGCATCTCTTCATAGTCATAGCCTTTCATTCCAGATCTAAAAATATATTTGCCACTAACCTGTTTGAGGTAAGGTGGAGCCATGTGGTCGAATTTTGTCTAATTTCTCACAGAGAGACAATGTCAAGTTTCCAAATGCTATTTTCAGTGTTTCCTTGATTGAGAACTTCTCAGGTCTCCACTAAAATATCCCTATATGCTGAGATGCTTTGGATGGCAGGATACAAAACTGTTCCATCTTTCTGGGGACTTTCTAAAATTATAAACCATAAATGTGGCCTTTGCCAGCTGGAGAGTTTTATTTAGGTTTTTTTGTAGTCACTTTACCTCCCTCAGCATCAGTTATTGACCTAAAGCCCGTAAGATTCAGTTTTGACCCTTAGGAAGGAGAGGTTGCTAAAGCCTTGGTATAAACTGGAACTTTCTAAAATATAACGTACTATAAGCCAGGAAAATATTCCACAAACTTACTTTTTCAGTGGTTCTTGCAGTGAATGGCTTGATTTCTATTATGGTCAAAGAAAAGGTTGACAATTTCATCTCTTAGCCCGGAATGCAGTGGGAGAACACAGCATGTGCTCAGAAGTGCCCTTTTGGGAACAGAGTAGCAGAGTCCCTGTCTCTGCAAACAGCATCCATATATCCATGTGCTCTTTATAGAGTCCAGTGTTAAATCATGAACCAGGTTTTTTTCACTAGCTTTTTTTTTTTTTTAATTGAGCTGCCTGATTTACAACTCAATGTACGTTTAGACATGCAGACCCATTCCTCTAACAACACAATAACACACCCTGCCCATCATCACATTTCTGACAGTCTTCCACCACTGACCCTTGAACCCCCACTAGCTTTTGCTCCCATCTGCCACCTACTTCCCTTCCAGGAACCTGAGTTCTGTTGGCAGAATTTAAGATGTTGTTTTGTTATGTTTTGTTTTGTTTTGTCTGTTTGCTGCTTTCTTTATAGTCCACCTATGAATGAGATCCTGCAGTGTTTGTCTGTCTCCATCTGACTTATTTCACTTACAGAATGCTCTCTTGTTCCGTCCAGGTTGTAGCAATGGCAAGCTTTTGTCTTTTTTTTTTTTCTTCTCCTTCTTCTTCTTTTATATGGCAGAGTAGTACTCTCAAAATTTGGCTATTCTTAATAGGTTTAATTTTGAATTTCTTTTACTAGGCTGAACTTCTAAATCAATGTTCAGGCGTTAAAATGTATCAGAAGTTTTATTTTTGTATATAAAAGAGTTGAAACATAGACCAAAATTATTAGCTTCATTCTTTGGGGAAATCTGATCCCAAGAGAAGACTTTTTAAAATGACCACACATAATGAATTTAACATTTTTCAGCAATTAAAAAATTATTTTCAAATTTTTGCTGACTTTGATTTAGTGAATATTGATTGGATGCATGAATTATGTGAAATCACTTGTATCTCAGGATTAACGTTACCATTATAGCTCAGTGAAGGAGTCCTTAGGACACCTTGTTTTCCCATTGTTTTACTGAGCTTTCTTCCCTCTTTTTTCTTGCTGTGTTTCATAAGGAAATTTAGACTCTGATAGAGTCTAAGCATAATAATAACTTGTTTTTCTGAATAAACTTTTTAATTGAGTTTAATTTTTTTTATATCTTTTTCTAGAGATTTTTTCCCCCATAACTCTTTTAATGCATGAGTTTCTGCTGAAAAGAATTCAAGCAGGCAAGTTAAGTTGATTTGGGACCTGAAAGTGGTTCTGCTTTTTGAAACTTTAATGATAACATTGTCTAGGCTTAACCAAAGACTGGTTAGATATGTGCTTCACTCTTTATTCTCAAATAGAAGAGCTTTACTCATTTGACTGATAATAGAACCAGGAAGAAAGAAGGGAAAGTATGGCCTGGCAATAATTTGCCAGAGGGCATTTATGCTCTGTATCCAAATATCCATAAATCTCTATATCCCGCTGTTACATTGTGCTCCAGTAACTAGCCCTTTCTAGAACTTTCTAAATGCAACCATGTTAAAAATAACTTTTATTGGTACACCTTTGTGACTCGGGGTGCTGAGACACTGCATGCAGACCACATGTACAGCCAAGGACCTGGGTTGAAGACCAGAAGCCAGGGTGAAAAACTAAAAATGAGCAACTACATAAAGATATTCCTTCCTCCTCTCCCTTCCTTCATCCTACCTCTCTTAAAAATTATATATTTAATATAGTTTTTATACATATACATACAAATATATATATCCAATCTATAAATAAATAGCTTTTTTTGATTCTGGTCTTTTCATGCAAACTTGAAACCTTCAGCTGATTCAGAACTGTATACTTTCTGTAACTTTCTTGTGTGCTTAGTGAAGTCTTTTTGAGAAAGAGGAATTTGAACCACTGAGAAATGCTGCCTAGAGGAGCTCTAGTCGTTTACTTGGCACCACCCTCCCATCCAGGCTTCTTCCTGGGAGAAGGGCCAAAATTTGAGGCGTGTGTTGCTTTGAGTCCCATAAGATCATTGTCTTTCAGCAAAGTTGGAAGGAAGGAGGCCTGACCAGGGGAAAGCCCGGCGGGCAGGCTTAGATTCAGGTGCCAGTTCTACCACTAAATAGCGCCGCATCTATGGGCAAGTTGCTGTGTCTCTCCGTTCCTCAGTTTCCTCCTGTGGAAAACAAGGACCAGCATCTGTCCCATAAGTATGTTAAATGGCACAGAGTAAACACCCATGAATGCCAACTTCTATTACTTTATACAGACGATTGTTTGCCTTTCCCTTGTCATTCTTAAAATACTTGAGAGCTATTTTAACACATGCCATTAACATGGTAGCAATGTTTGTTTAGTTAGGAATAGGCCAGAGTTGTCACAAACAAGCTTAAAGTAAATAGTGCACATGTATTTGGTTACACTTTTACCCAATACAGTATCAGTGCATTTTCTGTTTCTAAAGATATTATTGTATAATGTCTTTGTGGTTTCGGGCCTGTCTGGTATGGTTTCAGTAAGAGTGTTTGGCCTTAGGAGTTCTGTTTGGGAAGAATAAGCAGTTAATTGCACTGAAATGTGTCTGGGGCTCATTGAGCCTATGGGTGTAGGCCTGTTAATCAGAGGACACTCTCCCAGCAGGCCCAGAAATAACTGGAAATTGACTCCTTGCAACCTGACAAACTAACCAGATGGCTGTGTAGACTGGTTTGTACAGTTAAGGGAGTTGAGGTGCTTACTCAAGATTGTCATAACCATCAAAAGTCACATGAACACAAATAGGTGGTGACAGAATTTCCGGGTACTGCATAATCTGAGGGTACCTGTTTACTTTTTAAAATTTAAGGTAACTCTTGGATATATTCTGCACTGTTCTTTCCTTTACTAGGCTGACCCATGTGAAACTGGAGATACTAACTTTTGACATATAGAAACAGCAATTTCATTTACCCTACCTAATACATGAATACCAAAAAGGATATATTACATTTCCCCTGCTTGCTGATTTTATCTGAGTACAGGTATTTGTAATGCAATCTGGGTTAAGGACTGGCATTTAGATTTGCAGGGCCAGCTCCTGATTTTACTGTGGGAAGTAACTTTAGGGAAATTGGGATAAGAGAAGATTTCCAACACTTTTTAAACGAGATTCATCATATGTGAACTCCTGAAATAATATGCCCTGGTATTGATACATGTGGATAGTTTGGAGAGATAGACAAGCTCAGGCCTTAATTTGGCTCAAGAGGAGGATTTGGATTGAGAGCCACCTCTCACTAAAGCCAACTGAGATGTCAGAGGCTGCCCAGCACGTAGTTAGAGTCCATTTGAATTTTAGTCACCAAAATTCCCCATTACATTAAAGGTCTTAGATCTTTAGTCATCCGTCAGACAATGACACTCATTTGGAAAGCAATATTTTAACACAGCCAAATTTGAATTATAATTATTCACAGAATACGCTCTATAGAAATACCCCCTCGGTTCTCTCTCCTTATTCCTCTCCTCTCTCTACCACACCACACCATCTGACATCCCTGCTAGTGCAGGGCTAAAAGCATTGCACAATTATTTCCTCAAAGGACCTTCTGGTCTGGCACTTTTGACCCAGAGGGTGGGTAAAGGGATGTCATCTTGAACATTCTTTTACAAACATTATTCTTTCTGCAAACATTATTGAGTGCCTAACTGCATGCCAGTCCCCCAACACAGGAAACTTCTGAAAAGAGGCAGATGGTGGCGGCATCACTGGGGACTTCATTGGGATATTTCTGCCTACTGTGTTAAGGACATAGGAAATTCATTAAACCCCAGTGAGAATAGTGTGGAAAACCTTCACATAGAAGGTGGCTGAAACCCATTAAAAGTTCATCAAGAAAGAGAAGATAGAGCAGCCAGGTCAAAGGTCTAGGTGAAGAACTGGGTAAATTTTAAAGCTCGGGTAATGTTGGGAAATAAATTTAAATAAAATAGACTCATGTCCATATTTCTAGTTGTTAATTATAATTTCTATTCTTTGTTCATTCTTATTTACACATTGGTTCTGTAGCAGGGTGTTTTGGTCATCTTATTTTCCTATAGACTGCAATTTTTAAATTCATGTCATTCATGTTTTTCCTTGTCTTTGAGATGTTGTTTAACTGAAATCACGCTCTTATTAAACTATTTCATAGAATAAAGCAACATTTTGGAATGTCTGTTCCTTGAGTTACATTTTCTGCTAAAGGAGAGATGGGATCAAAAGATAGGACCATTGTGTTTTTTCCATGGTGTTTCTCTCTCCCCTTCTCTCAACTCTCCCCCTCCCCCAGCTCCCTCTCTTCTCACTATTTTGTTTGAATAGTTGCCATGAATTTCTTTCACCTTGATTATGCTTGGGTGTCTTGGGTTGGATCCTCTGTTTGTGCTGATATAATGAGGATTACATTTTGACCTATTTGCCATGCTCTCCGATAATATAGTCATGCATTACTAAATGATGGGGGCATGTTCTGAGAAATGCCTTGTTGACTGATTTTATCGTTGTGTGAGCATCATAGAGTGTACTTATATAAGCTTAGATGGCATAGCCAGTTATTGTATATAGTCTGTGCTATAGACAGGGACGGCTATCATGTATGCAGCGTCTCACTGACTGTTATGCTGTGCATGATAGTAAATTGTATTCTTTCTTCCAAGCTGTATTTGAGGCTTTATCTCATGGTGCATTCATGTTTGCTGTTGCAATAGCCTGATGTAATTGCCAAAGCAGAAGAAAACCCCCTGAGGGAGAATATAGTCTTCACTGCCTTCCTCTCCTAAGGTTTTGTTAAATATGCTACATCATGGTTTATCTCACTTTGTTTGTGGGTGGGATGGGGTATAACCAGTTGTCTTTAATTCATTTCTCTGAGTCCTGGTAAATTTCTAGAGGCTTCATTTCAACCAGGATCAGTCTTACCATTGACCTTCCATCTTTTTACTCATTATTCTCCTGAAGCAATTTAACTGCTCCTAGATTAGAAAAGGATAAACGCCACACTATATGCTTCCTTCCAGTTTTGAAGTTTTGTAACGTAATTCTCAAGATTCCCACCAACCCGGCTTTTTGAGAAATGAGGAACTTTTCTACTGGTCTTCATAAATTTGTTTCTTACCTCGATCATGAAGTTTTAAGCTTAAGATATTTAATTATGTATTTACATGTTTGGTTACTCTTTATGAAATATTTTAACTGGTCTGTAGTGTTTGTATGTATGTATGTATGTGTATATGTATGTATATATGTATATTAATATAATCATAAATATATGATAATATCCCACCAAGAGTAGCCAAACAAGGACAAATAAACATATAGGCAGGGGTGTAGAGAGAGGTTGCTCACTTTTGTTAATTGTTGTGGGAAGGACATTCTGTTGCAGTTTTCAGCAGTCATTATGACTTCGTAGTTAGACCAATTAGATGACCTTTCTAGTTCTAGATGATTCTATTTCTATGGATTCAGTCTAGATTTCTTTAATTTAGAAGTAAATTTGCTTGGCATTTATTCCACAAACCTAAGGAGAAATGGTATTAGGTTGTAGAGAGGGACTAGGAGGGCCTAGGATGCCATCTTGACCCATCTTCAAAGGATGACTGTGCTCTCCTGGTCTGCGTGTTGGTTGGAAGAACAGACTTCATGCCTGTATCATCCCTCCCTTACTATGTAGACTCCGTCCCATCTCTATATTTCTACATTATCATGTATCTAGTCAAGGTTGTTGGGCAGTTCTGTCCAAAACTCTTCATGCCTGATCCATGAATCAGTCAGTCTAAGATGCCATAAAAATAATGTGACTTTGCAGACAACACCCAGTCCCTTAGGAGACTTACCACTTCTGGGATGAAAACTTTCATCAGTTCCAGAAACTAGAGCCTCAAACACATATGTAATTGACCTACTTGGAAGTCTTGTTTTGAATCATCATCTTTCCATGGCCTGGACATGTGAGAGTCGAATGCACTTGGGAATGAGTGGATTTGGTGTTTTGCTTTAAGTCTTAAATAAGCTTGAAACCCTAGATTTGCTTTGGGTAGCACTACCCCACTCTTATCAGAAGACTCTGTAGAGCTGTTGACTACTTTCCTCTCACTTTGTTACCTTACCTCACCAACTTTATCTGAATAGCAGGAATCTCTGACCTATGGAGAGGGAAACACAAACTCAAGCAGAAACATCTTCCAAAGATTCGCAGCATGAAGTTGATGTCAGTTCTCTTTCCTCCACTTACCCTGCACCCTTGCAGGAGAATAGGGATTTTTTTTTTTTTTTTTTGCTCCATGGCTACTTGCAAAATGGACTGTGTAGGTTTACCTGCTTTCAAAGTCTTCTTGGTCTTTATTGTATAATCCTTGAGGTCTCATATCCCTCTGCCCTTTATTTAGAGGTGATTAAAAGCAATTCACAGTTCATGAGTTTAAGAAAAAGAATTGAGTTTATTGTAATATGCCATCTATTTGCTGCTCTTTTGGTTTTACAGTTGTTTTTGTTTAAAACAGTGAATTAAGCACTGACAAGTCTTTACCCCAGGGGATGGTGATATTAACCACAAATTCTCATATACTTTTTACAAATAAAATTATCATGTAATTATCTTTCCATTTTCCGCCTCTTCCTTCAAATCTGGCATCAACTAGTTAATTTTGTAACTGCCAGAGACATCATTTCGGTGTTACACTGCACCTCTGGGAGAAGAATGGAATCTCATTTTTTTTTTCCTGTATGCTGACAAAAAATCTCATTTCAGAGGGCGATGATGTCACCAGCTAATGAGCAAAGTATTTCTTACTAAACAGATGAGACCTTCCCTGGCTCCCTGGTGAAATAAAGAAAAAACACCCCACAATGTGTTTCCTATTTTACATAGTTACTCTGACAACTCAAAAACACTTTTAAAAGAAATTCTGTTCTTTCAAAAGCGAGACTAATTTTATATAAACATAGAAAATAACACATTAAATCTGATGGCTGTAACCAGAAGACCCCTGCCATGGCCAGACACTAAGGACTGGTCATCACTAGTGCTGATCTTGAGTGGCACCAACCTGCTGCCCCCAGGTAGGGAGTGACCTTGGGTGCATCACTTCTTGGACCAGTGGAAGGAGAGATCAGCCTCCCTAATCTGGAATGATTATGAAATCCCATTTGGAGAAGAGGAGGACCATAAAGCTGTTGTTGATTGGTGTCACATGCTGTTTATCAAGGCAATAGCATTGGCCAACTCTTCTTTCACTGGCCGCATAGACGGGCAACTAAGGTCAAGGGCGAGAATGGGGAGGAAGGGAACCCTGAGAGCCCTAAAAACACTGGTCTTCTAGGGCACACTCTGATCATTCGGTGGTGAGCCCTTGTGGGGGAGCAGTTCACTTACAACCCAAGAACAGGTTTGCAGCCTGAGACCCGGGGGAGACAGCTTGAAATGTATAACTAAATAAATAGAATGCTTCATCTTCCTGTCTCCTCCTGCTGGCCTGCTGGCCTGCCTGCCTGCCTTCCTTCCTCTTTAAACATAAATAAACCCTGGACTTCTAGGCTTCTTTATAGGGACAAGAGCATGCAAGCTCATGGCAAATGCCCTTCCCAATTTCCCCACCGAAGGGGAGTTCGCCCACGTCTGAGTCCCCACGGCTCTTTGTTCCTCTTCGCCATTTATCACAGTTAACTGATATTAATCATATCCCATCCAGACTTCTAAATTATAACCTTTGTAAGTCCCAGTAAAGGCAATTTACACCTATTTCCATCCCCTGCTTGTCTTCATCCTTTGAATCAGCACACTCATTCATTTCAATTAGGAAATACCTACTTAGCACAGAGATATTATTTTTACTAGTCTAAGTGCATAGGAATATTTTATTGTTCAGTATTTCCCTAAACCAGAAATAGCCATTTTTTTTTTTATAGTTCAGTGAGATTTAAAACCATACAATGTTTCTTCAGAGCAACTTGTCAATATGTAGCAAGACTTAAAGACATGCCCATTTTTTTATCCATGGATTCTACAATAATCATCTGTTCTTAAAAAAAAAAAAGAATATGTTAGGCCTCTTAGAAATTATAAGACTGAAAAACTGGAAGCATGCAAATATTCAGTGATGGGATTATTATGTAAATTATGGCATATTTCTGTGACTAAATACTGTCGAATCATGAAAGTAGCTATTACATTTGTTGATGTGGGAAAATGTTCAAAGCATGAATTTTTAAAAGCAGGTTATAAAACAGTATGAATAGTGTACATTGAGGGCTCCAGACTTTCTAAAGAAAACCTTTATAGTCAACAGTGTGATTCGAAAGGGTCACTATTATCAGCCAACACTTTGTTTCTGCTTATGCCGTGTGTTCATGTGAGGGAGGCACTGGGAACCCTCTGGTGACTGTGGGAGGTGGAATGGCTAGAGAGCATGAGGTCACCCTTTTTTGGTAACAGACACCCACCCACCATAGAAACGTAAGAATATGGCGTGTGTGTGTGTGTGTGTGTGTGTGTGTGTGTGTGTGTGTAAAGCGTGGGAGGATATAAACCAAAATATTGCTATTTTTTCTGAGTGGGGAAATCTAGGGGATCTCCTTTTTTATATAGCTGAATTTTCCAAGTTTTCTGTAATTATAATTAAATATTTATATTATATGGAACAGAAATAGATGATAAATGCTACTAACACACAGATACTGAAATGAATCCGATGATGCCCATTGTCCTCATGAAGTCTAGTGAGGAGCAAAGTAATTCTACACTAGCACTTCCCCATTTCACAAATCCTTTCATCCGCACTCTGGTTTCACCAAAGCTCCCTTCGCCACTATCATTGGAGGACCTCACGTGGCAGGCACTTTCGTTAATATGTGTCAAGACTCAAGGAGATGTCCAGTCTTGTATCTGGATGCTATGCTTTCAGCTCTGTTTTGTGCTGAGCTCCCCAAGAAAGTATGCTTAGACTGAGGTGTAACTTCCCAGCCTACGGGAGATGGAGGAGAAAGGCTGGAGAACTTTCCAGAGCTGCTGGCACAAGGACTGACTCTTGAAGTTTGAGTAGGAGCTATGGAAATAGGTGGGGTGAGCAGTTCTATTTCCAAAAAAAGGAATGTGCACGTTCGAAGGTGCGCAGGCATATGAGAGATGGGTCTCATCTATGAGGAAGTCAGGGGATGAGAACCTGGACCCCTGCGAACAGTCTCTGCATAGAGGAGCACAGTAGACACAGAAACTGGGATGCGGGTAGAGCCCCGGCATGCTTGTCACCACCAGGCCTCTGAGGAGCTAAGGAATAATTCTTTTGAATGGGGGTCAAATGCTCTAACTTGTCTTCAGCAGCTAACGGGGAAGTTCACCTGAGGACTTCTACTGATGGTGTTACAGAATGACCTTGCCTGACCTTGCCGACGGTGTCAGTAGTGGGCGAGGAAAGTCCATGGAGAGAGGGCGATACAGGAGCATGAAGGCTCACATGCCGCCTCAGCCAGTTACTGTCTGCGCAGTGACATCACACGCCTAAGTACTTAGCCTGCTGCCTGGGAATTGTGAGCATTTTATCAGTAGGGAGTTGGAAAGTGTCGGAAAAACACCTACCACTCTGTGGCATGCGTGGTCCGCACTGGCAGTGGGGAAGGGGGCATGTGTGAAAGGGAAGATGTGGGTAGAGGATTTGTGAGATGCGGAAGTGGGAATATAGGGAAAGTGTGGCGATCCCCTGTGGGAGAAATTATAGGAAGTCCATTAGGGGCCCAGAGAGAACTTTTGGAGCAGAGGATTAGGGGAGAGGGAGATTCATGCAGTTTCTTGTCTTCTACAGCACGAAGGGACCCAGAGAAGGGGAAGAGCCCTGAAAAGAGCGACGTGGGGGGGTCTCTGCACGATACTGTGTATTTAGCGGATAAGCAACCACACATTGTCCACATACCCCCAAGGACCCGGGTTCAAAACCACGGGCCAGGGGAACAACCAAGATGAACAACTAAGTACAATAAAGTGCTTCTTGCTGCCTAGGCACTTGCCTACTCGCCTTCATTCCTGCCTGTCTGTACTTTTATTTCAACAAAACAAAACAACATGTCCCTGTGTGGTGATGTCCTACTAAGTTTGGGATTCTTGCATAATACATAAATGAAGACCTGCATAGTGAGAGACACCTAGGACTGGATGGCTCAGGTGGTGCCACGGGAATATATTTATTACTCAGTTGAATGACTTTAGCCCTGAACGTACAGACATGATTTGAAACTCATGACATGGACACGCCCTAATCAAGACATGGAGACCTTCCTTCTTGTTTCGATGATGTTCTGCTTAAGTAACAGCATGTGCTGTTGCTCCGTAGACACCCCTGAGAAAATGAAACAACCCTTGGGTAACACAGTTCCCATCCTCCTATTTCTAGAATATAAGAAAACTACTGCTCTGAATTGAACCTTGAAAGAATTTGGTCCGGCAGTCTTATAAGCATCCTTGAAGGGGAAATGCCAGATATTTGCTCTAGTGGTTAAAATTTTAAAAGGAGCAGGCGAGAAAGTGACAACTCCAGGAGAAAACCAAAATCATAAGTTTTAATTCAGTCATTTCGAAAATAGCCTTTGGAAGGTGTCTATTTTCAGTCGAGACTACTCCCTTTGGGGGGTGTTTAGGAGAATATCTACAAGAGAGCTTTTTAAAGTTCAGTCACTTGTAAGCATCGGTCCTTGTCCCAGATTTGTTCAGATTCTCGCGTTCTTTTTCCTTTCTCTGGAATTCCATAGACAGTAATTAAGGAACGGGAGGCCAGCAGGAGGTCAGGGAGCCTTCGTCAGTGAAAACAGGGATTGTTTGCCACGTACAACACTCCCTTTTTTCCTTGTGGTGAATAGGAGATTTGCTTAGAGCTGATGACTTATGCCTTTCTTACAAGTTATGCAGTTAGCAAGCAACTGGGGAATCAGTCAGCAAGCAGAAAGCAGCTAATTGAATCCAGTGTCTTCACTTTTTTCTTCTTCGGATGCTAAGCTGTGCCGGCGGAGTCTCTCTGATCATGTAACTCAAAGGACCATGTTCGAGGAGTGCCTAATCCTCGCCTTGAGGTTTTAGGGTTGACGGAAGGAGAGTGAAGACGCTCTCAAAGTGGGGAGGGGTGGGGGTGCCGGACTTCTCAGAATTGCATCTTAGGCCTGCTAAATGCCGAAACCGGTAAGTTTGATGATATGCTTAGTATGAACGGGGAGAAATGTGGGTTTAGTTTTTGTTTTTTGTTCTTTTTTTCTCATTTCAAGGGAGAAGCTTTGTGATTGCTGTGGCTATGAAACGTCCTTCTTTTCTGTTCACATTCCTCTGGATTTCTCCTTTTTCCTCATTTGCTTTCCTACCTTGTAGTTCTGAGCATTTTTTTTCTCTGTAAACTCACCCCAAAATAAGGCATAACTTTTGGAGGAGCATAGTGAATCGTATTTTGAACATACAGAAAGAATGCAAGTGATTGCGTGCCTGCAGGGGCAGCTCCGACGTGAATCGCGGAGGCTTCTCGTGTGGCGTTGGTTTCAGGCAGCACTGAACGTCGCTTTTCAGAAAGCCGACTGGCCTCCTCTCTAACTTTAAGGTGAATGCCATTGACAAAGTGGATGTAGGAAGTTGAAGCATAATTACTTGCTGTGTTAGCCAGAAGCCATTGTGTGAATTTCACAAGTGAATGTATTTCCAATTTTAAAATACTTTTTAGAAATGCTTAAATAACCTCTCATGGGCTTGGTTCTGGTGGAAACTGGTAGCCTTAGTCTGGCTGTTAATTGGGACTCTGTGCTGGCTGTTTGGAAGAGGGGAGGCAAGCTGAGTGTTTCCTTAAAGGGCACAGTTGTATCCTATCCTCAAGTGGGCCCCAGAGGGTCCTAGCTGCTTCTTGGAAGTTCGGTTTCATATTTATTACTACCCGTTGCTCCTGTGCCTGCATGACTGTGCGGTACAGTTTTGGGAAAGCATTTGCTCTAGAGCATCATAGTTGAAGGAAATGTTTGTTACAGGATTGAGTGAAGTATCTGTTACCAACCTGCAATGACAGGCTGACATTGAGTAGTGAGAGGATGCTTTCGGTCTGCTCCTGCACACAGATGTTTGTATCTGCAGATGCTATTAATTGTGTTCCTTTTTTTCCTGATCATCCTGAATGTAGCTGTGTTATAAAAAAAAATCTCCACGCTGGCTCCATGTCTTTCCTATTAGAACATTGCAGATGTGTCAAGGACACACAAATTCCAAAAGAAGCTGAGGAAGAAGGAGGCTCCACCCTCCTTCTCGCGCCAGATGGGCCCCATAGGTTCCTCATTCGGCACCCTGGCAGGCGAATGGTGCACTATCTCTTTAAAGCAGCTATAGTTTTGCGCCTTGGCTTGGTCAATTTGTTATGGTTTAAAACTGTGGAGCCAGTTGTCTGCAGTCTGATGTAATGTTGCCGTGGAAACCAAAAATGAAACACTTAAGCATTCACCACAGAATTACTACATATAGCATTAGCCAAAGTAATTAAAAGTTGAGCCATATGGGCTTTCTGGTGGAAAAAATTGCAATAGACAGGCTGGAAGTCAAATGTTTCTATTTACAGTATTATAAATCTACTCCCTCCTCATCCTTTGGTGGGATAAATTAACTGCCTTTTTCTAATAAAGGTGTATAGGTTTTTACAGATGATTGACTTTTCACTTCATTTAAAAGATGATAAGTTTAAAAGTTATTTTAGTTCTCTGACCTAGGCAGGGCAGGAGGGGAAGAGACACCATCTCATGTTTGAATTTGTACAAACACATACTATTTTTCACTTTATTAAAACTACTTTTATGATAGTTTTGATCTGGTTTCTTAGACTTGGTCATTCATTTCATATACAATGAAAATTTCCTTCATCTTCTACAGAGTTCTTCTAGAAGGGAAGATTTCCTTCACACACACACACACACACACACACACACACACACATACTTCTTATTTAAAAAATTAAGCTCTCACACTCCTATCTTCAGGGGTCTATTTTTAAATAAAAAGATATGATATGCTATTTTTAGCATCTGGGAAGTGACACTTTTTTTAAAAAACAAAGAGAAACATGGAGTGATGAGTTGAAGCTTTACTTCCCAGTTTAAAGGAAATCCATGCCTTTTGCACCATCTTTATGTTAAAACAGCTGGAGAAAAAAATGTAAACGCAAATATTTCACAACTCCTTTTCCTTTGGACTTGGGAGGAAGTGAGAAGTCAACACCTCTCCCATCTATAAAAGTATCCTTGGAGATATTGTTGAATATCTAGTGATTTCTAGGCTGACTCAGTGGGAGATTTTTACTAAAAAAAATTTATGTGTCTATCTCTTGAGTGACTGGTTTTCTCTTACATTTCTCTTCACATAACTTGTGCTACACTTACCTTGTCTAGTGTCAAAGACATGATGCAAGGAAAATTCTTGGCCGTCGTTACTTGTGAGTTGTCTGTGGCAAACACCTCAAAACCTTCATTTTGTTTGTTTTTTTTTCAGAAAAATAATAATAGCATAGTTCAAAGTTCCAAAGAGCTCCTGTTTCTCAAAAATAGATAGAATATGTGACAATTAAGTACTTGGTATATGTTGTTTTCATCATAGTGAGTCTGGGCGAATATGTGACAACAATTAAGTACTTGGTATATGTTGTTTTCATCATAGTGAGTCTGGGCAGAGGAGACTTGTGGGTATATGGCCATTGCCTTTAAATCTGTTGTCTTCATTTAACTATTCTGATTTCCCCCTAAAGAGTTCCTTCTGATGGTGCCTTTCCTATCCATGATTTCCATCTTTTGCTCAGTGTCTGTCGTGTCTCTTTTTTCTACATCCTATTCTCTTTTTACCTGCCCCACTCCAACCCCCCGCCTCACTCTCCCCAACTGTCCCCAAGTCAGTCTCCTAAGCTAGGTATGAGGTAATATACATCTGTGCTTTGCTTTCCATCCTGTAATTCATTTCCTGAATCTGGATTATATATAATCTGTGCTCATTTCATTTTCACTTGACTTCAGAATTTTTTAGCGTGAGGGTTATAACCATATTCTAGGTTTGTCTAGGTTTTGTAGGTATAAAATGTTAATTTGTCTTCTATTCAAATTGCTTGCCTTTTGATATCCCTCAAGAAGGCAGAACGTTTTTCAGTGTTTCCCTGTAATTCCAGGCACAGTGGTTTTGTTCAGGTGCTGATTACCCAGAATGAGGGCTAACCAAGTTCTCCTTTCTCTGGTTGACCATGCCGACCACTTCCTCACACTGGTTCAACCAAGGAAAAATGAAATTTGAACTAGAGAATGTCATTAGGTAGCAGGAGCTATACTTTTTATTTTATTTTATTTTTATTCTACACTTTAGATCAAACATACTAAGCCTGATTGTCACCATGTATGTATCCTCCTTACCCACCTTGCCTGGGGGTAGCTTTAGCAACCAGTAGCTAACTTTAATTCTGAAATGTGCATGCAATATTTTATCTAGAGGTTCAGAGAAATTAGATATGAAGGGAAGACTGAGAAATGCTCATGTCCTGATGATCTGCCATGTGTAGGTTCTATTAATGATTCTTTAGTGGGTGAATGATTTCCTAATGGTCTTTCAGGGAGAAAGGACAATGGCTCCATGCCGCGCCCTCCAGGGCGCGTGCCAGAGTGCTCGGAAACACTTGTGCACTCAGAGCATGTACCCCTTGATGCCTGAGTAATGAATTTAATCTACCTGTTTCCCCTGGAACTGGTGTCTGCTAACTCTTGCTTGCCTATTGGAGTGTCTTATAAAGTTGGGTTAAATGCAGGTTCAGAGATGGGGTTCATTTTCCTTCGGTGTTTTCATTTGAGGCAGTCCACTCCCTAGATCTCAGGGAACGCGGCTGAGCCAGGATGTGCAGGATTAGCTGGAATGGCTCAGGAGTGCGGCTGAGCATTTCCGCCCGGAATGACCAAGCGCCAGCCCTGCAGCATGCCCATTTGGTTGGACCCTTGTGTCGCTTTTTTACATTTTGCACAGATAAAACAGAGGAAGCTGCATAGTGCATGTTGGAGCTTGGAAACGAAAGCCTCATTTTTGTTCACAAGGAAAGGATTGTTTTTTGCCTGGGTCACTGCTACAGGGAGATTTTTTTTTTTTCTTCTTCTCTCTGTAATGTTTGATACTTGAGGGAAAACAGCTGGGCTGAGCATACTTAAATCACAGCAAAATGAAATGGGATGCTGGGGAATATGGACTGTACTGTATGGCTGAAAAGGTCAGCTTTTTCCTTCGCCCCTCTGTGAGGAATGCAGTGTCTGTCCTCAAGCTTGGGAAAGAATTGGGAGAGGCAGAAGGGATGGCTGAGCTGTGACCGTCAGTCCACACAAATGGTCTGCAAGAAGGCTTTTTGCATCTCTTCCCTTTTCTGGCCCTGCTGTTTTTGATTTTCGGGGAGGATTGGAACACGTCAATAGAATTTTGGTTTGGAGAAGTAGTTGATGACCACGTTAAACTGCAAGTCCTGATCGGCCAGACAGATGAGAGCTGGAACCAAACCACAGCAGCGTAACTGGAATTACAGGGTCAGCCTGGAGAGTCCTGCCAGAGATCTCCTAAAAGAGGACCCAGGAGTAGTTGAGCAAATGCACCACTTGCTGGTCAAGGGCCAGGGTGTGTTGTTTGCCTAGGACCCAGTTCTACACTGAGCTGGACCTGAGGATGGTAGGTGGAGCTTCACAAACCCATCGAGCACATGTGTAGGTGCCCCAGTTTGTGGTTCAGTTGCAGTGCTGCCCCAGGGAAGACTGGCAGTGAGGCCCCGGCCGCACTGCGCTGTAAACGCTACAGTCTGGAGCCATGATCTGATGATATTTTCTTTTGTTTCTTTGCCAGTCAAGAGAGCAGTCGGATGATGAGACCGAGGAGTCGGTGAAGTTTAAGAGGTTACACAAGCTGGTAAACTCCACTCGAAGAGTGAGAAAGAAACTAATCAGGGTGGAAGAAATGAAAAAACCCAACACTGAAGGTAAAAAAAAAAAAAAAGACAGACTGCACCCTGGTTATTCCAAAGTATTGGGGGCAGGTTTTCAATGGAAAAAGAGTAACTCAAATGGAAAGTGGATTTAGTTGTGATGAGGCTGGCGGAGAGAGAATTGGGTTGGATGTTTCACAACAGTATGTTGTGAAAGGAAGGATCCTGGTGTCCAGCCTTCTGGGAGCTTAGTCATTTAAATATTGCATAGATGGGAAATGAGTGGCAGAGGACAGTGAAGTCTCCTCAAGGAGTGGTAACAGCTTTAATTTTAGCTTATACTTGTTTGTGAAAACTTTATTTGATAACTTCTTCTCAGTGTAAGCACCTGCCGCCAAAGAGACTACAGTTCTTGTCCAGAGAATTCAGTCCAATGTTTGATATACACTCATTTCAAACAAACATCAACAAATGAGACAATATCCCTTCAGATCTCTGAGGGATGGTTTTTTCTCCGTGTAAATAGTCTCAAATCTCAGCTCAATTGGGACTCTCGGGACCTTCCATTTTAACTGGAACTTTAAAAACTGTATTGCTGGCTAAGCCACTTTTCAAATGAAACAATAATGTCAAAAGAGGCATGCGGTTGCATTTACTATAATGAATAGTTAACCTTTGAAGTGGAATTATGACAATTTAAATCTCTACCATATTTTTCTCTCATTAGTAATGTGTTTTTGCAGCATCTTGTAAAACCATCTAAAAAGGATAAAAGAATAAGTTTTCCTATTGGGAATATGATCAGTAAATTAGAAAAAGTATTGGGAACAATTTATGTTTTAAAGCACATTAAAAATGTCAAGTCTATATTGTGAATAATTTCAAAAATTTTAGCAAGTAGTTTTAAAAGATCAACATAGAGACCTTTATGCTGTACATGAATTAAAATCAAGCCATGGAGGGAAATGAGTTTCCCCTTATTGATGTAGATGAGGGTTTTCTGTTGTTATTACTGCTGTTTTCGTTTTTGTTCTCACTATTTGTCCCCAAGAGGAAAATGAAGGTGACCAGGTTACCGTAGAAGAGCAGTGGTTAAAAGGGTAAAGAAAAGAAGTCAGTGTCAAAAACAGAGTTGTTTCAATTCCAAGGCTTCATTTAGGTGTCTTTTTTCATGATAATTCTGTTTATATTGCATGCATAAGTCCGATGCTGATTTTCCATTTGGATGTTTGAAACCTGCCTGTTAGTAGCAGTTTTCATAGTATAGAGCCTGGGCAGTTCTTACTGAAAACACACACACAAAACATCCTTTGGTAATTGTAAGTAAACCATATGGGATTGCCATTATTTAATCTTGGGAATACTACATTTGAAAACAAATGTCAGGCACAGTTGCCAAAATTATACCTCAAATAACATATTATGATTGAAGGCATCTTGTCATAAATATGATAAAATGAGTGAAGTACCTAATACAGGGTCTGTATTCCCCAGTCCCTTCATCCATGGTAGTCGTGTGCATTGGGTTAGCCTTTCCATGTTCATAAAAAGAGAGAAACATTCTCATTTGAATATTTATGTCAGAACAAACCAATGCAACTATCTCTAAAACAGGGAGATAATATACCAGAAGATATAGGATATAGCTCCAGGGTAAGTAATAACTGCATGGACCTCTAGCTCTGAACTTTAATTCATCTGGGTATGAATTAGGTGTCACAGATGGAAGGTCGCTTTAGTGAACTGGAGTCCTAGGTTACACCTCTAGTGTCTGATGTGATGGTGAGCTGCGAGCTGTTGACCAGGCCCCTGCTTCTGTAAAGCAAGAATGATTCATACTCAAAATAACCCCTGTCCTCTGCCCCAGACCTTCAAAGAGGAGATCTTTTTGACTTCCTGCATGCCTGTATCAGTACTAATTTGTCTGCGTAATAATTAACATTTATTGCATGCATTTGTATGCCCGCCACTTTCCTAAACACTTTAGATTTTATATTCTTTTTATAGAGCCACCAGAGGCAGGCGCCGATTCCACCTCATTTCACAAATGAACAAACAAGAGGCTAAATAACTTACTCAAGGTCATCTAGCCATCCCACAAGAGACAAAATTAAGTCCAGACAGCCTGATTCTCTGGGTCCTGGATCCACTCTGTTCCCATCCCTTCCCTCACCCGCCAGCTCTGGAGTCCTGGGAGAGCTAGGGGAGTTGCAATCCCTCACCCATTCCCATCCTTATCCAGTCCATGGATGACTCTAGACAGGATACAGTCATCAGCCAGTCCCTTTGCCCATTTCTGTATCTTTTCCCCAGAGCGGAGCCCCCTTCCCAAGTGTCCAGCCTGACCAGGAGTCATTAGCTTTTGTTCAGTGCTTTTCAGCTTATAAAGCATCTTCATATACTTCTTTTCATTTATTAGTATCCTCCCAATAGCTTGGTAGTAGATATCACTAAGATAGCTAGGCATTGTTGCAGGTGAGGAAACATTCAGAAATGAAATAACTGCCCAAGGTCAAGGAGCTGATGGCAAGTGGCAGAGCCAAGGCTGAAATCCAGAGCGTGAATCTGTGTTCTGGATATTAAGTCATCCCTCATCCCACCTCTCTCCTGTCTGATCGCAGATGAATAAGAGAGATAAAGGTCATTATATGAAGCAGCTCACACCAAATAATAATGGAGTAAGTATACCTGATTGTCATTCTCCTAAAAGGAAAGTTGTACTTTCAAGCCAGAGGGAGCAGGGAGTAGAACACTCTGCAACCAAGGGATCCAGTTGAGGCTGGGATTTTAGGACTCAGGCAGAAAAGCCTACCCCTGCACTAGCACAGGCTAGTGCAGCCCCTTTGGAAGCATTTACCACGTTTCCCTCCAAACCCCTTCCCAGATGCAAACTCCAGAGCCAGGAGGTAGAGCTGCGCGTGTCATGGACATGTGTGTACCAGCTGGTTCCCAGCACAGATGTGACACGGAAGCATTGGAATCTTTGATGACAGCCCTCCACACAGAGTGCAGAAAACTTTCAGGTCCCTGCTGAGTGACAGGTCCTTAGAACATCCTGTGGACTGTGGCTAGATAAGGACCAGAGGTGTGGACACCTGGGCTAAATGTCCACTTTCAGGCTACTCTTGCCACCAGGCTGTTTCCCTCATCTTGACCTTGTCACCTCTTGGAAGCAGGCATTGGCTAGACACGCTGCCATTTTTACATTCAACAACTTGAGGACCTTAGGTTTCCACCCTTAGTCAGGTGTCCTGAGGGAGGAGCAGGAAACTTTACTGACATTCCCACACTGCCTCGGGACTGACAGATTGCTATCAGAACCCTGGACTCAGCTTCAAACTATTCTGAAAGATCTGGAAATAATTGGTGAGGGAGTATATCCATGCTGCCAGGAGAACTTTGAACAGGACGCGGTTTAGAATTTCCCCCACCCCCATCTCCTTGACTTCAGAGTTCATCTTGGGTTGTGCTTAATAGCAGCAGCTTTTTTTAAAGTTTTGCACTTGTAACTGTAACTCTCCTCAATTGGAAAAAATAAATTGAACTTTTAGAATTTTAAAGGCCTGCTACGTACGCATCCACTCCTCTTTCCCCTCTGAAATGAGCAGCCCTCTCCCTTTATTTCTGACATGTAACCACACACAGGCACTCTCATCCCAAGTGGTATATTTAGTGCCATCCCTCTGTTCCAAGGAACTTTTCTTTTTCTTTTTTCCTCTTCACAGTTCAGCTGGTGGGAAGCTGTAGTGCTCAGAATTTCCTTATAATTAAAAGGACGCAGCCAGTTAGGATCACTACACCCACAATTTGACCTACTTCTTTTCTCACATCTGTTCACATAACACACGCAGAAAAGAACTCAGTTTTCCTGCCAGCACATCCAAGCCTTTCCACTGGGCTCTGGAAGGCTTGGCTCCTACCTGGCTCCATGAGCTGGAATCCTTGAGACCAAGTGGAACTCTCGAGGGAGCTGCTTGCGTGTCCAGGCCACAAGTGCCCCTCGCTGCTTCCTAGGAGGGCCGGAGTCGATGGGAATGTCTGGCTGGGGTCACTCAGTTCCCTAACTTGTTGTGTTTGACCTTTCAACTGGGGACCATTTGTCAGTTGTATTTGCAAGCCAACACCCTTTATGGTGCTTCAGCACCCAGAGTTCCTTGGTGATGTAGTTCCTTAAATGGCAGATGTATCCATAAAAAAGTCACTGTCAGCTACATGGCGTTCAACACACTCGGACTATAAAAAACCAGGCTTAACCAATAGGATGGTCTTTCAGAAAGAGGACAGATTCTGATTCCCAGCTTCTGAGGATTGCTCTTAGAAGCCAGGGAGGGTAATTATCTTTAAATAAAACAAATAGGCTGATAATAACTGGTTTAAATTTTCCAAATGACATTTGTGATAGGCCTATTAAGGTGTTGGGTCTACAAGGATATTTAAAAGGAGATGAAAGCAAATCAAAATCTTTTAATATATTTTTTCAAGGAAAGGTACAGGCAGGAATAAAGGTGAGCAGGCAGGCAGGCAAAAAGAGAGAGGAGAAAGAAGCATTTTATTTCATTTCGTTTTATTTAGTTGTTCATCCTGGTGGTTTCCCCAGCCCCAGGGACCTTGGGATGTGTGTGGACTGCCCTGTGGTGGACTAAAGCACAAGGCCACAAGGGTGCCCTCAAAATCTTTTAATACTAAGTTTATGTGAAACCATACCTTCAAACTGTATGTTAGTTTCTTTTAATTTTCAAAAAATTGTTATTAAAATTACATTATTAATATTTTATGTTTAAGGTATGCATCATAAATTAAAATCGGTATGTAATACAATAAGTTCATCATTTCTAGTTGATCCCTTTGACCTGATTGCTCATCCCATCTCCCTCTTTTTGATAACCACTAATTTGGTCTCATTATAGACTGAAAGTATTTGTTTAATTTGGTTCATTTGTTTGGCTTCTCTACCTACCATAAAGAAATAAGATCATCTGTCTGCCTTTCTCCTTCTTACTTACATCGTTCAGCATAATTCCCTCCAGGACCATCCATGTTTTTGTAAATGTCAGGATTTCATCTTTTTTAATAGTTGAGTAGTATTCCATCGTGTAATTTATACCTGCTCATCTGCCAGTGAGCACATAGGTTGCTTCCAGCTCTTGGCTATTTAAATAATGAAGTTTTATTTTTTAATTGCATTTATTTGAGAGCTGGGTTTATGAAGAAGGCAGGTGATAGGTGAGGAAGGGGATCATGGTGGTTTCTGCACGAACTCTCTTCTGCTTTGCAGCAAGTGTGAGAGAATGCACAGGTATGCTTGCAGGAGAGCGTGAACACGTCTGTGTTGATTCTTTTCCAGGGGGTGACGAACATGCATCTGAGAGTTCCTCAGCCCTGGATGAAAGGTCAGCTCTTTACTCCGGAGTGCACAAGAAGCCGTTGTTCTTTGATGGCTCTCCGGAGAAACCTCTGGAAGATGACTCAGACTCCCTCACCACTTCGCCTTCCTCTGGCAGCCTGGACACCTGGGGAGCCGGTCGGAAGTTGGTCAAAACCTTCAGCAAAGGAGAGAGTCGGGGCCTGATTAAACCCCCCAAGAAGATGGGGACATTCTTTTCCTATCCCGAAGAAGAGAAGGCCCAGAAGGTTTCTCGCTCCCTGACCGAGGGGGAGATGAAGAAGGGACTCGGGTCCCTGAGCCACGGGGTAAGTACGGACAGGGTTAGCTTCTATGACAGCCACCGTCGCAGGCACCACCTGCTCGTGTCCCTGGAGGAGGTTCAGAGCGTCCGGAAGCAGATCCGCTGGAAGAAAACGGATACTAATTATTCGTGTTCCAGAGCTTTTCTCTGCCAGCGCCCCTCCCGAAAAGGCCTTAACAGCGCGACCTGTGACCTGCAGCTGCTGCGGCCGAAACCCAAAGGGGGCGGGAGCTGCAGCGTCCCCGGCAGGAGGGTGCGCGGGCGCCCCTCGGTCAGCGAGTTCAATATCACCTACGTGGTGGAGCGGAGCCTGTACACTCACCTGAACCTGGCCCAGCTCGTGCGTCCTGCCTCAGACAGGACGCTGAGCAAGGCTGAGAAGCAGGACCTCAGGCGGTGCTTGCTGGAGGAGGATGAGGAGGCCAAGAGGAAGTGGGCCGCCACGGTGGACCGCTGTACTAAACGGGTTCTCTTGAGAATCCACCAGAAGTCTGTGAGTCACAAAGATGGTCACCAGGACAGCCTTGTCATTTCTGTGATGTGCAGTCAAGCATGATGGCCTGCCTTCCAGGAGCCTGGCCTCCTCCTCTCCCTTCTGCTCATAACCTCATCACCTCTGCCATCACCTCAAATCTCCAACCCAGCTTCCATTTAGTAATGGCGTCTCGCTCTTTCCCGTTTGTCTTCTTGCCATTTGGAGCTGCTCAGATTCACTAATGAAAACTAAACATTGAAGCAGATGCAGGAAAGGGATTTCAAGAGCATAGGGTGGAGTTTGGCCTCCTCCTCCTGCGAGGGCTGGCTGTCAGGCATCATGTCACTTGACCTCAAAGAAGCTGATTCAAAACAGAAGGACATTTTGCTCTTAAATGAGATGCTTATTCTCTTAGTTAATTAAAACAATAGAAACTAGTTCATGGAAAGATTGCCATCACCCTAATCATCAGTTTGGTGATTTCAGAACATTGCAGAGTGAATTTCTTTTATTAGTCAGGTCAAAGGGCAAGTTTTTTAATCTAAAAAGAAACAAAAAGAGCCCGTTTTATTTCAGTCTGTTTGACATTCTTATATTTTTAAGTAAAAGAATCAGCATTTATGCCCCTACATTGTTCTGTACATGTTTCTTCTGTGCAGGGTAATAAATACTTACAAATAATAGAATACCTTTCAATTTTGTGACTTTGGAATTTTATGATTTTTGAATTATTTTAGAGACCTAGTAAAATATTCTTTAGGGTATAACTTATTTTGAATTTCAGAATATCGGTCTTTCCTCCCCCTTGAAATTCCATGCAGCTTTTAGCTGCTCAGTAGCCCATAGAAAATGATGCAGAGCAAAAAGAGCTCTGAGCTTCCTGTTTACTGACTTGATCCACTTGGGACTGCAGGCCATGTCCCCTTCTAAAGGTCTGTAGGAACAGATTGTGCTGCAACCCCAGAGTTCCTTCACATTCATAAGAAGTTGTGTCCCCACACCCCATTACTGTGATTGAAATTCTTTCAGTTAAGTTCTGCTTTTCTGACTGGTCAGCGCCATCTTTAAAATGACCTCTTTACTGGAAGACTCCATAGGTCTATCCTAACCCTTAGGTTTTCCAACTGTTTTCTTATGTGTTAACTTTCTTGGTTGAGTTTGCTTTTCATCTTTCACATTCAGATAAATCTTGCAACACTTGTAATATAACTAGTAACACCTTTTCTTCTGGTTCTACTTCATGGCAACAAGTTTGCTGCTTATTTTGCTGCTGTTTAACAGTTTTCTTTCCTCATTCATTCACTTCTGACCTACAGATCTTTTGTAAAGTCCTCTGTGGCTAAACAATCTTGTTATCATTTATTTTTTTTTACCTTTAGTGGTGTTCTAAAGGTAACTTTAAAACAGTAACTTTTCACATGACCTTTATAAAACAGAACCACTCCTCTGTTTACTGATGACTCACTCTTATGAGTTTAAATCAGGTAATACTGAGAATTTTTCCAAACCAAGCATCTTGAATTGCTCATATGTCCTTCATATTTATGCAAGGATAATAATATAACTTAATTAGACTTTCTAGAGGAAATATTTATAAAATGTATGCTAATGAATCTTGAGGATCCATGATTAATTCTTCCCTGACTTTGAATGTGGACATCTGGGTAAGCTTGTTTTCAGGCGCTCTCCCCCTTCACCTCCACATACATGTGGTGCTATATAATCTCTATCCCAAGTAGTCTCATCCTGACACTGGACATCTTGAAGGTGTTAAGAGTTTGGGGCAGTTTGGGCAGTTCTAATACGTGAAATTAGAAACTTGCACAAAATTTTTGGAAGTGTGATCATAAAATGAAGAAAACTAATTTTCTAATTCAGAGAAAGTAAGGGAAGTGTTTCAGCAGTAGCAACAGCCTCTTTTTTTAAGGGACTTAGATAATTTCTCTGCTTGGTTTACTTCAAACATCTTTTCCATTCTTCTTGTCATGTATCGCCTCTTTTATGCAAACATGCACAGTTTTCTTTCATCTTCAACTTGGATCTTTTTGTCTTTCAAAAAATGCCATATTTGCTTGATGAAACATCAGAGAAATGATAATGCTTTGTATTCACTAGAAATGGTCATTTGTCTTGCTTTTTATTTGGTCATTCAATTTTTGTTTGAGAAAATAGACATGCATGACATTTTGGAATTTTGTCCACTTAAAAAATTCAATCCCCCGCCGCCCCAAAACATATATTCAACTGCATGACCATTCCATTGACTGGCCCTCCTCATCCACCAGCATCTCTCTGACATGTTTTATGATGATCCATACAGAACGTATAAGAACTTGAAAGTCTTATGTAGGCCTCCAAAGTCAAAGGTTGGCTTCCTTTTTTCTTCTGTTCCCACTACAATCTGTTTTCTCTGAGAACTGCTTCTAGAATGACTTGATTTTACAGAAAACGTTGTGTGATTAGTTCAAGCAATGTTTATTGTTATATTTGGTTTCCATTCCACCATTGATAAATAGTATCCTGTTCCAGTTCTCATAGCCTGTCATTAGGAGAGGACTTTGTTTTTAGTTAAGAAAACCAGTCTACTCGCTAAGATTTTTATTTTAGGAATAAAGGCATTCAGCAGGCCTATGAAGACATAGTGATCATCTAATTTCTTGCAGTTCATAGTTTCCACATAAATTCTTTGTCAGTTTTTTCATATACATCAGAAATGCCATGCAGGGCTGCAATGCTAATGTCCATGTGGGAATTTAAATCAGGAAAGGGTAAAAGCCATAAAATGATAAGCCATCTGGGCGTCATATTATGTCTGCAGAGCCCTGACTCATGGGAAAGGAACGAGAATAAAATCACTGCCTTTACAAAAATGAAAAACAAATCTATTGGCAATATAAATTGGGATGGAAAACTAATATTAAAACTTAACTTAGAGCAATGGTCGTAACATTGCTTGCCAGGCTAGGGAATTTGGGGGGGGTTTTTTGCACACGGAGGTTTATCTCTTTTTGTAAAACAGATAGAGGTTCAGTTAGGTTGACTAAGGGAAATCAGGTCGTGGCTGTTGATATTTCAACATGACATTAGAATGATGTCCATTGGAAACCACATTCATAGTATATTACTTACTTATTTATTTTTAGAGGAAGGAAGCAGGCAAGAATAAGGCAAGTAGGCAGGCAGGAAGAGCGAGGAGGAGGAAGCATTGTTGTCTATTGATTTAGTTGTTCATTTTAGTTGTCCCCCAGGCCCCAGGTCTCAAACTCAGATCCTTGGGCTTTAAGTACCAGAGCCACAGCCTTAACGCCTGAGCCACCGGCACACGCCCATGGCATGATTATTTGAAACAGCAGCAGCAGCTTTAGTGAAGGAGATGAACGACTGTGTGACATCTTGAATGGGTTACCCTGAAATGCCTCCCGTGACAGCGCTGCAGTTCCCGGCCCTCTTGCCACACCTGCCATCTCTCACCCTTTGGCCCATTCCTAGTATGCTCTGGTTTTACAACAGAAGCTCCCAGAATGTAGGCCCCAACACTAAGCTCCAGTCCTTCATGTACTGAGCTTAACCTTCACTATCACAGTTGTCAGATAAGCTGCTGAATTCTCTGTGTTAGCCCTAATGAAACTGATGGAAGAAGGCAACATGCACAGTCTGCTTTGTGCCAGGCATTGTGCCAGAAGTATCCATTGTAGGGGACAGAGTATTTTACTGATGCAGAAACCAGAGCGCAGAGAGGTTAAGCACTTTGCCTGTGGTCACACAGCAAGCAAGTCAGTGACAGAAGCAGGATTTGGATCTATATCAATGTGATTCCAAAAACCTGGGCATTTCCTTCAGTTTACTTTGTTCATATAGAGAGTTTTAAATAAGCAAGAGTGATAGTATGCATTGTGCTTTTCTGTTTGCTTCTTCGCTTAATAGCTCTTAACAACACTTCTCTGAGAAACCAGTAAAGCAAAAATATTTGAACCTAAATCTGCTTTTCAGTTTTTACTGCCAGTTGCTTACAAAGACAATCAGTTGGAACAAAAAATGAGTGTGCTTCAAGTTTTCTATTTTATTTTTTCCACAGATTTGGGGGGCAGGTGATCAGGGGGAATCTTTTCTAGAAAAACAGCAAAGGATTGAAGCCAGGTTCTCAAAATATAAAATCACTGAACTAGAAAAAGTTCCAGAAAGCTTGAAAGCATAAGAAAGGATAATGACGTTTCCATTCTTTCTAATGTCAGTGTTTTTCCTATAGAACTTAAGTAGTGTGGTCAAAGATAGTCGCCGAATCCACCTTTCTCTTTCTGGGCAAATGTGGTGTCTTCTCTTAACACACAAGAAAAAGCATCATAATTAGTGAAGTTGGGCAGTTACATGGGAAAGTTATCAGCATTTTTGGCTAGCTTAGGGAGGCAACGAGTGAGTAATCTTGGCCTGATTTGACAACTGTAAACATAACCTTTTCTTCTTCCTTCTCAGCGATTTAAAGCTAAACAAAAGAAGAGTGTGTTAGAAAAGCGTGCCGTCAGTGCGGCTGTGGGAGTCAGACCTGGGTTTCCAACACCCCTCTGAGCACACAGACCTCCTAATAGAGAGGCCTCATTACCACTGCTGTCTGCAGCTGATATTAAGGGGACTTGAGAAGGGCAAGTTCAGTTGCTAAGAGACCGGGTACCAGAGAGCACTAGACCAGCGGATGGTTTTGTTGTGTGTTTCTTTTAACCAGTTGGTTTTGCATGTTAAGGAGACTCTGGGTCTCTGGTGCAGCCGATTTCCAGTGGCCTGTGGAAAGGCAACATGAGAGCAGTTTCCTTATAACGTAAATCGTGTATTTCCCTCCCCCCCACCCCATCATTTCTTGTTTCCTTCTTTCATCCTGTAACATATTTGTGATTCAAGATGTCCTGCAAATGAGAAATGTGTTGGGTTGGTGCACTGCTGACTGACAGACACGTAACTGGATTATTCCTCTCCTGCCCTCTCCTTTCCACAGAGGACCTGCAGTTTCGGAGGATTTGACTTGACCAATCGTTCTCTTCACATTGGCAGTAATAATTCTGACCCAATGGTGAGTATACATCAGAGTTTTGCAAGTTCATATTCAAGCGATGTGGTTGACAGTGTCACATTTAATCTTTGAGAAACTGATCCCAGGAAACGTTTCCTCGATGCTCCTACATCATACCTGGAAACATCCATTTTAAAGACTTCATTATTTCAGCTGGAGTGAATGCTGATCCCCTCCAGCCTCCATCTTTCTTTCTGTAGTAACAGCTTTCCTTTAAAGCCCTTGTTTCCAGTTCTCGCTGTCACAAATCCAGATGAGTTTGACTTCTGTGACCTAGTCATTTGTATCCAGGTGTTTTTGCTGATGCAGGTGTGAAGTGCTTTCAACTGCTACACACAGGTCGTGTGAACAGATGGTTAGAGCCCGGTGACTTGGGAGCCTGGACTGTGGATGTGCCAGTATTTCTAAAAAGCAGTCTTATCACAGGACGAGTCCATAGCCCTAAATTGAAACTAGGCCTTTCTTATCTGAGGTGTCCCCTCTCCCTGAGGCCAAAGCAAACCAGACTCTTTAGAACCAAGATTACTGCTTTATCAGGCCTTCTGAGTCACAGTCTGGCTGTAAACTGCTCCCTAAGGTTTACTCTCTGATCACTCAGTGATTTAGGCGAGTTTTACATGTAGTTTTTTGTTTTCCCCTTAATGCATTTGGTCATGTAACTGTGAGATTAAGATTCCTGTCTTCATATTTATTATGATCATGCATTCACTGCAACATCCATCCGTGATTCTCACTGTGTTTGAGAACTTCCTGGTAGGGTAAATATATTTTATTTGGAGGGCAAATTATATTGATTACTAAATCAATAATTTGATGTTGTCAGTCTTTTTTAAAAAATGAAAGTGTCTTTTTAACTACTCAGGGAAAAGTGTTGGGTTTCTTTTTGTTTTTGTTTTTTTTCTTTTCAATGCAATATGGAATGAGAGGTGACTACTGTGAAGTTAGATTGTTGAGAAAGGGAAACTGACACCCAGAGTCGACCACACGAAGCCTGCG
Organism: Solenodon paradoxus; assembly: GCA_004363575.1. Taxonomy (NCBI): domain Eukaryota; kingdom Metazoa; phylum Chordata; class Mammalia; order Eulipotyphla; family Solenodontidae; genus Solenodon; species Solenodon paradoxus. The sequence continues at coordinate 2,677,387 of RJWH01000015.1, forward strand.
GCGGGAAGATACTAGACGTCTGATGACGGATTAACCATTTTGTTCTCACCACTCTCCTAGGGCAATCCGGCAGTGGCTGCCTTCTGCCTTCTCTTCTCCAGTGCGGGATTATGTCCGCACTAATCACTCCAGTGATTTATAACGCTGTACACCTAAAATTTCTGTAAGAATGCAAATATTCCTTCAATGAAAATTTTTTTTAATTAAATCACTATTGATGAAATGCTCTCTCCTTGGGTATTTAAGTAGATAAATATCCTTGGATATTTGGTAGGAAAGGAGATGAACATACTTAGATGAAAACAGTGACTGACATCACACTTTAAACAAATATATAAACAGCAGTTCCTTAGTAGGTTTTAATTTTTAATTAGAAAGATAACAGCACTGAGTTAACTTAGGAAAAATTTCAAGATCCTGGGAATACCACTGTTTTTCTGAGAGAGGCAGAAAATGAACGGTTTGGGGGCAAAAAAAGACCTGTTTGTAGCCTTTATATGTTTGTGATTAAAGTACTTAAAACTTTTACTTTGCAGGGTAAAGAAGGAGAGTTTGTGTACAAAGAAGTAATCAAATCACCCACTGCCTCCCGGATCTCTCTCGGAAAAAAGGTGAAATCAGTAAAAGAGACGATGAGGAAGAGAATGTCTAAAAAGTACAGCAGCCCCGTCTCTGAGCAGGTATGTGATGACCAAGCAAATGACCTTGGTTCTTCCTGAAAAACACCAAAGATGATCTATCTGAGATTTTTAAATCAACACTCTCGACCATGCAGATTTCATCGAGGCAAACATTCAGTTCAGCAAACACTTACTAAGCACTGAGGCTGGTTCCAACACTGTGCTTGGTGCCGAGAAAACAAAACTGAGGCCCTGCTTTCTACAGGCAGATGAGAGAAAAGACAGGCAAAGAAATGATTCTTCTTTAGTGCAAGATGCACTGAAAATTTGAAACCAAAGGAAGATTTTATTTTCTCAAGTATCCCTTACTACACATTGGATGTCAGCAGAACCAAACCTAGAGAAGACACTCAATTTTTTCTTACACAGCAGACTTCAAATGTAACCTAAGTGTTTGCACATAGCAGCTCTAGAAATAAACTCAGAATGAGGTTCCTGGCTTTGCTAGCAATCCTGTTTCCACAGGGCATGTTTTCACTAACTGCTTCTATCTGTAGTTATTGAGATAGCTCAGAATTGACACTTGCCCTCCCCTGTTCTGAAGTTTCATCTCAAGGAACATGATCTGTTTCTGCCTTAATTGTGTGGGCGTAAGCAATAAAGACATTCTGAGAACGGGACCTTGAGGTAATTTGGACCATTCGATTTTCAAAACACTGTCCTCTGGCATCTTTATCATATTTATTTTGTAATCTGTTGAAGTACCTGTATATGGGCTAGTTGTCCACTTGAAATATGTAGGTAATGCTGCTTTTATCTACCAAAGAAAAACAGCAGAGGAAACAGACATTCTTGCTCAGCTGTCGCCCCCTGGTGGTCATGTGAGCTAGCACCAAGCCGCCTCAGCCTCTCAACTCCTACCCACCAGCACCAGCACTATAATTCAAACAAAACCTGCACCACAGCCTCAGCTTATTCAAGTGGCCCTTACTGGGTGGGGGAATAATTTTGTTTCCCCACCAACCTAGGGGGGAAGCTATTTTTGATAGTCACAAATGGGGTGAAGTGGATGTTGCTGGCATCTAGTGGATGGAGGCCGCAGACACTGCCTCCCGCAGCCAAGGATGATCCCTCCAGAATTTCAGCCATGTCCAGGCTGAACCCGCTGGCTTTTTAAACCTATGGAGAAAATGGTTTCCCTTATTTTTGCATTTCTTGTTTCTTTGGGTTTGTCGGCAATGGCGAGGAATGACACAAACTGTGCTCTCCTGTGAAGCAGACATCAGGACAGTGAAAGCAGTGCCGCTAATTTAAAGCACTTTAGTTAACTTTCCTCCCAAACTGAAATCACTAAATGCTCTTGTAAACTTAAATTCCTAGGAGTTTTCTGCTTTATAGATCATGCACAGAGAGCTTTAATGTCTTTTTGAGCATTTTTCTGTAATTTTACAACTGTATAGCAGTCTTCTATTCTTAGTTCTCTTTTTTAAAAGCAGTCATTTCACATAAGTGAAAAAGAAGGAATAAGTGATCACTATAATGCTTTTTGGAAAGAGAAAATTAATGTCGCAAGGGTTTTTCTTTAACTTTTTAGTAAATAAGCCAGCTAGTCTAGAAAGGAATTTTGTTTGCTCTTTTCCTACTCTGTCGCCTGGAATAGAACCAGTTCGTTTAGGTCATCAATAAATATGTGATGAATATTTAAGTAATTGTGAAAGCATTTGAGAACATACACTATAACAGATATAAGTATAATATTGTTTTTTAAAATGTGTGCTTTTTTCAGAAGCATTTCAACTGGAAAAAATTTGATTTATTTTATGGCTCATAAAGGAGGAATAAAAATATATCCAAGAATTCCTACTTTGCAGAGTCCATGGGCCCTCAGTAGTGGTGCCTTTATGTAAGTCGTTGTTTTCAAGGAAAGGTGCAGGCAGGAATGAAGGGGAGTAGGCAGGCAGGCAGGAAGAGCGAGGAGGAGGAAGCACTTTATTCACTTCGTTTAATTGTTGATCTTGGTGGTTTTCCTGGCCCCGGGTTTGAACCAGGGACCTTGGGGTATATGTGGATTATACCCAGGGAACTAAGCCGCTAGGCCACCAAGATATACCTAGCTGTTGTTTTTGAGGTCCTTTGCTCACTTTCCTTAAATGAAGCGCAAGTGTGTGGGATTCGAAGCTGCCTTTTCTGTTGTCCTGAAACATTTGCAGGGCCTGCAGAATCATGTAACAGCCCTTCTGATGCTTCAGCACCATGCAAATCACAGGGTACATTTAGGTGGTTTTGTGCTCACACGGTGTGTAATGTATCAGAGAGCATTCTGTTTTGCCGGGTAAGCAGTTCTCACGCACACTTGTGAAGACTGTCCTTGTCTGCCTAAGCACCGCTGTTGAATAGGCATGCTTCCCTTTCATGTGCAAATGGGGTGCCAAGCTATCGATACCAGCCAACCCAGTGAAAAGTACTGCCCAGTCACTTAGTCAGCTTCAGATCTGAAAGGGATGTTACAGCTCTTTACTAACAAGATACAAAATAAGTGAAAGAAGTAAAACTGTAGGGTGACCTATGGCAATTTTGTTATTTTGCTATAGCTCTGCTCCTAATTATTAGCCAATAATTTGTAAGAATTAATAAGAAAAAAGCAAATTTTAAAAAATACACCTTTTTTTAGTGTGACTGTTACCCTGTGTCAATTAAATATTCTCTGATGCTGCTTCCAGATACTGTTACTAGTGCATTGTACTTGATCTGTATTTGAAGTCCAGTGTTATTACTGGACTGATGAGTATGCTAAGAGTCTCTTAAGTCTTTAATGAAATGTTTTGTCTAAGAGGTAGGTAGATTTTTCTCAGCCATTCCAAGAATATCTTTTTGGCCTTGCAAAATAATTTTGAGTGCCTAATAAATGGGACTCAACTCTAAAATGAAGCAAGCTTGCAGGTTAGAAAGGAGACTATTGGATATAGAATCAAATAAGGCTGGTGTGAGGGATTTAGTGGAGGACTCAATGACTGGGAATTACAAAAAGACAACCGTCCACCATGATGAAACTTAATTCTGCTGAAATCCATTTCAGGACTCGGGTCTTGAAGGAATGCCTGGCTCCCCACCATCTTCACAGCCTGACGGGGAACACATGGACAAGCCCAAGCTCAAAGCCGGCGGTTCTGTGGAAAGTTTGCGGAGTTCTCTGAGTGGGCAGAGCTCAATGAGTACGTTGGTTTGTAGTTGTAAATGATTCTGTTTGGAGTCAAAAGCAGACTTGAGCATCAGTTTCAGACAAGTTAAAGATGAATAAGACCAAGTTCTTAGCCTTAGAGTGCTATCAGAGAAACCGAATATTTGGATCCCATGTTTGTTTTTGTTTAGTAGTATATCTGTAGCAGAAGAGGGAATAATGAATTTTGATGGGATAAGATAGAGAACACATCTCAGGAAGGATCTGGAGAATACATCAAGGGGAAGGCACATGAAGATGACCAACAAAATAAGACTGGGGTTGGGGATGCATGATAGTGTCACAAATAACAAAGGTTGTTCAACCTCTCTGGGACCAAGGGTGTTGCAGGATGCCATGGGCAAAGGGACCAAGCGTACACCCATCACTTTCAGAGCATCTGTCCGTGGGCGAGTTGCTTGAATGTGTTTCCTCATGTGTAAAGTGGGGTCGAAAATAGTACCCCTGACAAATGAGAGGTCATGAATGTTAAGGGCTTATAATGTCTTCCTTTGGGAGTCTTCGATGTCTCCAGGATTCCTGGTCATGAAGATAACTAGTCCATTGTCTAGTTAGGGACTTGATTAGGGACCAGCATCAGAGAAGGCAGATCTCACCTGAACTCATAACTGGGCCTTCCACTGGTGCTGATACGAGCTTGTCCTGACTTCCTTAGTTTCCTAATCTGAGATCATTTCAGTGTCTTTCCACTTTGCCCTGTGGGAAATCTGTATTTACTCTTGCTCTTCCTGCTCATCTTACACAGGTGGTCAGACAGTAAGTACCACTGATTCCTCCACCAGCAACAGGGAAAGTGTCAAGTCGGAGGATGGTGATGATGAGGAGCCCCCGTACCGGGGCCCCTTCTGTGGACGCGCCAGGGTGCACACCGACTTCACGCCCAGTCCCTACGACACCGACTCACTCAAGCTCAAGGTGTGCCTGCCTGGCTTAGACCTGGGCACCTGTGATGGACTCCAGCCTACGTCTGTTACCTTGATAACCTGGTCTCTGTATTGAAAACCAAACCAAACCAACCAGCATTTTGGAGAGATGGGGCTCATCTTAATGCCATGTCCTCCTCACCTTGCCCCCAGCCCTGTCCTCTGACCTCAGATACCTCTGGAATTCCAGTTGCCCTCCAAAACTGCTGTTTCTGGGGTGTCTCTCACAGAAGACGCGTTGCTGCTTTTCTGTGTGATCGGTGATTATTTCTGTATGACAGCTGGAGTTCCACAAAATGAATGGCGGTGTTACAGGACAGGGATTGTCACTGGCATTTGATGGGTGGGGAAGTCTTCAAGTCTCTGGATGATGCCATGACATTCAGAGAGCCCAGCACCCACCCAGCCAGGAGCACTGGGTGACACTGCTGGCCCTGCTGCTGTGGTGCCGCGGGATACGGGAGCATGCCCTCGGGCTGGGGTGGACCCCTGCTCAGTCAGGAATAGTCCTTGTGACCCTTTGCCAAATTCTCAGTCATAGCCTACATTAGTCTCTCAAAAAGGCCCTTGTAGACCCCTGATCCTGACCTTCATAGTGTTTTCACGCCTGTGTGATGAACATGCCTGATTGCTTCATGACTCATTCTCAGACACGCACCTAATGGAAAGATCTTTGTTCCCTGGGTCACAGAAAGGAGACATCATCGACATAATCAGCAAACCACCCATGGGGACCTGGATGGGCCTGTTGAACAACAAGGTTGGCACATTCAAATTCATCTATGTGGATGTGCTAAATGAAGAGGAAGAGAAGCCCAAACGCCCCACCAGGAGGAGGAGAAAAGGAAGACCCCCCCAGCCCAAGTCCGTGGAGGACCTCCTTGATCGGATCAACCTGAAAGTAAGTTCCTTCCTCTCTGGCCACACATCCCTGCCTACTGCTTATCCTTCTCCGAAACTGAGCAAGGAGGGCACTTAAACAGGCAAGGGGAGAGACCTATGCAGTCCAATGGGGGCAGCCCATTGCCGTGATGAGAACCTTTATCCTTCAAGAGGGGCTACCAGTGTTCTCACGCCACCCTCGACCCCTACTGTGGGTAATTGCATAAGTCCTGGGTTGGAATTTGCCTCTAGCCCCAAGAACAGCTTTCAAAGAATTATTAGCTTCGAGCTCCTACCTGGAAGGGCTGCAGACACAAACCCTGGCACCCTGCTCACTGTCAGCATCAGAGGAGTTGAGGATTCTCCCATCCTGCCTCACTTCTGCCATTCACTCCCTGCAGCTGTCGGATCAGGCCACAGTGGTACATTCTGTTTGCTCCTTGCAGAACTCTCGTTTTGAGGAAGGCACAGGGCTTTTTGAGGTGGATTCAATAGCTCTCTGTAAGTGAAAGCACAGTCTTGTCCACTGTGCACTGTGTGGCATTAAAGGCATCAGCTCCTAGCAAGGGCTCAATTAAAATGCAAGTCAGTGGGACTACCTCAGCCTGCAATATACATGGTCTTAACCCACAGTGAAAGAAGCAGCCGCCTGCCTGTGAAGCTGTAGGACTGAGAGATACAGAAGAGATGACAAGTAATACTTACTAATCCTTCAATTAGCATAAAGATGATGATGGAAAAAGGAGTTTAGGGTTTGAGGCTGGCGACTGGTCATGGATCACATGATAGACTTGCTGACTCTCTCTTCTCCCCCCACAGGAGCACATGCCCACTTTCCTGTTCAATGGATATGAAGACTTGGACACCTTTAAGCTCCTAGAGGAAGAAGACTTGGATGAGTTAAACATCAGGGACCCAGAACACAGAGCTGTTCTCTTGACAGCAGTCGAACTGTTACAGGAGTATGACAGTAAGTCCCTCCCAGCACAGAAGTGTTCCTTGTTAGGTCCGTCACATTCTTTGGTCACCAGAAGGCCTCCCATCACCTGTCAGTGTGCACGTGGGTCCCTGGAGTCACTCATTTGCTGTTACTCTTTTCAAAGCTGAGGTCTATGTTGTATTAATGTCAAACAGCACAAAGGCATATTAATTCCTAGTTCAGACATTCCTTTTAACAAAAGGAATTTTAAGAAAACCTTACCACTGATACATTTCTGGCATGTTTCCAGGTGTAAATCGTTGGGAAAAAATTGTGCTAAGTGTCTGTGAATTGAATTGCAGTTTTCTTAAGAAATGTAGCAGACGCCACCTTCAGTACTAGAGCAGGTCCTTGAGTTACCTGGGTGTCAAGGAATAGACATACTGGAAGTATCTTGCCCAGTTATCTAGCCCAGTGCTAATTATTTCTCAAAGCCCTCAAAGTGTGGTAATCTTATTGAATAGATTGGTTAGAGAATAAATGAAATTCATCAACTTCTATTCAAGAAGCAGGAATGACTGAAGTGAATATATAGTGTAGAGAATTCTATATTGCATGTTCCCAGCTGAAATGATAGCTTATTTTTACAGCCCATGAAGAGACTTCAGTGAGCTCCCAGCTTTTATGTAGTCTATTTGAATGCACTGTATCCTTTGCTCCATTAACCCAGTCTTATCTTGCTCTTTATTCTTCCATCTGACATCAAAAATATTCCTGAAATGATTCATCACCAAGGCAGTATCCCACTCAGTTATTGGATTCAGATGCATTTTCTTTCAAGTGCTGTGCTTCAGGGATATCAGTAGCTAATAGCATTTCTATTGCTAAAAGACACACCAAAACCATGGTTAATGGTGGAAGAAAAATTACACATTACTGAATGTATCAGGCCCAAGAGAGACTGAGGCACGTGTCTCAGTACAGTTAAGTTCACTGCTACTTAATAGGCATGCTCTTTAAATTAGCTGATAACCTAGAAGACCACACACCATCAGAAAGATGTCTGGGCGCTAGATAAACACACCGCCTTCAGGGATAGATTTGGAGAGAAGTGTGCTTCCTAGTTAGTATCACTTTAAAACCTGGTCTTTTTACTAGTTAAGTTCCCCAAGAGACACCTTGGGCGACGGCAGCCAGGTTGTCTGTGAAGAGCCTGGCACAATGCCTGGTCTGGCTGGCCAGCTATATTAATAGCAGTTAATGTGAAATCATCTAGTCTGCTCTTCCTCAGTGACTGTGGACAGCTGGTTTATAAACCCTCTCCCTCCTATTTCCTTTAGCATTCCAAAGATAGGAGAAGCAAAGCTAAATATCAAGTAAAAGGCAGGAGCTCTGCTTAGTTGTACCACATTGATTCAGATGCGTTGTCCTTTCTGCTGTCAGGCCCTGAGATTTGCTCCTGGGACATCTTGTAGGGTTTTAAAGAAAAAGCTTCAGGGGCTTAAGGGTGCCAGTTAGTCTGGGTCCAGACTTATCCTAGGGTTGTAAGATTTTACATTCAGTAATTGGTAATTTACAGACACAATTGATTTCTGTCAAGGCAAATTTCTATAGGTGAACACAGAGATTATTGAGATCTTAAGACATTTAACTGTCTGACAGGAGTTCCTTACACTGATCCCAAATCTGCTATCCTAGGTCTGCTAAAGAAAGTTAGCTTTTAAGTAAATCTTTTTAAGTAAGAATTTTAATTGGCTGTTTAAATCTATATATAAGGAAAAGAAAAATAAACTCACATTTCAGATTACTGAGTCCAATCAAAGCAAATATTTTGCCCTATTTGCTTCAATTTTTTTTTTTTTTTTTTAAATTTTAAAAAAGAAAGGAGTAAAGGGGAGAGGGAGAACAGGAAGAAAGAAGAAAGAAGCATTTTTTGTTTATTTTGGTCTCTCTCTTCCCACATTCCTACCAGGTGACAAATCCAGGCCTTGGGCTCTACATCCTCCGTGTCCCAGCCAGCTCAGCTGCCTGAGCCACAAGGGTGCTTCCCAATCCTTTTTTTTAAGAAATGAAAGTTAAAATTCTATTAAAAAGCCTGCCAGTGAGGAACACCAGTCTATTCCCATCTTCCTTCCAGAGATAGTACTCTCCAGAAAATGACCACACCTTTTGATGTTAGCATATCTCATTAGTGTCTCAGCTTATTCTTCCTTTGTGTGTGTGTGCGTGTGCATGTGTGTCGAGATGGGAATAAGGGAAGAGTTTTGCCCAAGTAAAGTTCCTTCAAGCCCAAGTTCAAGTCATAATCAAATGGGGTTTCAGCCCTTCAACTCAGTCCTCTGTTCTTCCTTGACTGAAAATTTTCATGATTCTAGCTCATCTTTCTTGTCCTTTGTACCTTGGCACTGATTCTGCTAAATCTGATGGTGTCAGGGAGAGGCTATGGCCTTGAATCTGCACGACAACAGAGAGGCCATCTGGCTCTTCATTCTTCTAATGAAGGAGGACTTTGAGTTTTAAGAGGATTCTGTTAAACTTGATGGTTGTGTTCCTGCTTGGTAACTGCAGAAAGGTCTTTCAGGGTGAAAGTGACTGTAGTCCCTTGTCACAGGTCTCAGTGATTTCATAGTGTGAACTGGGTTTCAAGCACTGCGAGGGTTTTTTCACTCCCATGATAACATCAGGTACCCTGTGGTGTCTGGTGAGGCCCCACCCCCAGTGATGGAGATACAGTCTGCATTTTCATGAGGTGACAGGGACAAGTCTTCTGTTCTATTGGTCAGCACTTTGGAGTCTGTTTTGGCCGCAGCTGTACACTGAACTGTCTCGCCGAGGACAAACTACATCGATTCCACTTCCCAGGTTTGTAACTGATAGCTCAAAGCCCTCATTTTCTAAGTATCACTTTCCTAAATAACATGCTACGCTAGAACAAAGGCCATTCCAAATCCACAGACACAATGAGGGCATCACTCTAGAATGTTCCCCTTTTTGTATGAGGGTGAGGAAAGTGTGCTTCCAATTAGTTAATTTTTCATTAATTATTTTAAAGATAGCACTTGTTAATTGGGGGTTTTAATGAAAGGACATTCTGCCGTGATTTCCCTTCTGAAATGCTTGCTCTCCATGTGAGAAATATAAACAGGAAGTGGTGAGTGGACAATAGAATCGTTGGCGCATCTGTGGCATAGCAGTGCTCTGCCTGCCGCAAAACTTTTTTTAATGACCTGAAAAGAAGCATCAGATTTCTGGTTTACGGGGGTGTGTGTGTGTGTGTGTGTGTGTGTGTGTGTGTGTGTGTGTGTGTGTGTGTGTGTGTGTGTGTTGAAGTGAAGAGAAAGGAAAATACAGCCATTTATCATGGACCTACCTATTTTATGTAGAAAAAAATTTTTTTGGCTTCTGTTTCATGTGACAAAGCACTTTTTCTGTATGATAATACCAGGATGTTCTCATGTTGCTGCCCTCTCACATAAAATCCTCTGTATGGAACATGCACAGTCCCACTGTTGGGATGATGGCGGCCCATGTGGTCTCTGACATACTCTAGGCAGACTTTCTCTCAACAGAAACTTCTGGTTCTGCTCTGTAGAAGGGTTCCTTGGACTGAGGACATTCAGCTTTCAGTCCTTCACTCTAACAGCATTCATTGCTCAGTGTCACCGGAATTACTGAGCTTTTATCGTCTTACCCTTTGTGCCCAGGGAATAGAATTGCTGACCCAAAACAAAGGGAGGCAACAGAAAGGGAAGAAACACCTCTCACACATACCACACAACAAAAATGAAGCTTTGCTGCTGATGTTAGGGGTTTGTCTCCTCTTTGCCAGCCTACTTTTGCTAAGATAATACAAGAGGCAGCACACATCATCAAGGGCAATGCATGCTCCTAGATGAGTCGATCTGCATTTGCCACCTGCTTTTATGTTAGCTCCCCTCTTTGGACAGCTGATAACAAATGACTTGGAAAACAAATCTTGGAGAATTCTACAAAGCATATGAGTTAATATTTCCTCACGAACGGGGCATCTGTTCCCTCTCATTTCTACTCCATCCCTTAGAAAGGACTGCATTTGCCCTGAATTTCTCCTCCCTGATGGGCCCGAAGCCAGAGTCAATCTCTGCACAACCTGAAAGGCATGGACATGTTCCATCTTTATACTCCTTCTCTGTAAATTTATACTTTACTTGAAAAGAAAAATGTTCTGATCTCATTTTTATCTTATTTACTTTAAAAGAATTAGTTCTCTTCCAAAAAATCTAAACTAAACATGGCTTACTGAAAACCACGGATATGGACTTTGGGAGATTTGGTGGACACGGTCGAAATCTCTCCTCTTCATTACCCTTATGATTCTCTGCTGTGTGTCCTCCATTAGGTAACAGCGACCAGTCGGGATCCCAGGAGAAGCTGCTCATCGACAGCCAGGGCCTGCGGGGCTGCTCCCCACGAGACTCGGGGTGCTACGAAAGCAGCGAGAACCTGGAAAATGGTAATGTCAGCATAGGCTCATGACTGCTTCTTTGTGGGGGAGCCACTTGGGTCATTTCTGGATATTCGCGCTTTGGCTAATGGTGATCTTTCCTCCTCGGCCTGAGTCCTGCCAGCAGTGGGGACAAGGATTTCCCCAGGATTATTGATGTCTTAGGAAGGATGAACATCTCTCAAGAACCCAGGTAGCTGATGTTCTTGGAAATGCTGACACAGTGGTCTTCGCATCAGTTATACTTCTGTCTCACTTAGTACAGATGGAAAGAGTTGAGGACTTAACATATAGAGAGAAGGGGACCCTCAGCTTTCCGAGCATTCTCTTGTTATGAAACTCTTAGTCTTTCTCCCCAGTGTGGATCATGAAAAAAGCCATGGGGGTTTAGAGTGAGGAGAAATGGGTTGTGAGCCCTGAACAGAGCATATCTGAAGACTTTGGTTAAATCATTTCATGTCTCTGAGGTTTCCTCCCTCTGAAATTGTAATATGTTTCTCTTTTACAGGTTGTTCTAAGAATAAAAAAAGAAATAATATTAGCATTTCTTAAACACTGACAACTGGCAGTGGGCACCATGCTTATGGATACAGCTACCAATTCCTACTCACCTACAATGTGTATTATAGAGGTGAAGATTTGAAAGCCCAGAGCAACTAAATAATTACTAAGACCTTGGTTTTTTCCTTTAGATCACGTTTCTTACCTGGTTCCACTCTGGCTTATATAAGTCAATGCTCATAAGCCTGGCCCTCAGTCAATGGTAGATAATATTTTAGATATTTTCCAATACCATAACCCTTTTCAAGTTCATACTGCTTAGTGTCATTATGCATCAGCCTTTGATAGCTCTCTGGGATCCATTGAACTTTTAAGTAGGAAACAATTTAGTTTGTATTTGTTTTAAGTACTTGCAAAAACCATGATGAAAAACCCAAATTTAACAGTAGAGGGCAATAAATAACTAAATAAGATAAAACATCATTACTTCCTCCTCCCTCTTCTGCCTGCCTGCCTGCCTACTCACCTCTATTCTTGCCTGCACCTTTCCTTTAAAAAAAAATTGTTTAAAAGATGCTCCTACTTTGAACATAACTGATTTTCAAAATTGCAGTTTTCTGACAAGAGGCGATTTTGTGACCATTACCAACTCAGCGATAATCTTTTCCTTCCTGGCCTCTTCACCATGTTAGTCTCTGTTAGCCTCGACTCTCTTCCTGCGTGAGGTGAATAAATTCTCTTTAAATACCTGCAGCTGTAAAACCTAAATTGTGTGTTTCCTATGTTCTTTTACAATAAAATCGAGTGCTGGAAACTATTAGGTCTATAAGGAAAACAATTTATCAGGTAGGCCATCCATAAAGTCACAAAAGCCAAAGTATTTTAACAGCCTCTGCTACATGACCTGTGTTTACAGCAGTTACTGAGGACGAGGGCAATTTGAGGACAGCATGTCTTTTTGTTGCTTCCCCATCCTAAATGCAGTCAATAGGAAATTTCAGAAAACTCACTTGTTTCCAACAGAAGAGGAATCTTAAGTGGGATGGAGTCAAGGGTACTCAGTGTTTCCAGGGTGATGCTGTGGTTTTCTGTTGTGACCCAAAACTCTCATGATAGAGAAGATATTGTAGTAGGAGGCTCTCTAGGTCTCTGTCAAACATGAAAATCATCTCAAAACATTTCCAGGGTTGATAGTTTTTAACTGCCGTCGGAATCAATGGAGTAGCCCATATTTATTTTTTATAGAAAAGCTTTTTAAACTGCAGTATACATACAATTCATTAATGGGTTCTGAAGTCAATTTAGAAGGTCATGAACAGCAGGTGGGTTTTGTTTTTTGAATCTGTAGTCTTTTTATTCCCCTTACTTTCTTTTTTAAAACACTTTTCTTGAGTTAGCTTTGATTTACAAAATAATACAAACTCACATGCAGGTTCACCATTTCTCAAATGTACAACACACCATGCCCACATCAAATAACAAATTGTCCTTCACTGCCCCCTGGACCCCACCCCCACTCCACCCCCGCCCATCACCTTTGATTACCTCAGTTCTGTCGTCAGTGCCCAAGGGCTGGCTTTCTTTGCTGTTCCTTTGCTTTGCTTCTTTTTACAGTTCATATATTTGTGCGATCTTCCATTATTTGTCATTCTCCTTCTGACTTATTTCATTTTAGCGTAATTCCCTCTAGTTCCATCCATGTTGCAAATGACAGGATATTTTAGGTCTGCATGGTATTCCATTATGTATATGATACCACGTCTTCTTTATCCATTCATCTGATGATGGGTACTTAGGTAATTTCCAATTATTAGCTATTTTAAATAATGCTGCAGTAAACATGGGGCGAATACATCACTGTAAATTAGTGTTTTTATGGTTTGTTTTGTTTTTTTGATAAATACCCAGAAGTGAGATGATGGGATCATATGGTAGTTTCACTCTCATTTTTTAGAAGAATTTTCATATTACTTTCTATAGTGGTTGTACCAATTTTCTCTAACCAACGGTGTAAAAGAGTTCCCTTTTCTCCACCTCCTCGTGTTTGTGTCTACTCTTTTGGATAACAGGAATTCTCATAGGTGTGAGGTGGTACCTCATTATTGTTTTGATTTGCATATCCCTACCACCACGAGACCTGGACCATCTTTTCATATGCCTGTTTGTCATCTGTATGTCTTCTTTAGAGAAATGTCTATTTAGATCTTTTGCCCATTGTTTGAATTGGTTTTTCTGTTGTTGGGTTTTATGAGTTTTTTATACATTTTGGATATTAAACCTCTGTCAAATTTGTGATGTGCAAATTATTTTCTGGTCAGTAGGATGTCTTTCCATTTTAATGATAGTTTCTTTTGTGTGAAGAAACTTTTTAGTTTAATATAGTCCCATTTTTTGTTTTTGGTTTGTTTGTTTTTGGTTTTGTTTCCCTTGCTCCTGGAGTTGAGTCCCCTAAAACTTCCCTAAGTCTGATGTCATAGAATATATATGCTTATGTTTTCTTCTAAGTATTTTGTGGTTTCTCATCTTACATCTAGTTCTCTAATCCATTTTAAATTAATGTTTGTGAATGGTGTGAGAGAGTGATCTAGCTTCATTCTTTTGCATGGCCGTTCAATTTTCCAAGCACCATTTGTTGAAAAAACTTTCTTCTTCCATCATATGTTCATGAATCCTTTGTCATAAATTAACTGACTATGAGTGAGTTCATTTCTGGTGATTCAATTTTATTCCACTGATCTGTGTCTACAGTACCAGGCAGTTTTGATCACTAACACTTTTTTTGAGCAGCAGTTTTTTGGTTTTTGTTTGGTGTTTTTTTAAAGAGAGGAGGAAGATGCATTTAAGGAAGGAAGGAAGAAACATCTTTACTTAAAGTTGTTTACTTTTGGTTTTTCACCCCAGCCCTGGGTCCTGAACCCAGGTCCTTGGATTGTATGTGGTTCACCTGCTAATGTCTCAGCCACCTGAGCCACAAGGCTGCACCTGAACAGCAATTTTATAAGACAAAATAGAATACAAAATACCAGGGTGCATTTCGTGAGTAAGATGAGTATTATTGTTTGTAATCTTTGTTTTAGTTAGGTCTGTGTGAGGCTGTATTTTGATATGGCGGTTGATGAATATCAAATGTTTTTCTTACTGTGGGTCATGATTTAAAGAAAACAAACAACAGCTTGAGAGTTCTTATGGGCACTAGAACCAGTACTAGAGTGAGGCGAGTGAATGGGCAGGGTGCTGACTTTGAGGAGGGGTCACTGCCAGGTGCCAACATACACTTGTGTGGCTGAGTGCGATCACCTTGGAGTTTCCCTGCTAGGTGCCTCGCTCACCTTACCTTAACCCCAATTCTGATGAACACTTCGGAACATGAAAATTTGACCCATGAACCCTGCTGCTTAAAGGTTTTGTTCATGTGAGAAGATCCTGGTTCTCCCCCAAGTCCCACTGTTGGTCAAGCTGGGTTGCAAACCCCACCTGGAACACATTGACTATTAGTCTCAGTAAACATCAGGGTATTTTTCTCTTTAATAACCTTACCATATCTAAACATTTCGAGTAAATTACTTCTCCCAACTATTCTGGTGGGTAAGGATTTTACCAATATCACTGGCATAGTATTTCATGTTCAAAGAATTGAGGTAACCCCACTGACAGATGTAGATTAAAGAAGCTGGCAAACATGCCTTCATCCCTAGGTGAATTTGAGCATCTTTCCAGTAGAAATGGAATGTGAACTTGAAAGTTATACCTGCTTTATGTGGCGAGTTAAAGGAGAAAAAAGCCTTATTTCTTACATTCTAAAGGGGTTTTCAGAATTTTCTATTTTAACTCATTTTTGAACTTCAGGGTTAATGTGATATGCTTTCTGAAGAGGTTTTTTTATTAGAATTTTATAGATTATCTCTGGCAAAGTACTCTTAGCATATTTGTTTGTACCAAGGTTATTTGACTATTTCTAAGATGCACTTCACACACTCAAACAAACAACTAAGGGAGGAAGGCTTGGGGGAAGCTGCATTATGAAAATTAACAGTGGTCATCAGTGACCCTTAGTGGGCACCATTTGTAGATCTTGTCCCAGAATCCAGTTCACCTTCCCTTTTCAACCATGACCTTAGGAATTATACTCTCTAACAGAAATCCCATCAATGTGGTTCCTAAATGTGGTATGAGTGCTCAGCCACCTTCTCACTGACCGCGGTTGGGAACAGACAGTAAACCTAGATTTACTTTCTGCCTGACACAACATACTTCTTTTCCATGTAACTCAATTAACTTCAGTCTCCATTGGTTCTTTAATAAGACTGAGAATTCCTCCTAAAAATGAAAATGGGAGCATCATAATCCTATATCACCCAGTGTCATAAATGGTGATTTTATGTCCTTAGTGTAATTCAGCAGTGGGATGCAGGCATTCGTGAGTTCAAGTATGTCAGCACACCTTAATACATCAGTGTGATGGATTTGCTTGTACTCGATTTGGTTGTAAAAGATTTCCTTATCTCATAGGCAAGACTCGGAAAACCGGCCTTCTCTCTGCCAAGTCCTCTGCAGAGTCCAACTTGAAGCCTTTCAGCAAGAATCACCTGAGCAACTACCCAACCTTGCCTTTGACAAAGTCAGTGGCTGCACTGAAGCAGGGAAAGGAGGACAGCGGTCTTGCCCCTCACGTGGCCAAGTCCTGTGATCAGCCAGGCGTGACGGGTTTGAGTAAAAACCGAAGAAGCCTCCCTGTCTCCATGTGTCGGAGCTGTGAGACCCTGGAGGGCCCCCAGACTGTGGAAATGTGGCCCCGATCCCATTCCTTGGATGACCTTCAAGGAGAGCCTGATGCTGAAAAAGATGTGCCTAACCAGGTGACTGAAACCTCCCCTCAGACTGTACCAGAAGTGCCACGAAAAACAGCTCCCTCCACCACAAAGGTTCCCAGCCCTGGACAAGATCCTGCTGTTGACAATGCATTGCTACTGACCCAAAGCAAGAGATTTTCTGACCCTCAGAAAATGACTACTAAGAAACTGGATGGCCCAATAGCAGCCTCTTCCCGTGGCTCATCCCCTCCGCCATGTTTGCCCAAAAACTATGACGCTCAACCTCCCGGAATTAAACACAGCGTAACAAGGACGCCTCTTGAGGGTCACAGAAAAGGACTCGATTTTGAAGGAACTTATCACCCCCTCGGGACCAGAGAAGGCACAGATGCTGAGCAGAGGGTCCCCGAGGCAAGAATGCAGGCCAAACACTCTTCACAGCCTCCACCTGTTCCGGCCAAAAAGAGCAGAGAACGCCTAGCCAATGGGCTCTGCCCTGTCCCTGCCGCTGGTCCGGATGCCCCCAGCCTGCCAGTGAAGAAGGGCAGCTCCGGCAGCCCCAGTGACAGTGACTGTCACGCGGCGCCATTAGCCAGGTCCCTGGCCGGACAAGCACCGCCCTGGCTCTCTGAGCTCCCCGAGGGCACCAGCCTGCAGGAGCGAGGTGTGAAGCTGGGCCCCGCCCTGACCAGAAAGGTCTCCTGCACCCGAGGCTTTGATCTGGAGTTGCTCACGGAAAACAAGCTGCGAGCTGAAGGCATCGACCTCACCGAGGAGCCCTACTCTGATAAGGTATCGAGGCGCTGGTCCCACTTCTCATGCATTTGTTCTCCTAAGCCAGGCAGCCAGGCGAGAGGAAGGCGCACTTGTGAGGCCAGTCCCATGGGCTCGGACAGTGAGGGTCAGTGGCCCTCAGCCCCTCAACAGGCCTCTGCCACCTGCACTGGGCCATCAGATGAATGGGGACCACTGTCTTAGAGGCAAATATAGCCTGGGTGCCTCATACTCTCCTCCTTTTCATTTCTTTTCCTCTTCCTCTCTTTCCTTCCCCCCTCCCCTCCCTTCCCCCTTTTCCCTCCCCTCCCCCTTGCCTTTTCTTCTCCCCTCATCTCTCCTTCCTTTCCTTTCCTCTTCCCTCTGTCTTACCCGTTTCCCTCCCCTCCCTTCCTCTTCCTCCCCTCCCTTCTTTGCTCCTTTGCTTTTAACTTGGCAGCTGTGCTTTGCAGGGAAACCTGTCGGAGCTGGATCTGGTTCCTGAATGGCAGGTTTAGTGAACAGGACAGACTGGACTCAGTTTCCATGTCTTACTCAATGTGTCTGTTTTCAGACATTAACAAATCCCCATTTTATTTGACTATATAAAATGAGATGAATTAAAAACCCACGTAACTCCCTCTTAGCGGTATTATTAGAAGCAAATGAAATGTGAACTGTATACTTTGAAACTATAGAACCCTATTCAGGTGGAATAATTATATTATCTAATTGTATGGGTAACAGGAAAAGACTATATTTAAAATGGCCCAGTATACCCAAACCATTGAGATCCAGAATAAAAATATATATTTCTCATTAAAAAATAGATGAAGTTTACCAATACCAAAATGCCTTTGAAGACAGAGAAATGATAATAGACACAACTGTTTTTATAGCTGGAAATGCATGCTTGGTTATAATGCATTCCTGGGAGTCCTTATTGTGAAATGCTGTGACCACGAATGCCTCACAATAAGATCTTCCACTTCCTCCTCCTCCTATCTAGTGAACAGACCCCTGTAAAGGGAAAGTAGTGAAAATTACACTCTATATCTGGACAACTAAATAGGACTATAACTCTTTACTAGATAAACCACAACAGAACACTATCCCTAAGCAGACATTTGCTCTTTTCTCCTGCTTTTTAGGAGAATGTCTTCAGTAATACCTTGCAAGATGACAGATAGAGTGAGGTGCAGGCATCCCACCCCACCCCCAAAAAAGAATTGTGTTCTGCTTACATTGTGTTTCAAAATATTTTCCTGGAGCTCAGCAATATACTATAGTCTTCCCCCGATCCTGACTATGAAGAAAATAGAATCACTTCAAATTAAAACTTTGGGTGATATTTTCCAGGAACAAATGTCTTAACCTGCTTTTGCATTCTTGGAGAAAAAAAGAAAATCTCCAGCAACCCTTGATGCCACCTTTCTGTTCTCCCTGGCAGCACGGCCGCTGTGGGATTCCAGAAGCCCTGGTGCAGAGATACGCAGAAGACTTAGATCAGCCCGAGAGGGATGTCGCCACCAACATGGACCAGATCCGCGTGAAGCTGCTTCGGAGGCAGCACCGCATGGCGGTGAGCACTAGCGTTTTGCACCTCCCTTCACCCGGCTGTTTGCAGTCCCTTTATTACCACACTTAGAGAGCATGCAGAGCGCCCCAAGGGTTCATTAGGGCCATAGAAAGGCAGTACCAGGGGGAAATAATGCATACTCATCTTAAAGTTTCAGAAATACAGTTTTGGAAAGAAAAAATGAAATTAACCTATAATCCCAGCACTGTTAAAAAGTTTTTAAAAGCCCAGTTGGTAATTTTTCTGCCCCTATACAATATTCAATGTAGTTTTGAGACCTGATTGTTTTCAGAGATCAAATCATGCATCTGTGTTACTAAAAATGTCTTTATATTAAATATTTCCAAGT
The DNA here is from genome assembly GCA_004363575.1 of Solenodon paradoxus. Taxonomy (NCBI): domain Eukaryota; kingdom Metazoa; phylum Chordata; class Mammalia; order Eulipotyphla; family Solenodontidae; genus Solenodon; species Solenodon paradoxus. The sequence continues at coordinate 2,696,445 of RJWH01000015.1, forward strand.
GTTCTAATAGGTGAACATGTCCTACTTTAACAAGTTTCTGAAGGTATACTTAGTATATTTAGTAAATTACCTTTCTGAGACACGTAGCACTGGTGTTCCCAGAGATCAAGTAAAAAAGCCCATGTCCTTGGCTTAGACAATACTTGCTATTACTATATTTTAAAGTCTTTTTAACTTTTTTGTTAAAATGTTTAATTTTCTGATTATTAATGTAGATTGAGAATACTTCGGGAAATCTACTTTATCAAAACCCTACCCATTGAGTCTCTTACTTTTCAGGTAATTGTACAGGTTTGCCTCTCAGTCACTTCCGGAATCTCTCCTTGTAAAACATAACGCCACGTGACAAAACAGCTTGAAATAGAATTGTTTATAGTTTGGAGATTGGGACACATAATTGGGGTTAGATCTAATTCCAAGTACCTTCTAGAACCTCAAATATTTCCTCAAAGATGTGTCTTCTCCTTGAGAAATTCTTGGTGCTATTCCTGGTCTCTAACCTCTCCTCGCATTACCAATTTCTGGCAGGCTCGCAATGTTACCTTCTAATGTTCTAGCGGCGTTCCTTTTAGGCATATTAGCAGTGACCCTCCACTGGCTCATGTAGAGTCTTTCTAAATTGCTTGCTTTCTTTATCCAGATCCCGAGTGGTGGACTCACAGAAATTTGTAGAAAGCCCCTCTCTCCTGGATGTGTTTCTTCTGTGTCGGATTGGCTGATCTCCATCGGTCTTCCCATGTACACCAGCACCCTCAGTGAAGCGGGCTTCAGCACACTGGGCCAAGTGCCTTCTCTGTCCCACACTTGCCTACAGGAGGCCGGCATCACAGAGGAGCGACACATAAGCAAGCTCGTGTCTGCAGCCAGACTCTTCAAACTGCCGCCAGGCCCCGAGGCCATGTAGCCAGGCCCTTAAGGGACCTCCCTGGACAAGAGCCACCCTTTCACTGTGCTTATGTTGCTGATGCAATTCCTCCTTCGCTGGGCTGGGCATGCAGACCAGTTCTAGAAGAAAGGCCCAGTGTGTGGCCACAGCACAAACCCTTGGGCACAGGACCGATGACCCTCTCTGCTCCAGAAAAGTCCCCTCAAGGAAATTGATGAGGTTCTCTTTGACCCCACCCCCACCCCCACCCCCAAAGAAAAGACCAGCACTTATTTTTATTTTCAGAACACAACAGAACCAAGATGCCAACTTGCTGCAAACGCTGTGCCTCCAAGTCTGTCTTTGCGCATCGGGAGAGGGCTGGGGGCAGAAGGAGGGCCAGCCTGCTTCCTTCCCAAGGGCACCCTTCCCCTTCTTGTCTGCCCCCTGCAGGGTACCTGAGGGCAGACAGGCTTCACTAGGCCAAAGGAACAGACTCGGGAGTGATTGATCGTGCTCATGTGTTCAAAAGTAAGAAAATCTGGCTGCACTAGGGAAAGAAAAAAGTCCTATTCTCCTTTAGATAAATGAGAGACATTTTAATAATTGCTTTTTAGCAATCAGCTTTTATTTGCCTTAATATAAGCTTCGAAGCAGTTATCTAACTAGTTTTCACCACCCTGTAACCGTAGTTCCAAATCTTCAGCCTAGACTGCCATCTAACCTATCTGGGATGTTTTCAGCAAAAAATGGCTTTTCTAAACATCTCATTCTAACATGGCTTATTTTGTGGGAGTGTGGTTGAGGCACACATTTCATGTTGTCTTTCAGGTTTTTAACTACAATCCAGTAAAAAAAGATCTGAATTTCACAAAAATGTGTGTGTGTGTCTGTGTGTGTGTGTGTGTGTGTGTGTGTGTGTGTGTGTGTGTGTGTGTGTGTAGCAACTACCTTCCATTGTAATCAGGTTCGTGTTGTCACTGTGTTGGTCATCAAGCTGTGGCGTTGACTTGGACTCCTGACCACGTCCATTCCAAAATTTAATCAGCTAACATGATCTCCTTTGAGAAAAGTCCTTGTAAGGTTGAATATTCCAGAAAGATAGTTTTAAAAAGGGAAATACTTTATAAGATTATTTTCAAGGTGTTTTTGTTATCTTTTATAATTAAAATATTGTTTTCCTTTTCTTTTTTTAGATAATTCTTTGATTTCAAATAAAGGTTCATGTTGGAGGCAGATGTCTGTTAAGGGTTGCCTGTTTGCCGTAGTTTTCTAACTGATTCCAGCATAGACTCTCCTCTTTTAGTCTAGTGTCTGATTTGCTAGTGAACAGAAATTAGGACAGCTAAATTAAGGTTCCCATTGCTTACAACATGATTTTCCTTGCCACTCATATCAGGAACACTCGTATCAAGTGTTGAAAGCGATCATTTTCAATAGAAACACTTTGAACACAAAGCCTTGATCCAAAGTTCTATGATGTTTCATCTACTCATTAAAACAAATGATTTCCCTCAGGGAACAAAAAAAAAAAAAAAAAAAGATTTCTTTAATTGTAAAGCCATCTTCAGCATTTACTTGATATACTTGGATCCATGTTTCTGAGGAAAAGGATGTTCTCAGGTGATATCTTTTTTTCATGCTTTGGAAGGCAGTTTTAAAAGAATATATGTTTCTTCAGTAATTTTTACCTTCTACCGGAGGCCATGTGAAGAAGTTGTGGAAATCTAAACTAAGAAGTTAAAGCTGTCAAATTTCTCTTGGGCTCTGAAAAACAGCCCATTTTTGTCATGTCAGGTTGTGACATTCCTGTGAGCATAGCCCATCTGGAAAGTGACGGCTGCAGGATTCTCATATAACCAATCACTGAAACGAATTCCAGTGCTGTCATAAAATGGTCTCCTTGCCCTGACGTGGCATGGTATTCTGAGGATCCTGTTGATTGTGTAAGCTGAGCAAAAAAGAACCACACGAGAGTCATGTACTAGGTTACAAAGGAGAAGGAGAAATCTTGTATGAATTTCCAAGTCGTAGTTTATTTTTTAATTGTAAGATTGAAACTAAGATTTTTGCTGAAGTCAACATGGCACCAGAAAAGGGAACTTTCTGAATCTCGGTGTTTGAGAATGCCAGGCTGTCTCTTTATCACTCCTTTGGAATCCATTGCCTTTGCATAGAAAAGTCATATTCAGGGACCGTGAATAATTTTCATTGGGAAGGTATCCTCATCGGGGGTCTGAGATTATTTGTACTTTATTGTGCGCCTTTAAAAACAAATTTAGTATTTGTTTGGTCTTTTTTGATTTAAACTTTTAATTTGATCCTAGCTCTGTCTGAATGGTTGTGTGTGACAATTAACTGAGGCGGTTTGGGGCTACCTGTGGATGTTGCAAGACAGGCGAGGTGGTAGGCTTCAGCAATATCCAGTTTTAATCAGGTGCACTTGGTAGAGAAGGTTGAGGAACAGTGAAAATTATTGTCTTTGGAAAGCACAAAAGAAATCTGCGAAGGCAGTTGGGCTCAGGTAGCTACACATTCATTGTGTAGAATTCTTACTTTGAAGCTGTCCAGAAGGAAATGCCACCAGCCCCAACCACTCTTGACATTCCTGGATAACCAAGAAGCAGATAGGCTGTCATGGCCTTGCCTTAGGCATCTCCCACCCCGCCACGTTTTTTTCCCTGTCCGGCATCCAGATGTGGGTAAATTGGAAATTGTTAGTCTATTAGAAATCAGTTCTTGATGTAGCAGAGTTTGCTTTCATAACTGCAGCAAAGGAAGTCAGTTCACCAAGTCAATGCTGCATGTGTGTACTGTATTATTTTCAGAAAAAAATATAGTCTGAGTGCAAGTTATCTTGATTTTAAACTGATAGAGAAAACAAGTAACTGTCAAGCAAGTTATATAACAACTAACAGCATTGCACTTTCTGTACATGAAATCAATATTTAAATAACTTATTTTTCTCCATTGCTGTCTTAAGCATTGTAAGTAGCTGTAATATACCAGCACCAACATGACCTTGCGATTGCTTCAGCCCAAGAAAGCTGTGTATTGTTTTAAAATTTGTAAAAATTGTGATGATTCATTTAGCAAAAAGAAAGGTGGACAGAAGGGTTTTCCTATGTATCAAAATTTGTCTGTAATTATGTCATCTATGTATCTAGAAAAAAAAGTAAATAAATTCCTTCAGTTGAATATGTCTCCCGTTGTTCTTGGCTACTTCAGGCAAGAATAGAGAAGTCTCACTACACAGATTTCAGATTCTCTTTGCATTTAAGAAATACTGCCTAGCTGAGTCATATAATCATCTTAGAGCAGAAAGAGATTTTTGAAAGTCACGTCTAGTCTAAGTCCATCATGTTCAAGCAGAGACAATTATTCCACATAGGTGGCTGGCACACTCCGTACTACGTAGTTAGATGGTGACAGAAGCCAAGTCTTTATTAAGAGCAAGAAAAATCTAGGTTGGGCTACTGTAGAAATTAATTGACTTGACAAAAATCCTTTTTCATCTTTTGTGTACCACATTTGACATAACATGTTTTTTATTAGGAAGGAGTATGATTGTAATAAAAAAAAAAAAAAAACCGAACAGGTGATAAATGCACTTGAGAAAAGCAAAAAACAAAATAAAACAACAAAAACAACCCTCCCAAAGGCTACATAGTGTTCTGTTACACAGACTATTTAATCAGTGTCCTGTGAAAGGAAATCTGTGCTTATAAAATAGCTGTTATGCATATCCTTATGCCTGTAACACTTAGATGTGGAGTTGTCTTTAAATTTTTGTGAATATTTTAAATCCATTTGATTTCACTTTTAGTCCACTTGAATTCTATTTAATCCACATTAATTCCTTTAGAGGAGTCCATAAAGGAAGCGTAAACATGGCAGATTTTATTTATAAATCATTGTCTTTCCCACTCCCCCAATCCATTCTATAAATGGAGAAATTTCTTGTAGACTTAAGAGTGGGGATTTAGCTCAAGGGCTGCATTATTTTAAAGAACAAACCATAAGCCTTAAATCTTATTTCAAGCTGACTCCTAAGATTTAATAGTTCAATTCAAAGAAGATTCTTTTTATTTTCAAATGAGTCCTAAGTTACCTTGACCGGTTTCTTGGAGTTAGTTCTAACCTGGCTGCATATCTGTGTAGCAGAAATGCTTACAAATTAAAGTTTTCATCTCACTTATTAGGGTCTGCTTGTTTAAAAAAAAAAACAAAAAACCTGGATTTAGCTACCCTTCCCATGATTTTATCAACTGGCATATCAATATACAGATTCATCACTTCTTTTTCTTCTTTTTTTACCCCCAGCCTCAGATCTCAAACCCAGGCCTGTAGACTTACTGTGGCCTGCACTTTGACCACCTTAGCAATCTGAGCCAATAATGTTAAATATAAAAATCCTCCTGTCTGATAGCGGGGGGTATCTGGGTCACACACATTAAGGTGCTTTGATTTGAGCTCATTGGTTGCAACACCAGTTATTTCAAGTTTGTCTGGTTGGAGCCCCAAACTTTTTCAGAACCTGTTAAGGTGTGCACTTTTATGTGTGAAGTGGCAGGTGTTTCTGAGGGGCGCTGGCAGGAGGACCCTCTTCTGAAGTGACCCCGGCTAATGAACACTTGGGAAAGAATCCAGACTGAAGACCTTGAGGTAGGCTCCTTGGAGTTCTTCCAGATTCCTGTGTCTTGCTGTGATTGTTTTTCCCTGTGAAGAAAAAGCCAAGAAGTAGTGTAAGCCATTCGTCACTTTGTTCTCACCCACTTCTTTCCCGGATCTAGCTGATCTCCACTGCTTACTTCTCAATGACAAATAATCCTAAACATATTTCCTGCCCTCATGGCCTCCTCTTCCTTATCGTCCATGTATTTCCCAACCCACTGCCCCCTGGATGCACCGGCCCCGGAAGGAAGTGACGTCATTGATTGCTAGATCCAGTGCCCATGTCAGATCGTGCACCTCCTCATCCTCTCTGCAGCCCTGCCTCACTCTCCTTGAACTTCTGCCTGGTTCCCCGCCCTGATCCTGTGTGTCTCCAAGCTGCCATGTCTGGGTGTCCTGCCACTCTCCTAATGTTCAGAACCTCAGACTCCATCCCAGAGCCTCTTCTTTCCCGGGGTGACCTCCTCTCTGGGGTTCACTTTTCATCTCCAAGAACCTGCTTAGCATTTAAAAAGTAATCTCAAACATCTGTCACTAAAGAAATGTAATGATTTTAACTAAGAGAATGCTTATTACAGATGCTTGTTAAGACACCACCCAGCTATTTGTCTGTTAGACTAACACCCTCACATTTTGTGTCATCGTGCTGGGCTCAGCATCTAGGCTCCAGAAGAAGGAAAATGAGAGGCTCTCTTCTGCTGTGGAGTCAACATATGTTTCTAAAATTTTCTGTAAAGATCATCCACATTCTTTTCTCTTTGGGGGATAGGAAGTAGGATCTATCGGCAGGCATGACTAGGGAGGGGGCTGCTGTGAGTCTCTCATGGATGTGGGGCTCACTATCTGTCCAGGGAACCTCATACATGTACGGGATGAGCCTCTATGTCTTCAAATTCGCCAGGCTAAACTTGGGAAAGCCCCATTGGAGATGTGGCTCTTCCAGCCGCCAGAAAACTTGATCTCATACTCCTCAACAACATGCTTTTTGTTGTGCAGCTTGGTGCAGATAGATGTGAGGACTTCGCTAATGTGAACACTGGCCAGTGTCTTCTAGGGCTTTCCAAAGGCACTTCCATAGGAAGCAAGGAGGGGACAGTAGAACCAGCCACTTAGGGGGCAAAGATACTCTGCTGATTGTGCACGCTTTATTCCTTCAGTGAACTCCAGGCGTCGTGTGTTATTACCCACTTTACCAGAGCATAAACTCCGTGAGATTAAGGACTTTGTTTTGTTTAATTCCTATGTTCCCAGCACAGTGCTTAACTTGTGGGGGTGCTGAGTAAATATGTCTTGAATAAAAAGTTTCAGAGCAGTCTGGCACTTATCCAGGCAGATGCAGTCATACGTAACAGGACAGATTTTTAAAATGCATTTATTATGTCTTGGTTTACATTGCCGTATGTTTTTAATAGGTCAGATTTGAGCGCAAACCTGTCTGACTTTAGAACACACGCCCTTTAAAGTACGATTATTTCCAGCGACAACTCTCCTTTGAAGTGCCTGACCTTTTCAAGCTCAATCCCTCCACAAATGGGCATCTTAAACTTCAGGATCCCAAATGGAATGTCTGGTCCTCTCCTCAAAGCCTGTCTCCACCTACCTCAGTTTCCCATCTTAAGGAATGGCAACTTCCAGTCACTCAGTGTCACTACAGACCTTCTTTTAGGGTTTCCTCCACCTGAAACACCTGTCCCCCGAGAATCTGCATGACCGACTTCCTTTCGCTCTCCCTCCAGCCTCTGCTTACAAGTGGCCACTCAGAGCTTTGTCCTGACTCCACCCGCCAATACTGCGCCTCACCTTAGCCTTCTCCTTGGCGGCCACTCCTGGTTCCTTGTACCTGCTCTATTTCAATCCATAGTTAAACAGTATTTTAACTCACCTCGCATATTATCAACTTTCATTATTTTCTAACTTTTTTTTTTAAAGAGGAAGCAGGCAGCAATGAAGGCAAGTAGGCTGGAAAGGAGAGAGGGGAGGAAGAAGCAGTTAGTTAATTAACGAGTTTGCTAGTTAGCTAGTTAGTTGTTGGTTCTGGTTGTTTTCCCAGGCCCAGACAGCAAACCCGGGTCCTTGGGCTTTCCATCAACTGTGCCACCGCCACGCACTTAATGCTTGAGACACCAGGGTGCGCTGTCCTTTGTTGTTTTTTTGTTGTTGTTGTTTTAGGTTTATTCCACTTTTCTATGTCCCCTTGCTGCAGTTTAGGATCCAGGAATGTGTAAGCTTACTCTCTGATGACCCTGAACCTGCCCACATGACACAGCATTTGGTGAATGACTGCCTCTGAATCATCCATCGTGAATATTAAAGCTGGAGATGATCTATTTTAATCCTCACCATTTATAGGTGATGAAACAGAGACCCAGAGAGGTGGCAACAGTAGCTACGGTCATACAGAGATGGCTAGTGGCAGAGTAAACAAATAAAGAGGCTGATATTTTCTACCTATCAAAGGCTTGGTGGGACGGTATGAGCATCAGAACTCAAAGCAAAACAGAAGATACCAGAGCTTCCAGTAAGCGAGTCCTTGCTGAGGGAGTAGTTGCAGCATCCTACCACCAGAGAGCACTGGTGCACCAGACTGAAGGCCGAACCTGACTGCTGGGCAGGAGGAATTTTCCCGGGAGCAAAGCGTCCACCCTGGCAACCCTGCACCACCAGCGAAGCAAAATGCATCTCCCACCCCCGCCAACACCGTGGGGACAGGGCAGAACCTCCACGACCCTCCAAGTTACCAACGAGAACTTCAGTCCTATAACCAAACCATCTGTTAAAACGCTATTGATAACGATGATGGTCGACAGATAATTCAATCCGCTTTAAGACTGGATGTTTAAAATAAAAAGCCCTTCCCATTACCAGATGTGGTGACCCAGCGCACTCCCTTTGCTGCACCCGGTGTGGGTGGGACTCCTTTTGTGCTCCTGTCGCCTGCATTGGCCAAGTGGGGAGAAGGAAGTGTTTCGGTGATTTGAACATGAAGCTCTGAATTGTGTTAAATAATACCATGGGAAGCCAGGATCACTTTCTGTATGACTGTCATTTCATTGCCCATGGCCCAGAACCGTCTGACTCCGCCAGATCAGAGGCCACCATTCAGTCCAGGTGCGCCCTGAGCTGACTCATAGGACACGGCGCCTGTGCAGTCGGTGGACAGTGTGGGATCCACGTTTTACAAGCAAGGGACCTGCAGTGGCAGAGGAATGGGTAGAAAAGGTGAGATTTGACCTTGCACTATTTGCTTTCGATGCCTTTAAAGTCCCTGGTCTGTATCAGTTTGAGCTGGACCTGAGAACCTGTGGGAGGTACCTGTAAGAGCTCTGACGCAGCTTTTGTGACTTTTGTGACTGTGGGGGCTGCTGGAGCAAGTCTGAAATGCCCGGCTGGGAGCCAGAGACTTGAGCTCAGCGACATTCCTTCTTCCTCAGGGAAACCTCCGTTTGGCTCTCACCCGCTCTCAGCAGAGTGGACAGGCCCACCCACCTCTGTCGACTGCCTTCAAATCAACTGGCTGTGGACTTGAATTACTTTTATAAAATACCTTCCCAGCAGCATCTTAGTTAGTGTTTGGTGGAATAACCAAGGACTGTAGCCATCTTAACTCGGCTGCTGTGACAATACCAGGCAGAGAAGGGCCGCACAACAGAACTTTATGCCCTCACAGCTCTGGAGACTGGAGGTGGAGATCAGAGAGCCCGCTCTGCTGGTTTCCTATATCTGCGCAGAGAAGCTGCTTCTGTCATGTGTTAGATGGGCAGTAATCCCATTCATGACTCCTCAAGATGCGTCTAATCCTAATTATCATCAAAGGCCCCACCAAATATGGTCGCTTGGGGAGTGGGGTTTCAACACATGAGTGCTGGGGGAACACTGACGTTCTGTCTGCCCCTCACCTTGTCAGGCTGACACATGAAAACACATGATACCTGGAACACTTTGTAAAAGTAGCCTTCTGGGTCCCATCTCATACCAATGAAATCTGAATTTCATGGGATAGAAATCAGACATTATTTTTTTTTAAAGCTCAAGATTATATCTGGTGCCTCCTGAGAATTAAGAACGATGGGCTTCATCCATGAGCGAGTCTAGGGCCAGAATTGGAGTCAAGTCACTTGGTTTACTGTTGGGACTATGGTAGAGTAGACAGTGCCCGTGGCGGGTCCCTTTCCCATTTGGCCTGAATGTCATCATTTGAGAAAGGAGGAGCATGGCGGGAAAGGCCCCATTGCCCCCTGACCTTTACCCGCCAGCCATTCCCCTTCTTTCTGGTACAAAACCGCAGTTTTGTGTGACCCCACAATTCCCAGGCCCAGGGAGGGAACATGATGGGATGAAAGCTGGCTGGATTGGCTCCTTCCTGTGGGCACCGCCTTTCACAGCTTCCTCTGCAGCCAACAGTGATACAGACCCACTTTCGGACAACGCAAGACAGGCAAAGCTGATGGCAGTCTTTTGGGTTGTATTTCCCTCTCTCCCAGGGAGAAAGCCTCTCCTGTGCCTCACATGCAGGCAGGAGAAGACATGAGAGTCCTGACATGATGGCAGCTCATGTGGCCGCAAGTCAGGGGATAAAAGTCCACAATGCCGAGGAGCAATATGAAGAATAGACAAACCTTGGGTCCTCGATGCTGCTATGGGGTCAGGGTACCATTTGCTATCTGCAGTTTCCAAATGTTTACCGAGAACACCTGCTCTGTTCAGCAGTAGTGCGGGAAGGAGAGGGAGAGACTGATTCTGCAGCCTCTCAGCACAGATCTGTGGTATTTCTGGGAATGGTGGAGGGAGATTAGAGATGGAAGATTCTCATCTCAGTCATTTACTGAGTCTAGTGCCTCAACACAGAGCCTCCTTTATATGCCAGGCTCTGTCAGGAAATAGCCATGTGTTCCTACAGCAGCATTCAAAGCTCCATAACACAGTCAGACATGCTGAGTCTCCCCAGTGTCCCTGAAATATTCCATGGTCATTCCCATCGTCTTCTTGATTTGAATTCCTTTCCCAGGTTAGAATCCTCTCCACATTCTTCCACAGTCTGAATCACACCATTTGATTCTAAAAATAAGTAAGTAAATCCAGAAAAACCTGAGTAACTCCAGATGACCGCACAGAGCCTCCTCCTGGTGCCCTTTGCTGAAGTGGCAGCATCCAAATCAAAGAAGAGCCCTCAGGAAAGGCTCCAAATGCAGCCCCAAACTACGAAGCATCTTATCCTGCCCCCAGTTTTATTGAGAGATCACTGACACCTGCCACTGCATTCACTTACTGTATACAACATGATGATCTGAGACATGCAGATGTTGCAAAATGATTGCCACAATAAGTTCCGTCAGTATCCGTCACCTCACATACAAACATTTTAGTTAACATTTTTTCTTGTGATGAGAGCATTTAAGCTGTGTTCTTTCAGTAACTTTCATATACACTCGACAGCACTGCTAACTGTTATCACCAAGCTGCACAGTACACACCCAGCACCCATTTTTCTTCAGACTTGAGGGTCGTACCTTGTGACTATCTTCACCCATTTTGCCCACGTCCCACCTCACTTCTGGCAGTCACCGATCTGGGCTGCTTCTTCGAGTTTGACTTAGATGCTTTGTGAGGCTGGGCAGTATTTGTCTCTTCTGTCTTACTAATTCCACTTAGCACAATGCTCTCAAGCTCCAACCCTGCTGTCAAAATGTCAGGATTCATTCTTTTTATGGCTAAGTGGTACTCAATCTTGTGGGTGGGTGTTGCATTCTCTTTCTGCAGCCATCTGTCGAAGGACACTGAGTTGTTTGCAAGTCTTGGTTACTGTCAGGGGTGCCTGGATGATGATGGACGCAGGAGGCAGACGATCTCTTTGCGAGAGTAATTTGGTTTCCTTCCCTCCAGAAGTGGACTTGTTGAACCCTAGGGTAGCTATTCCTTCCTTTATTTCTTCTTAATCAATTTCTCACAATCAGTTCAAAACTATATTTGAAAGTGCCACTTTGGAAAACAATGTGGAGGTTTTCTCAAAGAGTTAAAAACAGAAGTACCTGATGATCCAGGGATTCCATCTCTAGGTATCTATCCAAAGAATATAAAAACACTAATTCAAAAAGATCGATGCACCCTTCTGTTCATTGCAACACTACTAACAATGCCAAGAAAGAGAAGCAACCTAAATGCCCATTGACAGACGACTTATTAAAGACCTGGTATACACACATAATAAAATACTACTCAGCTACATAAAAAGAAAAAAATCTTGCCCTCTGAAACAACATGAAATGCCAGCATTCCAGGATTTACTCGACCCAAAGAGGGCTGTCTTGCTTCCAAACAGTAGACAGAGTTGCAGAGAAGCCATCCAACTACTGACAGGCTACAAATGGCTAGCTTCAAAATTATACTGCATGTGGTAAGTCAGAAGGAGAAAAACCAATACCAATGACCTCACTTGCATGTGGATAATAAAGAAACAACATAAACAAACAGACAAAACAGGACCAAACTAACCCCTTGGCGCTGACAACAGAACTTACCAGAGAGCCCGGGATGGGAGGTGGGAGCAAAGCGGAGAGGGGTCCGACCGACGGACAGTGGTGGAAGACTGGGAGCTTCAGTGGCGGCGCGTGATGGCACCCGTTTGAGGAAAAGTGACCCTGCACTTCTAAAACGTGCACATTATTGTAAACCAGTGTTACCTCAATTAAGAGTATGTTTTTTTAAAAAGTGACACAGATTGGCTGAAGTTCCGTGAGAAGACATTGTGCTCCTCCATTTCCTTAACCATGTCAGCCACTCAAAGGGCGAGTAACAGAAGCAAGAATGCTGCTCCAGCTTCCACTTTGTTCTGTCTTTGAAAATAAACAACCAATTTGATCTGTTCTGGCCACATAAGTCTTTTTCCATTATATTGAATTTGCTCCACTCTCCATTTGTCCAAATTATAGAGCCTTTCTCCCTAAGACACATCTGTAAAAATTGCCCAAGGATCTCAGGGTTTACTCACCCGAGAGGTCTTTTCTGCGTCCAAACATTGGGCTAACACGAGAGCCAGAGAAGACATTCATTACTGACAGGCTCCGATCCTGCCTTCATGCTTTCTATTGCTACGTCACTGCTGAAAACTACGTCCCGTGTTTACTGGCGTCTCTGCCTTCACCACCCCGCATGCGCGCAGAGCCACTGTGGTGATTCATTTTGAAGGAAGACGAAGGAGAATGCTGGTCTCTCCAGTTTTGTCTGTCCGAGACTTCAAGCCTCCAAAGGCAGTTTCCCTCAGCTCACAGGGTGTTCTCTTCACCTGGGTAGCTTACAGGAGCACTTAGAGCTTCAGACAATCGGCCAGAATCAGCCCCCAGATGGGCCTGCATGTCGGGGAGAGGCCCACGTTATCAGCCAAACTCAAACTTCCCTGGAACTGGATTCCTCACTGGGGCCCTCTGTGTCCTTCGCTGTCTGACCCTTCTCAGTCCCTCTGAGAGTTTGGATGACTCTTTCTGGTGGCCACTTGACTCCTATTCAAATTTACATACGTTCCTCCAGGCGAATGCTTTGCATAACAGGGGATGTAGGGAGACTGTCTCGGGTCATGGGTGACAACATAAAGCAGAGTCATCTCCTCAGGGGTGACTGGGGGATCCACCCAGAGAACCAGCTGATACTTGACAGCTTCTTACAGCCCTGAGGCCTGCTTCATTAGAGGTAAGAGTTGACTCTATAAACTCTGAAAATGTCCCCAGAGTTGGAGCTCTGGTTGGAAAGGAATGGAGTCCTGTAACAGGAGTCCGGGGTATTTAATAGATTTGGCCTCTCCCCTCCTGTCCAGTATGGTCCAGGTGCCCCTGGACTCGCTTTGAAGGCCTGGGATAGCCCCCATGAACCACCTTTGTCCTCTTGCATAGCTTTTCTGTGGTTCGTTTCAATCCCTTACCCCTTGGCCACTGCCAATTCTTATTCAATGCCAAGAAGCTTCCTCTTGGCTTTCATCACAGGAGCCAAGTCAAACATCTCTTTCAAAGGTTTGTTTCTGGAGGAGCAGGCAATGCAGGGTTGGAGAGAAGGATAAAGGGAGATAGCGTAGAAGCTGCCCAGATCTGAGATCTCAGCTTCTGACAAGACTGCCCTGACCCTTCTCCTCCCTGGGCCTCATTCATTCAGACGGTTCGCTAAGACCAGTCATCACCAGTGTCTGCGGGGATCTCTTCAGGATAGACGAAGGCCCCGCAGCCCAAAGCTGCAACTCCCTGCAAAGCCCTGCAGTTGTTTGCAGAACAGATTCGGTGCTATCATGCTGGACACAGGGACAGTGTGTGAATTTCTTCCACCGTCCTAGGGGAGGTTTCCTAACATTTTCCGAGGGCCCTTTCAGCTGTGGTCTAACTTCCCAGCATTGGCTCCTCTCCAGGGAGGAACCTCATTTACTTTGGCACCTGAAGCTTCCTAGTGCGTTCCAAGAACAGAATGTATGGAATAGGGCTCTGTTGGAGGGCCACCATGGGAATTCTCTGTGCTGTCGAGACAGATGGAGACTGAGGTCCTTCCCGGCCCGGTGTCCCAGCATGCTTCACCACTGACTTTGAGGTTGAAGGGAGTTGCCCACAAAAGAATGCTTGATGAGGGGTTCATGCTGCTTGGATCCTGGAGGATGTTAAAAATGCTCATATTTTCCTTGCAGATTTTTTTTCCCCTCTCAGAAATTATAGAAAATATCTAGTGTACATTTGGGGGAATGTATTCCAAAGGTGTGTGGAAGAATGATTTTCACAAATCAAGATATCACATGTTTTCTTCAGGCTAATGGTTAAACATAGCCTTTTGAGGCCAAGTATGTGCCCAAGGCAGGAATGCTGGTTTTGCTCTGCAGTGTACAACTGGACATTTAATTTATTCTTTTATTTTTGGTTGGTGGAAAAAGGAAGGAGGACTTGCTGGTATGTATGATTTTATCATAGCCACTCCCAGGCAGGAGTTAATTACTTGGGTTCCAGGAAGGTGACCAGCGGTCCCACTTTTCCACCCAGAGAATAAAGTGCTGTCATGAAGAAGCGATCTCCGAGGCTCTCTCCCCATCTAAATTTGTGGAAACTCACACTTTCACATGAAGGCCTCCCCATGGCATCTCAGCCTACCAGTTTTCCCCAGGTAGCACAATGGCAGATCACACCACAGCTAGGATTGCTTCTCAGCATTACTGAACCCCTGGACTGTGGCCGTGGTATCTCAGAGGTCTGAGTTTGTGTCACAATTTCCTCCTCCATTTCCAGTGAGTGATGTGCTCACGTCTCTCAGAGTATGGCAACCAGGATCAGCTCTAAAATGTAGGCTCTTTATAGAATTTTATAAACTGCTTTATCATTGCTTTTTTACTCATGGGCATTTTGTTGACTTTGGCAGACAACCGCTGGGGGGAAATTGTGTAGAAAGGAAGTAGAGGTGGTGGAAAACCAGTGCTTTCTCAGGGGTGATGACAAGAAATTCCGTCCCTATTCTCTTCTCTTGACTAGAAATTTGTATTTGTGCCTAAGGTAAATCCCTAGGAAGGAATGTACCCTAGAGTTTGGAGGATTTTATTTAACTAGTTAAAAGCATTTTGCAGGTTATTTTTCTTTTTTCTTGTGTAGAGAACACATTTTTAAGAAATACATTTTCCTTCAATGCATTCCTTTTTTCCTCTAGATTTGTTGAAATATAATTGACATAAAATGCAGTACTAATTTCAGCTGTACAGTATGATGATTTGATATGTGTGTGCATTATGAAACGACTGCCACAAAAGTTTAGCTAGCATCCATCACCTCACCAGTTATAAATTCTTATTCTGTGTGATGCGTTTTCAAAATCTACTCTAGAAACTTTCAAACCACTTTTCAAATTGAGATTTCATTTGTTTATACCATTTTATAAGTTTCAGATACACACCTTCACAAATGGGTACGCCAAGTCCATCACCCATTGGGTGGTTTCAGGCCAACCCGTGCCACTGACCGTCTATCCCTGCTCAGCATCACTTCCCCTCCCTCCCCCTCCAACAACTGCCTTTCTGTCATCAGAGTCTAAAGATTTGTTTTCATATTGTTTTGTTCCATTTATTCTGTTTCTTCATATTCCACGAATGAGTGAAATCAGATGGTATTTGTCTATCTCTTCTGACTTGTTTTACTTAGTACAATTCCTTTAAGGTCTACCCTTGTTGCAAATGACAAAATTTCATTGTCTTCCTAAATAGCTGGACAGTTATCCATTTTGCTTTATATATATATATATATATATATATATATAACACGATATATTATAAAACACCTTTATCCTTTTATTTGAAGAGCACACTTGTTTCCATATCTTTTCTAAGTTGTGTTTTCAAATTCTTTGGATTAAAAACCTAGAAGTGGATGCTGGATCATGAGGCAGTTCTAGTTTACATTTCTTAGGAAGCACCATACTGTTTTCCATAGTGGCTGCACCAACTTATATTCCTACCAACAATCAGCAATACACCAAGCTTCTTTTTCTTTAATGGAAGTCCTCCAGCCAGGCGGAAGCGCCGCTGCCCTGTCCTCCAGCGCCCGGGCAGGCTCCTGCGCCTGCGCTCTGGGCTGCTGCAGGAGGCCGTTTGCCTACAAATGTGGCTCCCTCCCTGGATTAACTCACAGAGCCTGGGGGCACTTTGCCCCGGCGTCCCACACAGAGTTTTGACACACCAGGGCTCAATAGCTAATTGTTGCATGAACAGAAAACACCTGTAAAGACTGCCAGCATCTTTTTTTTCTCGCTTCTTTTGCCCCAGGGAAGAGGGGGATTGGTCAACACACAACTGTGCAGCCTCCACACTTGAGGTCTGTTCCAGCCTGTCCCGGCCACATCTGTCCGTTGGCCCTCTCTTCTGGCTCTGTTTTCAGGACACAGGCTTCCAAGCTGTATAACATGATGTGGGAGTCAGTCTGTCCTATCTTTGCCAGCCAAGTGGTCAGTGGGTCAGCAGCCCCGTCCAGCACCACCCCTGCGAACACACCAGATGTCCTCCTCGACTGACTTGGCCCATCACCCCTCCACCCAAAACGGTGAAGTGTATCGTTGTGTTCCCATGTGAGTGAGCATTGTGAGGCCTGGAACTTCCCTTTCCCCAACTTGGGGACCACATGTGTGGGTGTTTTTCACATGATCCTGTGCAGGAGGCAGTAATTACGGCGGAACAGAGGAAAAGGGAGCAGCAGAGGTCTTCAGCGGTTCAGGAAGAGGCGCCTACAGCTTCCACAACCGTGTCCTATGTGCATCCGAATGACCGAAACGTGCGGAGGTGAGTAGTCTCTCTGATGTGAGCCTCAAAAACACCTGCCTGGTGTGGAGGCCCGTCTAGGTGGACCTCAGTGAGAGTGCTGGGCTTACCTCTTGACAGGGGTTCTGAACTCGGAGGGTCCATATACTTGATTAGAAGAAATGGTCTTTTATTCTCCTCACGAGCCTCTAACTGAAGTTCAGTATTTTGTCTAATTATGGGTGTGAGCACCTTTGCCAGTAATAACACCAATTTGACTTTGTCACTGATACAAACCACGGGTATTTTCATATTATTTCACAGCGGTCACAGAGATCCCACAATTCTTTCTCATTCAAGGCTGTTTAGAAATTATGCAGCTATTAGACTCACTGGTAAACCTGCTCTTGTTTTTTCAAAATGCTTTAATAAAGAGTCACTTGTGTTACTTTATATGTTGAAGTTCTTCAGAGAAACTATCTGCACACAGACATAAGCGCGTGTGTGTAGATAATGCAAAATCGTCTGTGGAATCTGTGACTACCCATGAGCTATCATCTGTAAGCTGGAGACCCGGGACGCTATATTCCTCAGGACTGGAGGGCTGAAGGGATAAGTCCCAGTCAGGAGAAGACAACGTCCCATCTCAAGTTCGAGTCAGGTCCCCACTGGGTGGGATGAGACCCACTGACACTGGGAGGACCATCTGCTTTGCTCAGTCTCCTGAGCCTAGCGCTAATCCCATCCTCACAGACACACCCAGAAACAGTTTAACTAAACCTCTGGGCACCTCACGGCCCACTCAGGCTGACACATGAAATGAACCAGCACACTCTATACCGTACAAGGGTTTAAAAACCACTTTTATTACTGTGTTTCAGTGTCGTTTCTTTGCTATATATGTATTTTAGGTGATGCATTCTAAGATATTTTGAAAAGACATAAGCAGATTTCACCAGTCAACCAGAGGTATTTGTGACACCAAAAAATGTAAGCACTCCTGTGAGAGCAACTCACTTCCTTGGAGGAAACAAATCCTTCTCAAGACAGTAGATTACATTGCATATTCTTTCAGTACATGAGGGAAGGGAGGGAAGGAGGGGTTGCTCAGTTATCAGGTCACTGCCCCTCAAGTCCAAATTCCTCTTTCCAGGCTCACTTAGCTGTGGAGGTGACGTTGTGAGCAAGGAGACGCAGCTGGCAAATGCTAGGTCTTATCAGTAGAGGGCCCCAACGGGACCACAAGGGAGAAGGGACTTCTTGCAGCCTGCACCCTTCCTTTTCTTATTGCTCCCATAGGTGACATAGGAGGTGGGCATCCGTGGTACTGACTTCCATCAAGCTCCAGTGGTATCTGGAAATTACTAGTGAGTTCCATATTGCTCTTTCCCCGCCAATAGTCACAGCCCACTAGCGCCATCAGGTGGTTTCCAAGAGCTGCCTGGGGGAAGACAGGGCTATTTCCTACCAGCCTCAGTCCTGTGACTTGGATAAGTTCCGACCTGTGGCAATTCAGTGATTGAATATAATTCACTGGGCTACAGCCACACCTTTTCCCAGGAGTTAGAGTAATTCCAGCAGGCCTGCCTAGCAAAGTGCTATCCACTGGGTGACCTAAACAGCAGGAATGTATTGTCTCCCAGTTCTGGAGGCCGGACATCTGAGATGAAGGTGTCAACAGGGCTGGTGTCTGAAGGCTGAGAGAGCCTGTTCCATGTTTCTGGTGGAGGCTGACAGCCTGGGACACTCCTTGGTTGTAAAAGCATCACTCTCCGTCCCAATCTGCCTCCATCTTCACACAGTGTTCTCCCCTCTTCATGTCAGTGTGCAAGTTTCTCCTTTTATCTGTGACACCAGTCATTTTGGATTAGGCACCACTCTATTCCAGTATAACCTTATCCTGACAATTAATTACACCTGCAATGAACTGAGGTCACATTCTGAGGTCCTGAATTTTAACTTATAGATTTGGGGGACACAATTCAACCCATACAGAACCCTTCTCATAAGTTTGTACCTTCCTTTCTCTCTCTCTCTCTCCCTCCTTCTCTTCCTTCTCCTCCTCCTCTTCTTCTTCTTCCCTCTCCTCCTCCCTCTCTCCCCCTTCCCTCTCTCCCTCCCCTTCCCTCTCTCCCTCTCCGTCTTCCCTTTCCCCTCTCCCTCTCTCCCTCTCCCCACTCCTCTCTTTCTCCTTTAGAGAGATTTTTCTACTCCTTTATAGCAAACAAACTTGTTGCTAGGTAATGTTAAACTTCCCTCTCCTAACTGAACCCTGGTAAGAGAGTAAGGGAACTAACAATTAAAATAAGCAATGAATCAGCCACCTTACTTTCAATCTTCCTCAAGGTAGGTATTTTTCTCATGCCCTTTTAAAGCAGTCATGTAACTTTCCCAAGGTATTATAATTGGTGAATGGAAATGCTGGAACTCAAACACAGTTATATGCTTTTTAATTTGTTCTGTTTTATTTCAAAGATTGAGTATTCTCTATGACACACTGCCTGTATGGGTTTGTCTCCAGTAGGCAGATCTCAGTCCCATTGTGATGGTCACAGTCCCCATCCAATGGAAATGTTGGCCTCATTCCTTCATGTGCTCACTTACCCATTCAATAAACACTTAATACATATATTTGCTACTCTAAATTCTATATGCTAAGGGACATAAAGATGCTGAATTCTCTGCTCTCCAAGAGCTGAAGTATAATGGTGAAAATGGACAAGAAACATCATTTAGGTGGGTGTGCAGGCTTCCTTGAAAAGGTGATGCTTGAATTGAGGCTTGAAAAACAACAGACCAGGAGGAGAATGAGGGAAAGATGTTCCAGACAGAGCAGTAATGAAGGCTTGAGAAGAACTGGGTATGGTTTGTTAAAGAAACCAGATCATTACTGGTTGCAGGAGGTGAGAATGTAAAACTTTGGAAAAAGATAATACTTTTCTATGCATTAGATTCCCGTGTCCTTCAATTGCTTGTGTTCCTAAACCTTGCATAGTTGCAGTAGATTGATCATGATCCCAGGGTCAGCCAAGTGTGCATAAACACAGTGACCACTGCGTTAGGACTGTCACGGTCGTGGGTAGGAGTGAGACCCCATCAGTTATAAACTGCAGTCTAGCTTCCCAGATTTTCAAGTGTATAGCAGTCATGCATTTGGGGAACAGTAAAACAGATTATTTGTGGAATGAAAAATGCAGTTGGAGGAAGGCCACTTGGTAGAAGGCCTGGGAAACATCGTAATAAAAGGGGAATGTGCTTTGGAGTGGATCTGAGTGGAGCTGAAATACAAGCTCTTCCCCTCACAGTTATAAATGTGGCGCTGGTCACTAAACTGGCAGTCTTAATTTGCTCATCTGGGAAATGGGAATAATGATTACTTCACAGAATAAGCTCAAATAGGAAGTACTCACATTTGGTATGAAGACTACAGCTGTGAACAAGAGGGAGTATTAAGCACCACCTGTGGCTTCTTGTTGGGCCAGCCTGGAGCGCTGTTCCTGGGGAAAAGAATTATTACTTAACAATGCTTGAAAAGTGATACTCTGCTATCGGGGTGCCCCTCAAATTTGTTCAACCTTGTCATACTTATGAATTACAATGTTTCGAAGGCACACCCCAAATATTGGTGTATTTATTGATTAACACATTAGGTAAGTGTGTTGCTATATTCATGTACAATAGCCATTATGAAACATAAACAAGATTTACAAATATGAAATGAAGACATTAAATAGACAGTTCAAATTGTTTTACTTCATTAGCAATGCCATAAGTGCTTGACCTAACACACATGAGTAATGCCATTTTCCATGAGTGCACATTGATTAAATAGACCATTTCTGAAAACCTTTTTTTTGCACTTGCAGCACAGTAATTTGAAGGTTTATTTATTAGCTTGGTTTCAATGGCATTGGCAGCTGAAGTAGATCCCTCACAAAGATGCAAATGGAAGAAGTGCATTATTAGCTGAGCTTACCAAATTATGATAAACACCAGTGGCTTAGCCAGTGTCTGAGAGCAAAATGGTGATGCCCCATCTCCTCAGACTGCCTCGGAAATGAAAACTGGGGGGCATTCCTGCATTCCGTGCTCAACATGTCTAAGGAGATTTACTCAGGGCAAAACTGAAATGAAAAGTGTTCAGACTGGTGTCTTCACTGCTCTCACAGCTAACACCAGAGACAGCGGGACCTTTGATTACATGGGCGATCACCGGTAGCTACAATATTCTGTTCGACGTGGCACCTGCCACCCCACAGAGCAGACTAGTAATCCCAGAAAGGCAGGTAGAAGCCCAGGTGTGATGGTGCCCTTCATGACCTGCCCTCAGGAGTCACTCTCGCTGTATCAGTGTGGCACATAGGCACGTCTGATTCAGTGTAGGAGGGCATTACATCAGGGAAAGGACAGCGTAGAGTGTGGGTTGTTGGGGCCCACTGAAACTGGCTGCCGCAGAAAGTGGCAGAAAATTGAGGGAATAGGGTATGCCCTGGTGGCTCAGAGGTTTAGTCTCCAGCTCCAGATTGTGTAGTCCACATAGAGCCCAAGAGCGCAGGCCCGGGGTGGGGGACAAGCAGCATGAGCGACTAAATGGATGGAGAGATACTACTTGCCCATCTCTGCCTACCTGCCTGCCTACTTACTTGCCATCATTCCTGCCTGCTTCCTTCCTCTCAATAAATAAAGAAATCTTAAAAAAGAGAATAAGCTGAGAAAAGATACATATGAATAATAAATATATATAAATATTCATATAAAGAGATATGAAACCATAACAGCCCAAATGCAGAGAATCCAGCTCAGAAAAGCAGCAGAAGTCCCAGGATAGCACTGTGGATGGCTGAGAAAGCGACCTGAGAAGCATGAAGGACACTGGGAGTGAAGTCTCCAGGGAAAAAAAAATTGTTATGAAAATATAACATCTGATACGCTTAAGCGTTTTAAAATGTTTTAAAAATGTTGGCTAATATGGTTAAAAAGTAAACTGTGGCGTATTGGAAGCTTAAAACATTTATATGGGCAAAAATCAATGAGAATTGGATGGTGCCAGATGAGACATGGTTAGGAGCCCTCCCCACATCACCCATAGGAGCCAGGGGGAGAGACAGACACAGAAGTGCAGAAGCAAAGAACGGAAATTATTTGACTGGCTATAACTCAAAATTAATTGACTGTTGTGCTTGGTTATCCTTAGTGTTTGCATTTCATAACCTTGGATCGTTTATATGCTTAGGTTGTGGTTTTTTATGTAAGCTGCCACAGTGTCACAGCCACCTCGGTCTAATGGCCTTCTTGCTTAATTAATTTAACATCATGTAAACAGTATTATAAGGAAAAAAATGAAGCCATCAATACATAGAAAACTACAAAGCACAAACACAAGGCAATTATAAATCCAGGAAAATAATTTTCAAAAAAGAAAACATACTAATAGACTACTCAAGTTTTACAGAGAATATTCTATACACAGAGTAATGTCAATATCTTTTTGATCTAGTTAAAGATGGGATTAAGTGTTGGGAAGAAGACAGGAGAGGAAGTGAGCGTTGGCATGTGGAAGCACTAAATCACAACTAGCCTATCAGAAAATCCCTGGACACTGTCCAAGTTTTAAAAAATGTACATAAGCATAATACTTAGAAATTTAGAAATAAATATCAAGCAAAAACCTACTTTAGAGTGAATACACTCTGGTGATCAGAACCAAGACTGTAGGGGAGGTGGAGGGAGGACTGGGGGAGGCAGCGACAACTGTTTTTGTTATAAATCATTAATACAGTATCATTTTGCTTTTTTTGCTCCTATAAAAAGACTGATTCAAACAATATGGATAAAAGAGAACTCTTATGCATTAGCAACAAACTCTTGAATTTCTACATCATGCTCTAAAATTACAACATTTATGGCCGAAAATATATTTGGACTTGAAACTGCCATTGTGATGACTACAAAAATGTTTTCACCGTACCACATGTAGTCAATTATGGGAACCGAAAAGGATTAGAAATATATATAAATAAATGACTATTTAAATTATCCATCGCAAACAAATATATTCAACTTTTGTATGATTTCTTCCCTTTCTGCCCATTCCTCCCCGTTTCTTAATTTTATCCCCCAGGTCCCTCAGCAATGCCTGCTTCCTTGAAACTTCAACACCCGTGCTTCTCTCCTGTTCCTCTCTCCCAGGTGGAAGAAATATTTCCTTCTGCTCAACTCCAATAGCAAGGGACACAAACTTCTCTTATGACATAACTGCCATTAAACATCTGCCTTGTATCGTTTATATTCATGTCTTGAGGACAAGATCTGTATTTCCATTAGCGTCTTTATCCACTAATTTGCTTCCAAAACTGGAGAGTTCCGCAATAAAATCATATTAATCCATTGCAAAACTGAAATGAAAAATTATCTGGGTTGTGTCTCAGTCGCCCCTGCAGACACTGACACCTGAACTGGGTGTCACCTTGTGCCCCTTCAGTATGTAGAGTCTAGTAATGGTTTCAGTTGCCGAGTAATTATAAGCAGCCAACTGTCCTCACCAAAACTAAAGGCAGCCTACATTGTGTAATCAAAGAGTGATTTTTTTGGTTTGGGTTTTTTTTCCCCTATGTCCTGAAGGGTAGATTTTGCTAGCACTTGTACTATAAATCCTTGTTTATTATCAAACAGCATGGATTCTTCCTGACCCAGTAAGTTTCTTATTCATATTTATTCACCTGAGAATATCAAGATAAAATCCTCTATCCAATCTCCACGAGTCTTTCGGAAGATGACTTTAAGATTATTCCTAGTTGTATTTATGATGAATTTGGGGCAGTGGAATAAGAAAGGTTTGAATAATAACTTTTAAATATATATATGCATATATATTAGTAATTCTACCCATTAAAATAACCTCATTATGTATAGGTTCCCCATTTCTCAGATATTATATGTCAACGCACCCTGCCTTCCACCAAATTACCAAATGTTCTTCACCATTGTCCAGTGGGCTCCGCCACCCCCATCCCCTGTCCCATTCCCTATTGGTAATCTCAGTTTTATTGCAAGTGTCCAAGTGTTGGTTTTGTTTCATTTGTTCCTTTGCTTTGTCTATTCACATTCCACCTATGAGTGATGCTCTCTGGTATCTATCGTCGTTCTTTTGATTTATTTCACTTAGTATAATGCCCATCCATGTTGATTGAAATGACAGGATTTCATCTCATATAGGGCTGTCTAGATGTACCACATCTTCTTTATCCATTCATCTGACGTTGGGCACTTGGGTAGTTTCCAGGGCTTAGCTATTGTGAATAAGGCTACAGTAAACATGGGGGGTGCATAAATCTCTGCAGATGAGTGTTTTTTGTAACTTTTGGGCAAACACCCATACATGGAATGGCAGGATCATATGGGATTTCCATCTTCAACTTTGTGAGGAATCTCCAAACTGCTTTCCATAGGGGTTACACCAATGTGCACTCCCACCAACAGTGCAAAAGTGTTCCCTTTTCTCCACATCCTCGCCAGCATTTGTTGTTTCCGGACTTTCAGATAATAGCCAGTCTCTCAGGGGTGAGGTGATATCTCATTGTTGTTTCGATTTGCATTTCCCTGACAGCCTCGAGGAGGAACATCTTTTCATGTGCTTGTTGGTCATCTGTATATCCTCTTCAGAAAAGTGTCTCTCCAATTCCTCTTGCTGTTTTTTTTTTTTATTGTATAACCTGTTTTTCTGTTATTGAGTTTTATGAGTTCTTAGTATATTTTAGATACTAAGCCCTCGTCAGATATATGAAATACAAATATCTTCTCCCAGTGAGTAGGTTTCCTTTTGGTTTTGGTGATGTTTTCTTTTACTGTGAAAAAGCTTTTTAGTTTGATGTAGTCTAGTTGTTTATTTTTCTTTTTGTTTCTCTTGGTGCTGGGCTTACGTCCCCTAAGACCTCTCTATGGTTGATGTAGTGGAAAGTCTTTTCTATGTTGTCTTCCAATAATTTTATGCTTTCCAGTTTTATGTCCTAGTCTCTAGACCATTTTGAGTTAATTTTTGTCAGTGATGTTAGAGAGTGGTCTAGCTTCATTCTTTTGCAGGTGACTGTCCAGTTTTCCCAACACCATTTGTTGAAAAGACTTTCCTTACTGCATCCTATGCTTTTGGTTCCTTTATCATAGATTAATTGATTAGTTGATTGATTGATTCATCGATTAATTGATTCATCGATTAACTAATATGTGGGCCAGTTTCTATTCCATTGATCTGTGCCTCTGTTATTATTCCAGTACCATACCATTTTTATTACTATTGCTTTGAATATAGCTCAGTGTCTGGGAGTATAGTGCCTCCAGATGTGTTCTTTTTTTTTTTTTTTCTTCTAATACTTGCTTGGGCTATTCAGGGTCTTTTGCAGTTCCATACAAATTTTAAGAATTTTATTGTATTTCTTGGAAATAAGCCCATGGGATTTTAATGGTGATTCATTCAATCTGGATATTACTTTGGGTAAGATGATCATTTTTATGGTGTTGATTCTTCCCAGCCATGATCAGGGGAGTCTTTGCATCTCTTTGTGTCCTCCTCTATTTCTTTTAAGAAGGACTTGTAATTTTCACAGTACAGTTCTTTTACTTCCCTTGTTAAAAATATTCCCAGGTATTTTATTCTTTTAACTTCTGTTTCAAATGGCATGATTTTTGTGATTTCATTTTCTTCTAGCATGTTGTTTGCATATAAAAATGCAGCAGGGTTTTGGGCATTGATTTTGTAGCCTGCACTTTACTAATTGTTGATGAATTAATTTTTACAGTTTTTAGGGTTTTCAATATATATATTCATGTCATTAACAAATAATGATAGTTTCACTTCCTCCTTTCCAACTTGGATTCCTTTTATTTCCTTTTCTTGCATAGTACTCTGGCTCAGACCTCCAGTACAATGTTAAATAGCAGAGATAGATGAGAGTGGACAGCCTTACCCTGTTCTTGACCTTAGAGAAATTGTTTTCAGTTTTTTGCTATTGACTATCCTGTTGACTGTAGGTTTTTCATATATGGTCTTTATTAAGTTGATGTATGTACATTCTATTCCCATTTTATGGAGTTTTATAAATTGGTGTTGGATCTTGTCACAAGCTTTCTCTGCATCTATTGTATAATCATGTGGCTTTTCTCTTTGCTCTTGTTGAGATGGTGTATGACACTAATAGATCTATGTATATTGAATCATCCTTGCATCCCTGGAATATTTCTCACTTGGTCGTGATGGATGGTCTTTCTAATGCATTGTTGAATTTAGTTTGGTAATATTTTGTTGAGAATTTTTACATCTATGTTCATTAGAGATATTGGTCTGTAATTTTCTTTCTTGATGACATTTCTGTCAGCTTTTGGTATCAGTGTGATGTTTGCATCATAAAAATACTTGAGAGTGTTCCCTGTTCTTCAATATTTTGGAAGAGATTGAGAATAATAGGTGTCAATTCTTCTCTGAGGTTTGGATATAACTCATTAGAGAAGCTATCTGGTCCTGGATTTTATTTTTAGGGAGACTTCTGATTACCTCTTCACTTTCTTTATTGTGATTGTTCTTTTCAGGTTTTCCAGTTCTTCCCAATTCACTCTTGCTAGACAGTATTTTTCTAAAAATCTGTCCATATCCTCAAGGTTGCCCGCTTTGTTGGCATAGAGCTGTTCATAGTAGTCCCTTATGTTTTGAATTTCTGTGGTATCTGTTGTAACTTCTCCCCCTTTCATTTCTGATTCTAGTTATGAGAGTTTTCTTTCTTGTTCTTTGTGACTCTATCCAGTGGTTTGTCAATTTTGTTTGTTTTTTCAAAGAACCATTTTTGGCTTTCATTGATCTTCTGAGTTGTCTTTTTGTTTTCTATTTCATTAATTATAAATGCTGGAATTTTATTATTGCCTTTCTTCTGAACAGATTTGGTTTTAATTCTTTCTTTTATTGTTTTAAATATAGTTATGTTGTTTATTTGAAATGTTTCTTATTTCTTGAGGTGAGCCTAGATTGTGATGAACTTTCCTCTTAGTGCTGTTTTTGCTGTATCCTATAGATTCTGGTAGCTCTTATCTTTCTTCTCATTTGTCTCTAGGTATTTTTTAAGTCCCTCTTCGATTTTCTCTTTTACCCAAGAGTCATTCAGAAGCATATTGTTTAGTTTCCAATTAACCTGGGGTTGTTCAGCTTTCTTTTTGTGCTTTATTTCTAGTTTTAAGACATTGTGGTCAGAGAAGAGGTTTGGTATGATTTCAATATTTATGAATTTGTTGAGAGATGTTTTGTGCCCCAGCATGTTATCTCTTTTTGAGAATGTTCCATGCACACTTCAGAAGAAAGTGAAATCTGGCGTTGTTGGATGAAGTGTTCGGTATATGTCTATTAGACCTATCTGTTCCAGATGGTCATTTAAAACATTTGTTTCCGTGTTACTTTTCTGCCTAATTAATCTGTTCATTGTTGTAAGTGTGGTGTTGAAGTCTCCCACTATTATTGTGTTGCTATTGATGTCTCTTGTAAGATAAAATTATACTTGCTTAATATATTTTGATGTTCCTTCATTTGGTGCATAAATGTTAATAAGTATTATGTCTTTTTGCTAAATTGACCTTTTAATCATTATAGAATGTCCATCTCTGCCCTTTGTCATGGTCTTTAGATAGAAGTCTGTTTCACCTGATGTAAGTATAGCTGTTCTTGCTCTTTTGTGGTTGCCATTTGACAGTAGGATTGTCTTCTAGCCATTGACTTTGAGTCTTTGTTTATCTTGTGAAAGAGTGTGGGTTTCCTGAATGCAGCAGAAGTTTGGGTTATGTTTTTTAATCCATTTAGCACTCTGTGTCATTTGACTGGTAAGTTCAGTCCATTAATATTTAGAGTGATTATTGACATGAAGCTACTTATTGTCATTTTGTAAGTTGTCTTCTGTATGTCACTCCAGACAATACCTTTGTTCTTTTCTTTCTTTTCTTAGGTCAGATGTGTGCAGTTATGTTTTGACTGGTTTCCACTTTTGTTTTCTTCTGTGCTTTTTCACTGGAGGTGTATTTTGAGATTATCCTGGAGTTAGCATTAACCATTTTACGTTTATTTCCAATTTTTATTTGAAAGCAGATTAATCTTCCACTCATTCTAACTATCCACAGTTTTGTTCTCTTCTTCCCCACTTTTTATATTTGCTGTGTTACTGTTTTTATGTGGGATTTCTTTACCCTTTACGGAGTATCCTTTAATATTTTTTTTCAAAGATGGTTTTGTGGTGATGAATCCCTTTAACTTTTGCTCATCAGAAATGCTTTTTATCATTCCTGCAGTTCTGAATGTTAATCTCACAGGGTATCAGATCCTGGGTTGAAATCCTTTTCTTTCAGTACTTTGAATATATTATGCCATTCCCTTCTAGCCTGCAGTTTCAGTTGATAAATTCACTGGGGGCCCATCTATATGTGACATGTTTTTCTCTGGCTGCTTTTAAAATTCTTTATCTTGAATTTTTGACATTTTAATGATTGTGTGTCTAGGTGTATTTCTGTTCGGATTTCTTTTGTTAGGAACTTTTTGAACTTCCTGGCTCTGGAAGCTTGCTTCATTCTTAAGATTGGGGAAGGTCTCATCTATTATTTCTTCAAATATGGTTTCTGCCCCCTTTTCTCTCTCTTCTCCTTCTGGGACCCTTATGATGTGAATGTTGTTCCTTTTGATGCTATCCAAGAGGTTTTGAATGCTGTCTTTGTTGTTTTTCTATTTTTTTTTTTTTTTAATCTCTTTGTTGGTTTGCTTGGGTGAGTTTTTCTGCCCTGTTTTCTAGGTTGCTGATTCTATTGGAAAATTCACTCATCCTATTATTGAATCTCTCTATTGATTTCTTTACTTCAGCTATCATATTCTTCATTTCTTTGGTATCTTGTTTCATTTCTTCTCTTTCTTTTTTGATGTTCTCTTTTACCTCTTCTGTTGTTTTCTGGATTTCTATGAGTATGTTAATACTATTACCCTAAATTCATTGTTGGGTAGTTTGCATACATTTGCCATATTCAGATTTTCCCCAAGTTTTTTTTAACTGAATCAATTATTTGATATGTATTTCTCAGTGTCTTTTCTCTGTCCAGCTTTCTGTTTATGTTTCTGTGAGTTCAGTTTCTCTGCAGTGTGTAGGCATTGTGTAGGTTGATCATCTGGCTGCTGGCCCACAATTGGCAATCAGGCTGCTGTTCCATCTCCACACACTGGTGTGGTGCTAGTGGGTAGCACTGACATTTAGTCCCTTCAGAGCCTCTCTACTGTCTTCCTTTAATCCTAGGTATGGGACATCCAGTGGGCAGGATATCTGGTGGGTGATTCCTGAGACTCCAGTGCAAAATGGTGGGAGGAGGTGAGGGTGGGGAATTGCCCTAGCTGCTGTTGGTTATGGCAGTGCCCAGTTTAATTTCACTATATGGCCTCCAGTTTGTGAGGGTGCTGACTCTCCTTCCACATTGTGCCAAGACAGCGTCCCTCTGTCTCTGTGTCCCACTCCACTGGGTGGGCTACTTGCTACCTTTGCATCAGCAATTCTGATCATTCACATCCTCCTGCAGTTCCACTTCACCCCTGTAGCTCTTATGCTGAGTCCCAGATCTGTGGTTTGGCTACATACCAGGATGTTTTTGCCATCACAAAAGCCACTCTGTCTCCTCAGCCACTGCGCCTGCCCTTCCTCAGTCTTTACCTTTGGAGAATACATAAATTTCTAGTTGCTCTGTGGGGAGGATCTGAATCTCACCACTACCAGGTCACATCACCATCTTCTCTCTAAATCTGAACAGTGGTTTTAAAAGTTTCTACCTGGGAGTTTTGAGTTATTAATATTTCTGGGAAATCTAAGTTTCCTGGGAAACATTTGAATGAATCCTTTGGTCAATAGCTTGTTTTCTTTGATAAGTCCAGGGCAACCTTAATCCTTCATGCTATTAATAAAGATGAGCTACTTAAACAAGTCAAACTAGACCTCTGCTTGAACTAAAACTAGATTTATCTGACTTTGATGCAAATACACTTGATTAAAATGTACACCTGTATATTATCTGCTTAAACAGAATTAAATTCTGCCTAAGATGCCACGAAAATGTCTTGCTTGCTCAGAACTAGCCAATGTTCCCCTAATGGTCCCAAGCTCGCTCTCTCTTCTGTCTGAGGAACATTTTAGGAGAAGCTAAGAAGTAAGTACATTGAGGTGAGCCCTTTAAAGACCTGAACCCCGAGTGGCCCATCAAACAGTTCATTAGAATGAAGGGTAAGATTATCAGAACCTTTATTTGTATTTAATTTTTACATTAAAAATAGTTAACCATTACCGACATTGTAGATCATTGACATTGACATCATAGTCAAGTCCAGATATCAGATGCTTATGTCACTTGAAACCCTGAGGAAAGAGTTCTACAAAATAGGGACATGACAGCTCTCCTCATTCATTTGTCCTCTGAAGAATTTCCAAGGTTCTGCTGCTTTCTATGTGATCATGGAATCTGTCTGTCTGTGAAATTACCCTCACAGAATAGACAAGTGAAAACTAATAAAGCAATTGCAAGGGACAACCAAAATGTAGCAGAGTAGGCCTGTGAGTTCAGGATAATTTCTTTGTCAATCCTATAATGAGAAGGTAAAAATAATGATCACTTAATTCTATTTTATAAGAAGTTAATAAATCCAAAATTCAAAATCTGAAGACTCCAAAGAGGCATTCATATCTATTAACTGCAGTACTGAACCTTACCCTCTATATATATCATGCCTTCAAATACTGGGTTTTAGTTATATAGTTTCCTGGAAGAGCAAGACATCACAGAGTATCTGTGAAGATAGAACTCTCTAATTGGTATAATGAAGAGAATAATATTTATTTCTAAGTTCTAAATAGTATACTCATGAAAATTTTTATAACTTTTTGAAAAAGATCTTCTATTGACTTTCTGTTATGCTAGATGAAGATTTAGGATTCCTGTATTCTCTAACCCCACTTGTCTTTATTACTGTTTTCTCAGTGGCTAATTTTTTTAGCTTAATCAGTAAAGGTATTGACATTAGCATGTTTTTATAAATAATAGTCACTGCAAAACCCAAGTAATCCACTGTTAATTATGTTTCATTATTGTAAAAATTTTTCTTGTAGTTATCACTCTTTTACTTTTATATTCTGAAGCTTACTTCCCTCATTGTATTATTGACATATCAACTGACTTTTTTTTTTTAATGCTCAAGAATATCAGATGGTGTGTCACTTTATTATTGGCATTTTTTCCTAGAGATCTCACTCCCTCCACCTCCACATACAGTCTGAACAGTTTGCTTTCTAAGCTTATTGCAGTGTTATTTTGTGTCATCTCAGGCTGGTGAGGTTTTACAGTTTTATATTTTTTATATAGTAGGTCTAGGCTGACTAAATGGAAAAAGGATTGAGACAAGATTATCAAGGAACTGGTTTGCCACGAAAAAGAGTTTGAATGCACTGTTATTGGAGAACCATAAGAAGTGACAAGATGATATCTATTTGAGAAAGTCATTGAAGTGATCCTCACAGAAGAGATAAGTGAACACTAATAATACAATTGCAAGGGACAAACAAAAAGTGGCAGAGTGGACCTGCGATCTCAGCATGGTTTCTTTGTCAATATTCCAATGATAGGTAAAATAATCATCTAATTCCATCTTAGAAGAAATTAGTGAAAAATTAAAAATTTTAACAAAAGACTCAGAAGTGGCAACCTGGGGTCATGGAAAACATGTCTCTCCTGGAGCTCAGCAATTAGCTGGACCTTGTTCTTCCTTGGAACTGCCCTCTATACACTATAAAAACAACTTGGCATAATTAAACATACTGGTCCTAAATCTAACTTTGACGCACTTATAGTGGGAAGAAAATAATATCTGATAAAATGTTAAGGATAAGGAATTTTCAGTGTCACAGAAATTAATAGTTTAAACCAACATCATCTCTAAATATCTTCATCTATTTAACACTTTCCAAAATTCATGTCAGAACAGTGTTTATTTAAACACAAATTTTGATGTTAGCAATAAATCCATCAGGTCCATTTAGGAGATTATAAAGACAACTTGAATTTCAAAGGGCAGAAAGAGCAAGAGAAAATGTTCTAAGACTACATCATAGCAGCAAAATCAGCTCCCCAACCCTGCAACTCCCTATTCTTTGAACCCCTTCGCCTGCTTTATCTTCTGTTTTCTCACTAATATTAATAAAGTTATATTACTGTAATTATCTTAATGCCTATAGTACTTTATAATTTTTCAGTGCTTTCACAAAAATCTTATTAAGCCTTTTGACAGTACAGAATGTAGCCATAAAATAGATTGATAGGGTTGGCTATGTGTTTCGAATTTTATAGGTGAAGAAATTGGGACTATGTGAGGTTTAATGGCTTTCTAAGAGTCCCATAGCAGGTCAGTCACCTCAACACATTACAACAGCAGAGTTTTTCAGCTGTCAACAATGTTCATCTTCTTCTCCCTTGACACCTTGTCTTTCTTTCCCATCTTACTTTTGTTTTTCTTACTTCTTATTTTTCTTTTTTCTTCAATATGATATCCATATTTATGTATGTTATTATAACAGGTATCTATTGCTTTTTCTTTGTCATCTGTCATAAATTAAGAACTTTAAGTATTTAAACAATACCTTTAATATTTATACAAAGATATTTTAATATTTTTGTATATTGGTACAATTTAAATATAATTTAAAATATAACTGCAGTTGTAATCATTATATAAGATTGAATTATTTTAAGTAATTAGATAATACTTTAAAATAATGAATAGTTTCAAGAGTAAAATTATTTTTTTTCTTCAAAGGCCCATCCTTATTTTCACTTGCAGTCACCCTGAGATCTATGGGGTTGTTGGTGAGAGGGATTCCCAGTCCTTAAGCACAATCCAAGTAGGTGACTCTGTCCTGTGAACATAATCCTGAGCCAAAACTGCCTGGGATCAAAAAGCTTTATTTAACTTATAGATTTCTAATAAATGCTCTATGACAGGTATCAACAATTTAGCATGAAGTATTACAGAGACTCTTGACTTTCCAGTTCATTGGAAAAATAGGAATATCTGATAACAGTGACTCTAGATCTTACAGAGGCTAGATGACATACGGACTTCCAGGCTCACTGCAGACCCCACCGGTCAGCCTGGCAAATTCTAGGGGTTTGCCTGGTCACCAAAAGTATTAAGGTTTTCAATTAAAGACCTCACTGACCCCTTCTCAGAATAGGCTGTCTGATTTGGTCAGCTTTGGGGTGCCCGTTTTAGTGGGGATCACTCACTTCTCAATGTGTTGCGTATCCTTGACTTGTCACTTCCATCTGCCATGCTCCTGAGTGTGGCTGACTCCTTTATCGCAAAGTCTACTTGATTTGTATTCCCCAGCCCTCTGAAATCACTCAGATCACCCCACAGTAGTTTCCTCAGTCACATAATTCTCTTCATAAGAACATGAAGTCTCAACCCAAATCTTAACTGCAGGGAAACTGAGGTTCAGAGCAGCAAAGCCATGTCGGGCAACTAAAACACGAAGGTGTGTGGCTGAGAGAAGTCACACTGTCTGTTCCCAGCAATCTCTACTCCAGCAAATAGCCTAGTTCTCCTTTCTTTAGTGGGAGAGTCACAAGAGTAAGTGGGCCCAGCAATGCCTGCAATGATACTGCTTGTTGTCTCTTATCTAGCTGTTTAGAGTAGGATAAAACAAAAATGAAAATGAAAGCAGTGGGAGAGCAGGAATTGAGACTTAGAGTGAATAATGGGGAAAGGGAGAAGCTGGTGGCTTTCCCACATTGCCTACCCATGGCACACACACACACAGTAAATTCTGTGCATTTCTGTCTTGAGTCAGTTGGCTATTCAGAAAATACCATTTTGCTACAGAAATTCACACTTAGTCTTTTAGTCTTCCTAGTTATGCAATTTGGAAAAGAAAATGCAATGCTGATTTTTTTCTCCTAGTGGTTTGAGTATGTTTTTTTTAATCACTTATTGTGTGTATCTCTATAGAAGAAGGACTGTTAGCTGCCCACCCAAGTTTTCCTCTTCCTTGTGGCCTTACAGCTAGAATGCAGTTCCCAGCTGCTCCTGCAGGTAGGCGTGCATGTGTCTAGGCTTAAGCAGATGGAATGTGAGAGGCAGGAGGACTACCTCTGGGCCCCACAACCTGCCCCTTTTTTCCCTTTCATGTGACTGGGGAAGCACAGTAGAAAAGGAGTCCTAAATTGCTTCGCTTTGTGTTTGATGGGTTTATGTCTCTTCTCTACCAGTAGAAGGCAAATTATTCAATTTTTCTGCATTGTGGTTTTCATCAGCAGCAAATTGGAGTATTGGTAGTAATTGCCTCTTAGGCCTAAATGGATGTACTAAATGAATCTATGCTTATAAATCACCCTGGAGAGCACTCTTCTTTTAGTAAGCTCTGCAGAAAAAGATATACTAAGTGAAATATTAAAAGCTCTGTAAGTGTTACAATATTAGCCTTTAAGTCTATTCTAATCATTTTCACACATTTCTTTAGATGGTAATGAGAATAACCTCATCTGATAAGATGTATCTTTATTTTGTTTTCCAGGATGGCATTGAAGTCACAAACAAAGCTTGGGTGTCAAATGGGTTGGCCTGGGTTCAAATCTTAGTTCTGGCACTGATTAGCTATGAGATGTTAAAAATTACTTAGTGTAAAAAAGAAAATCTCAATTTTATTTTCAAAGGAAATTTAATACCTGATTCATAGGGCTATTGAAGGATTAATGAGATAATGTTCACAAAATATGAACATTTTTGTCAAGTGTCTGGAATAAAGTAAATTCTCATTAAATAACATTGCTCTTTGACAGTAACTGATAAATCAGATATGAGAGGCGATTGTCCAGAACAGCTGCACTTAATCTCTCAATTGTTTTATTCTTGTTTATAATGAAGTGATTAAACTGGATTTGATTATAATTTTTAAACATTTTGGTTCAACAACAAAACTTTTCTTTAAGCAAAATCTTAGATGAAATATCCAAATCTAGCATGTAGTTCCTGAGTCACCTGTGTGAGATCCAAGGGCTCCTCAGAACAGTTTGATAATTCACAGAATTTGAAGTTCTCTAAATTATTTTGTTCCAGATTGAACAGTTTATGACCATGAAGACTGGCATTTGGCCATGAAATAGAAATCGAAGTTGAAATTTAATCTTACATAACCTGTTCTGACATAGAAAATTGCTTCCATCACTGCCTGTCACACTTTCCAGTCAGACAGATGCTTCTCTCAGGGACCAGTCCCTCCCTAGCCACCTGCTTCCACCACACAGAGGGAGGGGACAGGAAGGTGACATGATGCCACCGCCCAGCTCTCTTTGGCCCCATCTAGGGGTCTCACCTATTGACGAGGTGTGGTACCACCCTGAAGCCAGAGGCTGAGCTTCTGACAGATAGGACCCTCAGGCAATGGCAGGGCATGATTTCAAAACAAAGAATCTATAGGAAAAAGAGCTGTCTCCATACCTCAGTACTTTCTTTCAATTAAATTAAATGATCACTCAAATTTCCCTTCTCTATGGCTGCTTACTTGCTCAGGGGTTAACTAGCTACAAAACTCTAGTCAGCTCTGATCAGGGAGGAGCAGCCCTATTTCCGGAGTAGATCACTTTGCTGCTCAAACCCTCAGCAGACTTCTACTTCAGTAAGAGGAAATTCAAACCTGTTCCTTAGACTCGGCTCACCTCCTACTCTCCTCCTGGCCCTAGCAGCCCACATCTGACTCTGCGGTTTCTGTAACATCTGCTCTCCTGTCCTATGCACATAGTGGTCCTATGTCTGGAAGACTTTTTCTCCAGAAAGCCAGATAGGGAATTGTCAGTCTCGTCCTAAGATCAGGGCTGAAGGAAGGAGCTGCAAAGGATT
Source organism: Solenodon paradoxus (assembly GCA_004363575.1). Classification (NCBI taxonomy): domain Eukaryota; kingdom Metazoa; phylum Chordata; class Mammalia; order Eulipotyphla; family Solenodontidae; genus Solenodon; species Solenodon paradoxus. Next base: position 2,732,145 of record RJWH01000015.1, read on the forward strand.
GAGAGATAGAAAGAAAGAAACAGACAAAAATAGAAAGAAAGCGGGGTCGGGGTAAACTATCGGGAATCTCTCGCCCCAATAGCTACCGGGAGTCACTGACTCCTCGTTATATTTATTGTCTTTATGCAAGGAAGTCATTCACAGAAAAAAATGCAAGTAAATCAGCCTTTCTAACGAAGTCATTTTACATTTAAAAGGTTTAAGATAAGTATCTAGCTTCTAGGCTTCCTCCTGAGCTTCAGCTGAGAACAAAAACCTCCTCGCCAAGGTTTTCCTTGTCTGGCGGGCCTCTGGTTTTCCAGTTGCCTGGGTAATTGTTTTACCCTGCTTTGGCTTCACGTATCTAAACTAAGCTTCCTCTTGATTGATCCCATCAGGGAATTCCTTCATCAATCCTCCCCTCAGACGGCTTCCCTGACCACTTATCAAAAAGAGCATCCCGTTCCTTGTAAAATGCACTTGACTCTTCCTTCATAGCTCTTCCCTCCATCCTCCATAGAGCTGCTGCATATATGGCTCTTCCCTGCCACCCAAGCAGAGATGCGGTCTACCGAGTTCACTATTGAATCCTCGGATCCTGGAATAGTGGTCCTGGCACAGAGCTACACAATGAATGACTGGATGATTTAGCTGTTACTTATGCATCTACATTAAGGTTACAAGCTCACAAACGGGCAGAGGTAGGTGATGAAGAGAGGTGGAAGACAAGGGCTCTCAGCTGCTTATTCTGTTTCCAGATTTAACAACGCCTGGGTTGGTGGTCTTTGTAAAGCCATGTCAGTTCCATAGCAAAGATGAGTCAAACATGCCACAGAAAGTAGCGTATCGAAGCTCCAGATCTGTGTCAGTCGTCTTAACCACTGTGTCATGGTTACACCGCTAGCTCCCGTTCCTGTCAAGTGTCAATATTTCCCACCCCCTACTCCTTAGTTTCACATTTTCTTCTCTTGGTATGCTGGCTTCACACAGTTTCAAAATAGCTCCACTGGAACTACATTTCCCATAATCCTCTTCCCATATAGCTCTGAGTTAGAGTTGGCAAAAAGAAAGACTGCTGTACAAAGTGTATTCTGTGAGAAACAGACACTGAAATGCCAGTTCCTGCCAGTTCTTGTGTGCTTTCCTGCTCTGAGTTCTGTGACTGCTGGCCCTGCTAACCAGTAGCAACCCTCGTCCACCAGCAGCTGCAGAGGCCACAGCTTGCTGTGGACTTCCCCACCAGCTCTCCTAATGGTTCTTTCCAGCAGCTGGATACACTTGGCTTCCAGGCTCCCTGCAAGTTCCAGCTTGTCCTCTGCACCATTGTCTCAGGAGAGCTGGTTGGGAGAATTCACTGACCCTCAGGCTGTCCTTGTCAGACCTTTTCCTCCCATCCCCTCACACAGTTGTATCAGGTGCAATAAAGTCCCCTATTCCACAATACCCACCATTGTTCCTCCCCGCCCACCAATGGAAATTCCCCTACACATATCATGCACTCAAGTCTGCCATTTGATGATTGTTTCTCCAGTTATTAACATTTTAATACAAATATTTTCTGTTGAAACATGCAATATCCCCACCTTCCTCTTCTTAATGGCATGACCTCAGTAGTAGGGGAAATAGTAAATGGTAATGATGGTAACTAACTTGGAATTTCTCAAGATATGTGCTGATGGTTTTAGGTGGGATAGAGACAAAGGTTTTTTTAAAAAATATTTTAATAAATACTATGAGATAGAAAATATAGCTGACACAGAAACTCAGTTCATTGATGTTATTGTATAGGATGGAGACATTTATTTAGTTTTTTTAAAATGAGTGACTATGATGATAGGCAAAATTCATGATGATGCTATGAAAATGACTGGCACTTGGAGTACTCTGACTTGTTACTCTGATTTGGTGCAGGGAGACCTTGGTTGTATCACTTCCTCCAGGACATGGATTGCAGAAGGGAATAAGAGCTTTGTGCACTCAATGCTGAGCAGCCTTCGAGAACATTTGGGAGCCCATCCCAGTCTCTGCCCCCTGAAACCCTGCTGGTTTGGCATGCACACTTTCTGATTATGCAGCACCTCCCCCGAGTTTTGCAATCACCTGTGCACTTATTTCTGTCACTTGCTTCTCTCACTACTAGAGTCCCCTGCCACCTGCAACTCATTGCTTGAGTCATTGTCTCTTTTCCTATTTTTGAAAAATATCTAAGCTGGGGATCTCAAAGGGGAAAATGTTCTTAACTGCAAAAGAAGTAGATACTTGATGAAAACTGAGGAGTAAAAATAAAATGTCAACATTGCTCACCCATGACTTTTCCTCAAATCTCATTATTTAAGGGCAACATCTTTCCAGTTGAATGTAGATTCTGCCAGGATTTACTTTCTGTTTAAATATTTGCACATACGATTTTTGAAAAATAACTAAATAGGGGCATTCTGTGCTTACTATTCAAGACTTCCCTTGTTACATTCATCATTAAATACTTTCTTCCATATCACATACAAGTCTATTTCATCTTTTAACATAGCTACATAGAATTTTACAGCGTGCTTTTTTGGAAAATAACTCCTGAATTTCATTGAAGGGCTTTCCATCTGCCTACACCAAGCCCACAATCTGAATTAAGCTCTACTGCCCTAAGGTATCCATTGTATGTAAAGGATCATCTACTTTCTGAAATCTCTAGGATGATATTAGTATGTAAAATACCTGGAAGAACTGAGAATATAATCACTGAGATCACCTTCAGTGTTCTGTGGGGTTCAAAGAGAAACTTTTCTTGAGAAAGACTAGATCTCTGACACAAATTTGACTGCTGATCCCTTTTTTGCCTAAGAATTCCCTCAAGTTTCCCAGTTTCCTGATGATGATCTCATAGTAACAACCTGTGGTCCCATGGGACTTCATACAGCCAGGGCTGGTGCAAGAAATTTTGGCACCTTAGGCGAAAACCAAATTTGGGATCCCTACAAGCCCCACTTTAAATGTCCTGGCTAGCACACATGCTGCTTAAACCATCCCAGTGCCAGAAATGCCCGATAACCCCCGCAGTGTCAGAAATAAGCCCCGTTGTGCCAGAAACAGCTCCCACACTGCTCGCAGCTCAGTCGTGCTGCGGTATCCTGCTCCCTTTGAAGAAACAGGTGCAAGCTGGCGGGAGGGTGGGGGCGGAGTCCTCTTCCCACGTGGCTCCTATTTCCTCCTAGGGAAATAGTAGCAGCCCTGACCCATTTCAGTCAGTGCCTGCAAGGATGATCTGTAATATGGGACACAAGGAGCAGCTGCTTTGGGGCCCCCTCAACAGTCTGGGCCCAGGGCAACTCAACTTTACCTTTTGCCCCGCATTAAAGATGGTCCTGGTTTATTAAAGACTGGACAGAATTTATTTTTATATTAAAACAATGGGACCCTTGGGAAATATGAAAAAAAAGCAATGTCCTGTTTAAAACAGGACAGCCTAGCCATTAATCCTGTGACTTTTCACTTGCTTCAAAAAGCCTTCCTGAATTAATAGATTAGATCAATGAACCCCCTACCCCCTTCCGGCCTGAAAGACACCGTTGCTGCATAGGTATATATGTGTGCATATATACACAGCTATACACATATACACACACAACGTACATTTTATAGGGAGGGGAAAATCTCTTACTCCTTTAGGGCCTGCTACCTGGGTTCTGAATGCTAAACTGGCAGTGACATTAGCAAGAGACAAACAGTTTATTAACAAACACAGCACACACGCATGTGGAAGATGCTCAGTGATGAGTAACTCAAAGGAGTGGTGGCACATTGGGGCATCTGGAGCATCTTTTGACTCAAGTAAATTTACTAAATCATTTCAGTAATTTTATTGCCAAACATGTTGAATTTCATCAAACTCTTCTCGGAATTTGAGTCAAACAGGAAAATTGCAAAATATGTAGTCCAATACTGCTATTTTTTTTTTTTTTTCAGAATAAGACAGCAGTACAAAGAAAAGATTGGATTTACCTGAGGCCACAAAGCTAGTCTTTGTCTCAGTTATAAGTAAACAAATCACACTTAATGACTATAATAGATGCTTTTGGATGTAGTTGTTTTTTTTCCTGAATTTATTGCTCTTTTGGTTTTATCAAAGCCTGGCATAATACAAGCACAATAAACAAGTGTCTGTTGAGTTGGACAATGTGTCAAAAAATGTGATATATTTCCAGGTAAAATATTTGCTTTTATTAGTTAATAATCCAAATCGCTGAAAAATGCATGTGTTCTATTAAAAGAAAAAAATACACCAGAGTTAAACAATCAAGGAAGACTTTGTTTAAGAGTATTGCAATAGTGGAGAGAGATTAAACCCAGTTCTGCTGAAACAAAAAGTGAGAGAATTTTTAACGAGTGTTTGAGCTAATGAGCAAGTGCTAGAGGATGTTAGTAGGGAGCTGGTCAATGTGATCCGGTCATCTGTGTCCACTAATTGGATTCCTACCCTCCCATAAAGCTGGGATAAAGGGACACTAAGTTCCTTAATAATTACATTTCAAAGGAGTATCTTCCAGGTCCCTGAGAAAGGTGCTCTGGGTTATAATAAGATTGGAAGAAGATAAGGATTTCTTGGGACAAGGAAAGCATTTTCGAAGGCAACTTTTCTAAAGTACTCTGATCAAAAGGACGTCAGAGGCCTAGAGTCAGGTAGAAGCCTGTGCAAAGTTTAGTCAAGATAAGGGGAACATTAAGTCTCTCTTGCTCAGTACATTTTGGTAAAAAAACAAGGAAATTTAAACACATGCTTTCACTCTAACTCTCTCCGCAAATCCTAATTTAAAATTTTTAAATTTTAAACTTAAAATGTTAGCAAAAATGTTTGTTAAGGCTTAAAATCAGAAGAATGAAGAGAAAGGGAATGGGGTGACAGTAACATTTTGCAGACTGGAAAACAGCTAAAAGAGCAGAAGCTAATGCTAGGTATAGTGAGAAGACTAATCCTTAAGAAGCAATCCAATTTATGTTGGAGAACTCCCCCAAATGTTTAGGAATCAAAAACATTAGGAATAGTTTGGTGTGAAGAGAGAGCTAAAAACAGTTACTGTTTGAATAGTAGAAATGAAAAATTTAATTAAATGACTGGAAGGATGAATGGATGATGAATCTAATGGAATATAGAACAAAAAGACCAAGAGATAAAGAAAAAAAAAAATGCATGAGAGTTAGCAAATAGTTCCTAAAATCAATTATCAAATAAACAAAAGAGTACTAAAAATAGGACAAAGAATAAAAAAGGGGAGGAATTAGACAACCAAGTAATTCAAGATAATGAATTTTCCAGCTGCTTCTAGGTTAGAAGAGCCCACAAATGCTTCCTGGCTAAGATGTATCATTATAAAATTTTAGAATGTTAGGTGGAAAAAGAAATCCCATGAGTTTCCAGAGAGGAATAAAACAGGTTACACATAAAGAAGGAGGAATTAGAATGGCAGTAAAATTTGAAAGTGAAAAGGTGATGGAATAATACCTTAAAATTCTGAAGGAGAGATTTTGATGAAAAAATATTGTCCTATACAGAGTTTCTGCCTATCAATTATATGTGAGATAGGTTAGTTTTGGGTGGGAATTCTTAAAAACTGCATCCTATGTTATTTTTCCCAAGAAGTAAATGTGTGCCAGCAAAACAGGGAGAGTAGGATATGGAATATAGGAGAATGAGACTAATAAAGGAAGGAGGAAAAAGGGATTTCTAGAACAGGGAAGGTTATAGGTGTGCTCAGCTTAGATGACAAGTTTAGATTATAAATACTGTATGATCACATTTATATGTGGAATATAAAAAAGCCAAACACAGAAGCAGAGAGTAGAATAGTGATTACCAGGGGTGGGCAATTAAGTTGTTGTTTAAGGTTGCAAACTTGCAACTAGCATAGTAATTACAGTAAACTATACTGTCTTCTAAACTTCAGAGTTGCTAAGAGACTGGATCTTAACTATTCTCGCAGTTGAAGGCTAGGTCTCTTCAATATATCCAGAACATAATGCCCCAAGATGTGTCACTTTGTCATGTGAATTATTTGGAACTGAAGTCATTTGAGGCCTGTAGACTCATGAGAAACTTTTATCAATACTTTAACTACCTGAAAGAATGAAAAGTGGGGTTCTTACTCAGAATTTGGATTATTACTGGAAATAGCCTTTCTATCTGAAACACCAATGTATATGTCAGAGCAAACATCTGATTACAAAACAATTGGTCTTCGTCATGTGTGTCCCCTTCTGCTCTCATTGAAGCCCCAGCCCCTATCCTATTTCTTGCTCAGAACATATGACCTCATTTTGTTGCATTGTCTTTGGAATCCACATGTTTATTAAGAGTCCTCATAGCTGCACAATTATTTTTCTCCTACTAAAATGTCTGGTGTTAATGTGATTGCTTAACCAGCCTGAGAAAAATTCAGACAGGTATGAGGAAATTTCCTTTCCTTCACTGAAATTACAAAAAAGAAATAATGATAATGTGACATAATAAAGATATTATATAATGTTAATGTTAAGGTGATAAACATTTTTCAATTCAGAAATGTATCAAATCAACATGAATACACCTTAAGTTTATAGAATGGGGTATGACAATATTATCTCAATTTTAAAAAAATTTTAAATGGGCTAAAAGATTTCCAGTAGTTTTCTTTATGAAGATTAAAGTGATGAGTATGTAAGAAGAGATTTAGTTATTTGATGATGATTTGGGACTTAAATAAGAACAAAGTTATAGAAACCTGAGAAATTAAACAGACAAATTGACAGTGGTGCAATCATAGAGAAAACAGAACTCTGAACTACAATTTGCAGCAACCAGCCCAGGAAACCAACAGTAAGCAGCCCAAGGAGCTAACCTGTTATCTATAATAAGTCAGACTTGGAGAAGTCAGACCACTGTCTCTAGCACTGATCAGGGAAGCTAGACAATAATCCCTGTGATAATGGACCCTAAACCTGATTAAAAACTAACAGCTTCTCTACTTTTTGTTCTTGTTTGCAATTTAAGACTAGCAGAGAAATTCAAATATGCTCCCCACAACCAATCACAGGTAACCCCTCAGTCTGGTTAACCTATCTATAGCTTCCTTATGTCTATGCTCTTTACCGGAGCACAGCTGATGGTGCCTTCTCCACCCCCACCCTTTTGCCTGCCTTTGAGTCTGCTAAAATGCAAGTAATTGGGGCTGACTCCCTTGATATAGCAACTCTGAATAATCTTTACTTATTTTCATTTGATTGGTCTTTGTTTAGTTCTACAAAACCAAGCCAAAAAGGTTGAGGTCGGGGACTTTCGTATTTAATGCATGATGGAAAAAGCACTGATAATCTGCTAGGAGACTTAACTGGGAATAGCAATATTATAATCAAAATAATGTAAGTATTAAATATTGACCCATATTTGTCTTTCTTTTCTTTGAGAGTATCTAGTCAATTGTATTGTAGGACACAGAAGCCACTGAGGAACTTTGTAAGGAAAACTAGAGTACTGTGTTATAGTTCGTAAATAAAAATACATTCATTACATGCGATGTTTAATGAATTTTAACAGATGTATTCACTCACATGACCACCACTACCATCAAGAACATTTCATCACCTCAAAATTTCCTGGTGCCACATGGCAGTCAAACTTCCCTCTGCTCACTCAACCTCAAGCAATCACCCACCTGCTTTCTGTTATTATCGATTAGCTCTCTATGCAATACCACTGTTGGATCACTTACATCCTCACCAGCAATGACTGTGAGCATCAGTTTCTTCACATAAGCAACAGTCCTGTCAGACTTTTAAATTTTTAAAAAACTTTTTCCAGCCCCAGATCTTGAACCAGATCCATGAGTTTCATTACTCTATTCCTTAGCTGCCTGAGCTATAAGGGTGGGAGTTACTTTTATTTTTATTAAATTTATTTACCTAATTTAGAAAATTATTGTTTGGCTTGCCCAAGGACCTTCATTCACATACCATTTTCAGAAGGAGCAATCAATATGAATAACCAAATAAAAATCAATTAAAAAATGCTTCTTTTTTCTCTTCCTGCCTGCCTGCCTGCCTACTCACCTTCATTCCCATCTATACCTTTCCTTTAAAAAAATCATTATGTATCTGAAATTCAAAAATAGTTTTTCCCCACCCCTGAGTCTCAAACCTAAGTCTTGTAACTTTCACATGCAGTGCCTTAGCCACCTATAGGGGGAAGTCTCTTAAATTTTAACCCTAGTGACTACCTACAGGCCTATCTTTGGAGTGTGGTTTTGTTTTGCTTTTGATATATTGAATAAAGAACATACTTTCATTTTCAAGTTTTTCCCTATACATAGATTCTCAACTCTATTTCTTGGAATGGGTGAGGAAGGTTAAATGTGTTTTCAGTAGACAACACATTTTAGAGTATTATTTCCAGGTAGGGGATTGAAGGTATCATGTTTAACACATTACATTAATGTGCCACAATTTATTTACCACTTACCTGTTGATGGACATTTGAATAACTTCTGTTTTCAAAAATTAGAAATGAAACAATATAAATAAAAATAACAGCTATAGCTGCTCTGAGACACCTCAAAGTTTTGAAATTGACAAAGCATCTAGTAAGGACAACCCAAGAAGTCCTATGCCATGTCTATAAATTGCCAAAGGACGGAAAAAAGACGAATATCTGACTACATGACTTGAACGTACAGCTTGACCCTCAAGTCTATGGGGAATGCTCATTAGAAAAACTAATAAACTTGATCTTTTGCATTTCTCATACACATTGATAATGTATTTATCTATAACCAGGAATGTTAGACACTAACCAAATTCTCTCTTGACATAATCCCTTTATTTTATATTTGAAATTAATTTTATTGAAGGAACATTGCATAATAACATTATACAGATGTAAGGTATGTATCATTGTAAGTCAACACATGCATATATATATATATATATATAATATATTAAATTTATCACCCACCAGTTCAGCAATTCCTTCGCTATATAATTAATCCCTTCAACCCTATTTTCCCATTCCCTTTCCCCTTCCTCCCTTGCAACCATTAACTTGATTTTATAGACTGAGTCTATTTTTGCTTGATTTAGTTCATTTGTTAGCTTGGTTTCTCTATATACTACATATGAACAAAATCACATGATATTTCTTTCTCTTTCTGGCTTACTGTATTAGTCTCTTTAATGCAGAATGATTTATGTACTCTTTCACTACATGTAATCTGTCCAAACTGTATAATATACTAAAACCGAATTTCTGAAAGGTTAGATTCAGCCATGGAGACTTCTTCCCCTGGGATTAAACTTCCAGGTTTAAATTCTTGGTGCTGAATATTCTCCAAGTACATTTCTCTTTATTAAATTTGACTTTGCTTTACAGCAATGGTTTTATTTTAGCCAAAAGCATATATAAAACTTGCATGCATGTCTTTCCCTGAGTATATACTTTGATTTATTTTACACAAATACCTAGGAATGGGATTGCTGGGCCAAACAGTATCTGTAACTTTCTACTGCCAAACTGTTTTCTAAGTTAGCTGCACAATTTTGTAATGTAGTTATATGTATGTGTTTTATATATATATATATATATATATATATATATATATACATACACACACACAGAGAAAGAGAGATGTCTATGTTTAATTTGTTCTATATGTCAGCATTTGGCATTGTCATTTAAAAAAACTAGCAATATTAATAGAATGGAGGAATGTATTGCTGTGGTCTTAGTCTGCATTTTTCCAATGACTGAAATGTGGAGTATCTTTTTAAATGTGTAACTTCAAATCATACTTCTTTAGTGAGGAGTCTGTCTCAATCTTTTGCCCATATTAACTTTTTTTTACTGAGTTGTAAAAGTTCTTTATTCTAATAAAAGTCATTTTGGAGACATTGTTCAATTATTTTTTCCTTGTCTTTTTATTTTCTTTAAGGTCTTTCAAAGAACAGAAGTTCATAATTTTGACAGATACAATTTATAATTTTCCTCTGTTAGGATTTGTTCTCTTGTTCCAGAAATCTTCGCCCATCTCAATGTTACAATAATTTTCTTCAATATTTTTCTCAATAAGCAATATAGTTTCATATTCATTTTACACTTCTTATTAATATTTTTATATGTGATGTAAAGTAGGAATTGCTTTTATTTCTATGTTTTTAGTTTTCAGGTGAGTAATCATCTTTCTAGCGTCATTTCAGAGTCTTTCTCCATCTAATTATCTTATCATCTTGTCAAAATTGAACAGATCATAAATGTAAGCTCTTTCTTATAATGTCTTTGTCAGAGTAATGCAGGTCTCAGGAGGTAAATTAGAAAGTAATCACTTTTCTTCAAGTTCTTGCAAGAGTTTTGTTAAAATTAATATTCTTCCTTTCTTAAATATTTGCTCGAATTCTTCAATGGAATCATATGGGCCTAGAGTTTTCTTCATGGGAAAATTTTCAAAGACAAATTAAATTTCTTTAATACATATAAGACTATTCAGGTTGACTATTTCTTGTGTGTGTGTGTGTGTGTGTGTGTGTGTGTGTGTGTGTGTGGACTTTGACAGATTTGTATTGTAAAGAATTTATGCAATTAACCTAATTTATCAATTTTTTCATAGTATTTATTACTTTAAAGTATTTCATAGCAACCCTTTATTACCTTTTTAAATGCATTCTTGTTGCACAAGTATGAGAATGCTCTTTTAATTTTCATTGAAAATACTTTCAAATCAATTATTTGGTTTCTTCTTTGATCTATGTCTTTTTTAGAGTGTGTTCCTTAGTTTAAAAATATTTGAAGTTCTTTTCAGAAAATTTTCTGTTATATATTTTTCGTTTAATTTTAGTCAGATAACATATTTGTACAACTTGAACCCTGTTTCATTTTGGGGCATTGTCTTCATGCACCCAAAATATGGTAATGTTCTCTGTGCACTTGAAGAGAATGAGTGATCATTTTGCTGTTGTTGAGTGGAGTGATCTCTAAATGTCACTTAGGTTTATCTGGTTAATACAATTGTTTATATTCTCTATAACCTTATGGATTTTATGGCAATTTGTTCAATCACTTATGAAAAAAATGGTGCTGAACTCTCAAATTATAATTATAGTCATCAGTTTTGTTCTATATATTTTGAACATTTATCATTAGTTGCATAGAACATTTAGGATTGTTGTGTTCTTTTGATTAATTAGCCTTTATTATTATGAAATAAGCTTTTTATCTCTGGTAATATTCTTTGCTATGAAATCTGTTTTGTCTGACATTAATATAGACATTCCAGTTTAAATTCTTCTTATTTATATATGTTACCATGATAGATCTTGTTTAATCTTCTTACCTCTTGCCTATTTGTGTTTTTATATGTAAAGTGAGTTTCTTATAGGTGCCATAAAGTTGAGTCTTTCTTTAATTTTCCATTGGACAAATTCCTTTTCATTGTAGTGTTCAACTATTTACATTTAATGTGGTTATTGGGGCTTATGAAGTTTCCTGAAACCCTTTCTACCCCTAAAACTCTGAGTTCCAGTAAACTCAATCGTCTCAAATTATTTTTTTAAGGAAATGTCTTTTTCTTTTCTTTCCTTTCCTTCCTTTCCTTCCTCTCCTTCTTTCCTTCCTTCCTTCCTTCCTTCCTTTCTTTCATGTTTCTCTTTCAGGTTCATATCTCCTCAAATAAAGTAATATTGCCATAGTCTACTTGGGATCTCTTTCTCTATGATTTATGTACCAGAAAATCCTTCTTGTTATCTTTTTGACAGAGTGATCCACAATTGCTGGCTTCACCTCATTTGTTTCCATTCTCTCAGAAATCACCTTCCTGTGTTGCCTATTGTTTTGTCTCCAAAATTGTTTCCTTATACATTTTGTCTGGTTTACTAGTTGTTTATGGTGAGAAGTTAAGTCCAGTCCCAGTTATTCAATCATGTCAGGATTGGGAGACTCCCTCATTTTTTTTTTAAAGGGAAGCCACAGGCAGGAATGAAGGCAGCAGTAGGCTAGCAGACAGGAAGAGAGAGGAGGAAGAAGAACTTCATTTATTTATTTTTTCATTTAGTTGTTCACATTGGTTGCTCCCTTTGGGTCCAGGACTCAAAACCAGGGGTACGTGGCCTGCATCCTTCAGAGGCAATTGACCTAACTTCTGTTTCAGCAGGGTGTGCCAAAATTTTTACTTTATTTTTAAATTAGCTAAAGAAATCCTGACATGTATACTTGTTAAATACTGGCTATAAACTGATATAAATACCAATTTAATATAAAACAAGAAGTGCAGCAATGTAATATCCACTTCAATATCATCCTTTCACTTACTACTCATGTCTTTGCATTGGATTCTCTCAAGGACAGGGAATTTGGCCCCCTTTTTCTCTTGTACCTTTCTGTATTGCAAGTTGTAGTACACATGGGTGCACCCCAACATAGTGCGCTCTCTAGACAAGATTTTTCAACGGAACAGTGTGATTTTAATTATAAAAGTAAGGGTAAACTGTTTGAGACCACTACTGAGGATCTATAAGTATCTCAGGTTTGAAGCTAGCTTTGTTTGAACTGCCTTAGTGAATGGCAGCTATCCACACATGCTCACATTATTTTGGAATTAGAGTCCTTTATAGCACGGTCTCTAAGAAGTCTGTAATCTCTTTGCATCTAAAAAGATCCAAGACAGAATTTTTTTTACTTCCAGCATACAAATGATTGCTGCTTTCTGCATTTTATCTGATATGTTTTCTCTCTTCCCACATTCCAATCCTATGGGGGTTTTTTTCTCACTCTATCACAGTGTTTTTCCCAATGTCTTCCTTTCATTTAGTGGTAAGATTGTTTTGTTTTGTTTTTTTAATCAACTCGTCTTGCATTAAAGTTTATGTAAATGTTTCATTTACAAAGCAAATATAGTTTTTATTTTTAAGTTCCAGAGACTTTCAACCTTTCAGAGTCTCAAAGCCGTTTTCCTTCTATGAACATGTTAGTAGAATTACTTTTATTGATGCATGTCTTGATAAACACATATGATTCTTAAAAGCTGTTTATAAGTCAATTTGTTCCTGAGACCACACATCATTTTTGAATCAGTTAATGTATCCATATTTAAGTAAAGGTTAGTTTCTCCAGAGAGCTGTGTCTATTGATACATTAGTTAAAAATTTTGGACATTCTTGGCCCTCTTCTTATCAACTTCATCATTTTCCAAAAGTTTTGCAATTTGGGGATATGATGGAGTTAATAATGTTAATGAGCTAGGTCAAAAACATAAACACAATCTGGCCTGCAGATGTGTGTGTGCCTAGTTGGCATAGTGATTTTATAAAATGTGAATTAGCAACAGCATTTAACAACCAGGAGATTTAACATAAAAATAGGAATTTTCACAGTCCTTAAAGTCAGAATATTTTGCAACAGTGGGCCCCTAATTGTTCATGGTAACAATAGGATGGACCTGGAATTTGTCTCTCCTTAGCAGGATATGCACTGCTCATTCAGTCTGTCACAAGCTTTGCTGTTTCCTATTATCTAATACTGACCTCACTTCCCTTGTTCACTCCTGCCTGAGCTTATGACTGGCCACAGACTAACAAACTTGAGCTGAGGTTAAAGTGTCTGGGCACAGCCATGGTGCCATCTGTTGGTGAAGAGCAAGGATGGTGGGCTTTTGCTCTGAAATGTAGCTTTGTTCACCGATATAGATAAGTTGTGAGTTGAGTTTAGAAACAGAGCTATGCATATTATTAAGTATGAATAGGTAGCAGCATAATTAGTGCCTATATATTCCATACCTGTGTGCCTGCAATGAACTCTAATTCAACTTTGAACCATAACAGGTCTTTCAGGGGGTTTGGAGATGTGTGTATGTGTATAAGAGCACATGCACCGTGGGATGGAAGAAGTGGAAAAAAGTTAATAGTCTGTTTCCCTTGAAGATTCTTCTTGGAGATCTAGCATTGTAGGAATTCATTCATTTGGCTTTTTGGGACAGGTTCCACCTTTTAGCTAGCTATTGAATATGACTTCTCATCACAAAGCAGAAAGAGCACAACATTTAGAATCAGAAAACCTTGGTAACAACCTTATTTCAGCCATTTACTGTTTTTTCTGGATCAAGCTACTAGATTTCTCTGGTCTTTGTTTTTCTCATCTAAGAATAAGGATAATAACAGTGCAATTTCACAAGGTAATTGTGTGATAATCTATGTCAGATTATAAAACAGCAGTGGTGAAAGACATAAATAAGCCATATATCATGTTTATGGTTAATTTATATATGGTTGATCTATTGTATAATGCTTCAGACTGGAAGACTGAAACACATCTCGTTATCCAAAAACTTATTTTTTTAATTTAGCAGAAGTCAATATGTATTCAAATGAACTTTCTCATAGAGTTTCAGTAAGGAAATGCTAATTAATCAAGTGTGGGAAGATTATGTACACAGTTTTGTTATTCTAACATCTCTCTGCTGGGCAGATGTTCCATGTGGAATATCATTAGTCCTTAGATTGAAGGGATAGTGGCACTAAAGTCCTGGAACATACTCTTCTTTCATTATATGTAGGTACTCTTCCTCTGAGAGGCCAACCGTCACCGTGTATGACATTCTCACAGTGATTCTTATATGACTTATTACCTGAGATCCATGCATCTCTATCAAAGAGATAGTTTCATGTGAATTTCCCTTCATCATCTCACAATCCATGAGTTCAAAACTTAATTCATCTCCTTTGCCAAGTGAAAGTTCTTTCACGTCTCTTCTCTGTGAGTGATGTCAATATCCTCTCAATTCGATGTAACTAGATTTATTCAGTGATTTCCATGGGCACCATTGCTGGGTTTGGAATAAACTGTGACCATTCTCACTTTTTATTCCTTTTATGTAGTCTTAATGGAGCATTGTTAGTATCATCTACAGTTTTCGTTCCATTTCCATTTCATTTATACCAAGTTAGTTGATGGTCTTCTAACAACAACTTGAATGACAATGGAAGAGCTTTGGTTAATCCTCCTTTTCTAAACCTATCTAAAAGTCCTGAAATTAAGCTTGTCATGTAAGCCTTTCAGTGGTTCCCTAATGAAATCATAATTCAACTACATAATTAAGTCTGAAAATGTTTGTTGTAATCTTTTCATATTGTGAACTTCTCTACCTTCATTTTGTATCTCATGTATCATCAATCAAATCTATCAGTCTTTCAGTCTAATCTTGGTACACCTGCCCACCACAGTCTCTTTGGGTGCATATTTTCTCTACATGCACACTCTTCCTTTGTTTCTATCCAACTCCAACAAGAAATTAGAGGTCTAGTCATATGACTGTCCTTTCTAAGACTTCTCTGACTTTTTCTTTCAGTATTTATTTCCATCTTCCTGAGCTTCTATAGCACTTTATCCATGTCATGCAATGATCACACTTATTTACCCATAGCTCTTATTCATGAGTGACAGTTTTGCCTCTTCATCTAAACTCTAAAGTCCTTGTGGAAAGATATCACATCATGTGGAATCTCTATCTCTCAGTTTCTTTGCATGTGATAAACATTGATTGAAGGAAAATCAAATGCCTCGTTGATTTATTAGGAAGGTAAATGGAACAATAGATTCAATTAGGTTTTGAAAAAAATTAGCTTACTTTTAAACACATAGATTCTTCTCAGTCAGGTAAGTTATGTTTTTAATAGCAGAGGAAATGTTGCAATCTACTCTTAAAGTGAAACTAGGGACCCAGTTTCAAGAGAACGAAATGTACCTAAGAAGACAGCAAGACAGGATATTTGAGATTGGGTCTATTCTAAAAATATCTAAGATATTTAGGAAAAAATCATTAGACCTCTTAAATTAGTATTTCTAATACTTTAACACCAGCCCACAAAATAGGAAATCAGATAATAATGGCTACAAAGGTGACAATGGGATTGATTGCCCAAAGGAAGTAACAGGAACCTTCTGTCTACACAAGCACCATGTCATTTTTCCATGAATTTGGCCTGCAGTGATTAAGTATGTGTACTTGAGAATGCTTCCAAAGACTTGAGCAATCCATCTGGCAAAGGCATTTGAGACTATGGGATTTGTTATTGTGGTGACATGCCAGCACCAAGACTTACTTAATTGCATTAGTCATCAGCAGCAGTACCACTAATCTTGGATCTTACTAAGTTCTGTCTGGCTTATGTGTTTGAAAGACCAAACAAAGTCGAACCACTGCAAACTTCTCATTTGAGTCTGAGGTCTATGATATGACCTCAGCTTCCCACCAGCCCTGTAGCGGAGCAGCACAGGTCCTCTTTATGCAAATGAAGCATAATTGATGTCTAAATAACAAGAGTTGAAGACTTCCACAAGGCCTTGTCCACTCAAAATTAATTACCCTGTCATGTGTTAAAGGTTTGCACATCCTTACTATTAGAGTGATGATATTGCATATTGGAGGAATATCAACAAGAAGTCCCATTCTAAATACAAATCCATTGCCTGGAATTAGTTACCTATTAACTCCTTAGTTCTCTACTTATGACTGTAAGAACAAGCTAGCTTCCTTAGGTTGGACACCAAGGGAATGAAGTCAACTTGGTTGGTTTTTTGATGGGTTAAAGAATGTAAGGGCTCTGAGCATGGAATACTTCCTGGCTGGGAATAAGAGGATTACAAGGATGGATTCTGAGCAATGCCCCACAGTAATGAGGGAGATGGCAGTGTAGGAAACTTCCTACTTCACAACCTTGCCTAAATCTGACCCGACTTTCCAGATATCTTTAGACTAAAGACTAACCATTATTTTGTGGAGCAATTTTGCTTTGCCAATTGACACATTAGAAGCTTACTCAAAACCTCCTCCCAACTCTCTAAAAGTTCAGCCAAGAAAAAAGAAGTTAAAAGGCAAGGCAGAGAGGGAGATTTAAAAAAAGACATTCTACTTCCAAATAAAGTTTCTTTTTTCTCCTGAAAAAAAAAGTCATTTTTTACAACATGTTACTTTATTGTGGAAATTTTCTACTTCTACCTTAATACTGCCTGCTCACCTTTGTGGTATCTCTAAGATAAGACAATCCTAGGACAACAAAACTCCTTGTTAAGTATGTCAGGAGAACTAAAAAGGTTTTTAGAAGTGACTTGGGTAAGTCACAAGATAGAGACAAATATGGGTGGGAAGCCTCCCTTTAGGTGAACAGTTGGCTAGAAGTATCTTGTGGGGGCTCTGATGGGCACACATGAGAAGAGAGGGACATACAACAATGAATCCCCAAAATTATTCTCTAGAATCATCCTTCCTGTCCACTGTTGATTTAGACCTCCGACTTAAGACAGAATTCAATGTTATCAAACGCAAGATTTTGGTTTTCTAAATGGGAACATAATTATTTGTGAAAATGTCATTTTCACAAATAATTTACAGATTTAATAAAACTGATCTTAATGATGTAAATACCACCACCCTTTCACCTCTTCTAAGCTTCTTATAATATAATTGACTTTTCTATCAAGGTTCTGGGAGGGAAATATCACTGAAGAAAATTGCAAATATAATTTACATGCCTATGTGCTTTTTTTCCAAAAGTGGAAATTAAGATAAACTTAATTCATTAGCAAAAGAAAACAAGGACTTTTTTCTTCACAGAAAAGATCATTTCAATGCTCTGAGTGCATCAAAAGAAAAACCTGATTTTTCCCAGCTAGTCACGTTAGCCTTCTCTGCTGAGTACAGAAGAAAACAGATTTATTGCAGTTTGTGCAATAGAGCCAATGGCTCATCCATTCAAAGATTCTGGAAAACTTCAACCAGGATATCCTAAGATTTTTTTCTTCCAAATGATCCTATAGAGTAGTTGTCCTGCCTATACCAAGAAAGTCCTGGAAAGGACATGATTTGGAACATGACAGAATCATCTAAGTGCTTCCTTGCAACTCATCCTTCACCCTGGCAGGCACACACCCTCAAGTTCAGCTCAGGACTTGGAGTGACGAAGAGACTGAGATGAAGTAGATTTGGCTCCATTGGCCTGGAGTAGATTTCCTGGCTGAAAACTACAGGGCACTGACTTGAGTAGTTAGGCTTCCAAAATGCAAGAGGAAATAGCCAGGAGAAAGGAGAATGATGTGTGTGTGCACATGTGTGTGAGTGCATGCCTGTGTGTGTGTGTACTTTCAGGGTGCACATGAGTGGGTAAAAAAGAATTAAACAGAATAGATAATAGGGAACCATGCCTCTCCTCCCATGTTGAACATGTCCTTTAGTCCCTGTGCTGGAGGCATCTTGTTCTCTCCAGATTTACTCTTCCCTTCTTCTCCAATGTGATCTTGTTCTAGAAAGGTGACTTTTATGGATTACCTCAGTCGGTCCCCATGTCCTCTGATTTCCAGGAAGGCTACCTAATGGAAGGGTCTAGAGAAAGTTCAGAAAGCTACACGAGAGTGAAGTTATAGTTGGCAGAGTTTGACTGTGTCCATGGAGAACAACACTTATGCCTGGTGGCTTTTCCATGCAACCCTCTGTGGGTTCTGATAACTGCTTCCATTTTCCCCTTCAGACCTAGGGTAGTGACAGTGATGATGAATCCTTGTTGTTGCCACGTCAAGATCCTACATTCGTCACTGTGGGTTCCCTTAACCTCTGCCCACACTTGTGCAAATAACCCTTTTTTTATACTCCTCAAATCAAGGTGTTTGAATGTGCCATTGGTTTCCCATCAAGACTTGGACAGATGTATTTTCTAAATACGAGAGACTTTTTCCAAAGGAAGTGATAGAGTTTGAGTTTAGGAAAAGTAAGCTAAAGTCATAGTAATAGGAGTCTCGCTTCCAGAACTGTTGATGAAAATGGAACAGCCTTGTGCTTTTGTCTCTACACATAACAAACAGAAAAAGCAGTCAACAGGGAATCAGAAAATGTAGGATCTTGTCCAGAATTTCTCCCACACTGGCTACATGGCCTTCATAATTATTTTAACTTTTGTGGGACTCAGTTTTCTCATGTATATAACAGAAAGAACCTGCTGTTTAGAGAGTCAAATAACAATGTTTTGCAAATAGGTTTCTTTTCCATGTCTACTTATTGAAAAATCCTGTAGGTGTTTCCAGGCCTAGCGGTAATATCCTTTGGGTATTTACCTGAATCTTTCAAGAGGATTCAAATGTCTTTTCTCTGTTCTCACCTAGCAATGGATCCAAACTTAGATGGGTGTTTACAAGTTTATTACTTTAGTTAGATGATGAGCTCTTTAGTTTGTCTCCAAAGCGCCAAATGTGGTGCTTGACACATCAAGAACCTAACACGTTCATTAAGTGAGAATTTAAGCTCTTTCCTTTTCTTCTCTCTCCATAATGTTTCTATGCCACCATCACCCAGGTTGACGCTGTAATAGCCTCCTTCCCATCATAACTTCTAGGAATAGCCCTGAGTGCCCCATGACACATTAACAGAACCGAGAACAAAGTCCAAAAGCAGAGAAGCAGACTGCCTGCCACGTGTTGTCTGCTTTTGGACCAACAAGCCATCCTAATCATATATTTTTGTGAACATATTAACTATTTTTACAGACTTCTGTCAGTCAAGAGAGTTTTGAAGCAGGAACATACTAGAAACCTGGGTCTTCAAGTGGGTGTTTTTGAGATGATGGAAAAGTTGATGAGGAAACAAGTCTAAGAAAAAGACTTCCCCTTAGAAAAGAACGGATCAGGTAGAAAAGGCTGTGCAGCCAGCCACCCCACTCTATGCCCCCACCAAAAAATTTCTCTTCCTGGTAGCTTTACAAACCCTAGATGGCCAGGAAACATTTTGTTTACCAAACTTAGATTGGAGACCCTTCTCAGAGTCCCTCTATGTCTCCTCCAGTGGGCTTCTCCTTTTTGGCCATCCAGTAGGTGGGAGATGCTTCCTCAGTTCTCTTTCCAGGGTCCTGGCCGTGTTGTGAGACAGCCTGTCAGCTAAGCCGCAAGTACAGGAACTCGGTTCCTGGGGGCCACCATGGTCACTTATCTACGAATATGGCTACAATTTGCCTTATTTCTTAGTCATGGAATTTCTTCCGTTTACACAGTTTTCACAGATGAAATTGAAACATTTTTCTCTCATGTCTGCTGAGCACATGTCCTTACTCCTTTGCCATGTGTCACAATCATTTTCTCTTTAAGCACTTTATTCTCACACATCATTGTCTGTTTTCTCTACAGGTTCTCCTGTGTCACATGACTTTTGATAGCCTTCACCCACTCATACTGTCCCATATCTCTAGGAGCAAAACAGAAGAACAAGCAAAGAATAAAGCTTTTAACCAAACAACTAAAATTGCAAGCCCTTGCTTAGGTGATCTCCAATCTTAACCTTGTCTCCCAGAGCTGAGATAGAGTCTGTCCTGGATAATTCTCAATTCCAGCCCACACGGAATCAAAAAAAGGTTGCTTTGGGGCCCTTGTATTGATTTGTCTCTAGAAGCTGATGAAGGGAAGCCTTGAACTATCTTTCTGGGCGCTGAAAGCCATCTGAATGGTCTGAAGGTTAGAACAACCAACCCTTGCCCGGAACTCAGGATGGGAAAGTTACCATGGACAATTCTGTCTCTGGAGATACTCGGCATCAGACCATGGTACACACTCTCAGTTTCTATACTGGTAGTTTGAGAAACACTGAAATTGTGAAGTAGGAGCCTAAAGGAAACGAGGAGACAAATGACACTTAGAAGTAGAGGTGTGGAATAAAACGAAACAAATGAACAGACAAATCTCAACAAACTTCACAGGACACAAGACTCTCAGTGGGTAGGAAAGGGGAAGAAAGGAAGGAGGGATGAGCTGGTGGTAAAGGACACTGGGACTCTGGTGGTGGGTGTGGTGTAAAGTACGCACAGACTGAGGTGCAACTTCAATATCCTAAAATACATATAACATATAATAATAGGAATAATAAAACAAGTGGTGGAAAATCACATTTTTTGAACTATTGTTCAAGAGGCTTGCATTCTGCTTTTAGAAACTTCATGTCAATGTTCCACTAAGTAATTATAATAATATTCACTTAATATTTGACTAATTATTAACTAAATAAAACATATATGTAATTTTTCTAAAGGAAAAGTGCAGCTAGGAATGAAGGAGAGCAGGCAAGTGGGCAGAGAGAAAGAGGAGGAAGCAGTCTATGCATTTTCACTAGTTGTACATCTTGGTTGTTCTCCCCGGTGTGGGACGCAAGCCCACGTCCTCGGAGGTAAGTGGACTGCGCTTCTGCAGCAGGTAGTTGACCAAACCACTACCTACCAGGGTGTGTTGGTCCTTATATTTTTATTTCTTTTTTGTTTTTGTTTTTTTGCTTCATGATGGCTTTCACAATAAAAATCATAGTGCAAAAGAAATATTGAGAGCATGAGCAGCAATTCGGCTTTTCTTCCGAGGATGTTAAGTGATGATCAGGGATTTATTTAATGGCACTTGAGAAAGGGAAAAACTGAGGGAAGAAATCTAAATCCTTCAGTCAGATGTTCTGTTTGTTTCAGCCGAAGTCCTTTAACCATCTCTCTCCAATGTCTGTGACCAAGGACTCACTGGAAGCAGGTAAATTATCTTTCAACATGTGAGTCACCAATATCCTCTAACCTCAGGGTGAGTGACGACTATCACCTCCAGTTACAAAGGGCTTTGTTCCTTGCCTGAAAGTGAGAATTTCAACCATGAAGTTTATTTAAAAAAAGCCTTATTGAAAATGCAGTTCAATAGCATGATTTTTTAAAAAATAGAATACAGGTGTCTTAAAAAGAGGTAATGATAAACACATCTAACATGTTAGTCCCTGGTGAGCTATAAATCAAGACTCGAAATCAGAGAACCCTGGCAAGGGTGGCCTGGAGTCACATTCTGGTGACATTACAAATGAAACATTGACCTAAAGCTATTAATTAACATCTTCAAGCCTCAGTTTCCATATTTTCCAAAAAAGCACAAGGAGAGTATTCGTTCTTAGATATGTTCTCATCAAATGGCAGCAAACATGAACCTTAACATCTATGATTTAAATTCTACCAATTTAGCAGAATGAAAGCCCTTTTCTCAATAGTCTCATCAGATTCCTGAGGAAGATTCTCATTGACCTGACATGTCACATCTCTGAGCCAATCACTATGGACAGGATGAAAGAGACAAATGTAGGCCATGAACCCAATCTTGGTTTGGAAGGGTGACTAACAACAGATGGGATTATTTCACAAGAGGCAGATTCCCATATGAAAGAGGAATGCTATGACTAGATGCAGCAGGAAATAGATAAAAGACAGGTAAGCATAACAGGTATCTACCTGGAGGTAATATTCCCATTGCATTGTTCATGACAACACTTGAGAAGACTGCATGGAAATGATTAGAAGAAATGGAGATGAGCAAACTAAGGGAAGGCATGAGAGTTGTTTAAAGTTTGTGAAAAATATTCATGGAGAAGAGGGAACTGACTTGATTTCTTACATTCAGAGGACGGATATAAGATTATTGGGTAGAAATTCTGGGAAGTTAATTTTAGTTCTATAGGTGAAAAAAATTATAATGACTACAGTTATCCAATTACAGTTCACTCGTTGAACAAACCCTTCCCAAGCAGGATAGGAGTTTTTGCTGAGGAAGAACTTCCCATTGAGTTTTAAATAGACAACAGTGAATTATCTATTCTGTCTTTAAGATTATAACTCTTTAATCTTTAAGTATTTTGGCAAGCATTCTCTGCACAATCTGGGCACAACCATTGAAATCTAGCTATTTCGAACTACCAAAGCTCATGAAAATTTTAGCCCTGTAACTAAGTTGAAAACAAGTACCGGTCAGTATTTGTATAAATGTACTTATTATTCTAGGTAGTTTCTGGGGGATTATTCTGCAGATCTTGACTTAAATGTAAGCACTAAGAAATCTTAGAAATATACTCTGTGGCATGACCTGAGAATTTCTATTTATGGACACTTTGACTGTATTAAGACTGAAAGAAGTTGCTTAAGAAAAATAAAGATCAATTTTATGTTCTGAAATATGCAAGTCTGGAGAGTTTGGAAAATGCCATAATGAATGTTTCTCTAATTACTTATAGTCTCTCAATGCTGATAATGATTATGATCATGATAATGATTACAGCTTTCATCTATTGATTGTTCATTCCTAAATTAATAGTTAACATCTAATCCTTTTTTCTATAAATAGGGTATCATTTAACAGGGATGATTCTAAGTTCTTTACATTTATCATTTTATTTAAAACTCACAAGATCCCTAGAGGCAAGTATTATGACTATTGTCATAGCAGATGAAGGCACAGAATTTAATAATTGGCCACAGTCCTACAATATGTAGTAGTATCAGAAATGTTTTCATATGTATTGTCTTCTTTAAATTTCACAACTACTCTATGGAGGTAAAAATATTTCCATTTTATAAATGATGAAAACGAATATTCAGAAGTCATTTGCCCAATGTGATGTCACCAGTAGGCAAGAAGAGAATTGGAATTTGAGTCAATGTGCCCCTAAAACTTGTGCTTTATTGATAGACATGGTATGATTTCACCCATATATGGTATATAGAGAAACCAAGCAAACAAATGAACTAAATCAAATGAAAATAGACTTTCAGTCAATCAAATCAAATCAGTGGTCACAAAAAGGGAAAGAGGGGGTAAGTAAATAGGATAAAACGGGTCAATTACATGGAAGAACTGGACTGGCGGTGATGAACTTAATGTGTTACATACAGGTGTTGATTTATAATGATGCATACCTTAAACTTTTATAATGTTATAATGCAATGGTCTTTCAATAATATTAAAGAAATCAAACTAGGGGTTTATTGTCTTCCATATCATAAAATTCATACTAGTGCCTGTTCCTCTATCTAAATTGTCCTGTTCTCTGGTATGTAGGCTCTTTCTTCTCTTTGGGGCAGATTCTACTAGACTGCCTCCTGCTTGTCTGGGATGTAGCCAGTAGCTACATTGAGATACCTATTTTGTCTATGTTCCAAAATATCCAATGAGATCAGAGAGACATACCAGAGTTAAAGAGAACTTAGGAGGAGTTTATTAGCCTGCGGCTGGAAAGCAGACCCAAATCATACAGCCCCCAACCCAAACAGCACAGTGTATTTATAACTTAGGTCACACCCTAACCTTATGTGGTTACATGAATAGCCCAGCAAAAATGAAGTTTCTGTAGTTCCTTGTTTCATCCATTCTATCTATTCTGCCCGTTGAGTTCCTTCCTCGCTCAGACTCCAGATTGTTAGCTCCTTGGATGAGTTCTGCTGACTCCTGGCCTGTGGGTTTTCAGGGAGTTTCTTCACTTTCTTCTGCCAGGAACCAGCAGGGAAAGGAGCAAGGGAACGTTGTCCATATGACACATCCCATTTTCCTGGAGCATCAGTTTGTTAGCGATTGACAGAAATTAAGAATAAAAGGTCAGTGAGTATGACATCATGTTGGGCTGTCGTATGCATTAGAACAAATCTGTTCGCAAAATGAAAGTCAGTTCAGGACTTTCAAATGACAGAAAAAGCAAATGCATGTGAATTTAGAGACTTAAAGCAAATAAAATCTTAACTCTTTAGTGTTGCTCTTCAAAATTTAGCTTTACCTGTGATTCTCAACTTAATGCTGCCTGTTCCTTTCACAGTGAGGCTGTGTGTTACCTGACTTCTGACACCCAGCCAGTACTTCAGAGAACATAAATGCCTGTTACTTGGTTCATAAACATTTGTTGTCTAAATTGAGTTTCCCAGAAAAAAAAAAAGGAAGAGAGCTCAAAGACCTGACTAGTATTATATTTATCTGGAATCAGTAAACAAATTGCAAGAAAAGTCCACAAAGTTATAGAGAAGCTTAAGGAATCTGTTGAGAAAAGAATAATAGTTTAATCTCACCTTAAATACTTTGTTTTTTCTTTTCCCATCTTTAATGCAGAGGTTCTAAATCACTCTTTTTTTGTTTGTTTATGAGAGATACATGATTTTTTTTTTTTTTTTTGTCAAATAGCATAGTGGAAATGAATCTGCTAATTCACATTACTCACAGCATATGGGGGCTTGAGTAATATTATTTGTAATTTCCTATAAAGCTTTTTGTCCACATACATAAAGACATAGAATTCCTATTTTAAGTAATTGCCACTTCCTCTTTATTACCACCCGCTCTCCAAAACCAATTTCCTCATCTACTATGAGGTTTAGATGCAGAATGGGATAAAGCTTGAAGAGCAAATAGCAACAAGAGAATCAAACTGACTTTACAAACAGGATGCACCCTACCAGGTGGTGCTCAGAACAGTCTTTGGAGCCAGACAGAGTGATTTGAAGGGTCAGCAGTGGATTAGAAAGTAACAATAAATGGGATGTGGATGAAGAGGAGAAATGTCAAACTGTATTCTCTATCATGGTTCCTCAGTAAAACTAAATGTATTCATTCAAGTACTGATTGTATGCTGATGACCACCTCCAAATCCCCACATGGTAACATTTCCCAAGAGCATTTAAACAGCAGCACACTATTGAGACCTTTAGAAAAAATTTGCATTTATACAACACTCCAAATGACTCTGTTGTAGATGGTCAACGAGACAGCCTTCAAAATGTTGTTTTAAGCACCATATTGGGTCTGGCATAGAAAATAATTTTGTCATCCCTTTTGTGTATGTGTGTGAGTGTGGGTGTGATTTGCTAATAGTTTACTTTTTTTTTTTAAGGAAATATACAGGCAGGAGTGAAGTTCAATAGGCATGCAGGCAGGAAGAGAGGAAGAGGAAGCGCTTTATTTATTTTTATTTAGTTGTTCACATTGGTCGTTCCCTCCCACCCCTGAGTCTTCAACCCCGCACCTTGGGATGTATGTGGGATTGCTCTTAGGTTTACTAGTTCACTAGGCCACTAGGGCACATGCAATAGTTTACTTTTATTTTTATTTATTTTTAAAATTTATTTTATCGAAGGAACATTGTATCATAAGACTGCATAGATTTAGGTGTGCATCCTTGCAAATCAGCATCTTAAGTTTACCACCAGTAGTCCAATTCTATCCTTCAACATATAATTGAACCCCTTTACCCAGTTTGCCCACCCCTTTTTTTCTCATAACCACTAACTGATTTTATAAACTTAAAGTCTATTTTTATGTGATTTGCTTCATTTGCTTCATTTAGTTGCTTGATTTCTCTTTATAACACATAGGAGTGAAATCATACTATGTCTCCATCTGGTTTATCTCATTAAGCATAATTCCTTCTGGTTTGCTTTTAATAAGATTGTGATATAGTAACAATTTTTTTCAATCATAACAGAAAAGTGTTACCAGGGGAACCAGTTTTAAGAGCCACGGAAAGTACTTTTATATAAATTAACTAATTTGAAAATACAAGCGAGAGAGATTTTATTATCCAGGGTATTTGGTGAAGGCAGAATGGGGTTCAGTGAGCAACCAGCTATGCCAGGGCAGAAGGGGAGTCAGTACCTACTGAGGAGTGTAGAGACTGATCTATTCAGAGGCAAAAAAAAAATCTCAGCTGAAAGGCAAAGCAAAAAAGTCTCATGGTCTCCTAGACCCCTAGTTTGTCCCTCACTTGAGCTTCTATTGGCTCAATCACAAGTGCAGGCACCTTCATCTCCAGTAAAGCAAATCATTTTTGAATGTCTATTTATGAAGCACTTTTACCTAGGTTATAGAAGCCTCAAACAGTCCTGTAAAATGGGTGTCATTCCTAACTATATTAATGAACTCAATAGTATCTAAAAGTTTTCATTTCAAGTCAGGTATCCTGGTTCCAACATTAGTGTTTGGAGTTTATTTATGCTGTCTATGTCCCTGGAAAATAGCTGTGTATTCATTGTTTAGGTCAATTTAAAATTTTTCCAGAGCTGAACAGAATTGGTATGACCCTGAGGAAGGAATAAGGGCTATTTTCAAAAGATTTGTGTAATATAACATTCTGCTGAAATAAAAGTTAGCTTGGCTTAGAAATTTCTGATAATTTTGTAAATCAAGATCATGGAGTCATTTGGATAATGTTAAAAGGTATTTACCCAAACATGTTTTAAAACTTCATTTCCTGGAATCCAAGTGTTTAAATAACTGCACCACGGTAAATACATGAGTGTAATGTTGTTAAAGAGTTTATTTTGACCAGAAGCCATCAGATTGGTTAATTAGTAAAAGGATGATGTATTTCTCAGGAAGAAAGTACTTAAATATGGCATTTGAAAATCCTTTTAAAAAATTAATGCGAAATCTTTAAAATATTCAGAGAGAAAAGAAAGAGACTTGTAACCCTAGGAAACTAGCATGTTTCTTTGAGTTCAAAATAATTATCATCATTATCTGTAATTATCTAGCTTAGAAATAAAATAGTTGGTATGAAACTCAGAGAATTTGATAAATATAAAGATCCCAATCAGAGGCAAAGGATTTAATTTAATGGCATTTTATTTGTCTCTGGTATTCTAACAAATAATTTTCATATTTAAGATATTATGATGTTCTGATTTTTATCCTTTATTGATACACTTGTCAAATAAGAAATAAAAAAGTATACTGAACCCCACTAGATGTTTTTTAGCTTTTAAAATATGTCTGCACTTTTTCTGACAATCACTGGTAGTCGAAACCTGTAATGTTGTGACAAGAACCTGAGGTTATTGTAATAATTGAATGAAAATGAAACAATGAACTTGAAAACTTCTGGCACATAGTCAACGTTTAATCAAGTATTCAATTCTTCATGAAGCTGGAAATTTATGGAAAAAATAATTTAAATCTTTTGAAAATTTTACTTTAAAAACATTAAAACTTACTTGTCTCCAAATTTCTACAATATACATGAATTATACTCTCATGCATTTGAAAAGACCTTGGAACTACATGCTATTTTCTCATGGCAATATAGTTCAAGTGTCAGTGATTAACAGTAAGCATTGTTTATTTTGTCTTCATTAACAAGAGACAAAAGAGCCAGCCTTCTTAGCCTCAGCTAAGAGAGGAGTCAGCTTTGATTAACTTGAAATACTTCAATTTCAGTGAAATTGTGATATGGAGGCAAAGCCACTACAAGAATCAATTATATTTGTAAAATCACATGGAGGTCACAGCTAGATTGCATTTTATATATGTAAAGGTGTCAAATAATTCTACTGTGTGCAGACCTTCTTAGTCCAGTTACTTTGTCCCATCAAAGAAGCAGAAGAAATCTATATTTAAATGAAAAAATAATAATGAATGATTAGTTTACTGATTGTTTTAAAGTCTTTATTAAAGATCACATTTCTTTTCATTTGAGAAGTCTACTTAAAGCAAAAATAAGCATATACTCAAATGTGAGAATACATTTCCAATAAATAATAAGTATTCATTGAACAATAATATCAAATGACAATAATTGAACAATAATACTCAATGACTTGTGAGCCTGATTAAAATCCATCTCCAGAATCTTTCCAGCTATATCAAATGAATAAACATAATTAATATCTAAATAGTTTTAGAATTTATGCAGATTTCTTAATTTAAAAAATCATTAATAGGTTTTAAGTAAATCCAAGCATTTATCTCACTGGTTTCAATCCTGGAACAGCTATATGTTAAACTGAAATATCTCTTGTAACAAATCCATTCATTGATCCACCCACCCGTTCAAAATTATAGTAAAGACAATGAAAAGTTTGAGGAAAAAAATCTCTCAAAAAGTTTTGTAGATACGAGCCATGAAAAATTATATCATAGTGTAAAGGAAGAAAAAATTTTCTTGTGCCCTCTGAGATTACCCTCGTAGACTAGGGACTATGAATTTACCAGACAAAAGGAAGATTAACAGAGCAGGTTTCTTTCATATGCACCTGGGACACCTCAAAGGAAAAAAGTAACCCCCCACGCACACCCCAAATGGTTAGGGCCAGACCAAATGGTTAGGCTGGGGAATGTATATACCATTTTAACAAAGGATGACAAATTGTGGACAAGTGATGACAAATAAAAGGGGGAGGGGTTAGAATCTAGGGCAATAAATTGTGGGTGGAGAAATAGATGGGAGAAACTAACAGAAGATCAAGGATTATTTTAATAAGTTTGTTGGTAAGTTGTTTTAATAAATTTTATTATGCAGACTCAAGTCTGCTCTCCTCAGTAGAGAGGAGAGGGTAAGGGACAGGTACGCCCTACTGTTAGGCAGAAAAAGGAGATTAGAGAACTCTTCCTATGGCTGCTTCTTTTTTCAGTTAACTCATTTGAGTTCTTCATTTCAAAATCCTTACACCAAAGTGGCATATTTGGAGGGTAGTATGTTAAATAGCATTATGCAAAAGAAAGTAAACTAAATATGTATCCCAATCTGGGTTTCCCCCTTAATACTGATGTGTCATTACAGATGTAAACTTCTCTGACACGCAGTGTCTTGTTTAAGATAAAGATAACAATACTGATTCCACCATGAGGTTGGAATAACGACCAGCTGAGAAATGCATGTGTCCTTTTTAAGTTGTTAAGAACTTTATTCGTGTTGAGTATTATGCATTAAGTTCGTTGTGATATATGCACCATGTTAGTGTTTTTCAATTAAAAAATACAACACAAAACACATTGCACCTAGAGACTGATATGAAGAGGGGTGGTTCTGCTTTCTGCAGAAATTTTTTTCTCATATCCTTAAACCAGTACTGGTAACTACTTGTTTTATTTAAAAATATTCCATGATATTCTTTTAAAATTACATTTAAGATTTGTATGTGCTTCCTTCTCTAAATTTTACCTTTAGTTGACAACCTTTGCTCAAAACATGGTAAACAGTTCTCCAGAAAAGTACTGGCTTGTGTTTTATGGACAGGCTTCCCAGAGGAAATCACGTAAACGAGGCACTGATAGGAGAGAAGCTTGATCAGAAGAGGAATAGAGATAGAATGGTCTTCCAAAATAAAGCAAAAGCATAAGCCAAAACAAATAGGTGGCAAGAACAGACTGTGCAGGGAAATTTAATGATGAAAATATCTTAAAACATTTAAACCTAAGAGCCAAAAGGTAATTTAATTTTAGCAAATGATTCCTTCTGAGAAGTCAGTTCAAAGAAGGTTTTTGTTCTATGAATCCTGGTTATTTTGTTTTGTTCTTTATCTTTCTGAAGAACATGATCTAAATTAAATCCGCTATTGTGGAAGGTCCCATGTAAAGTCCTTTACAAGAATTCCATTTTTTCCTAACAGAAGGCAGCCTTAATTGGACTGAAGGCAATGATAATTTTTCTTTTCAGTAAGAGCTTTCATTAAAGAATAGTTCTCCAACTCTTCTGAAATGTGCCTCAGCAAAACTTTCAGAATCAAATGAAAATGACCTTTTTAGACACAGCCAAGTAATTCATAAAGGTGGCCAGCTCTGTCTTAGCAGGAAACCAAGAAGATGCATTTTGACAGAGCTGATTTTCAAGTTGGTAGAAAGACAGGACAGTGAGATACTTTCTCTCTGGTACTAATCCCCATAGAGTAGATTCTTTTACTTGACCAGGCTTGATGATATGAGATGGATAAAATCTTTCTAGAGACATTTGGGATAATAGCTATTACCCTATAACCACACATGTGAAGAGTATCTTCCAAATCTTTATGTTCAATATAAATATAAAATGTGTTCTCTCTCTTCTCTGGAAGATTCTAGAAAAGTCTGAAAAGAAAAGGCTGCTGACTGGAGTCCAGAACCTAATTAATCAACTTTTAAGTCAAAAGAGTGCCTGAATGATGAGTCCCCAGGCAGATTTCAGGAATGCAGACCATTTGGGGAGTTTGCACATTGTACCAGGAGCCTGTTGTTGGCTTTACCAGTTAAAGCCAAGAACTTCCTGGGAACCAGAAACTCTTGGGTCCCCATACATTTCTTTGAAAAGCCGTCTCCCATTCATTTATTCACAAATGCAGGTCTCAGATTCCTGCAGTGAAGAGTAACTTGTGCTGGAGCTAGGAAAGACAAATCAGTAAACACATAAATCCCTGCCCCACAGCAGTGTTTAGTTTCTAAGGGAGACAAGCAAACATAAAATATAATGAAAATAAAGGAATAAATCAGTGTCCTGAAACAGTCTCTCTTTCAACAAATGTCACTGGTCATCTGTTTTCAGCCAGATTTCTATTGGCTTTGATAAGAAGTTGAAACTTCATCCTGGGGGCACTACAAGTCAGACAATCATGAGAAGATTGTGCTTTAGATGGACCTATCTTTTACAAATTGGTATTAGTAGAGTCAAAATAATCAAATGGAAGTTGTTTCAGAAATTGAGGCAGGAGATGATATTGGCCTGAACTAGGGCAGAGGAATGGAAATGGTGAGAAGTAGGTAGGATTGAGGAAGTCCCACTAGAGAAGTTGGTCATTAATATGATGCTAGAATGGGAAGAGGAGGGGAAAACCCTATGACAGGGACTTACATCAGAAGGGTGTAAGTCCATGTTTAGAAAGGTTTGGACATAAGATTGGAAAATAAAACTGATGTTCTGGTTCTAGTTAAGTCAAGAACTAGAGGGAGCTTTCAGGGAGAAGTTTACTTACTATATACAATAAGATGATGTTTCCTGCAACAGATCATGAGTCATTAGTGGGTCAAGATATCAATTTAGTGGGTTTTGGCCAGAATTGTTTTTAATTTTTAAGAAGCTTTGTTGAGGTATAGCTTAGATACCATATATTTCAACTGTTGCAAGTGTACATTTCAGTGATATTTTTAGAAATTTATAATTGGAAAGGCCTCACCGCAATCTAGTAGTAGAATATTTCCAACATCCCAAAAAGTTTCTTTGTGTTACCTGATGATCTTTTCTACCTGCATCCTCAGCCCTAGGCAACCATCGATCTGCTTCTGTTTATGGAAATTTGTCTCTTAAGTACATTTCATGTAAATGGAATCATACAATATGTAATCTTTTTTATCTGACTTTTTTCAATTATATAGTCTTCTTGAGGTTCATCCATGTTCATCTAATAGTTTGTTCCATTTTATTACTGAATAGTTCATTGATGAATATGCCAGATTGTGTTATCAATTCACTAGTTGATGGACAATTGAATTGTTTCAAGTTTGGAGTTAATACAATAATGCTGCTGTGAGCATTTTTGTAGTAGTCTTTGGGTTGGTATCTGTCTTCATTTTTCTTGAAAATATTCCTAAGAGTTGAATTGCTGTGTCATATGAAAAGTTTAACTTTTCAGAAACTGCTAAATTATTTTCTAAAGTGACTGTGCCATTTTACTTTCTCAGCAGCAGTGTCAGTGTTTCTGCTGCTCCACACTTTCCAAGGAGTAGTATTAATCTGTCTTGTTGAAACTCTTCTTATGGGTGTGTAGCGGCATCTCACTCTGGTTCTAATTAATGTAGATGAGCACACTTTTATGTGCTTATTGGCCATTCATATATCTTCAGATCTTTTGTGCATTTTGTAATTGGGCTGTTTATCTTCTTCTTGTTGAATTATGGGACTCCTTCATACGTTCCTTTATCAGATGTGTGATTAGCAAATATTCTCTTCCAGTTTGTGGCTTGTCTTTTCATTTTCTTAATGGTGTCTTTTGAAGCACAGAGGTTTTTAATGAAGTCAATTTATCAATTTTTCTTTTATGGATTTTGCTTTTATTACTCAAGGTCACAGAGATATTCTCTTTTGTTTTCTTAAAGAAAGTTTTATAGTTTCAGCTATTATATGGTATGAGGTAAGGATATAATGCTTCTCGGGTTTTTTTGGTGTGTGTGTGTTTTTCTTTTTGTTTTTTGCAGGTGGATATGCAATTGTTCTACAACCAGCATTATTTCTTTAAAAAAGAGAATAGAAGATATCAGAATGTATTTCCCACTGTTTTATAAAATGTACGCCATCCGTGCTTTTTTCTCAGTTGTGAAAAAGAAAGGATTTCCTGTATTGCTTTGTGATCAAAATATTCTCAGAGCTATAGCAGTGTTTGTAGTGCATAGATGTGGGAAGAGAGAAAAGGAGGCTACAGGAAGCAACCTAGGGCAATAATCATAAGAGAGGAAGCCCAGAGTCAGGACTTCTGTCTAGGGCAAAGGCCAAGCTTAGAGTGAAATCGATTGGGTAGGGTCTAATTGTGTCAGGGGATTCAGGCTCTAGGTGATAGCCAGCTGTGAGAGACAGACACTATAATAATAATCATCATCATCATCATCTATGTCAATATTTAAGGCCCTCAGCACTAGGACATTCTTCACAAATTTAGAGGCATGTGTATGTTCATATAATTTTATAGCTTATACATGTGAGTTTTTTTGATGTCTGTCATTGTCTTGCTTTTTGACTTTGAACAAACATAATTTTCCAGGCCTTGGTTGCCTTACTTGTAAATCAAGAAACTTGAACTAGTCTGCATTTCTCTTGTCACTATAGAGGTGTACCTATTTTAGGGCTTTCCATAGACTTCTTCAATGCAAATTATAGTCTCTAGTACAAGTCAGTGTCCAAAAGCAGCAGATAAATCCCACCTAGGCATAAAAATGTGACTAACAACAAGCTCTATGCACATGAAAAAGAAATAGCATTTCCTTTCAGATTAAATTTTTAAATCCTTAAGTACATTGCACTTCTTTAGCAACTAGTTTTTAACAGATGTGTTTTCATTTAATATGCACTTCATCATTTATTTATTCAAGAAATATTTCTGGGTCACTTATTACAGGCAGAGGATAGCCCTGGGTCCTGTCTTGAACAGACACATGAAAAAGGTCATCTTATGATCTAATAAAGAAGCTGGGTAGGGAGCATCAATAAATATGGTCCCAGTCAGTATGTATGATCAGCTGGGAGAAGGAGTCACAGATAACGGCTCTGAGGAAGGACAAGGGATACAGCACAAATTCTAAATGTGACGAGCAAGATCCCAGATGGCAGGATTTGAAGAAAGTGCCTTGCATCCTAATAAGCACCTGCTCCTAGGAATGATGCACAGGCTGAAGGTTAGATCAACTTGGCAGGAGAGCAGCAACATAATTTGTGTCAGTGTGAGTCCATGAACCAAAACAGATTTAACTATAAATTCATAATCCTTGACAGTGTCCCCTCTGAACATTTTAGGGTATTTTCTGTAAATGACCCTGATTTTGGCAACTGCCTCTACAGCCTAGTATTTTTCTTTTCACTGGTCATTTTGGACTCAGAGCTACATCATAGAAGTTGCAGGAAGTTCACATAGAGGTTTAAAAATATTTTCTGTAAATTGGAATAAAACTTAGGAAATAGATGATCTTTTAGTATGCTATTTTAAATATCACATTTCCTCTTTTTTTAAGCCGGCAGAAGTCATAACTTAGTAATTTGAATGTCTTTAAAAAGCTAAGACACTGTTTTTTCCTGACTTAATTTTGTCTTTAAAAAGGTTTTTGTTTTTTAATCCAATTTTAGAGGCGGGAAGAGACACTTTATAACAAGCACATAAATGAGCTTACATAGGTATGTGTTTGGTGTATAGTAGAAAAATATGCCAAAGCAAGAGACCAGGACTTGAAGTTAATGTCCAGTTCTGCCACCAATTCACTGGAAAACCCTTGATAAATCTCTTGATGGTATTAAACTTGAGTTTTCTCTATCACAAAATCAGAGGGTGGAAATATAGGAAGTTTAAATCTCCTTCCAATTCTAATGAGATTTTATATTTATAATTGATCATGTTTTGTGGTAAACACCCAAGCTTTTATAGATTAACATTTACTCATTAGTGCAAATCTGAGAAAGCCTCCTTAAATGGAAGCAGATCAGCTGGGAGGACTGCCTGCATAAATAAGTGTGAAATATTATGTGGATCTCTGTGTGTGGCAGTGCTGACAACTCCACTGCAATGACTCTTTTTACTTTGTGTCAGCATTGGTACTAATCAAATGGTCGAATTAGCTCTGGAACCTTTGCAAATCAACCCAACTCATTTGCAAATGTGGAAATTCTCAGGAAGCAATTGCTTAGTATTTAGCATGAGCGCTGTAAATAGAAGATGAGATAACTGCTCAATAATACAAAAACAATTTATCTCATTATAATAGAGTGGGAAGTTTAGGCAATTAAAAAGAAGAATTACCCCACAAAATGCAAAAGGAGTATCCAATGGAAGACAAAGTTCTTTAATCAGGGACATTTTCCTTGGGTGACCTGAAATCATGCTGCAGTCAGCTGTCTCCTCTGCACTCAAGGCAGGGCTTCTGGCAGGTTTCAGAAGAAGGAATACAACTGTTTCCTCAATGTTTTTGGCATGTGACCAAGTCCTGTACTAAAGGATTGTTTTGTCAAGGGTCCTAGTTGCAAGCACTTGTTAAACTCAGAAGAGGTATTTCTAGGACACAGATAAAAGGCTTTCCTGCAGCAACTGCCTCAGAACATGTTACTAGAGCCATGAGCATTGGTTTGCTTTAAACATGCCAGGCTGGGAAGATATACCAACAGAAACTGTCCAGGAGAAGCGACTGCTCTAGTTATTGGGTATGTATGGATATTAAGGAAGGACTGAGGCTTTCAGTAACTCTAGTAGCTTCCATCACCTGTTTGAAGACCAGACATCTTCACCGCCCTAAAGGTGTTGACTGATCATTTGAACTGAGGAGTGGGTGATGGTTCCAAGAGTACAAGCCACTTGGTAGAGGGACAAAAAAGGACAAGACACAGAGGAGTAAAGAGCTTGGGACATAAAGGGAAGATAAGTAATATGATACGGCATATAGACCATGGACTTTGAAGCCAGAGGGAGGTGTTCATCTTGGCTCAGGCACTTCCTAACTGCCTAATTCATGTTTCAATTTCTTCATCTGTAAATCAGAAACAATAATCCCTGATTCATAAGACTTTGTGTAAAGTGTCTCAAACACAGAGAACATTAAAAAAGACCATTCTCTCTTTACCTCCAGAACATTTATTTGTTCCCCGCAAATTCATATGTCGAAGTCTTAACCACCCAGTCCTCAGAATGTGACTATATTTGTATATAGCGTCATTATAAAAGGGATGATGTTAAATACGATAATTAAAGAAGGCCCTAAACCAAGATGACTGCTCTTCTTAGAAGAAGAAATGAGGATAAGACACACAGAGAGAAAACCATGGAAAGCTGGGAGGGAGAAGATACCATCTATAATCCAAGGAGAGAGACCTCAGAAGAAAGCAACCTGGCTGGCCCCTGTGGCTCAGACTTCTAGCTTTCAGAATTGTGAGAAATGACATTTCTGTTGGCTAAGTTACCCAGTCCGTGGTGTGTTCTTATGGTAGCCCTAGCATATAATACAAACACCAGCTCCTACCCCACCTCCAGCAGTAGGGCACATGACACAATCTGGCCACGGTGGAAGGAGAACTCTAACATCCAGAAACAGCCGTCGCTGGTAGGGAGCAGTACATCAGGGATGGCAAAACTCACACCAAATACTTGGTGTGCACAATATGAGGGAAAACCAAATATTGAGAATGGGAACTTAGCAAGACCCTACCAAGATATAAATCTCTTATAAAACACACTTTTCCTTATGAACTAGAGAAAATACAATTTTGGTGGCAGACATGTTAAACCATTTTTATATAAACCAGACATTATCGAAATGGCATACTAAAAGAACTACAGTATTTAGTTATTGTTGTCATTATTATAATGAGGACTGATAATGATAATAATATCTTAAAAATCGGGTTAGTGTTAGTGTGTTAGTGTAATAAGATGCTTCAGTCTGAATGCTGTGCTCTTTTTTCTAAAGTCCTTTTTCTACCTGTCTAATTCACTGGAAACTCTTACTAACCTTATAGCTTCCTGCAGGGAAAACAGGTGAATAGGACGCTCAAAGCAGTCTCTTCCTGTCCAGCGCACAGTTCAGTGTTAGCTATTGAAATGCCTTAAAATGCCTTTCCAATATGCCAAAGGACTCGTAATGAGTTTTGGAGGTCTGTGGGCTTTCTTGCTGGTTTGACTACTGTAGATCTTGTTATAGAAACTGAAGCCCATTTTATTTTAATGGTTGTGAAGTCAGGCTGGCATATAAATTCAGCTCTCAGTGCATAAGATTGCCTACTCAAGAAATGCCGCATTGTTAGCTCTAACCTGAATTTGAATGCGACTCTTTGAGATTAAATAAATATTGGTATTTTGTCACATTTGCTCCAGAAAGAAAGAAGGCAGGAGGAAGTGAGACAGATTGAGGGAGACTTCCAGTTTTATCTATAGCATGTAATGAGTTTGGAAGTCATCACTCTTATTCTCATAAGAAAAAAAGCTAGTCACTACCTGGTGGCTCACACTGCTGAGATGCTGGTTTTTGGATCACATAAAGCCCAAGAACCAGGATTCTTAACCCAGAGCAGGGTGAAAAACCAAAAAAGAAACAAATAAATAATACTTTTTCCTCCTCTTCCTTCCTTCCTGCCTACTGCCTGCTTTCATTCCTGCCTGACATCCTTCTCCTAGGAAGGAAGGGAGGGAGGAAGGGAGGAAGGGAGGAAGGGAGGGAGGGAGGGAGGGAGGGAAAAAAGAAAAAGAATAGAAAAGAAAGAAAAAGAATAGAAAAGAAAAGCTAAACAGACTGAAAATCAATGACTTCTCTTAGATCCACCAGAGCATGGAGGTCACAGGACAAACTGCCGCCGTAACACTGGAGAGAAAGGCAAAATGAGACACTCACAGCCAAGACCAGCTGACTGGGAGCCGAAGCAGGAGATAGTAACTGATCGGAACACGCAAATGATAATTTTAATAAATTGCTGGAAGCCAGGAATTTAAAATTCCTGGGGAAT
Source organism: Solenodon paradoxus (assembly GCA_004363575.1). Lineage (NCBI taxonomy): Eukaryota > Metazoa > Chordata > Mammalia > Eulipotyphla > Solenodontidae > Solenodon > Solenodon paradoxus. The sequence continues at coordinate 2,769,842 of RJWH01000015.1, forward strand.
GACAATACATGAAGGGCCTATACTTGGTAGGTTTTACTTCCAGGCATTCAAACAGGTTCTCTTGATAAAGATGAGAGAAAAACTCTCTGTTTCTGAAAGGAGGAAGAGAAAAGTAACCTTTCTAATTGTGCCCAAAGAAAAGTAATCCATTTTGAATACATGCAGAGTGCTCTCCAAAACAGAATCCCATCCTCCAGGGCACACTGCTTCACCAGTCTTATCTGACTCGGGGAAAGGGCAGTTAGGCAAATCTAGGCCACTTCAGCCTTCTTGCATCATATAAGGAGAGAAAAATGAACTAAGAAATATTCTTTGAAAAGTCAGAACCCAGGAACCCAAGCCCACTAAAAACATGAAATTCAATCATAAAATGATAGACTACTTTCCTTCCCCATCATCTTAACACCACATCAACAGGGCTTCACTATAATAACTGTGGATTAAAACTGAGAGGCCTATAACACACAGGTTCCATTTAAGAAGTTCAAAGGGAAATCCAAAGACAACATGGGAGAGAAACAAACAAGGAAACTAGAGGTAACTGAAGACTCTGGCACCAATAGCTACAGAAAACATTAAATACAACCCCGTTCCTAGTCAGATTAACATAAAACATCACACTGAAATTCTACATTGCCTCAGTTCCTATTACTCAATAACATCATGTCTGGCTTTCAATAAAAAATTAGGAGGCATGCTCAAAGGCAAGAAAACACAGTCTGAAAAGAGAAAGCAAGTATCAAAACTAAACTCAGATATGTCACAGTTTGGAACTGTCAGATATGGAAGCTGAAACAGACATGACAAATATGTTAAGGGTTCCACTGGAAAAGATAGACAACATGCAGAATCAGACGGATGATGCAGAGCAGCGGAAGCTCTTTCTGAAATGATTACTCTAATGTCAAAACACAGATAAAATGTTACAAGAAAGGAACACAGTAGAATGTCTCTTCTGAATATAGATGCAAAATACTTAACACACTGTTAGCAGATCAAATCCAACACAGACGGAAGTATAACATAAAACTTTAGGGAAAAAAATCTAGATGACTTTGGTGAAGAAATTTTGGGTATAATACCAAAAAGGATGATGCATGAAAAAATGGATAAATTGGACTTCATTAAAATATAGAACACTTATTGTGTGAAAAATACCATTATGAGAATGAAAAGGCAAATTATACCCTAGCAGAAAATGTTTGCAAAATCTTTTTCTGATAAAGAACTTGTTTTCAAAGAACTCTTGAAAAATAAGAAAGAGGGTGTCCTCCTGTATTTTAGATAATTAAAGAACAGACTATGGAAGTCATGCACTCAGGTTCAAGCGGTAGATCTGGGAAAAAAAAATTATTTAAATAAAAGATATAAAAACTAAGAAAGAGAACTTAATAAGACCTCAATAATGAGAAAACAATCCAATTTAAAAATGGGCAAAAAATTTGTATATACACCTTAGGAAAAAAGATATACAAATGACAAATAAGCATATGAAAAATGCTTACCATTTTTCATCAAAGAATTGCAAATTAAACCAACAATGAGATAGCACTTACTGGACTAGCTAAAATTCCGAGTATATACTATACCAAATTCTGACAAGGACGCAAAGAAACAGAAACTCATTCACTGCTGGTGAGAAGGCTGGGTACAGCCACCTTCAAAGATAGTTTAGCCCACCCTTCCTTCCTTCCTCCCTCCCTCCCTCCCTCCCTTCAGACAGCAATGAAGGTGAGTAAGCAGGCAGGCAGGAAGAGAGAGGCAGAAGAAGCACTTTATTAATTTTCTTTAGTTGTTCATCTTGGTTGTTTTCCTCAGACATGGGTCTTGAACCCGGGACCTTGGGATGTGTGTGGACTGTGGCACAGTGAAGTAACCTACTAGGCCACCAGGGTGTGCCACTTTAGCGATTTCTTACAAAACCAGACATGGTCTTACCACACATTTCTCTTGGGTAAATACCTATGAGTGGAAAGGCAGAGTGGCAGAGTGGGTTATGCTTTTAGAAAATTGAGCTTTCCAATGGTGTTCCATTGTATTTTTCCATAAACTGTAATCTAATTTCAGTCGCTCCACTTTTCACCAGTACTTGGCATGATTAATCTCTTAACTTTAAACAGTTTTAACAGGAACATAGTGGTCTCTCAGTATGGTTTGGCTTTGCATTTTCTTAAATATCAATACCTAGAGGATCTTTTCCTGTGCCTATTTGGACTTTGTGTTTTATTATATTGTGAGTTCTTCATGCATGCTTAAATACAAATTCATTATTAGAAAATATTTTTAAGCATTTTCTTCCAGTTCTGTGGTTTGTCTTTTTATTTCCTTGTGTCTTTTGAAGACCAAGAATTTCTAATTTTGATTAAATCCATCATTTTTTTTAGACTCTATGCTTTCAAATAGCCTGATTATGAAAATTTATTCTAATTTAAGGATATTAAGATTTTTTCCTAAGTTTTCTTCTAGGAGTTTATAGTTTTATTTACTTATTTGTTTTTATTTATACACAGTAAAATAAAGTAGGAGTTTGTAGTTTTAGCTCTTCTAAGTTTACAGTAATTTTTGAACTAGTTTTTATATGTGGTATGAGTTAAAGAACAAGAGTTAAGTCCTTCTGCACAGAGAGATTCAATTGTTCCAGCATCATTTGTGGAAAAGATTATTCTTCCCTCTATTCCCATTAAATTCCCTTGATACCTCTGTCAAAAATCAAACTAATTAATGTAGTAGAGGGTGGACAACAGACTTCCAAAATGAAGGGAACTAATGTGGTGGCCTTTCCCCCAGTAAAGCAATTATTTTGCTGGAGAAAATTAGTTTTCAAATTCAACCAATCATTTGAAGTTCCTGGAAATTGTTCTAAAGTTATGAAACAGATATTCATTCAATAAGGTCTGTTAAATCTTAGTAAGAGCATTATTCTGTGACATCTGACCTGTGACCTGCTCCCTCCCTGCCTACAGGCTCCTCTTTTAGAAGCACTGCTCTAGGTGGCCTCCTTCAGGAAGTTATGACAGCTCCCTTTCCCTCTTTTGTCTCAGAATAGGGCTATCACTTCACCGTGGCATGACAGGTTGTAGCGTTTCTCATCTGCCCTCAGCCCTACATGGCAGACATTTATTCCTATCATAAATAGCCAAAAGACTGGGGCTTCTTTTTAGACTCTATTTGGAGGGTGGGAACACAGATTCAGGACCAGCAGTATGAGAACACTAGAGCCCCCTTCACATCTGGTCCAGCTTGCTCATAGGGCAGAGATTCCACAAGGAGAAAGCAAGCTGAGAAAGCCAGTAGTTACCACCAGTCCCTCTCCATTATCTAGTATCAAGGCAAGGGCATCACTCCAGGATAAAGGTGTTACCCTCTGTGAAGTGGTGCAGAGTTTCTGTCCAAGTGGAGAGTCAGGCCTTAAGAAAACTATATGACAATGTATTAAATGACTTAAACATAATAAATTCCTAGAAATACAAGCTACTAAAACTAATTGCAGAAAAAAATCAAAAGTCTGAATAAACTTAGCATAAACTTCTAAGAAATGGAGATTGACATATTAATATAAAGCCTTGCCATAAAGAAAAGTCCAGTCTTAGCTTCACTGGTGAATTGTTCCAAATGTGGAAAGAATGACTATGAATAATTATAAACTCTTTCTAAAAATAAGAGGGAGGAAATATTTTCCACATCATTCTATGAGACCAATTTTACCCTGATACTAAAACCAGATAGAGATATCACAAAAAAGATCTATAGATTATAACTCCTTATTGATATAGATTAAAAATCCTCAATTAAATATCATCAAAATTAACTATTAACACATAAAAAAGGTATTATGCATCATTACCAAGTGAGATTTCCCCAAAGGATGTAAGAAGGGTCTAATATATGAAGAACATATGTAATATGCTATATTAATATAATAAAAATTAAAACATCATCATCTGAATAAGTGTAAAAATAAGTCTTTTTTTCAAAAAAGTTATCTAAATGGCCAATAAACACATGATGCTCTATGATATATATAGGAATATTCACTCTTACTGTTTCTAAAATACATTGTATTGTAGATTTTATGCAATGCAATAAGGCAAGAAAAATAAAAGACCTCTAGATTAGAAAGGAAGAAATAATTGTCTTTATTCACAGATATGGTCAGTTATATAGAAAATCCTACAGATGTTACAAAAAAGATATCAAAGTTATTAAGAACATATTATATGTATATAAAATATATACATGTAGTTCTATATATAGCAATTCTATTCCTAGAAATATATTCCCAAGAAAGTAAAATGTGTTTAAACAAAAATTTATACATACATATTCATAATGATATTATTCACAATAGCCAAAAAGTACAAATAAACTAAGTGACCATTAAATGATGAATGAATAAACAAAATATGGCATATCCATATAATGAAATAATATTCTGGGGGAAGAAAATACTGATATGCATTACAACATGGGAATGGACCTTGAAAACACTGTTAAGTGAAAGAAAACAGACACAAATGGTCACATGTTATGTGGTTCCATTTGTATGTAATGTAAAGGATAATAAAATCCAAGGAGACAAAAGTAATGTCAGGCTAGGAGAGAGGGATAATGGATTGACTGCTGATGTATATCAGGGTTTCTTTCGGGAGTGAAAGACAGTTTCTAAGTTTATAATCATGGCACAGTTTTGTGAATACACGAAAAAACATTAAATTATATGTTTTAAATGGGTGACTACTATAGTATGTATGTTGAATATCAATAGATAAATCTCAATAAAATTTCAATCATCTTTGTATGGTTGAGTCTATGGACTTTCTACTGTGTTTATTTCTAAGCATGAAAATAAAAGAGATCTCTATTTCCTTGTGTCTTCATTTATTTCTCTCAGCAATACTTTATAGTTTTCTGTGTATAGATCTTCCATCTTTACCAAATTTATGCCCAAAAAGCATATTATTATATAAACAATTACACACATTATTTATATACATTTATTTAAAAATTATAACTAAATGCTATTTTTTAAAAATTCAGTTTCCAATTGTTCACTGCTACTATATGCTACAACTGATTTTTGTGTAGTCACTTTGTGTCCTGCAAACTTACTAATTTCATTAGTTTGGGTAGTTTTTTTTTGTATCATCTGTAAGCTTTTCTACATAACTAGTCACAGTCACATCTGTAAATAAATACAGTTATTTATTCCTTTCTAATCTAGCTGTGTTTTTAAAATTTTTGTTACCTCATTGCATTGCAGAAGACATACGATGCAATGTATTTAGAAATAGTAAGAGTGAGCATCCTTATCTTCCTCATGATCTTAAGGGAAAAGTTGTTCAGTATTTTACCATTAAGTCTGTATTGTTTTGTTTGCTGCTGTTTTTTTTTTAAAGATTCTCTTTTTGTTAAAGTGAGGAAATTCCCTTTTATTTTTAGCTCTAAGTTTACATCATGAATAGATGTTAAATATTGCTGACTCTATTTTATCTGTTGTGATGTTCATGTAGTTTTCCTTTTGTAGATTTTAATATGATGAACTGGCATGAATTGATTTTTTAAATGTTAAAAACTGATCTTTCATTCCTGAGAGAAACCTTACTTAATCATGATGTATTATTCTTCTAATAGTGTGTTGGATTCAATTTGCTAAAACTTTATCAAGTGTTTTTACATTATGATCATGCAAAATAATGGTTTAAAGTTTTTTTTGTAATGACATTTTTTAAAGGAAAAGAGCAGATGTTTGTCTTTAATCTGTCATTTTTTAATGGAAAAGAGCAGATGTTTGTCTTCAGGAAAATGCTGTTCTTGTTCCTTTCCTTATTCCTTAAATCTTCTGATACCATATCTTCCTTAAGTTGATATTAAGAGAGGCACATGTCTTATAGAGGAGTGGCTTCTGTATCATCCTAAACTAACAAAGCAATGCCATCCTTTAACAAGAGGAGTTGGTTGTTTCTGGAAACCCAAATGACTTGGGAAAATTTGGGGATTCAGGAAGTCCAGGGGTGACTCTGCTGCCCCAGTTCTATTTCTCAAGATCCCAATCCTTCCCCAAAAGAGTCCTGACTCTGACATAACAGACTTGTTGAAATTGAGACTTCAACCTCCTTTGCAGCCAAGGAGGCTCCCCAACTTTCACATGTCGATTTTAAGTGCCGATTAATTTATTCATAGGTTTTCATGAACTTTTTTTCCAAAGCAACAGTCGTCTTGAGGAATACCCTACCTGCTCCATTTTTCTTATTTTCTTTCTCTATCTCTCACATATCTCATACATTGCAATTGCCAGTACATTACCTTCTATCAATATAACATCTCAGTTCATCACAGGAGCGTTATTAGCAATGACATGCTAAGTGCATAGCAGAATCTACCAGCAACTACCACCAGCTATGCACTCCTGCCTTCAGGTGATCCAGTTCCAAAATCTCCTTATAGAGGCTTCTCTCTGAGTCTGGCTTTGACTGTTCAGCTTGCTGAGAAATAGACTCTTTTCAGAGATGTGTTGACAATTAAGTGTGTTGGGCCACAGTCTTGAGAGTGAAGAATAGGAATTGGACAAAGAGCAAAGTTGAATTGTGATGCATTAAGAAAAGAGTTCAGCTTATCCTCTGGGGCATTCTAGAAAACAGGTATCTCAAACTACGTTAAGGTGGGTGGGACTTACAACCCTTTCACTGACCTGTGGCTAGATGAGGGCTGTTCCACGGAAGGACAATGATGCTGTCTTCAGCTGAGGGCAGGTCCCAGAGAAAGTTATCAGTTGACAGTAATCAGCTTCCAATACTCCTATAAGCTGAGAGAGTGATTGCTTCTCTTCTGGAGTGTTTGTGGAGAACTCTATGGTATCTACCATAATTATTTTGCCAGAACCCAAGCTCTTTCTATTTTATTTCTCTGCCTTCCACAACATAGAATGTCTTACCTCATGGTCCAAAATGCTCTTTGAGAGGAAAGGAGATGATTCTTTAATTCCAGTAGGAGGGAAAGTGGAGAAGCTGATATAGTTGCAGGTGATGGGAATTTGAGGAAGTTAAATTCATTTTTTAAATTTAATTTTAACTTTTTAAAACTTCTTTTATTGAAGGGATATTGCATTTTGACATTAACTTGTTCTGAGGTATACATAATAGCAAATTTACATTTACATAGAGCAAATAGGTTTACCAATGCCCTCCTTTGTTTCCCCCTTCATTTATAGTTTATTTCCTTTACCGTTTTTCCCCCACCACTCCCCCATCTCTTCAGTCTCCTTTTATTTGACTTTTTGTCCCCCATCAAGAGTTCATAGTTGTTTGGAGTATTTCTCTCTCTCTTTGTCTTTCTCTCTCTGTCTCTGTGTCTGTCTCTGTCTCTGTCTCTCTCTTTCTTTCTTTTTTTAAGTTTAGTATTACTTAATTTATATCATTTGTGTTCTATCTCTACACACATCATATGAGCACTATCATATGATGTCTGTCTTTCTCCTCCCGGCTGCCTCATTAAGCATATTCTCCTAATCCATTCATGTTGTTGCAAATGGCAGGGTCTCTCCCTTTTGATGGCTGCATAGTATTCCACTGTGTACATATACCACCTCTTCTTTATCCACTCCTCTGCTGATGGGCATTCAGGTAGTTTCCAGCTCTTGGTTATTGTGAATAATGCTGTAATAAACATGGGGTACATATATCTCTTTAGTGTTGTTGTGTTTTTAGGGTAAGTACTTAGTAGGGAAACAACTGGATCATATGGAATTCCCATTCTCAATACTTTGAGGAATTGCCATATTTTTATAAGTAATTTTATTGAAGGAACATTATATATGTTTTAGGTGTGTGTCATTGTAAATCAACATCTCTATATAATCCATTAAGTTCACCACTACCAGTCTAGTTCTTCCTTCATCCTACAATTCATCCCCTCTACCTAGTTAGCTTGCCTCCCTCCTCCATCGTTTTTTGACACCACTAATTTGATATTATTAAATAAAAGTATTTTTGCTTGATTGAGTTCATTTGATTATTTGGTCAGGAATTTCAATTCTGATGTCTTTTATTTATTTATTTTTGGAGGGGAGTGTGAGGCAAGGTAGCTGAGCTGAGAATTGGGAAGGAAACACAAGATAAAGGTAGGTATAAAATCTTTGTCTGAAATGGGAGAAAATTCTTCATTGGAGCTACAGAGTAGAAGGTCCTTTGAGATTTGAGGTCACTAATTTTAATAAAGAAAATCTTTTAATCCATATGTGCAAATAGAAACTCATTCTGGTTATCTTATGAAAAAAATGGGAATTTATAGGAAGGATATTAAGGTTTAAGTTGATATAATAGTCAGGAACTAAGAAAATTCAAAATGATTAGACATAAAGGGCCAGTTGACTACTATTTTCACTGGACAGATACATTCTAAGAGTACTCACCAGCCTTGCAAGAATCACATAGGATTCACATTCAGGAGGAGCATCTGCTTGGCTAGAACTCAACCTTATGGAAGGGAAAAGAAAGACTTTGGCAAGAGAATGACTTTTGTTTCTGAGCAAGGCTCTAAAAAAAGGTCTTTTGATGGTTCTACCAAAGGCAGGACTTCATATCATAGGTTAGTAACAGATATGAGGAGCAGGGGTACAAAATTCTGAAAGTAACAATTACCCACAAGCCCCCAGAAGTATATGTATATATACACATATACACATATACCAGGCCTCTTCCTAGAGTCACTCTTCCTAATTTATCACATTGAAGATGAAAAGTGACGATTTCCAACACAGTAGTATAGAAATGATCCACACACAACTTTTTCTCCTTGGGGACATTCTCATCAGTGATTGCAGAGAATTTTCTGGAAGGAAACCTGAAAACACATATTAAAAGTCATTTAGGAGTACATACCATTTGACCAGTTTAAAAATGGAGAAAGGAAACATAAATTTTCCACAATTTTACAATTTGGTTTATGTTTATTTTTAATTCTTTGAGGATAAGAAAAAAACTGTAAGCTGAGAACAAAGATATTTTTGTTATGCCCCACAGTAAGAACATCATACTAATAACCAAGCTGTGGTAATAATCCAACTACACTAATAATCCAACTATACTTTGTGTTAATACACATTTTTTTGTTTTTAAACAGGGCAGTATATGTTCTAAGAATTACTTTCCTCTAGCAGATCTGTCCATTAAGTTCACACTGCATGATCTGTGGTTTGCTGTGTTAGTCACTTACAAGTGGCATGTTCTGTGGCTATTTGTCCTGGGCGGATGAGAGTATGGGTAAACAAAGTGTTCAAGAAGTGACTAAAAAAAAGTCCACTAATAGTTGCTGACAAGCATGATTAGGGTAGAGTACATGGTTTTTACTTTAATAACACCATTTTTCAGCATCTACAATTGTCCTTATTGGATCTGTCTTGGAGATGGGGAATGCAAAGATAAAATAGATTCAGTCTCTAACTAAAGTTCTGTATTGCTAGTAGATCCTCAGCTACTGAGTTTCTCTTTTCTCCTTCTGGCTTTGACTATAGATGTGATGACCCTGCTTCAGTAGCTATGTTGTGATAATGAGACAACAGTCATAAGGACAAAAAGCTAACATACCAAGAATGGCTGAATAAAAAAAGGAAAGACTCTAGTTCTTGCATGTCATTGTTAGACTGCTACAGAAATAAGTAAGCAAATACTGCCATCCTAGTAAAGAAGCGAACTTTAGTTACTTATAGCTAAAAGAAGAAATGTCAGGAAACCAGAATTTCTAAGTCTGGAGTTACAGTTTAAAGTTTTGCGTTAGGTCTAATTTTTTCCAACAGTTAACTTGCAAAGTTTTAAAACATTCCTATCCAACTTCTTTGGCTCAGCCCATGCCATGGAACACCTCTTTATCATTTGGGTACATTGTTTCCAAAAAATTGCTGAGCCTGGTGTCTTCTTATGTTGAAAAAACTAGACATTTCACTAAGGTATACAAAACTAGACAGAAGGCAAAGGAGATTTTTCCTTCTGCCATAAGGTAAACATATTTTTAGCACCCTCTTTGGACTAAATTAATAAAAAGAATATACTAATTGCTCCCAAGGCTTGTTCTGAAATGACTCCTTCAATTAGAAGTTCTTCACTTTGGGCTTCTCCGAGGCTTTCTGGTTCGTATTTTATACTTAAGAAGCTTCTATGTTTTTGGGGGCTTCAGGGTACTCTGTCTCTACAGTTGCCATTTGAAGGGCAGAAGAGAGGCTGGTCAAGACTGAAATTCCTCATCTCTCTTTCTCCTTTTGGTTTTTAAATGGAGGAGCTACACACAAGGAGGTGGATGGTACAAGGCAGCCCAGGGGCCTATCTTTCTTCATTGTGGTGTCTTATCTCACCCTTGTCATCTGCCAGCAGGCGCCTGCAGAATATTCCATTAATGGTCCAATTTGGAACCAGTGAACTTCACCTCCTGTCCACATCCATAGCGGCTTCTGCTTGGGAAGTCTTTGCATTTCCTTCATGACTGGAGATCACAGTGGGCACTATTACTAAAACATCTGTAGGAAAATGAAGTAATGGGCCTGCTAATATGCTTAATGGCCTTAATAGCATCGAAAACTAATTGCTTAATGCTCATTTCATTCACAGTTGCCCTTGGCGCAATAGATGGCAAGACCATGCATTATGCAGAGATAAAAATAGCCCAGATGTCACTATAAGTGTGACTAGGAGAGGGAGAGAGAAATATTAGAGCAGCATTATACAATTTTGACTCAAATTCATCTTCACAGGAAAGAGTTAGAATACATGAGAAAGGAGAAAGAAGGCAGCCAACCAGGGGACTGTTGCTGGCTAAATGAATTTAGCTTGTGTATGAGAAAAAGAAGAAAGCCCAAAAGACTATGTGAGTGAATTGTCCTGTGAACAAGACCAATAATATGGGAGAAAGATGTGCTTCCTGAGAAATTAGGAATTTTTAATAAGGGAAGTCCCCCTATCCTTTCATGGGTGCAGGATTTTCTCTTCACTTGGGCTGTGTTCCAGATGCTCCCTTCTTCATTCTCTATCACATTCTTCAGGAACTATTCATCACAGGTAATTGGGTTACTGAATTCATATAACTAGTGACTCAGTTCATCATTGGAAGTTATGTTAGATGGGCCTCTCTAAAGAAAAGCCTCAAGGAACAATGACAGCTGAGATACTCGTGCTGTGGCAGGTTCCTTGAGGGCCCTCAGATGATTTAGGTAAGCTTTTGACAATGCTAGATGGACACAGGGATGGTACCCGAGAGACAATTAGCATTAATGTTTTTAAACTGTGAAGATAAAATTCAGAGCAAAAGGGTGGGGTGAGGGTGTGGAGGGTCTTTTGCTGGATTCCGTTGCCTCTGAAGGGAGGAGGATACTTTTTGCATATCCTCCCTGGCTCCAAACTTCCAGCTGCTCAGGCTGGAGACAGGACTACAGAAGAGAAACAAGAAGTCCTCAAAAAGTGAAATCAGGGCCTGGAAGAGATACCTGCACTTGCGTGCGTGGCAACATTATTCATAATAGCCAGGATATGGCAACAACCTGAGTGTCATCAGTGGATGAATGGATAAATAAAACGTAATACACAGTGAATATTATTCAGTCAAATAAAAGAAGGAAATCTTGCCTCCATGATAACATAGATGGGTCTTGAGGGTATTCTACTAAGTGAAATAAGTCAAAGATAAATATTGTATGCTCTCTGTACCTAAAAATGCTACACTCATATATAGAGTAGAGTGGTGGTTGCCAGGGACTTGGTGGGATTGTTTGTCAAAGGGTACGAGCTCCTAGCTATAAGAAGAATAAATTCTGGGGATCTCACATACAGCATGATGACTATAATTAATACTTTATTATGCACTTAAAAGAGGTTAAGAGAGTAGATATTAAATGATATCACCACAGAAAATTGGTACTTTTCATGGTATCCATTTCATAATACTTAAGTCTATCAGATCATCATATGGTACACTTTAAAATTAAAAATGTTATATGCTCATAATATCTCATACAGCCAGAAAAAAACCATTTCATTTGATATGATCAGAAAGGATTTTCTAAAGGCAAATATTTTTCATATTACATTAGAATGTACTTTTCTACTCTGATAAAATTGAACTGTAATTATCAATTATTTTTTAAAAGTCCTCAGATTTATAGAAGCAAGCTGTGGGCACCATGAAATCCTTTCTTTTAACGGGCATGTATGTGGAAACATGACTGCCAAAGACAGGATCCAGGCTATGTCTCGTCTGCCAGCAAGACTATTGCAGGCCCGCTGCTGACTCAGTCTGCAGCCATCCTGCCTCGGGAGCAAGACCGTGGAATGAGCTTTCCCATTAACTCATGCGGGGGTTGTGATGTTGTCTAGAAAGATATTTTTAAATGTCTCTCTTTGAATAAATAACAATATAACTATTGGGATTTGTAAAAATTCGGGTTTAAGCCAAGGCATGTAGATTACAGGTCATGATGGTTTAAGTCTCTGCATTTTCACCACAATTTTAATTTGGCCACAGCATCTTTTACTGCAGTAAGTATTTGTGTTCCCTCATATCTGCTCACCACTAGGTCTTAAGAAAAGCATTCTGTATTCACTAGTGTTTCTGATGTCCCCTAGAACTTTACTTGTTGCCCAACAATCCTGAAATTCAATTAAATTAAAAAATTAAGCAATAAAGAAAATTATGACAAATAGTATGCCTTCTAATGGATCTGGATAATTTGGAGAGAGTCCTGAGACCAAAGACCCTAAAAGCCCAGATATGTTATTTATTGCCCCACCACACCTCAATAATTGATTTCACAACTTGCACCTGATTTCATCATATTTGAGCTTTTCCTTTGGAATGAGCTTGTGAAGTGAATTTTTCCAGATGAAAATAAAATTTCATTTACTGATTTTATTTTCTAAATGATTTGTACTCTATTCAGTGCTCAGTTTTGAGGACCTATTCAAAAGGGAAAGATGCATGTAAATCAGAGTGTGAGTAACAGTCTTTGCTATCAGCAGCTAGCAAGTGCAGTTTCATTTTGTTGACATCTAGAAAAAAAAGTCATAAGCAAATTATAAATAAAGTAGTAGCTGAAACTTGATGGAATAGTCCTTGTTTCTGACACCTAGCTATTAATCCAGATGTTTGGAATTGTATTTGCATAGATCAAGAATTTAGAGATGATTTTTTCCATGGCCAAAAATACATGATTTAGTGAAATGAGACTAAGTCATGTTAAGAGCAGTGATTCTTTCTTTAGGGGTCATATTCAATTATAATATTGCTTTTAATGCCAGAATTGGGCCTAAGAGGTCAAAGTGGAAAGATGGGTAAAATTGTATCAATTGTACTAAACTTCTTTTAGATTCTTTAAATATATATGATATATATAAAATATATATGGAAGTACTTCATACCCAGTATTTTAAGGTGTTGTCATATTTAGCCCTCTCAATGGCCATATTATGTAGGTATTATTGTTCCCATTTTACAGACAAGAATCAAGGCTCAGAAAGTTTGTGACACTCAAAGTTACAGAATTACAAATGTGAGGGCAGAGATTCCAGCCCAGGCTCATTGTTTCCATTACTCAATGTTCCTACCCATAGCAACAGGCACAGAAAAATCTACCAAGACAATTATCTCATTGTCATGAATATTCTATCAAATTAAAGGCAGAAAAATTATCAGTAGCTTTCATGCAGAAAAAATCTGCTTTGCCTGGTTTGTCTTTCACCTCTATATTGTTATGCCCTTTACCTGATGATCATCACCTAAGACGTGTGGTGCAGTGATGCCTTTGACTAAAGAAATTACTCCCCCCAAATTAACAATAGAGACTGAGCTCAGACAAATTTATTCCTTCTATTTCTATGCTTTATAAAATATACTTTAAAATGAGATTTTTGAATGTATTTCCTCTTTTGATTAAAAAAAATCTAACAAAGAAAAATAAAGGATTAAATAAATGATTGACATGTAAGAATACTTCAGGAAAGTTAACTGACTATAAAAGCCCAACTTAAAAACATCCTAAAATGTGAACAATCAGAGTTAATTTAGCTGTCATCACTTACTTGATTTCATTTCCTTCACGGCCTTTGAATGTACTTCCATGCATCTTGTGGGGACATGTGTTCATGCTCAGTACTCTTTTTCAGGATAACAAGGGCTCTTCTAGCTTAATCTTTTGGTTTTAGTCTTCCTGTCCTTCTCAGTCCTTCATCTGCTTCCAAGGTCTTCCCAGGACAGTGGTGGGTTGTTCTTTTTTATCCCACTTTCAAGTACCAGATCTTATTATGCTCAGAAGTTCCATTGTATACTCTTTAAAAACGTATGTATATCTCCTGCTTGTATTACAAAACTAATGTTTTGGAATTTATAAAAAACGGATAAGGTGAAAGATGAAACTGAGCTCCACCTCTCCACACATGCTTTTAATTGTATCACTTAGAGATGTTTTTGTGTAGCTCCTTCCGATACTTTGCATTTTCATGTGTATGTACACACACCATCATAATGAATTGAGCAGAATTTTAAGTTACAAAAAAAATAATAAATCCCCATTTAAAACCAAGTAGCTCAGAGTACCCTGGTGGAGCAGCGGTTAGGTCAGTCTCCTCCAGAGGAGCAGCTCACACATCCCTGGTTGGGGTCCTGGATATGGAGGGAAGCAACCAGTGTGAACTAAATAAAATAAAGATAATTCTTCCTCTTCTTTCTGCCTGTCTTCCTGCCTCTATGCCTTCATTCCTGCCTTCCCTCCTGCACCTTTCTTTTAAAACCAAAACAAACAACAACAACAAAACCAGAGTGGTTCAGTCTAAATGTAAAATGAAATATAAGATATGGCTTTATTATACCACAGTTGCTTCCAAGACATGTATCCTATGCTATGTCAGCTCTCTAATAGTTGACATAAAGTACTCAGAATTAAATTTGCTTCCTCAATTCAATGATCTAGTCTGAAAATAGGGCACGTTTATTTTCTTCCTTTGAATTTCTTCTTTTCCCTCTTGCTTACTCCATGAGAGTAAGCAAGACTGTTATTTCTCACAATGCCATGATGATTCAGACTGACACATCATAACTCTATGGGTTCACAAAGCAAAGTCATTCTGCCACCACTCCGCCGCCCTCAGGAGCTATAGACTAGATGTGAATCTGT